>CM047428.1:2904942-3652442 GCA_026168455.1 Theocolax elegans | reverse complement strand
TCTCTCTCTCTCTCTCTCTCTCTCTCTCTCTCTCTCTCTCTCTCTCTCTCTCTCTCTCTCTCTCTCTCTCTCTCTCTCTCTCTCTCTCTCTCTCTCTCTCTCTCTCTCTCTCTCTCTCTCTCTCTCTCTCTCTCTCTCTCTCTCTCTCTCTCTCTCTCTCTCTCTCTCTCTCTCTCTCTCTCTCTCTCTCTCTCTCTCTCTCTCTCTCTCTCTCTCTCTCTCTCTCTCTCTCTCTCTCTCTCTCTCTCTCTCTCTCTCTCTCTCTCTCTCTCTCTCTCTCTCTCTCTCTCTCTCTCTCTCTCTCTCTCTCTCTCTCTCTCTCTCTCTCTCTCTCTCTCTCTCTCTCTCTCTCTCTCTCTCTCTCTCTCTCTCTCTCTCTCTCTCTCTCTCTCTCTCTCTCTCTCTCTCTCTCTCTCTCTCTCTCTCTCTCTCTCTCTCTCTCTCTCTCTCTCTCTCTCTCTCTCTCTCTCTCTCTCTCTCTCTCTCTCTCTCTCTCTCTCTCTCTCTCTCTCTCTCTCTCTCTCTCTCTCTCTCTCTCTCTCTCTCTCTCTCTCTCTCTCTCTCTCTCTCTCTCTCTCTCTCTCTCTCTCTCTCTCTCTCTCTCTCTCTCTCTCTCTCTCTCTCTCTCTCTCTCTCTCTCTCTCTCTCTCTCTCTCTCTCTCTCTCTCTCTCTCTCTCTCTCTCTCTCTCTCTCTCTCTCTCTCTCTCTCTCTCTCTCTCTCTCTCTCTCTCTCTCTCTCTCTCTCTCTCTCTCTCTCTCTCTCTCTCTCTCTCTCTCTCTCTCTCTCTCTCTCTCTCTCTCTCTCTCTCTCTCTCTCTCTCTCTCTCTCTCTCTCTCTCTCTCTTTCGGTATACGCGACGTTAATTATCCAAAAATTCAGTGGAATCGTCGATGCAGAATCCGGACGTATATAGCATTTAACCGGTTAATGCATTATAGGTATATCCGACAAATTGGTATAATCGCATTTGTGGTAGTTGCAACGCGAATTCGCGCTTCGTTTACTTCAGTCTCTCACGTAAAATAGTATTCTATATGTTCCTGCGATAATTCACAAAATACACATCAACGAAATTCTTCGATTCCAAGATTTTGGCTAATTACATATTGGTGTTGCTCGATCGAAGCAGTATGCCGTTTCTAAATGTTTCGAGGTACGAACTTACAGGAGGAGTGTTGTGGACGTGAAATTCAATAATTTGTATTTTGTCTGAAGGAATAGAATGAGGAATCGCGCTAAGGTAATTATTGAATCAAACGCAATGACTTGAGCTATAATACTGAATAAGTTGAATATTTATTAAAACAAATACCAGCATTAAACAAAAACCCAATTTAAATTCAAAGAAGAGGTTTAATATAAAGTTAAACTGCAGTTGATGTAAAATGACAATTATTGATAATATATTGTTTGAATATAGGGGAGAAATCTACTGGAAAGGAGTTTACCATACCGCGTATTACGCTGATTACAGCACGTTCATTGTTATTGTTCGTTATTATTTCTTCCAAAAATAAACCACTAATTTATTTATGTTTTTATACTTTTTTTTGTTATTTAGACGATTTTTATTGTATTTTCCATAGGGTATCCATCTTACCCGGCGATTTTCGAGGACCTCAAAATTGAATCAGTTTTTCATTACTTTTTTGTTTCACTTGTATAAATTATTTTTGGAAGCTGATCTTACAAGTAACCCTACCCAACGGTCACTCACCGATTCCGATGAAACTAAGTACATGCATTAAGCATCGAAAAATATTGAACACGTGTTTTTTTTATCGGCCGAATCCAATTTTAAAGGGGTGAAACGCACCCCCTAAAAATTGCCCTTAAAAACATTATTTATCAAATATCTCAAGCTGTAACTAACCGGAACTCTAATACTTTGTGGGAAAAGGGTTTGGAAATTGATCTTGATAAAAATGTGAACAATTTCTTATAGTTGGGGTGCCAGCTGTTACAACCCTTATTTTTTAGGGGATGAAATTTTCATTTAAAAAACATTTTTTAATCATTAAAATTTAAATAATTTAGAAAATTCAAGCAAATTTTGTATTTTACAATAATGTAAGAAAGTAGAGTTCATCACTATTAGCGGGGTATTTTCCCCAAAATACCCTTTCTATATGTGAACTACCCCAATTAATCAACCCTTACAGGTACATATTTTTTACACATACTAGCAAGAAAACTACTCTCGACATTGGATTACACTCATGTACCCTATAAAATTAATTCATAGAATTGAAATCTACTGCTTCGGTTGCATTACGATCTTTTCATTTGTTCCTAACTTCACATGTACCTGTAAGGGTTGATTAATTGGGGTAGTTCACATATAGAAAGGGTATTTTGGGGAAAATACCTCGCTAATAGTCAACTCTACTTTCTTACATTATTGTAAAATACAAAATTTGCTTGGATTTTCTAAATTATTTAAATTTTAATGATTGAAAAATGTTTTATAAATGAGAATTTCATCCCCTAAAAAATAAGGGTTGTAACAGCTGGCACCCCAACTATAAGAAATTGTTCACATTTTTATCAAGATCAATTTCCTAACACTTTTCCCACAAAGTATTAGAGTTCCGGTTAGTTACATCTTGAGATATTTGATAAATAATGTTTTTAAGGGCAATTTTTAGGGGGTGCGTTTCACCCTTTAAAATTGGATTCGGCCGATAAAAAAAAACACGTGTTCAATTTTTTTCGATGCTTAATGCATGTACTTAGTTTCATCGGAATCGGTGAGTGACCGTTGGGTAGGGTTACTTGTTAAACGGAAATATTTGTTATTGTGTCCAATTTGAAGTAAAATTTTTATTATAAATCTTTTTTGTTATTTAGTACGTTTTTTTTCATTTTTCCTTAAGGGGTCCGTCTTGTCCAGGTCTCCCCTAACAGTTACTATCCTTAAAATTTACTGATTCGACAAGCTGTATATGTATAATCCACAAAGGTTAACAGCAGAACCCTATCGCCGTACAAAAACAATAAACAATCATCTTGTGCTTTACAAGCTTACAAGACCACGCGCGCGTACAGTTCCGAATAAGGTTTTAAAACGCAAATCGATCTCGAGAGGAAGCAAGCAAGTGTCAATATTTCTTGTATTACTAGCAAAGTCCTGCATATACGAGGGAGGGTATATACTCAATGTATCGGTCTTGACCCTCTCGGGTGCAAGCGTTACCCATATGTATTGAATTTACTCCACGAGTCGGTGGCAGATCATATATTCGAAAATTTCACGGCGACGCTTCGTACGTCCACCTTTATTACATAATGTAATACCCACTTTCTTTTGGAAATTTGAGGTGAACCGAAATATGTCCTATGATTCACTTTTGTCGGGGAATTCCATCGTCCTCCGATTTTATTTTATTACTCTAATATACAATACCTCACGTCTCGATTTCTTGGTTATAAACGAGCATAAGCGCTTTATAAATTATACTAAGAAAAAAGTTACAGTAAAAATGACAATATTGTCTAGCAAGGAAATTACAGAATGTCAAAATTAAAAAAAAAATATGATTATACTGCTTAGTAACATTTAGTAACATTTTTTAATTATTACTACAAATATCTTCGTAATATTTACCATAACTTGCCTAAATTTTACTATACAGCACAGTAATTTATTGCATTTTACTTTTAATTTATTTATTGTAGCGTGTACTACATATTTTCAAGTAAAGTAATTACTAAACAGGTAAAATACGTGTTGAATTAAAATATCCGAAATTTAAAAATTCTTTTTGTTAAAATAAACTCGTATGCAGTACTCAAAAAAAGCGCTTTCAAGCACGAACAGAGCCTGCAACACCCTTTGTAGTCTTTTGTAATAATACTTTATAAAAAAAATATTATAGTCTCCAAATGCAATTTAATGAATTCAAGTGGCTTTTATGATTTCTTATTATAGATGTAACCGCTAAAAAGTATAAGGTAACTTTGATAATAAATTAAAAGTATTCAGCAATGTTAATTAAACAAAAAAAAAAGCATTTATATTACAACGTACAGGTTATAAACAAAAGAGCTTAAGAAGTACAATAAACGTCTGTGCGTATTTATTCGCTCGTATAAAAGCAATCAAGTATAGGTGTGTACCCGCTTTTGACATACGAATGGATGAGCTTACGAGTTTGATTTCTTATTAAAAGAGCTTACAGCTATAAACCTCAAAGTGATGAAGGGGCAGAAAATCGATCCCGTAGATATATCTCCTAAGAGAATTGGATATAGGAATTGAAAACTATAAAATCGTCGTAAAAGTTAAAAAAAAATTTTAATTGTTGTATTATACTTTCATATTAGATTACAAGTTTCATTTAAAGCCTCTGTTTTCTTTTTTATAGTAAATTTTCTTTAAACAAATTGAATTCAAATTATTGTATTTTAATTTTGTTATTATACATTAGAAATAAAATTAATCTATTTATCGCACGACGTGTAAAATATATTCGCGTTTAAATCGTTAAAAAGTAAGAAAAAAAAATTAAGAATCTTTCACATTAGTATTAAAAAATTTTTCGAAATTGAATTCATGACTATAATCGTTACATATGGTGATCAAACTATTATTACTAAAAAATGAACCGAATCCCGATGTAAAAATTTCGGACTTATTAGGCAATAATACCAGACCTTGGTTTGTTAAGAAAAATCATTCGCTAAACTTGGCGGTCTCGTTAGCTAAAATCAAAGTTATCGATGATCCCTAATACACGTCTAAAGAGAAAGATAAATACTTAAATCACAATGTTCATTGTTCAGTAAAGAAAGAAATAACTGCCTTCTACAAGGTAGAAACATCATCGACAAATCAAATTCATGTGCTTGTAAATCTGTCTGAAAATATTACTCTCCATGTACTTTTAAATAAAGGAACAAGAGTAAGTCTCCTACTAAGACTACAACGGTTAAAAAAAAAGAAAAAAAGATTATTCTTAAAAATACTGTAAGCTTAATTACTCTGATATATTTATGGTTGAAAAATTAATAAAGCTAGTTTATGCTACTGTAAAGTAGGGTAAAATATAATGAAGGTGCACAGTCAATGCTTATGAATTTTAGAATAATCAAATATATGTTTAGCGATATATGTTTAGCCAAGTGGAAATAATACGATATTCAGCATTATTCAGCATTTATTGCTATACGTAGCATGTGACAATACGAACTTCCGATTTGCATATAAACGTCGTTAAACATTCGATAGTCAACGCTTAGAAGTTATTCTCTGCATTCATATCCAAATGACTATAATGTATATACTTTGATTTCAAATTATTTTAACGTTTAGATATAGATGTACTAATATATACTGTCGAATTGATACAAATATTTAGACATAAAATTACTGATGTTAATACACGAAATAGTATGGACTACCTTTGAATTGTGTTAAAATGAACATTGACTTATTTGCATAATTAACACTGGTCGTTCTTGAGGGAACGTGTATAAACGATTCACTGTATTAATTTCCGTTTCAGTGACATTTCTATATAGCGGTTCCACTGTTTTATTTTAACTACTCTTTTAATAAATATTTAATATCAAAGTAAATATCTTATCCGATTGTGATCAATCGCTCGGGAGTGTACTATATAAAATTAGAGTGATAAATTCATTTTAATGGTGTCATCTTATATAAAAATGGCTTTTAATTTCATCTTTACTGCAGCTTACAAAATAAGGTACATAATAAGCTCCATCTGTGAGTGCGTAGATTTTTAATGCAAATAGACTTTTATAGAGATATCAAAATACGTCTATAATTATTGTGATATATGTAACACGCAAATAACATTATTTCACGTTTTATTCGTAAAAAGTAAAAATAAAGCATATTTTTTTTTCAATCCGAGTTATAGATTGTTACCTGATCAATGGAATTTTTTCAATAGTCTATTGTCTTTTAACGAATCGTGTATACCGCAATAACACATACATGGTACAATCAGATTTGCACAAAAAGCTCTGAAACTTCTTTTGTTAGTGTAACGCGGGTATTGAAAAAATTATTATACTAACCAAATTTTCCGACAATCCATACATTGAAATATTAGCATGTTGGATTTCGCAGCTTTCGTATAAGGGTTAAATGTGAAGCTATAAAACGATATCGTAATACTTATAATTTTGAATTTTAATTAAATTGTTTAATAATTTTATATATATTGATTAGTGAACTGTTATATAATTTTTGCATAAAATTTTCAACAGTAGTAAGTTGTAGATATATTTATATATATATATATTAACTTTTCCTTGTAAAATATCGCACAAGAAAATATGTTTTTATACAGCAGAGTAAATCAGAGTCACTGGTCGAGGAAAAACGATCAATCCTCGGTATTTGGTAAAAACAAAGGAAACCATCCGGCGACGCAGTCTATGCACGATTTCGCTACGATTACACCCAGCAATATTCCTCCGACTTTTGGCTTACAATATAGGGATCGTGCCGGACGTCGCGTCCCCTTCCTGCAGTGCAGACGTAACCGGATCTCGTTTCCAAAAGTTTCTAGGCCATTTGAGGTTCACTCGCACGAGGCGGTGCCAGGTCGCGTATAAAACCTCAGGCAAATAAAAAAAAAACACTGAAGAATTAATCTACCTCGACAATTAGACGCCCATTCGAATATTTCTACTTCTCCTATACCAATTGAGTTTCAATTACTTTTAGTACGTATATTTTTTGTTCTTATTTATCGAACCGTTAGCACTTTGCCCGATAAATATTGATTGTAAAAATTTTAAATAAATATTCATATTAAACTTTCCGCGTTTATGGAAGTTATACCATGGCTCTTTAATTTTATCGGATGAAGTGTTGTGGTCTTACTGCAGATGATGTGGTTTGTATACGCGGTGAGAGTTTACCTGGGAGACTAGTACTAAAGTCTAGCGGACTAAATTTATTTAATTTGAGAGGTCCTTCAATGTATAATTTAGTAAACGATCTTGCGTTTATTTTATCTTATCTTTAATGGGCGTTTTAAATTATTTAGAAATCGGGGAACTAGATATAATTATAATTATAAATGTATTTACGTTAATCATATTGACGTACTTTATAGTTTGAAAAAAATGTCTGATTTTTCATTTGTTCGTGATTAAAATTTTCGCGCGTTTATGACATGACTGATCAATGTATAAATATAGTGTTAGTCCCATCAAGAGGACGCTTGTAGATGATCAAAGTCTGTATAGAACTAATTGAACCGCGATGTAGACGACACCAAATCGACACGAACGATTAATTAAACTAAATAAATATTGCATTAAAGGGGATGTCCAAGTCAATTTTTACCGATTGTGTCAATAGAAACAAAAAAATTATTTTAATTAAATAAATATTAGATTATAGGAAAACAAGACATTATTGCGGTGGTTTAATCGGTAGAGGGAAATGTATTTTTTTTCGACAACGGGCCGAAACTGCCACTTTTGCTTTCTGTGCCTGAATCGCGAAGCTGCGACTTCGGCCTTGTTCTTGAAAAAAATTGCATACACACAACGGGAAGTAAAATAGCGACCCCAAAGGCATATTCGTGTGCTATCGAGTCGCTAATACTTTACCTCCCTAGATGTGTAATATACTATTAAACAATTGAAACAAAGACATGAGTACACAGATAAACATATACTATATTCATAGGCATTTAAAGTATACTTTAATTTAGTAGAAAAAATGTTCTAGTAGAAAATTTACGAGACTTTTAGTAAATTTTAATAGATGAGTAGAAAATTTTGTTTTTAACAAAATAGTAATTTTCGTCATTTGTTAAGTCTGTCTCTCTTTTATTAAACAGTATTGTAATTGTTACTAGAACATTTTCTCTCCGTGTATGCTATTTAGAATTTGCATTATTGATGTAACGATTTATACCATAAATTCTAAATAATTTAATTATTTTCCTCATTTACATCGTATTATATATATGTGTATATCCGTTATAAAGCAGGTAACGCAATGCACCACTAATGATATTATTCGTAATACATATATCTGATTAATTTATTACAATTTACTAATTAATGAATAAATACATCGAATTGATTCTAATCTAAATATATGTATACATATATAAATACAAAACGTATCGTTATATTGATTTAACCGCGATGTATTTTTTACCGCGAACGTAAATTCCTTAAAATAATATTATAAATATGAAAGATAGACAGAATTAAGGAAGGAACGGGGAGTCAAGTGGAAATTATCATACATTCATGGCGTATTGCAAGTGACAAAACCTTCCTTCAATTTGCATACAAACGTCGTTAAGCATTCTATAGATAACGCGTAGAAGCTGATGCACGCACGTTTAGCCAAATATTGGTAATATATTGTAATTTCGATACACAAGCGTCAATGCTACACGAATATACTGGCGACATAAATTCGGGATTTGTGCACTATCAGCATCGTTATAAAATATTTAATTACACGTGTATATATCGATTAAATAATATTTTTTATAAAGGTATATTATTGCGTATATATATACATACATACATTAACGCGTATCGATGATTTCACTAATATTTTCTTTAACTTTAATTCATTAGACCTTTGCCTGATAAACTTTGATACTTCAATGAAACGAGGTTTCTTATAGTCGAGCATGTTAGAAAAGTTATCATATATGTGGAATAATTCGTGCTTAACGATTTTATTCACTGATGAAGTTAAAAGCTTTCGTTACGTTACACCTTTCCATTTATTTTCGTTCTACTATTTTTGTCTCGTAATTATTTACAAATTTTTCTTTTTTATATATCAGAGGTTGATGACACTGATGCGTCATTTTTACGTATACCTATTGTAGATGATGAGGAGAATGTTCTTCTTTTTACGATGTGTAAAACTAGATATCTCATTAATCTTAATTGTGATAAAGTAGCAGGGTAAGAGTTGGAATCTTATTTGTTATTTGACCCCCTCCTGCTTCCAGAACATTACATTTCTAATTACTATTATAACGAACAAGGCCTGTATGTGTGTGTGTATGCTTAATATATTGTATATGGTATAACTTACATAGCGACCAATAATAAAATAAAATATTTCTTAATTTTTTAAACAAATTATATTATTATTATCTTTTATTTAATTTTTGTTGGCCAATTTATATGTCACATAATTATTTTAATTAATTATGAGACGGCGTACTCTGATTTTTTTCCATAATGGACTTACCGCAGGATATCTCAGGAACCACTTAATCGAATAGGATGAAATGTTAACAGTAACTTTTAAATATGATTTTAATCTACTTGAGTGGAACACACTGTGGTAACATTGTAATAAAAAATTATTCTTACCAAATTATTCTAAAAATTCAAAAATTGTGGAAAAAGATAGCTAAATAATTTTTAAAATAAACATTTAGACTTTTATTGAAATTATGTTCCTTTCAAATGAATTAAAATGATATTTAATAAATACTGTTAAAATTTCAGCCTATTCGATGAAATGGTTCCTGAGATATCCTGCGGTAAGTTCATTATGGAAAAAAATGAAAGTGCGGGGTCGCATAATTAATTAAAATAGTTACGTTACATATAAATTTACCAAAAAATTTTAAGTAAAAGTTAATATTAATATAATTTATTTAAAAAATTAGGAAATGTTGTCAACTGTTAAAATTTAACAACTTTTTTTTTCAATTTTAACCCAGGCTTGTCCTCTAAATTTTTATTTAACTACAATTAATAAAGTGAAACGGTTGGTGACTTTAGCAAGCAAACTTCAGGTATACAGGGACGATATACGTAAAAGAAAGTATAAATATAGTCGAAAAGAAAAATGAGTTGTTAGAGGATAGTGGATAGGAATAGATGAAATGATTATAACCCCTGGTCGTATATACATCGCATGATATCCCTTTGAACTCAGGAAATCCTTGTTGCATCGCTCAGGCCAGCGTTATAGTCTAAGGTTTCAGGTCAACTAATGACTCAACGCGTACCATCCACATGTATATGCATATAGTCCCTAAGGGCTAAGAGAATTAGGTCCTTATGTGCACAGCCCAGCGCCCTGGGATAAATTTCTAGTCGATCGGCACTGCGTGTTGCGCTTTTATAATTTAACCCCACGACGACTTTACGACCTTGCGGTCGTACTTGTATTTAATGAGACGTAGCTCAAACGTTTTCTTTCCCCGACGAGAAGAAGATCGAGCATCATTTCGTAGATTCATTAAATACTCCAACCACTTAATTATTTAGCTGCGTGAAACATCATTACTACAGAAACCATTTGCACTAAATTTTCGTATTCACATCTATATACGTATATATGTAAAGAGACAAAAGTTAGAGGGAGAGGGAGGTAATTTAAGTAATCGTTAGCTCCGCAATACTTTTGACCTTGAGCTTGCTCAAATTGTGGAAATTATTACTTTTGCGCGGAGGTAATTATTTACCTGGTACGAGATTATAATACATTGTTTTTTATCACGAAGAAAAATTTAACGGAAATTTTAATAACGAGATATGCGGGGAAATAATTATAAGGAACGTTATATCGTTGAAGAACGTATTTTTTACGTATTTTAATATTTCACTGTGATATATAACGAAGTAATCGTTCCAAAATATCGTTAATACATATATATTTACCGAACTTTTTCTTTTATGTACATTTGAGTACGCAATCCTCGTTAAATAATCTTTCGATAAATTAATATAACGTGCCCATTAAGGACAACATTAAACATTAAAAAACGTTAAACATTAATTCGTGATTTTTGCAACAATTAAATATTCATTATCATATCTTGAGTGGTGACTTCAAACGCGATATCGATTTTATAAAACTGACTGTAAATATAAATGAGTAATATTGAAATTTCTTATGAAAATATAACATCTTTTCACTTTCCTCGTAATCCTGCGGTATATATTTTTTCCATTGATATTATTGAAAGGTATTGACAGTTGTGGTTAAAACACACTTCAGAAGAGCTTGCACTACATTTACTGCTTGATCTTGGTTTATTTTAAGATACGGCATATATACCTGCTGTACTTCCAATCGAGTATTTATGGATTGACAATTATTTTATTTTTATTTTTTTTTCGTAAATACAAAAGCTGATTGAAATGTTTATGCACGTATATTTAAGATTATATATTATTCGTGCAAAATTATTCCGGAGAAAAATTATATTTGGTCAAAATAAAAATTATATTTTATACACCATAGTTTTACGGGTGGAAATACGTGGAGATACATACGATCATTGTGATTCCGTGTTAAAATAAAAAAAGCCTTCGATTTTCAAAAAGAAATTTAAATAAAAATTTGTAGATACTTGGAAAAATTACTTAACTGAATGCGCCCACGAAAATATACTCTTATGCCTTTGATATAGTTTTCGCTACCGTGCATGCGATCGTTCGATGTATATACATATATATACATGCCTTTCTCACTCACTCTCTCTCTCTCTCTCTCTCTCTCTCTCTCTCTCTCTCTCTCTCTTTGCGACAATCAGTCGCGCACATATAAGACACGCACTTGGAGATTCGGGGGAGGTGGTCGAGTTTGCGTGAGACACGTAAAACTGACCCAGTTTTCACATATACATATATACACCCAGGCGCCTAATAATTCAGTTTGCGGGATAGAGCCCTCGCGAAATCGGTTCTGGTTTACTCGGTTGACTCCATTCAAGGTCGGGCAGCAGCCTCCTTCGTTTTTATAACACCGACCAAGAAAATCGATGAGTTTGCGTCTACACCTCGCCTTGTTTTTACACTCGCGCTTGAGCTTTGTTTTAAGGGTCAGAGTGTGACCAATAGAAATTTCGGTTCCATTGACCACGCTCGCGATTATTTTTATACATAATACGTTACGATTTTACACTGTCTTCTTACACTTTCTCTTTTTGTTATTCTTCTCGATGGATTATTTTGCAAGATAAATCGTTAGAAGTAAATGTAAACGACGGATAATTACGATTTGATTTTTGTTTTTCGGTAACGATTAAAATTCACGACTTTTTGATAGTTTAATTTGGTTCTATTACGTTTGTTACGTATACGTATATATCCTAGTACAAAATTTAGCATTTGCACTCTTCGGTATTTTATGACACTTGCAATTTTTTTGGCGTAAAAAACGTTACACCTACATATACATATAGTCAGATTCCTAACAGAGATACAGCGTCAGTAATTGTAAATCATACCAAAATACACATTTGTACGAATGAAAATATTCAACGATAATGAAAATACTGATAAGAAGAGTCCAACTGCAGAATATACTTTTATAATTAAAAAATAATAATCGATTAGTCTTTTTATCGACGAACGATAAACACCGTTACAAAAATCCTGTTGACTTTTCAGTTTGAGAATTAAAATGTAATATGACCGATAATCTGCGTACAACAATATCAATTTTTCTACACTCCAATTTGAGTCAATAAATCATAAAAGTCACGCTTACTGTAGTTTCACTGTGCTATAAATAAACGGTGTACGAGTTCAAATAAAGTTATTCGTATACATCTTGATTGAAATAAAGCTATCAGATATATACACACGTGCGCTCTCGAGTATTTATTTGAATGTAAAATCGAGGTACGCTTTAGTTTGCATCTCTAAACTGATCCGATAATAATATTGTATACCAAGCACTTACACACGCAAGGTTATGTACAAAGTACTATACTCGCAATTAGTTACAGTTCTACATAATATGCACCGTTGAAATACTTATACCCATTTTAACATACGTAATAATACAAATCGACGTTTGTCTTTACATTTTCTTTTTATTAGATATAAACAATTTGTACGTATCTATGATCAATCAAATTAAAAATAAAGAAACATTTGACGTATAAAAAAAATTCAATAATTCGTATACGCTTAAATTATATATATATATATATATATATATATATATATATATATATATATGAAAAATATAAAAATAAATTTTAGAAATAAAATTATATTGATGTGTATAGGTATATTTCGTTAAAATAAATTTATATAAAATAATATATATTTAATGTTCGTATAATTTGATCGTTCGGGCCGAATTACATTTTAATTGAAATTTGAGAAAGAAATTTGAGTGAACGTTATATATTGCGATATAATTATACTCGTAATGTCATTTATAATAATTGTCTCTCTCTCTCTTTGATATTTCAATTTAATTTTAAGAGCATTACAAATAAATTGTACCTTTCGAAATTACTAGTACACCGAGTGTACAATCACTAAATGTTACCAATGTAATTTGGTAATGATTTATTTATACAGGGAGGAAGAAAAATTCGAATGTTTGAAAGGTATTATATATTCACTGAAAATAAAGTTGACGAGCGGTGCTTATAAATTATCTGTCATTTTCAAAGATGCATCGGCAATTACATTCGCATTATTTCTTTATTATATATACATGTATATGAAATAACTAATTTTAATTGAAAAAATATGAATTAAGCTATTGAGAAAAGGAGAAATAAATAAACAAGTTTAGTCCTCTTAATTTTCTAGGTAATTAGGTACGATCGATTTAAAAAGTAGCAATTTCGCGCAACCTTAACTAATCACATTACGTTACGTTGCCGATTAACATTAAAATCTGATGTCCTTTGTTGCCTTTTTTTCTCAATATTAAAATTGAACTTCATGTGTGCTTACAAGCCTATAAAAACAAGAAGTTTGCATTATTCTTACATTTGCGTGAGAAATCTAATAAAATCATACACGAACAGTTTAACATAATTATTTCATTATCCTTTACTTAACACATTCGAGGTATATTTTAACCTACTTCTTTTTTTTCGTATGAAGGATGAATGAGTTTTACTAATCAGTACGGTTTAGAATCATTCAATTGTTTTTATTGATTATATTTCGTACGAAGGTTAAGAAAGAATTTCATCAGAGTATATATATTAATTTGTTGTATAATTTTAAATTTATACAAAACGTATACATTTATAATTTTATTGTTATAATAAAATAACGGATTTACAACAAATTTGAAATAAACTCGTTGTAGGGATTGCGAAGTTTTGAATTTGATATTCGTAGGTTCAAAAAAAATAATTCCGTTCTTGCCTACTATTTTTCATCGGAATGAATCCTTGATTACGGTGGACGTGCAAAGAACAAATGAAAAATTCAACAATCACTTAGAACGTGTGAGAAATTATTTAAAAATCTGATAAAAATGAAAAGAGCAGGAAATAATAAGCTACGAAGTAATCCGATACATAGCCCGAAACAAGCCCGTAAAACGAAAAATTAACGATCGATATTAAATTATTATCGAAGCGCTGTATACAAAAGGAAACCAATATAAAAACGATAAACCTTCAATCGGTTTAGAAAGCTCATCCAAAAGAGAGCAACATTTATCCCCAAAAATAGAATTAATATTTCAAAAGAATCGACAAAGAGTCGATCAATTACACGCCCTTTCCGTCGAGAATCGGAAAGGGAAAAAAGGCTGCACACACAGCAGCCTTTTCTCATTTGTATTTCCTCTGAACGATCGATCTCGGGCGCCACTGGTTCGTGAATGTCAAGGTCACCAAAATCATTGATCGTACAAAATTATTTCGATATCTGAGAAAGCGAGAGAGAAAGAGAAAACTATGTCTTGTAATAGGTGCAGGATATATTATCCCTTCGTCCCTTAGATCGTCAAATGAAAGTTGGCCTGCGGAAGTCATTTCGGCTATATACCCACTTGAGAAATGTGAGTTTCGCGTTAAATTTTCCGCGTACATAAAAATATATAGGTTGGAGCGAGTAAGCATTCGGAATCGGAAACGCTTGCTTCTTGGTCGAGTGCGAGGGTGTCAAGGCCGTAGTTAATTGCGCAAGACTTCCGTCCGCGCGGCTTCGAATGTCGGTGCACGCGCGAGGTCGGCTAGAATCCACTTTTACAAATGACATTACTATTTCTATTTTATTTTACCTTTCTTTTTATCCTACCCTTATCCGAATATCAGTATCGGTTCAGATTTACAATATTGTTTAACTTCACGTATAAGTATATATAGACCAATTCGATTTTTACCACATTTATTTACGCCGATGGTGACGCGATGCACTTCCACTATTTTTTTGGGGGGGGGTTCAAAAGTGTCATTGTAGTGGAAATATTCTTGAGATTTAATATCGTGCTATATTTACGCCGAGATCAATTTTCTTGTACAAAAGAAATAGGGTTACGAAGTTCTCGTTTCATTGGTGACGTTGCACAGTCCACGGCTATTTTTGACACGATTATTGTACTTTTGAAATTGTGTGGAGTCATTTTTAAAAGTAGTAAGCGTTCTTATTGATAAGAAAATATGTCGATAGTTTAATTTTGTATTACAATTTTATTAATTATGGCATTTATTAAAATTCAATACTAAAAATAATGATTATTGAAATGATAAGAATTTTCAGTTGTATAAGCGAGCAACATTTTTCCGAATTTATTATTTTTTAAATTCGACTAACTTGAAAGTCACTGAAAAATGTATTGTTTATGCAGAGTTTTTGAATAGTATTCCTTTGATTTTAATTTGGTCAAATAAAGATAATCATCCTTAGAGACTGCTTAAATTAATGGATCATATTCTGATATTCTTTTTAACATCGACGATATATAGTTACAAATTAATTGGTAATTGCAATTCAAATTAAGAATTATGTATAATTTAATTTAATTGACTTTGACTATAAATGTAGGATTTATTAATAAAAAATGTAAATAATATAAATACTTGTCATCCACAATTCATTTTATAAACATAAATTCAGTGACTGCAGTATATATTAAATAAAATTCTGTTATATAAATAAATATTTATATAACGGTAGTAAAAATTATACCTATATATATATTAATATTTATGTAATTATTTCGCATTTTATCCATGTTCGGTGTCGTTTTTCTAATCATAAATTTTATCAAAATTTTAATTAAAATAAAATAAAATTTGGTTTACATATATTTCTATTGTACATAAAGTGGTGGAAAAAAAGGAAATAATATTGAAAATATCTTTTTTTTCGCTCAAATGGTGCGTAAGAATAGTTAAGAAAAGAATAATGTTAAAATAAGAAATCGGTAAGGAAAGAAAGAAGAATAACAATTCCAATCAGTTGAGTCGAAGGAATGGTCTTTCTTGTTCTTAAAGCGTCCTTCATCGTACACTCGATATTATAAATTTATCGAATTCGACGAGGCATGCCGAAAGCCCCGAAATTCCGATTGGGCGCGCGTTCCCTCGCGGGGGCAGCGCGGAAATGGAAGTTCCGGACCCGCGCGAAACTGCCTCGTGGCACGCCGCCACCCGTTCTCTCTCAACTTGGACATTCCCACCCACTGACGCGCCCTTCGGCTATCCTCCTATACTTGTCCCTAAAGGACGAATTCCCGTTGCGAGCCCCTAGCTAAACAAATTCGTGATTTATGGATGAAGTTGGCATTATAGTCGTTTTAGGATCTCAGGAGGGGCTGACCTTTTTAAACGTAGAGGAGTATACCTCGACTTGGAGTTATCGATCCTTAATCTCTGTAAGACCGTTGAGTGATTTTTTATGAGGATGTGTCATGAGGTCATTTAATTATTTACCTGTTAGAGAGATGTTCCTATTGCTCGGCGATTGATAATGTAAAACTATATGAGAAAAGTTTTGATAATTACTACAATAAACAATATTTCTAATAATTAGTAAATACCGGTCTATTACTCGTAGTAAACGCATCATTATCGCATTGAAATTAATACCGTCTACAACTACACCCACCCGCAATATCAATTTCAGTTTCTATTATATAGGTAATCATTAAAATCTTCAGCTACACCATATAAAATTTTACATGTATCGCCTATCTATAATTATAAACGTAGATAACTTCAATAAACATGTTTGTATACACGTTTAAGTTTCTTGCTCTTACCAAAGAAGCGGTAAAGAATTCGTGTACAAAAAAATATTTCACATGCCAACTCTATTTGACCCATATTTTTACATATCTGAAATTCGTTGTAATTTCATATTAATTCGATTTAGGGTTCCAAAAATTTAAATTAAATAAAAACAATCCTAATTATGTTTTTACTGACGTATTATATAGAATTGAGTTTAATTCATATATGTATTGATTGACGATGTAAGAATAATTTAAATTAGTGAATAAAAATCGAAGTTAAGAAAATATATTTTAATTAAATTTTAATAATTAATGTTGTTTTTTTTTAATTTCTGAATCAAGCTTGAGTTCGTGATGCAACAAAATTAGAGATAATTACGGTGCACAATTAGGCGCTTCCAAATGTCCTTACTCTGAAACTCAAATACTCAAAAACGATCCTGTGTAATAGAGCCATCTTTCTCTATATATATTATTTATTGTGATATATAAACTCGGTTACAAGAAAGAAATTAACGACTTAAAATGCGTAGATAGTGTTACCTTTACCAGAGGTGTTACAAGGAATGAAAATTTCTTATAACAAGATGACGACTTGCTTGGCTTCGAAAATAATAGATTTTTTCCTTGTCACTAATCATATATATTTAGATGCTATTGTAGCTTAAGGTTAAACGCGACATTGCTTATTGCGAATGTGAGGGTACACCAAGAAGTTGTGATCAATATATACCAGTCCTTGTAAGACGTCAAACAGCAAGACCGATAAATTCCTATCTTCTTTTTATGCTCGGTGATTGTTTAATGCTAATTTGGTTATTAAGGAGATGTGAGACTAAACATTTTTTGTAAAAAATCTCTCTGTAACGTTCTTCTACTTGCTATGAATTGTACGTAAGATTTTTTTCAAAATTTTTTATCACTAAATGATCGATTTGTAATTTTTATCCTCCATTGTTGAATTAGTAAATTGTCTACTGTTGAGGGTCAATAATAAATAAATCCAATTTATTTATTATTGAGCCTTAACAAATGACAATTTACTAACTAAATGATCGAGATATTCGTACAGCCGTAATCATTACCGACGAATAGTGGTTATTAATTTTGAATTAAATTAAAATTAATTATTTCAAAAAAAATCTCTCTGTCAGTTTCTTCTATATTACTCAAGTGTCACGTATGCATTTTTCTAGATTTTTAGTTTCAGAATTGCAGAAAATTTTTGAATTTTTTAAAGTAGATCCCTGTAATTTAGTAAAATGAATATTTGTAACAATTTACGACTTGGTCCGTTACAAAAAAAAAAATCATTGGAGTTTAATGAAACTTTTAATAAATTAATTTTAATATAATTTTATATTATATTAATTTTATATTTTAATATTTTAATAAACTTAATGCAAATTTTAATAAATCGTTCTATTAAGTTTTAAAGTAATAAAAAATAAAAAAGATTTATATACGAAAACCAATTGAATTTTCATTGTGCCTAGCGAATTCGTTCGAATTTCAATCCAGACATAAAATTCAAAGTATTAGACTAAAGGGCGTCTGATTTGGATGCGAATGTGTCGCTTGTAGACACCATAATTATAAATAAAACTGAACATAAGAAATGTGTCTTACGAATATTTTACAGTCGCAGCAATTCCTTCTCCTCGATAAAATTGAAATTAGCTTTTCGAGTTTTCCGTCTGTTGGTATATATCCGTAGATCAGTTAAACGAAGAAATAACCCAAAGTGTAAATTGACCCAGAAATTTTCAGGTTCACACTGGGCGTCAGAGTGACTAATCGTAAAATCAACGTTTATCGTTCGCACTAACTTTTACTTTTTTTACTGTCCGTCTGTATCGAGCGTAAGGTATTATACATGCATCCGCGAAGCTTCTTAAAATAGTGAATCCTATGTAGCTTCAAGTAAAATGCGACGAGTGTGCAGCTGGTGTTCCGATCGTTTCGACCGATTGAAATCACGCGAGACCTCACTTTAGAGACGAACTCCGGGGGGGATTCTGGAACGCCACTTTCCACTCTTCGCATCTCAAGGCCGAAGTTCTTATTGAAAGTTCACTCGTCGCCTTTTAGTCTTTTATTTCCTTTGTTCCCCGACTACTCGCCTATAAAGATTTTCGGTGCAATAAACGTTTTCTAGATTACGCGCACTCATTGTCAAATATTTCGACCGTTTACATTATCTCTTTTTTGTTTTATTAACACACGGAATTTTATTGTGTATTATTAACCTTCTTAAAGCTTACGTAAAGACATTGAAAATTATGATACTGAATTGAAAATCTAAGTATACTAGAATTAACCATACGTACTCCGCGTATTTTAACAGTCATTAGCTTTAAATATTACGCTGTCAATTATTTACTTAAAACAACAATTTTTAATAATATTTTTATCCATTATTTATTATACTCCGATTTTGTAAAGAAAATTCAAACATTACGTATTTTTCCGCGCTGCCAAATCTAACCTACAATGTTTTAGACGCATGTGCGAAACGTAAACCAATCACATAGCCGTTACACTTGGCTTCACAACATCCGGCAATCACTTTTTTATATAAGGATTGTTCATCTTTAATTTACACCGACAATAAAGAGAATTTTACGAAACCTATAGATAATACTATTATACACCTGTCGAACATATATCACGGTAATAATAACTTCTCACCACCTGCGAAAACATTATAGAATTACAAGGTATTAGGAATTATCAAGAAATGTTTAAGTACGTATTAAAGTACTAATTATCGAAGCATCGTGAGTTCAAACTTAAAACTTTTAATCTCGACTTGAAATTAACAGAGCTTTCGACTTATTGAACTATTAACTATATCGTGCTCGGACTTTCACGGTCCCATTCATTCGTACACCTTATATTTTAGGGTAAAATCCATAATCTTGAATCGATATATGTATTCGTTGTAAATTTTCGATTCGAATCAAATCCGGTCAAGCAAATCATCAGAAATAAAAATATGTTCTACAGGTGACCTTCAAGAAAATGTTATTTTATTTATCAAATAGTGAAATCAGTTTCCTTTCCGCAAGAAATCTAGCGGTAAAAAGTTTAAAATATTCAAAAGCATAGTCGACAACAAAAAAAAATAGATGCTGAATAGATATAACCACATGGGTAATGTACAGCGTTATAGAGTTACGGGAAGGCAGATATCAACAATCAATATTGATTTAAAATCTTACATTTCTATTGGATAAGGTAAATCAATCAACATCATAAAAATTGGTGATTTATCTTAATTTCGCCATAAATATTATATGAAAAAGATAAAAATTTTTAACATGATGTATTTTTTATTTTATTTTGTATAATTTTGATATTTTTTGCTTATTATTATAGTTAATTTTTTCAGTAATTAACTCTTGTCTTAATATAGATTTCCGTTAAGTACTAACATTGAAGACGATGCTGTTGCATAAATAACAATACATTACCTAACGACGTTTCGATGGATATTCTCCATCCTTTAATAGGGCTGTATATTCATTAATTTATCATTTATCACGTTTATATGGTTATGTATATTATAATTAGGTAATATACGATGTATGTGGGACTAATGGAACGTTCATTTTCGTAACTGTAGGTGCAACAATGTATTCAAGTGCTTAATGGTGAGAAGGGCTTAAGATGTGGTTTACAAATCTAGAGGGATTACGAGAAACAATTGACTAGACAAATAGTTGGCGCAATGCGATTTTATACGTTTAACTAAATAAATCTCAATATTTTTACAACGTTGGATCTCCCTCCACTACAAAAATCATTAATTGAGACGGTTAATCTCAAGAACTGTGTTCTAAAATAGTCACGCAAGCAATACCGTAAGCGAATAAATTGGTTCTCATCTGTAAAAATAAGTTCGCGTAAAGCTAATGCATGCATTTTTATAATTTTTTTTTTACTCATTTCCCGTTTACGTGCTATTAATCACCGACGGTTCATTATTGAATTCGAGTTCAAGAACTCGTATAATCTCGTAGATAGCAATTAAAAGTTATTAATTATCGCTGCTGAAAAATTTAGAGAAACTTTAATGCAATTGTCTTAATTACTGAGACACGGTATTTTAAATTATTTCAAATGACGTTATAGGAACAAAGTTAGATTGAAACGTCCTTAAAGATTTATTTAGAATGTTTAGTGATTTTCTTCTGCTTTTTCTTCGTTAAAAGTAATTCGTGAGGCTTGTAAAAGTTTTATTTTGAACAAGTCAAGCCTCGCGAGATAAATTATCATAAGATATTAATGTATTTAATTACTTAAACTTTCGGATTATAAAAATGCTCCTTGTCAGTTGTTGCGAGCAAACAGAGAACAGGTAATAATTAATTTTGTTTAAACAAAAATAAGTCACATTCATATAGGTGGAAACATGTGCATTTCACTAATTAAGTAGAGTAATCCTATTATAGTCAGCCAAGTCTGTTATGTTTACCTAAAATTTTATAATTATGAACTAACTAAAATGATAATAATAATAATGATAATAATAATGATAATGATAATGATAATAATGATAATAATAATGATAATAATGATAATAATGATAATAATGATAATAATGATAATAATAATAATGATATTAATAATAATATGTGTGTTTGTTTGTCTGTTACAGTTTATAGGTTACTAGGTGAATTAGGTGGCTACATTTGGCCAAAAAGTGAGGGACCGTCTGACATAACGCCTTTGATTTCTTCGCTTTTAAAAATTTCTGGAGCTCCGCTCTTCGATCTTTACGTAGACGCGGATCTTTACGACCACTCGAGGATGGCCGTTTTTTTGGACTTGCCGAAAAAGTACCAAGCCGATATGATTTTAAACGATGTTACAGTAAGTTTCGTACAATATTACACACTATATCGCTTTCGCATTCACAATCACTTTCTAAGCGTAAAAGTATACAGTTAATGTTGAAAATAATGTAGAAATTTAAATAAATGGAATTAAATGTTGTTTGCGCAATATTATATACAATTATTGATGGTGGTAACGCGTTCCGAAGAAGTTCAAAATAGAAAAAAGTAACAACATAATAACCAAATCGATAAGACCTGCAATGAAAAGAATGCATTCTCTTTTCTCAATTGCATTCTTCATTTTCACAAGGAAAGTATACGTATACGCTCTATTAGCTCAAAATAGAATATGAATGTCGGGCACAGTGATTATAATGAAAAATGATATTGTGCATTCGTTGATATGAATATCTATATATATATATATATATGGTTTAGGTATGAGTATATTAATATTCAATTTTCTAAACAACAAATTATTTACTCAGGTGTGAATATTATATAATTAATTATTAATCGAGATATTATTAGCAGTTATAAAATAATAGGTTAACTACTAATTAGTTACAGTCATTAAACGTTAATTACCGAAGCAAATATCCTATTCAATTACAGGTAGGAAATGTCGTCACTTTGTCGCCAATACTGCGAGTGCTCCTTAATTAATTCGACCGTGAGAAGAGCATATTTCTTTATAATCGAGATTTTAAAATTTAATGTTTTCTACCAGTCTTGTTCTTTTTTTCTTCATATTGCCGGATAATTTTTAATAGTTTCTAATTATAGTACACGCGAGTCAATGAAATTGTTAATCACTTGTATCATCTACCACAAATTATTTTCCAATCGACACAAGTTAAGATAATTCCCTCCTCGAACATTAAAATTTGAAAATCAATAAATTAAAAGTTTAACTCAAACGAAACGAACAAGAGAGATACCCTAAAAAAGCGAAGTTTGTTAACCCACGTATTTTCACGTAGACCGCTCTTTCTAATACCCTTCAACCGTTCAGTCGAAAAAGAAAAAGAAAAAGAAGAAGAAGAAGAAGGAGAAGAAGAACAACAGCAGCAGCAGCAACGATCGTATAGGAAAAACCAAAAGTGACCGTTGCATTCTTAGGTATCGATTTCTATCGAGGCGATATACGGAACTCTCGCTCCAATTTCGCATGGCCAAGTTTTGGTACACAGACACATATAGCACCCCATCCCTTATTCCCAACAAAAGCGAATCCGCGCGCATCGCATCTCTCCGACGATGACACGTATCGTGGAATTGAATGTCACGTCGGCTCGATCGAGTTTTTACAGAAGAATTCGTTACGTCAGAATTTTCACGAAAAGTTACGGGTTGATTGGTTCCATCATCTTTCCCTCCCCGGTTAAAAAATTGTTTTCAAGACACCGAGTTTGGAAAGTGCACTTATACATCTCCTATTTTTGTATGTTAAGTATAACGTGTAATATTACACAGTTACGTCCTATTTTTAGGCTGAAACGTATATTAGCTTTCTCACGGATTAAGTAGAACGCGTGTTACTGCAATTTACAACGAAAATTTCTTTTCACGGAGTTAAATGCGAAAACGTACTATTGCTAGTAACTGACTTAACTGACTCTCGTTGGCGTTGTACACACACACACACACACGCACACACAGACAATAGATGTGTAGAATGGGTAATCACATATGAAAAGATATAATTCGTATAGATTTCACGTCTTTTTCGAGTTATTACGTTACTAGTGAAAAAACTTACTCGTGGTTAGTATACATCCTTTCCAATCGTTTACTTTAATAATGTGAAATATGTTTATTCTTATACAATTCATACTTTTACGTCGCACAGTTTTTGTAATATACTTTGGAATATACTTGTATAAGATCCAATTATATAAATTATTAGTTATAATTAAATTTACAGCTATTGTGAGTTTATTAAATTTATATACGTAAATTTATCGTTTAAGCACTTGTTACTAAGGCGAGTTTTACTTTACAGTGGACGACTGTTTATAGTTTTATAATTATAATTATCACAAGCAAACATCTACTTATTAGTTTTGCTATATTCTATGTAGCAGTTATATTCAATATTATTGACAGTCAATAATAAATAAATATTAGATATTACATATCTATCGAAAGTTACATCAATTTCTTTTATCACGAATTGGATTACGGGACACGCGTAGACATAATCTTTTATTATGTACCGAGTTAATTTACCGTTTAAATTTATCGAAAAGAATAAATGGTGAGACGATACACCAACTAAAAATTGAAAATTACAAAAGAAAATGTACTATCGCCTTACCTAAAATCAGCAATAAAGATCAAAATCTTGTATGCATCGTCTTGTGTGTGTGTGTGTGTGTCATGTGAGCATTTTTATTTCGAAATTTAAAAGTTTTCAAGGAGAAACGCTCGTAAAACTACACGAATGCTCGAGTGCATTCATTAAGAGGCGTAGAAACGGAACTTTGTCAGGATGTACATAACCTCTTTCGTGCTTTCTCACTCGTTTATTTCAAATTTAACATCTTTTGTAGCCTCCAGAATGACGAAGATTAAACGAGCGATATGTGGCAGATACAAAGAAATAAAATGACATTTCGGAACTATTCGTAATACAGGGTAAATTCAATTTATTTAAAAATTCGAAAGAAAAGTTAAAAGAACGTTATATTATTATAACGTACATTCACTTTATCCATATACTACGTATATAAATATAATTAAGCTTTTTATTATAATAAGTGAGTGTATTAACTCAATTTTACTCGGTAAGAGTAAATAATACCGTATATCGATGTTTAATTTAATCAATTATCATTGCATTAATAATTTTTTCTCGCGTACTTCTCGTTATTTACTTCAAATACATATATATACGATTATTATTATATTATGTATTGTACAATCTTAGTTTGCGTAAATTCTTTATTGGAATTGTCGATATTTTTGTAATCTCATGAATACGATAACGAGGAATGATAGGTTCTGGTAAAATTTAATTTAGCAATATTAGAGTGTACACGAAATTATTTAAATTTAGAAGATTACCATAAACGTACATATTTCAAACGATAAATAATAAATTATAAATTTTGTTTATCTTATATTACATACTTTTTGAAAGTTTAATTGAACTGGTACATATAATTAATACAATTACTTTTTTATTCAATAATTGGTTTTGATCTAAGTTTTAACGGGATGTGTCGAACCCACATTACAGGAATCTGCACCTTTCAACCTAAAAATTATATCTAAAATGTTGAATTACATATCAGATCTGAATAAAATGCATACCGATAGTATAAAACATAAGAAACGTCTTAAAATTATTATATTTTTAAGAAAAAGTCATTTTTTAAATAATAATTGAGTAAACAATATTTGGTCGGTAATTATTAGTCAAAACAGCCATAAACTTTTAACCCATACATCGTAATCAAATTATCGATTTGAAAATCACAGTTGAATATATTATTTAAAATATTTAAAAAATCTAATGGCTATTTTCTGAGTCCGACATCCTCCTAAATATATTACAACTCAAAAAGTTAAACGAACTATTTTTCCATTGTTGTAGATTCACATAAAAATTGACATTTAATTGTAGAAAGAAATAAAAGAAAAGATTCATCTAAGGAAGATATACGACGTTCCTAAATATAACAGAAAACAGGGTCGAAAGAGACCAAACAAGTTTAACTTTTTGTTTACGTTTTATCCGCTTTTGCGGAAAAAATTATACACAATTTTCTTATACTTTACCGAAATGTGTTCATAGTTTGTTTCACGTGGTTCTCTTTTTTTTCTTCTTGCGTATATCGCAGTTTATATTAAATTCACTACGTTGATAAATGTTTATAAAAAAAAAACTCGTACATATATTTAAGAAAACCTAATACATATTTCAAATTTTGTTAGGAAAAAGTATTGAAAAAATTCACGAGATTTGTATGCACTCTTATAAAAATAATATACCCTAAGGTTCTCTCATTTCGAAGGAAAACCGCGAGCCTTCTCCAGATTCTTGAAAGTATATAATTCCCTGTACCTTAAATAAAGTGAATTAAACTTTTGTAAAATTATATGTACCTAATGGAAATGCAATAAAAAAAAAAATTAACCATACGAAAATTAAATTTATTATTATTGCTGATAAATGTACTTATTATAGTTTGGAACGTTATCACTAAATATTCATCGGTGTTCCATGCAGTTGAAAGGAAAGTTTAATAAGCTCAGTTATTCTTAATTATTTTTAATCAAGATACGAACACGATAAATATAAAATACCATTTACGTCTTGTGTTAAATATTAATATTATTTCACGTTAACAAATTTACACGCAAAACACTTGTACACTGTAAAATCTATGGAGCTTAATTAGCTAAAATGTAAAAAATAAAAAAAGAAATGGCCAAGACCAAATTTAGTCAGTATAGAATTAAAAATAAATTTGTTAAACTCATCACGTAGTAATAAGATCCTCTTTACCCGCAAAGCTTGAATTCCTAACATTTTTATGATGAACCACTATAAAAGAAAACAAATTTTTACCGAAAGAAGTATAAGTAATTTTAATACTAACAAATTTATAAAGGTAACTTTAAATAATGGAAATAAAAAAATGTATATAAAACAAATAATAATAAGTAAAAAGAAAGAATGACAGCGTGAAATAGTGTAACTGATGCATAGAGTTGAAAAAGGATACTTAAACCCATAGGGGGCGCTTGAGCTTATACGAAGGGTCTAGTTAAATAGTTAAGCTCACGAGTAGAGTCGTCGTGCACCACTTTTACGTTGGTCGTTAATAATGAAGAGAGAAATGAGAGTATGACAAGAGGTTGACAAAAATACATGACAAGGTACACTTGGTTCTGTACCGTTGACCCCGGTATGTTCGTGGAAAAGGAACAAATTGACCTTATAGTATATATAGCGAGTGTGTTGTCGAGAGCTTGAAAGCTCGCGTGATTTTATTTGCAAGGGTGGCGAGGACGATTTTAGTTCAAAGTGAGAAATCTTGATTTATGGGAAGGTGATATAAAGTTACTTTTTCTTAAAAGCTTTCGGAACATTTGCACTGCATTGAACGTAATGCGAATGGAAATAAAATACATTGTACTTTTTTTGCTTGAAAATTTTGTTTATAAAGGGACTCATTCTCATATCTGACCGTCTGTATCTTTCATACATACATTCATTTTCAAATTATTACCATAAATTAACGTGACCAGTGAAATTATTAATTAAACGCATTGCAAACTCATTAGTAGAATGAAAAAAAATATACGTACAAGTTTAGATAAATATAATGGAAATATAAAATATTAAATTTTCTTTCAAAAACAAATAATAGGAATTATCAAAATGTTATCCCTCCCGAGGATTATTTATTTATCGATAATAGATTTAAAATTTCAACGGTCGGATACGGAGAAACGAAAAGACTGAATAATATTAAAATTGTATTATAATATTCATCATAAATATATAGTCTTTTAATTTAAACTCGTAAAACTTTCGAAGTGCTTTATTCATCATGCAAGTTTAAAGTATTTTATAGATGGTTCGTTAAGCTTTTGATTTTAATCACTTAAAATTGAAACGCGAGTTTAACAAACTTCTTTTGGTCAAAAGAGTTTATCATTCTATTCAGTAATCTTCCTTTTATTCCAAACTTCTAATTTATCTTCTCATTAAAATACCACGTTTTAAAAATTCGTTGTTATTACACGATTATTTTGCTACGCCGTGTAGTAGATTTAAACTGCAGAGTAAATTGCAAAATTTCTACGGTTCACAAGCGCGTTTCAAAGTTAATATTAAAATTTTGACGGAATATCTGTACATTCTATCCGTTCGTCAATGTAAATTACGACGATACAATCATTTAAATCTCCCAATTGTTAATTTTCGTATAACGAATAATATTCAAAAGTGCAGGCACTACAAAATTGATTTGGACACGTGTGCCGATACTTTCCTTCACTATTTTCTACCGAGATAGGTTTTATATAATGTAGGTACCGCGTATCAAACACGCTTAAAAATCAAACATAGACTAACATTATTATATAAAGAAAATCTAAATAAAATTTATGACATCCAGTTACTCGGTTACGCATATATACACAACCGAATTGGGTATAATCTCTTATCTTAATCGAAATTTCAATGTTTCCGGATAAACAATAAAGCAGTAGTGAATTACACCCGTCCAATGTCATATCGGTTGTATATACATATATATATATATATATATATATATATATACGAAAACGGTATGCGGTTCTTCCGATCTTATCAATTGGACCGTTCGACTGGATTTATATCGTGTCGAAACAAAGTAAGGAAAACACACGCGGTCGGTACATAGATAAGGTTTAGCAAAAGTGAAAGGAGGAGTCGCGACCCCGGTAAATCTGGGTCGAGCCGAAAACACCACCCCTCACCGATCCGTGTGTATATAGGTATATCTCTATATATTTTACTTGGCTGGTAATGCTAAAGTGTGCCAGTACTTGTTTTACGGTTCGTTTGCGGGTAGCTTTGGGCCTCTCGGTATATATAACGATTGGTAATTCGTTTCCAGATGAAGTTGCAACATTCCACGCGAGTTCGACAATTTGTAAAATACGAAATTTCGGTGGTTTTACGTATACGTTCCGCGAGTAAAGAAAAATCAATTAGTACAATGTCTTCTTTCGCATTTTCACGCGTTTCTTTTTTGTCTATATACACACTCATTTTCTTAAATATTTACAATTGATTTATACAACGCGTCGGGGATTTAAACGATAGTTGATACACACGTTGAGAAAGTAAAGAAAATTGGGTTCGAAGATCCGAGTGTGTAAAATCTTGGTCTGGAAAGAAAATTGGTGCAACGTAACACGAGCAACTCTGGAGAAAGCAGAGGGTATATCGGTTCTCTCGATTGGCGTCACGCCAAAAAGTCACGTTATGCGATACTCGATGCGCGAATCTTCATAATTTTGAATCCAGTGACCTTCCCCAGTATCATCAAGTTCGTTCCTTTTGCATTTTCTTGTTTCACATCTTACTTTCCTGCATCTCCTATCCTCTACGATCCTCAGATTTTCTTTCGATATATACGTTCAAGGGTAAATATTTACACGAAACGTTTCAAGGCCGATCCCGGTAGCGATCGGTTGAATCTACTGGACAAAGAGATGCAAAATGCGTTAGAGAAATGAGTTTTACTTCGAGTAGGAATGAGTTGTTGAGAATGAAACTGGATTAACGCCAGACTTAGCAAGAAACGATATATTTCTTACTTGTTAGAAGTAACAGAGAAAGAGAGAGAGAGAGAGAGACGGATAGAGTGAAGATGTCGAGCTGGGTAGTAAGATCTCATTTGCATGTATCTCGAGTTCCGTGATAAATCCTCTCAACTAGATAAAAAAAAGTATATGCGTTATAGTTAATGCAATTTCTATTATTTCCAAATGGATTTAATGGGACTATATTGTATGCATTGAAAATAGACAATCATGCTTAGATCGATATTTATAACTATACTATGTAAATTACGCAGGAGACAGTTTTGATGATAGAGTTAGCGTCCCTTGTAAATTTAATCGAAAGGCAATCTTGAGTTCTATGAAATACCCTTTATGCAAAATGATGAATAACCAAGTGCTAGACGAATTTCGTATTAATGTACATATATAAATATATATACTGCACAGTTTCGAATTTGGAAAAAGGTAGCGCATTATTAAATACTACATACGCTAAGACTTATTTAATGTTGTTTAATGTAAATTTTCATAAAAAGTATTAGTCGTGGTCAATTCTAATTTTGATGATACGAGGTGTAATCCAATAATATGTTTTCACCAAATACGTTAAAACTACATAGTACTAATATTCTGACAGGTGAATAGTAAATATACACGAGAGTTCCTTCTCTTTTATAAACTAAAATTCGGTCAGTAAGACAAATTTGTTTTGTTACGACACAATTTATACATTTTCTTTGTCACATAAATTACTCAAACAAAAATTGATCGAATTCTAGTTGAGAGACTCTCAAGTGTCCTATCCATTACATTGTATGGATATCAGAAATATTTTAAATTTACACGTTATCGTACTCTATTTATCGTAGAAAATGCTATATGCCTGTCAAGAAAGTATTTGAAAGAACAATGTATTTCTTAACGTTTATTTTCTAGATATATTCATATATCCCATATAGTTTCCATAATATAAATAAACAGTTATTATTAGTCAATATTTTAATGCTACATTTTGTTTCATTAATTAATGTCAGGTTATATATATTGCGCTAAATTATATATACAAATATTATAAATTATATTACAATGAACATTAATATTCCGTGGGTGTATTCAATATTATATTTGCATGCAAATAAAATAAACAATTATGTTTTTAAAGCACTCGTAAAAGGTTGAAATCAAATGAAATGTACATTTTTAGCATATTTACCTTCATTATAAATGAATATTTTACGACCGTAATGAGAAAATGAGTAAAGTTTAATAGTTGATTATCAATTAAATTTTTATTCACACATTTATAAATAAGTATAAATTAAATTATGATAAATAAAGTATATAGTTATAATATTTATAAATTTGGTATTATTTTTATTTCGAATATTAGTGAGTAATGTGCTGGACGAATAATTGTGTTACCTATCGCAACGAATATCATCAAACTATAATGTTATGTTGAAAACTAGTTATCTATGTACGAAAGTTAAAATTTTAGAGGCGACCAGTATAATAGTACTAAATAATAATCAAATTTTCCAATTTGTTTAGTATTTATTTATGTGTTTAATGTAAAATTGAGAATCATATGTTGGACGTTTCTTCTTACCTGTTCACCTTAACAAAAAACTATTACGATATCATAATTTATTTATACAATAGAAAAATGTTTTGTAATTCCAAAATGAACATTTTAAACATTTAAATTTTTATATCTATAAAAGCAATACTATTCAAATCTATTATGAATAACGTGCTTTTCAGACAATTTTTAATTATATTCATCGATTTTGTATATGTTTATTTTTAAAAAAACTGTTGCAATTATAAATAATTCAATATTTTGATAATGACAAAATATTTTGTTCATATAAAGTTTTTACATAGGAATGACACATTTTCATGTAATCTACGAAATACAATTTAAAGTGGCTCTTTCTCGAGTTGTCCAGTCAATTAAGTGAACATACGAAATATATGCAAAAATATTATTTATACATATAATTATTGTTTAATAAAGTGTTTCCAGTGTATCTGAATTTTTTCAGAATTTTTTTATTACTCCATCTCAAAGTGGTACACATTTAAAAAAAAAGTGCAGCCATTTTTACACTTTTTGGCTATATTCATTTATTTATAGCTCCTCAGAGAAGTATTTTTCACGAAAAATCATACATATACTTTATTTTGTAAAATTATCTGATCTTTTCACTAAAAATACTTCGAAAGTCATACATATATGCTGTAGGTACACTGTAAGTCATTTAATACTTGAAATGCGGATTTGAGAGGGTTTGATCATCGATACAGACCGAAAAATTGCTGGAGATACTTTTCTTAGTCTCAAAGTACCTGTGAAAATCCCGTAACATCATAAGCATAAGTTTCTGTGCTAAAAATAATTTTAGCAGTCTATAATGTTAAAATATGATTGAGATATAACTATATATCTATAACAACAATATATTCATAATATGCACAACGCTCACTACCATAAGATTTATACAGGTAATTTACATAAAAAAGAAAGATATTTTTACAATAAAAAATTAATATTGCATAGATTTTCCTTAGTAGAAACATGTATTTTTCTAATAATTTATTAAAATGCTGTTGATAATTAACAAAGAAATGATAGAACTTTGATTTTTTGCATTATTAAGATATACACTTATGTTACAGAACAGAGTAAATAAATTTTATATATTTCAATATTACAATAATTTTTAAAGCCCCTAAAATACCATTATTAATTATATTATTTTTATTGTTATATTTTGCTACAAAAAAATTTACTTGAGAAACAAGTGATAAAATTATCTAAGTTTTTATTGTTTATGCGTGAGAATGTGAGGCGATATTAGTTTATATTCGATGCATGATACATTTTTCCATCACTTACAGAATATTAACACTATTTCCAAAATATCACAGCCTTTAATTTTGTGTAAAAATACAACACTTAAACTCCGTTATAATAAGTTATTAGAAAGATACATGTATCTAGTAAGTAATACTCATGAAATATCAACTTTTTATTCTAAAATATTATTTTTATTTAAAATATTTTTCTTTGTTGTTGAATTTTACAAAAAAAAAGTATATAAATTTTTTTGTAAAAAATTAATAATAAATAAATTAATATAGCCCAAAAGTATGAAAATGGCTACACTTTTGTTTTAAGTTTCCACCACTTATAGAATAATAAAAAAAATCTACAAAAATTCAGATATACTGGAATAGTACATTACGATACGAGTGCGCAAAGTAGGTTGTTCCCGCACGAGCGAAGCGAGTGCGAGATAACCTACGAGCGCACGAGTATCGTATACTATTTTTCCTACTGAGTGCGCAAAGTTCGACACATTTGAGCAGAACCGCGTGGGCGGAGGGAAAGTTGGGGGGGACGGGGGGGTTCGGGGGGGCGGAGCCCCCCCGCTTAAAAAAAATGAAAAACCGTTAATTTAACATTTAAATTTAAATTTTGTTGATATTTCGTTTAAATACTCGTATTTCTTGTACTACGCCACTTTTTGAACTCATTGTAAACTTTTGTATATTTTTGTTTAGAAATATTTGGCAACGTATTCAAAGCTATTTATTTTGCTGCTTCAAGCTACTCCGGTGGCACATCATCGAACACATCGTCACTATCACTGTCGACCCCACTTACTGATGTCATCCTTATTCAGAAATTATAAATACGTATATATAGAGCCGCAAGTGAGACGTCAAAATTAAGATTGAAACTTTTAACATAAATATAAGATGTTGCTAAGTAACAAGACGTAAACAAATCGGCGTTCGAGTTACGTGCCCATATTCATACATATTGTATTGCGCCCAACTTCTTATACTTTCCTACGTGTTCAACCACTTTTCCGCACGCTTAACTACTTTCCCGCACGCTCAACTACTTTCCCGCACGCTCAATTGTAGAAATTATAGCGTGTGGGAAAGTGGAACTTTGCGCACGCAAATGAGTGCGCAAACTCGAACTTTGCGCACGATAGTAGGAAAACACTTTATAGAACATGTAAAAAAATTTTGGGGAAGAAAAAAATTTTATCCGGCTGATCTTACATATACATATTTACGTATATATTTTGCGGTGATGAAAGTACAAGTAATTCTCGTGTAAAAATTGCGCTTAATAAATTCAATAAAATAATTACATTATCTCTTGAAAAAGTATATTAATCTTAGCATAAAAGAGAAAAGTAAACGATAGAAGCACCTGAGATACACCCGAGAGGAGTGTCGAGTCGGTTAAATACGTAGTCGAATGATTTGCATAAACGTGTCGATATAACCGATATAACCTCGAGTGAAAGTGTATTAACACGAGGTTTCATTGGCGGTTCGTTTAAAAGAGTATCGAGCACATTTACGTAAGCATAATGCTGATACTTGGCACGCTCTTCCCTTGTTTGCCAAATCGAGCAAGGAGAGCTTTCTCGTCGTTACATCATAAGCTTCTCGCGCCCCGCTTATTGGCTCTTGGCCGATTGTTTCGCTTCTTATCGCCCCTTCCGCTTATGGATTTCTCGAGCTCAATTGGATTTGGCTTCTCTCTTATTTTACAGGAGGACGCAACTAGGCGCCGGAGAGGGCTCCACCCTCTTGGAGATGAAAAGCGAAGAAAAAGGTCCAATATGGCTGAGAGCACAGCTTACACGGTTATTAAGGTACGTCTCGTCTTTTCACTTTTTTTTTCTCTTTTCCATCAATAATCCACGTATGGTTATTACTTCATTTTTATCAAATATTTGCTTTGATACATTATGATCTATCTTATATAATGTAGAAAGAGAAAGTTGAAAAATAAACTATCGGATAATTATTTCCAACGATTAAGTAAAACAAGTAGTTCGGTAAATTAATCATAAGTAGTCTAATTGCCGATGTGAAAAATTTTGAAATGTAATTTTCATGGGTTTGTGTTTTCTAATTAGTACACCTAGATTTATTATTTAAAATAAAAATCTAATTACTTTCTACATTGTACGAGACAACCGTGCTTTGTACTCAGGTATAAATTAAAATATTTCCCTGAATTAAATTACGGTTAATTATTCACAGAGAAAACTTTATAAATCTAACTGCGGTTTCTCAACTGGGCCATTTCTGAAATATAATTTCAATTTTTAAAATATGAATAGGATTTGTTTAGTTAATTAACTTAATTGTCAATTTGCGGCATTTATATATGCGAAATTTCACTTCATTCTTAAAAATAAAAGAAGTCTAGCACTTATATCTATATAATATACCTTCGGAAGAATTTGCTAGGATTGGTAAAATTTCCTTGTAAGATAATAATATTTCTAATAATTTATTAAATTTTTACATTATAATTAGTTTTAGTAAAGTCAAAATTACCAATGGATTTGTAAAACAAACTGAGGCTTAAGATGAATGTAACGCTAAAATGATGGCCTCGTATAGTTCGAAAGTACGCGTCTTTGATTCACTTCCCGGTCCCTGCCGATTGTTGCAAGCATCACTCGACGATTTGTTTCAACAAGTGCTTTATTTACAAACGCGCATCGCGCATGCTACTGATGTCGATCAGCAAAGTAGAAACATAAAAAAATCGACGTAAAATAAACTGCAATTTATATTCTTATAAAAATCAGTGTTAATTTATTTATATGGTCCTTTTAAAACAAAGAAAGATATATTGGCAAATATTCGACTTTCCGTGTTAAGATTTCTGTTACGATTTGTACCATAACTTTAATGAAATATTAGTTTCCACTTTGTACAATATCGCTGTTAAATTATCTTAATTGTAATATATTTGTTAAGTGATAACAAGTTTCAAAGACTTGACGGATATTCTCTGACCTTTGAAAGTGTACTTACAGTTATGTAACCAGCAGTTATACAATATTTAATTACGGCAATTAATAACGGAATCGTATTTATTTTATTTCTAACTTTCGAAATCTTTTCAAGTTCTTGTTATGCTGATAGAACGATATGTGGATTTATCTGAAGTAATTACTGAAATATGTAAAATTCCTTGTCGTTCGTGTTTTTAATGTTTCATTCGGTACAGACGAATGAAACACTCGACATCTTATGAATAATTTTTGAGTTATACGAAATACGTCAATTTTGACTGAAAAACGGACTTTTAAATGAAATTTGACGTTTTAGGTAAAATTATTCATTGATGCAAAAGTAATTTTAACAATTATCGCTCTCATTATCTTTGTACTCGTAACATTTACTTGTATAATAAAGCTACAGGAATTATCCCAGTTTGTACAATTTTCCAGGTTCTCCAGCATACATTTAAAATTATATATTATCAAAATTCAAATTCACGCGAAATTTTTTGATAAGTAATGTAAACACGTTTTACTCATTAACCGAAATTTAGAAAAAAGTTTGAGAAAAGTTGAAATTTATAACAATTCGATAGAGATGCATTAAAAGTTCATTTTTTAGTTTCCGCGAGGTTCAACTTGGAAAAAAGTACATTAATATTTCTGTGCCAAATATTTTTCGTTAAAAAAAAGCGGCACTTGAACTTTCTAAAAAGTCGATTCTTTCACTTCGTTCTCGGACAGCCTCAAAACAGAATAAGCATTTAAAGTTGGAAATTGATTTTGCGCAAAAAAAAAAAAATTGCAAGAGGAAAGTAAAGAGAATATCACAAGAGAGATTCAATTTCCGTACGGAGACTCGACGAAGCTGCTTGCTTTCGAAGGAAGCACTTTGAATTTCGCTCTCTCCCTTTCTTCTTCTTTTCGTATCTGTTGTAGAATGCGTTGCAATATTTTTATACCTGCCTTGTATCTTACTACGAATAACTATTTTTTATTTTTCCTTCGTCACATCCGTCTTGACCTCGGATACGTCAAACGATTAGACTTTTCAGATCATGCTCGAGAATCCTGTGATTTATTCGCGCGAGGCTGTACTTTGATCTCTACCGGGCTCTTTAATTATTCGACACGAATTTGGAATGTGCCTCGCGTGATCGAATGAAATGCATATAAAAAAACATACACAAATATAAAATTTGAATGGAGGTGTATAAATAGCAATATTTTTTTCACGTGTTTGATAAATCGTGGAATAAGAATATTTTTAACCAAATTTGTAGCTGTATGTAAGAAAGTATCTACGTAAATCAAATGTTTACTTTACTTTTTCACTTGAGTGTACAAATGTTTTCATTAATTCTACATTATACTCGCAAAATTAATTAATTTTCCGTTATCACGGTATTTCACTTCTCGCATTTATCATCACTCATTTACCGTTAATTTTTCAATACACACACACATATATATATATATATAAGTGACGCGTCGAGTCGGCTATACCGGAAGGTAGTATACGTTCTTCGAGGGCACGTATATTTTACGTCGTAAATCGGAGTTGCGGAAGCTACTAATAAACACTAACTCCACCTTTTCCTCGTAACTGACTTTCGAATCTTTTTACCTCAATTTTTTTTAGGACCAGGTAATGCTTGACTTTTACGTGCTAAATATATATGACCTTTGGATTAAATAATTTATTGCGTGAACTTACAAAAAAGAAAAGTACCGGTAACAGTTTTTAAAATATTACTTCGGTGTTGATTCGTAGATATTTATAAGTTGAATGAATTTATTAGTTGTGTGTATGTGGGTATATAGCTCGACGTGTACGAGAGAGAGAGAGAGAGAGAGAGAAGTAATAAAGTTTCATCTAGTATACCAATATATCATGGGGAGTTGTCGACATTCGCAACGCTGCTACTGTAAATTATAGATAGTAGATTATAACATTTTGAAAGGTTACTCAATTAAACACGTAAATTATATAATTAAATATTTCACGATTGTAAGGATGTAGTAAGTTAATTTAAACGTCTACTTTTACCCTATCACATATAAATACATAATTGATTTTATTTTTTGCGATCTGAATGACGGGGTGGGGGGTAAGGCGATTGGATGCACTGAGAAAAAGAAAGTCTTACGACAAACGAATATGTCTTAACGTATTAATACACTATGTATTAGCTCCTTAAGAGAAAAAATTTTTGTGTACGAAGTCGTATTTATTTATCGTAAAACTTTCTTTTTCTCGGTGTTTGATGTGGTAGTTATATCACTAATTGTTGTAAAATCTGCCTTTTTAAATAAATAGTGCACCTGACGATGTCGTAATTTTCAACAAATAATTGATCTTTTGGTGTTACATCGAATCATTTTGTCCTCATCCGGATCGCAATGAATAACGCCAGTTAGATACAGTAAGCCAATTTTATAAATAGGTATATATCCTGATTAACTTCCAAATTAGACATCATAATTGTCAGTACATATAAAATAAGCTCGGTACATTTTGATAAATAGTGTACAACAACTTATCATAAATTTTAACCAAATTCTCGACGATTTCTTACATTTCAATTTCTAAAACAAATATTTATTATAACTTACGGTTTAACGTGTATATGCAGTATATACAAGACAAACAAATCTCAAACTTTTGTAGAAAAATTAAAGAGCTTTCTCCGAGACATTTCAATTACGCACGAGTTTATATTTATATTATAAAAGATACGGAAACTGTAGCGGCGTAGAAATAACCTGAAATTGAAATTAACTTATAAATTCATTGAATATAAACGCAGAAGCTCAAGAGGGAGAGAGCCAGTAATAACTCAAATTTCCCAACCGATTTATATATAATACCGCGCGAGTTGTAAATTATTATCCCGACACGCAAGGGATACTGAACTTAAAAACCCATTGGACAGTTATAATTCTTGGGGGTTATGACTCCCCAATCATTCAGTCCGCTCGTAAATCTTATGCTATACCAAGTTTCCCTATAAAACTTGAAAGATCGGCGCCATTTAGACGCCCGAGGCCGGTCGGTCAACAAGACAAGAAAAATCCACGGATAATCGACCGAGTATACCGGCGCCGCTTCAGGCTACTACTCGTAAATTTCGAGCCATCTCGTGAATTTGCATTTTTACCCTTTCGTCTTCTTTTTTTTCCTCTCTGTCTCTCTCTCTCTCTCTCTCTCTCTTCTCCTTCCTCGCCTCTCCTTTATATTCGTCGCGTTTTTGACGTCGAGTCGAAATGCGCGTTCTTGACCCAGTTCTCGGTGGGATGGTTGATCGGTAGATTAGCATCGTCGATCTATTGACTATACCATCCATTCCGCGGAAAAATATTAATACTAACTAGCGCGAGACGGATTACATAAATATTTATCGAGCTGGAAAAAAAGTGTATCGCGCCCTCTCTGAATTTACGATGGCTTATTTTCTCCTGTACAACCGACGAATAAATTTTCCTTTCTTTTTTTTTTTCAAAAATGTTATGGATTTTATGAGAAATTTTTTTTTATTCATGGGCACTCTCTATATACGAAATATCGATATTTGTTTATGATGATATCAGTGTACATGATCACATTATTTTTTTTCGATAAATACTATTTCCAAATTGTAATTCGTAACAAAATACTAAATTCTTGTTTCTATCAGCGTTAAGGAGATACGTGATAACCAAATTACAGGGATGTACTTTTAAAAACTCACAAAATTTTTTGCAATTATCGAAATAAATTTCTGGATAAATGACACTTGAATAATATAGAACAAGCTGACAGTGAGATATTTTTAAAATAATTAATTTTAAATTAATTCAAAATTAATAACCACTTTTTGTTAGTAATGATTAAATGAAAAATTAATCTTTGCGGTTGGACAAAAAACGCAATCATTTAGTATAAAAAAATTTAAAAAAAACATACGTACTATTAAAAATAAGTAAAAGAGCGTTTTACAGAGAGATCTTTTGGAATAATTCAACCCATTGTTAATTAATAAATAAATAAGGAGATGTGAGAATAAAAAATTGAAATCCTTATTTATTTTTTAATCAACAATGGGTTTACATTTCCAACGTTCTTTTACTTGCTTTGAATAGTACGTATGATATTTTTAAAAATGTTTTATCACTAAATGGTCGAGATATTTTCGTGCAGCTGCAAGGATCTATTTTTCAGCTAATCGTTACCGACGAAAAGTGGTTATTAATTTTTAAATAATTGTAATTTATTTATTTTTAAAAAAATCGCTGTCAGCTTCTTCTATATTACTCAAGTGTCACGTATGAATTTTTCCAGATTTTTAGTTCGACAATTGCAGAAAATGTCCCTGTAATTTAGCTATCATATATCTATTATATATCTCCTTAACAGATATTATTCCGTCAAAGAGTATTATCTTGCGTGTAAGTTAGGGTTCAACTTTTTAGTACACCGATATAATTTTTCCTCGTATCAGGAGATAAAGTTCGCGTTTGGTCAGACGTATATATAAGTACAACGAAATGTAGTAAAGCGAATGTCTTTTAATTAAAATAGTAACGATCTGTATATAACTTAAAGAGTATAGCAATATTATCTGACAAGTGTAAGTATCAAAGAAGCCCGAAAATTCCGCTTATACGGGGAAGAGGACACGATAACAATAGAAAATTGCTATTCTACCGTGTACCGAGTATAATGAGTTTAAACCTCACGGGACAAGACTTCAAACTTTTACAGCGTATAATCGTTTTAACAAGGAACTAATTAGTTTTTTGAAGCTACATATATATCGTCCGGTAGAAAAGTTTTACGTCGCGGTACCATACAATTAGTAAGTATGGATGGCCAATGAGGATCTCAAAGACAATAGAAAGGAAAAAAATTTTCCAATAAACGCACCAGCGTTTATATCTGTACGTATACTCGATGTTAAACGATTAAAATGTTATCGAACGTATCTTTAAAAGAGATTTAATTATTCTACGGATTTATGATTATTCCCGGTAATTATATTTCAATTTCAAACAAGTGGAAAATCATAAAAATCAACGTAATACGTAATTGTTTTTGTATAAAATACAAAGGTATAATTACATTCTTCCTATTCGTATTGACCTATTTTATGAATATATTTATGTAATCTCGGTAATAATACAGATTTCAGAGAATAATTATACGTTTATAAAAATATATTTTTTTTTTCTAACTAACTTATATAGAATTATATAAATGGAAATATTGATAATGGATAAGGTTTTAAAATTTAATTAATCCTGTATTTCAAATGTCTGTCACTAACACATTATCGTTGTATTAGACCCCTAAGCACGCAATCGATTTGAAACGAAATAAACAACTCAATCCATAACGTTCGCACGTGTGCAAATTAAAATCTCCGAATTTGAGCAAGTACGCGTCTCAAAGAGAAAAAGACGAAGAAGCATGCATAGAAAAAAAAATAAAAACACGTCGACCTGCTTTTCCTAGTATATTTTTTGTGGACATTTTGCGGTTATGTGTGTGTATGTATAAGTATATATGGGTGTATCGGCGTATCGAGGCCAACGTCGTCATTAAAATTACAAGACGGAGAGCGGACGATCGACCCGAAAGTATATATTTCTACAGAGCTTTTGAAAGCGCTTTTGCCTGTCGATGAATCGCTCGAATCGAGTGTTTTGATTTCTGCTTATTTACCGCGCGATTCGCAGGTTTGCTCAGGAAATTCAATGGATATATAACCCTCGTGATGCTTGATATTTTGGTTGATTGAGCTGGCTGGCTGGCTCACTGTTTGACGGATCAACGTTCACTTGGCTCTTACTTCCTTTGCATTCTTCATCACATATGTGGGTTATTTTAAGTACCCTCGATCAATGTTAATTAAACGAATTTATATACTTTTTTAATAAAGACATCGCGATATTTATATAATTGTGCAAGCTGTTTATTTATTAATTTTGCATTTATTTCTATTTAAGTCAATTGTCAGTTATGTACATTTGACATAAGTAATATTTTATTAATTGTCAGTTATGTTTTCAATTACTTTTTAGAATTTAAATATAAATATTAGGTTACATTAAATTATAATTTGTAAAATATTTATAATAATGTATTGACTGAGCCGCGATTATTTACGTGTAATACCTATGCACCTAGTGATTTAAAGCACATAAGTAACTAATTCAGTGTGATTATTATTAAGACCATGTATCTACTGTAACTCAATAACATTATCATTTTATAGCCTTAATATCGTCAAATAATTTAGGAAATAAGATAGCTATAATTAATATAAGGTTCGTGTAATTAATATTTCTAATACTGATTTTGTAGATGAACAACCAAAAATTATTATAAAATTTACATTTTTAACATTAAAAATATTTAAGGGATATTAATTTCATTTAATTATATTTAATGATTTCCTCAAATAATATTGGTTGCATTTGCTTGAGACGATGTACAAATTTTTTCATTTTTTAAAAGTAATAATTTAATTATACGTTTTTCTTGTAAATTAATTAGAAAATTGTTTATTTAATTTTACATAAGGGTAATGTGATACCCAAATTACAGACATCTACCTCTATTATACGAAAATCTAATTATCTATCTAAAAATCTAATTGTAAGAAAAATAGCATGATAGAGAGATTTTTATGAAATAATTATTAATTAATAATACGTAAATAACAATTTTTGGTCGGTAATATGTAGCTATAAAATAATGATTCACGGCTGCCCAAAAATCTCGATGGTTTATCAATAAAAAAATTTGAAAAATTCCCGAGATATCTCCAAAGAAAAACATCGTTACTGAACGTTTTTTTCGATCAAGTGAATTCCTCGTTTAATAAAACTTATTTGGGATTCACAGCCCGTTAAGAAAACTATTTTATAAGTAATATTTGTTTTGAGAAAGGAAGATTCGAGACTAAGACCAAAAGCATCTAATTAATAATTTATAATTTATACGTGCAGTTTGATAATTAAAAAACGCACGGTTGAAATTGAAAAGTAGAAAGTTAGGGTGCAATCGTTGTTTTTAATCAAAGAGGTTTACCGAACAAGCGAATGAATTAAGAGAGGGTAAACACTGAGTATGGGTACATAGATATAAGTAACCACACGGCGTATATCGACGAATAAGAAACTTTTGCAGTTTTAACTTTTCGAAAAGTTTTTCTGGGTCTTGCCATTCAACTGCCATTTCTCTATTTATACTTATCTTTGCCGGCTGGACCAGCAAAGAAAGACTTTTCTTATTTACACGCGAAGCCACTACCAAAATTACTATGCGGAATCGCGTCTCCGGAATATACTACATTTTTCCGCGGTAAATGTATTTCTCTTTTATAACTGACAATAGAGCGGTTTTGAGTACCATTATGCTCTGACTAAACTCCAATAATTTTATTCCCCTTTTATACGATAAATTTATGGTGTCGTTCACGAAACTAGTTTTCTCCTCGTATTTCCCATGGACCTCGTGTACGATTGCCAGAATAACAAAGTGAAAATTAATTTACAATTCGATGATCCAGAACGAAACGTATGGTTCATTTCGGTTGACGCATGGATTCGATTTATTTTCGTTTTATTATTAATAATTAAGGGGACAAGCCAGTGTTAAAAGTGAAAAAAAGCTATACAATATTAACAATTAATAATTTTTTTCATAACCAGTGAAAACATTTCTTAATTTTTTAAACAAATTATATTATTATTACTTTTTTTTATATTTTTATCCTAATTTATTTGCAACTGAACTATTTTAATTAATTATGAGACTCCGTACTCTTATTTTTTTCGATAATGGACTTACCGCAGGATATCTCAGGAATCACTTCATCGAATAGGCTGAAATGTTAACAGTAACTGTTAAATATGATTTTAATTCACATGAAAGGAACAGAATTTCAATAAAAGTCTAAATATTTATTTTAAAAAATGATTTACGCTGTTTTTTGCACAATTTTTGATTTATTAAAATAATTTTGTATGAATAATTTTTTTATTACAATTTTAACACAGTGTGTTCCATTTAAGTGGATTAAAATCATATTTAAAAGCTTATTTGATGTAGTGGTTCCTGAGATATCCGGTTAGTCCATTATGAAAAAAAAATCAGAGTACGGAGTCTCATAATTAATTAAAATAATTATGTGACATATAAATTGGACCCAAAATTTAAATAAAAGTTAATAATAATATAATTTGTTTAAAAAATTAAGAAATGTTTTAAAATGTTACAAACAAAATTATTAATTGTTAAAATTGAATATCTTTTATTCAATTTTTTCCCGGCTTGTCTCCTTTTGCCATATTTTGTAAATATAAATGTAATTGTTAAACCACAATCCACGATCGATAACAAATCCATAATCTCATCGTGGCAGATGGCGAAATTTACTGTGGCGCTATAATATAGTTTTTAAAATGAATTTTCCAATTTCCCGATGATTTGCAAAAGATTAAAGAAAACCCGAGTAGAATTTTTCGGCACAGTCAGGCACCTACAAAAATAACATTTTAAAATCGATTTAAAATCATTGTAGCTACGATTACGTTCTATATTCAGTCAATTATATCAACGGTAACTTATTTGCAATATTATTATACATTACATTTATCTCGTCGTCAAAAACCAACAAAAGCTGTAAAATATTGTGAAACAAAATTATCTGATAAACCCAAACGACATACTTCTAATATACTCTAATTAAATATCTCTTAAATAACTTTATATATTACGTAATTACACATATCGATCACTTCGCTAATGTAATTCTCATATTTTAAAAATCGTATTATAATATAATTATGAAAAAAAACAGTAATCAAGCTAGCACATGTAATTAGGATAAGTGAAAAATTAATAAAGAAAGGTTTATAAAATGTCCCGTTAATTTTAATGGGCGTAAATTTGTAGTCATCTCTTTAACCGGCCTCGTACGATCATGTATAACGATCCTCTTATTACAAGCCCCCTCCCCCCCCACTCACCCCTCCCGTATCCAGTATGTCATCACGACAGGGTGAAGTAAAAGCTGTGTGTATGTATAGTGGCCCAGATAGCGTTCAATACGATCGAACGCTTCGACCGGCGCAGTCTGCGAAAGAGCAGACGAGGCTTATAAAAAAAGGAATACGTATACATCAAACAAGTGCATAGAGAAACTTTTACCGGATCTAGCGTTGTATACATTTTTTTCTCCATCGATTGTTACATTTCTTTATAATGAGATGTAATAGTTTTATAGATAACCTTTTAATTATAACGTTACCGTTAATTAATAATTTGCTTGTCGAATTATTTTAACTTAATTAAGATCATTCAAACCAATGCCGTTAATTTTTGTTTAATATGTTATTTTGCGATATTTTCCTTTACTTGTTTATTTTGTTTAAAATACACATAAATTTTAATTATTATAATGTTACTCACTTTCACATAAATGGAACGTTTTACTCAAACATAAAACGTTGTTAAGTAATTAAATAAATAAATAAATAAATAAAAATAAATACACACACACATACACGCATACAAATTTAATAAAAGGCAAATAAGTTCGTAATTTAAAAGTGATGTTTCCATAACTAATATACGAAACGGTTTGCATAAATTTGACTCAATAATTTTGATACCAGTTTCAGTCAGACAAGTACATAGTGCGTTAATCTCTTTATGATATCCTTATAATAAGCAAGAAGAATATTAAATTATTAATAAATTAATATTATTGGTATTGATAAATTAAAAAAATATAATGCTATACTTGCAAAATATTTCACCCATTATAATTTACACGGATTTTTCAAAAAAAAAATTTATATTCGAGGTCACAGCTTGTAAATTAAAAAAAATTTTGGCTCATTATATATACCAATACAAATAGAAATTTTCTTGGTCTGCTTTACAATAAGATCATATAAATATTCCAGCGAGCGTAGTATACATCCAACGTTTCTCAATAGCTTAAAAAAAATGTGTTTATAAATTATTATCGCAAGTCACGACTTTCCATGTTTATTCTTGTACACACATATTTCGCGAAAATAGAATCGTAATGTATTACCGACGGTTCTAAAAATAAAAGTTGTAGAAATCTCAAGTGTCAAAAGCACGTTAATTAATTCAATGGACTACAAAATTAACAGCATTCACGAATTTTCGCATCAATGGATTAATTGAAATTAGATTCACTTATAACATTCTGTTTTTTTTTCAACGAAAGTTATAAAAACAATAGGTCATTTACAGAAGAAAAATTACGGAGTCACTTGATTGTGGAACGATAAGTCCAGTTTCTCTTTTTTCCACGTAAGATGTACAATTTGATCGAAACCATCACAGTTTAATAGAAAAGATTTATTATTTTTTTTTATACAAAATATTATTTTAAGTTACATTTCCGTCTGCTTTCCTTGTCCTATAAACATAAATATATCTCGTATACACACTCAATTCGAATACGAATTGACGTTGTTTCTTAATGCTTTCTTCAATACGAAAATACATACACATGCCAAGCGAGTTCGCTGCAAAGTTCCACGAAAATTCTATAAGTTTATTCGAATGAACATTACCAGATGTAATGAGGAGCCTCGAAATGAAATGTAAATGTATCGGCTGTATTTGAGAATAACAAAGCACGAAAATATCAGCAATGCGCCGCTACTTTACATTTTGCGACGATAACCGAGTGCTATTTGCGCCAAAAAGTTTCGCGTAAGGTTCCTCCTTTTGGAAATTTGTCGTCGATTTGTACAGGTTTACAACGTTTATCCGGGAATCGTTGGCCCGACTTTTCTCTTATGAATTTCTTAACCTCCTTTTTTTATCCTATTTACGACATTATTTATGGGATTCTTGTATTTAATGTTACTGGTTTAGTAAAATGTTAAAGTAAATAATCAAGACGTATAAATGTCGTTTGTGATCGTTAGGAAAAGTATAATAATTTCACATCGTTATCTTTTATACTAACGGCATACACAGTAGGACATAAACAGTTTGAAACGTACACTCGTGGTTAAAAATTTCGATCTGGACATTAGCGTATATTTTGAAGAATTTAAATACCGCGTAGCCAATTTCTGGATGTAATATGAATTATATAAATATACATATATATTTTGTAACAATTTATAAAATTTTAACGAACGTAAGTTTCCGAAGTTTACGATAATTCCGTGTAAAAAAAAGTATGGGTAAAGCCTTGCAAAAGTCCCAGTTTTCCCAGACTTTCATTTCAAATAGTTATAAAGTCTAGCAAAATGTGCAGGAGAAAATCTGGCTGTTTTCTCCCAGACTTTTATAATAAAATGTATAAAGTCTGGAAAAAAGTATGAGAACCAGACGTTACCCATACGTTTTTTTTTTAGACGAAAACCGATCTATTCCACTGGGTTTGTAAAATTACAATATATGTAATAGTTTAATATCGGAAAATCCGAAAAAAAACTATGGTGCAAAATAAATCATCTTTATACGAAGCACCTTTGTAAAGTCAACGATTCATGTCCTTGGGGTTCCTTGGATACGTGGTCGACGTTAGATAGAGCATGGTATAAGGCATATGCAAGAGACGCGCCGTGAACCTATTCACGTTTACGTCCAACCAACTTTTTGGCAACTGAGCAACGTAGGAAGAGCTATGGGTCATAATTTACGATTTATTATCCGACTCGTTCTTCTATCCGCTTTCCACGAATCTTTGGCTTTAAAGTATTTATTTTTCCTTCGGTATAGGTATATGTATATAGAACGAACGTGCTTTTTCATTTCCCTTATATCTATGTAACTTTTACGAGTTTTTTTTTTTGCTTTTACTTTTTCGACAAGAAAATTAAAATTAAACTATTCGAAAGGCGTCCTTGAAATCGGTCAGAAATCGTATTGACTGAATTATAAGAGGAAGTAATTATCCTATAACTTTTATATATATATAGATTCTGTACGTCTTCTATACTTTTTCAATTAAATCTGTAACGTAGGATTTCTATTCGGCCGCTACAACATTACTACATAAAAATGATGATGATAATAATAATAAATCAATATACATATATATATTAAAGTTACAACAATCGACCATTTATTTAAGGGCACCATGTTGATTTTGTAATTATATATATCCTCTTGAAGATGCGGCTGGAAACTCTTTCTCGGATTGGGAACTTTTTATTTTCCATTTTAATTGCATCTGAGCACAATGTCGACAATTACGGGTAGTAACTAAATTTGCAGGAACCTAATAAATGAATTTTTGATAATAGTATGCCTCAACAACTGTCTTCCAGAACCGCATTCTGTATTGTGGATTCTTGCAATATTGTAGAATTTACCTCCCTCGTCGTTATTTGCGCCTCCCGTATAAACTTCGCTATCCATTCATTTTTTCACTCAGCAATCGTAACGCATGAGCTTCAGGATAAACATATCCAAGAGTTTCTAATACTAAATCCTTAATAACTATACATATATACCCTAAATGTACCTCAGAACAGACACCAATGATCACATATGTTATGCCTGATGACGTCGTAAACCTATGTACAATTTCTGCCGGGATTGTCCTACACTTCTGACTACCTAACGATACTCCCACTCTATGTGGGGACCCTTCTTTTCGGGTCATCGACAATGAATATAATTTTGCTTCCTCATAGTGGAAGCTTTCTAATATAGTAAAATTTTTCGACTCGCTAAAAAGTTGAAAGCACGTGTTTTAGAAAATGTCTGTATGGATGTGTGTGTGTGTGTGTGTGTGTGTGTGTGTGTGTGTGTGTGTGTGTGTGTGTGTGTGTGTGCGTGCGCGCGTGTGTTTGTGGTGTATACGTATACCACCATATTTTCAAAACTACTCGATTAGTATCGCTCAGCTTACGTGTGTAGTTTGCTTTTTATTTTCCGAATTTCAGAAAAAACTTTGATTATTTATACCCCAAATAGTTTTTTTGTTTTAAAGACAATTCTCAATCTTTTTTGCTAACAAAAAATTTTGCTAACATTATTACTTTTTTTAAAATGGACTTAATGTACTTTTATAGAGAATAAGAAAATCTATCCGCTCGATTTTAGATTAACGAATTATCTCTGTTAGTTTTTTTATTATTAAAAAAATGATTTTTTTTTAAATATTTTATATCTTGGAAATTATAATCAGATAAATCTGCTGAAAAAATTCATGCTGAAAGAACCTTTTGATGATTATAATCTGTAAAAATTTCAAGTAATTATATCGACTAGCTTTGATTTAAAAAATAAAAATATGAAAAAATGGGGTTTTTGTGTTTTTATATCAAGAACAATAAACATTTAGTCCACTTGAAAATTTGGGAAAGAATAGTTTTTTTGGTAGTTTTGATCCTTATTATTTTTCAGTTCAAAATATCTATAAATGCCTAAGTTATTAATCATTATATATTTTTGTAAAAAATGTTTGATAGATCATATCTCTGAATATAATTGATCAAATACGTTGAAAAAGATATCGTGAAAATAGAAAATAGTAATAGCATTATGTTGTAAAAATTTCAAAATCTTTCATGAATCAGTTTTTGGGAAAAAAATTATAATCTAAAATGTAATTTAAATTAAAATTTTGTTTACTTATAAAGAAGTCTAATGCCGAACTAACCATATATTTTTAGAAGTAAATCCAAAGGAAAGCAAAGAAAAGCAAAATAGATAATTTTTCATATTTTTAATTATGTTACCATTTTTTTATATCACTTGCGAAAAAGTCAACCTGATGGAACAGAAATCAGAAAAGAATAATATTTTTAGAAATAATTGAATAATTAAAAAATACTATATTGGAGGAATATAGTACATAAAGGATCGACATGTTAATTTGAGGAAGCTATGTGTCAATTAATTGCCAGCGGTTTTTTAATATAAGATTATAAGTTTTGACTGGTAGTCAACATTAATTTTCATTTGCATTGCATTGTATAGTCTTTGTTCGCAATTATTGTTCTAATATATTTTTAGTATAATGTGCATAGTTTCTCTAGTTGGGTATATTTATTTCATTATTTTTGCTGTATTTAAATATTGATTCCAGTAGGAATTATTAGTTACTTTGCATACGTACATATCAATCACGTCGGCACTAACGTTCGCAAAAAAAGAAAATACAAAATCAAGCTAAAAGTTAGTTTAAAGTGACATTAGCAATGTTGCTTGGCGCGTGACATCTACGAGTCATCTTTTTAAATTTATCGCGACACTTTTCATCGTGTAATTACCGTGCAAATTTAATTTTCGCAAGCATAAACTCGGTGAACGTCTTACGATGATGCAGCGTAACTAACGCATAGATAATTTCGTTTTCTTTTGTCTTTTATATCATTCTCCTAAACTTTTTTGTTCTTTTTTTTTATGTATCCAGGAGATACGCAAATAGTAATGTAAATCAACTCCAGTGGAATAAGAAGCGCTATGCAATACAGCAAAATCACGTTGAACTGTATATCACTCTATCGCGAATGAATAGAAGAAAACTATTCCTAAATTTACGTATAAATGTTTATACTCGCCAAATGTATTAATTACAAAAATATATCAATAACGATGCAACAACAAAAAAAATTATTTATATCTAAATTCGAAAAAATGAGTTTTACATTTAATTGCGTAAAGTGATTTACTAGATAAATATATATATATATATATATATATATATATATATATATATATGTAATGCATTTTAAAAACGTAATGAATGTATCGTAATTAAAACAAATCAAATTAAAGTTAATAGCCGCAACATATAATTAAACTAGGAAAGCCCATTCGCGAGAAGAGATTTAACGAGTTTCCAGCGCGATCTTAAATTTTCCCGATGTACCCGAAAAGTAAGGTATAAAGCGGCCTTGTGTCATGAAATGCAAATGACAAAATTCTAATTCGTAATACCCACGTGTCCCGTACTAAATTGCACGAAGCCTAAGCTCGTATGGCACTTTTCCCAGTTTCGTCGTTTAGGTTACTAGTAAATGCTCACAGGCTTAAGGACTCGAATTTATAAGCTTTTTCAAGTTTTACGAGGTATACTGTAATAAGGCAGCTGCTTTTCCGACACTCGGATCATTCTATATCGTTCTCGGAAGATGTTGAAGGACGTGATCGTTAAATTTTATCACTTTGTAGGCTCGTGAAAACTGGTCTTATATACAATATTTCGAAATCGCGAGGAGTCTAAAGCGCTAGACGTTTTCTTTAATAGAACCAATTACATGGATATGTTGTAAAACATTTGACGACACTTTCTTTTTTTTTCCAAATTACCTTTCTTAACGATACTATTCGTTTTCTTTTTTACGACGATCGAGCGGTGGTTTTCTATTACCATTCATTAGGGATATCGTGTATAACATTTGTATAACGAATTGGTACAAACGATACATTGAAATATTATTTTTCGAAATAGCAAAAGTGGATATCTTACACAGTTATTGCTTTATCCATTTAAAATTTTATTTATATCTGTATCTTTGTATTGCTATACGTTTGAAATATTTTATCGTTTTAACTAATCTAAACTAAATATGTTTATAAATTTTTTGAAACTTCTTATCTAAATTCACAATTTTTAAAATTCTTATTTTAGATACGAGTACACTTGAAACTTGTTTTTAATTCGCGCAAAGTATTTTAGAATCGTTGCATATTTTTAAAAAGTAAAGTCATAATCAACTCCATCATAAATAAAACTTAATAATATAAACTTAGTTTCTTGCTTCAAGAGTTTACGAGATATTTTCTTCATTTCGCCAGCCTCGTTTATATATTTCCCGATGATATAATAATCAATGAACCCTTATTTTAGCACTTTATAAATTGTACACCTGCACCACTGTCAAAAATATAATTTACCCGAATTTTCGACGATTTGTTAAGAGATCTAAAATGAATCGTATCTGTATTTGTACATAAAAATCTATAATTTCGAAATAAAAATTCACGCCAGGACAATAGAAACGACTTCTTTGTAGGGCAAAGTGAAACTTGTCAAGACGTTCGTACGTTTATTGCACTAGGTCGAGGGGTTTTCCCGAGATAAGAGAATGTTATAATAGCTTTCTTTGGCTACGGTATCGTGGTGTTTAATACACTTTATCTTGTGATGCACAATACTACGATGTCGTTTCTTAGAGGAGTAAAGGATATTCTTTTCTTGATTACAACTGGTTATTCTATACTCTTTGCATTTATTTGACATACACTATACATTAATTATATTGTATATAACTTTTTATTAAACATTTTTAGCAATCATCGCAGAGTGGAAAGAATAAGTTAGCCGTTGCAAAAAGTAAAATGAAGGTGTTTTTAACTCTACGTATTTGAATTTTTTTTCGCTTTTCTCAAATAATTGCTAATGAAACAACTGTACAACCTGTCTACAAGATTCGACAATTTAATTTTAACAATTATGTTTTATACTTCAAATTCGTTTACAATAATTTTAAATAAAAAATGTTCTATCGAATTCTTACAAAACAATTTTCAATTTTGAAGATTTTTTAATATATTTACTAACAAGGGGAGTACATGACCTCCGGGAAACGAATCTTATCCTAACTTTGGTATATCTTTTGTAATGTAGAAATATAAAGAAAGCCAAGTGGCCACATTGACCACATTGACGAAAATTTATTCGACATCTAACAATAATTTCAATGAAAATTACTTCTAACTTAATCGGTTATAACTCCAAAACAAATAGAGATAGACACTAAAACCGAAAATCAAAAGAAACTTGAGTTCAAGTAAATATAATTTGAAAAAAGAAGCTAAAATTGTTTCATTTGGAGTAAAGTTATGAAGAAAAAAAGAAATTGAAGAATTTTGGGCTTATAGAAACAATAATTATAGATACGTCATATTGGTCCGCTCTCTTGAGTTTATAGATTTTTAAATTTTGACTTCAGATTCGTAATTATTGGAATCCCGAAAACTCCTAGAAATACATTTTCACGATTGTACTCGGAAAGTATGATAAAAATTTCTAATCCAATTTTTTTTTTTAACAATTGGCATTATCTAGCTCTTTATGTTTATTATGAAAAAAATGTTAATAGGAAAGTATAATTTTGTATTGGTGTACGTTAATTGGACATCTCCGAAAACTAGAATGTCAAAAAATCCCATGTAAAATTTAAAATGTAAAGTACAAACAAAACGTCAAAAATATTGCCGTACGTTACGAGCATAAATCTCTAATACATGTGCAAAGTTCTAAGACGGTTGGTTAAGTAATTTACGAGATTAAATTTAATAAAAAATTTTAGATTCAATACAGCACGTATATGGTTTACATGTTCAAAAGAATAAAGCAACGTCCTCATTTTAATAAAAAGAAGGTTAACTCACACAAAAATGGTACGTTCTTATTCGGTATATAAATAACTCGGACGGTAACATAACGAGTGTGTAACATTCCCTGAAGTAAATAAAGTTTCTTATATTACGAACCAATCGGTTCATTATAATCCGGCGTATCTGCGCACTCTAGGTGACTATCTCTTATGAGATTCTCGAATGAGTTCCTCGATGTTGGGATATATAGCCGAAAACCGCTGAATTATTATGCGAAACGCATCCGATTTGTCCAGGTGGAATAGGTATATAGGTGCACCGCGACGATGAATCCGCTGCAGACTCTAATTGCGAGCATCTGGTGTACTTGTGGTGCTTATACACGCGTCGTTAACCCGGCACACGACCATTGCGGAGACTCTGATTCTACGCATACAATCAGCTGATGCGCGCTTGATGTTACTTTAGGACAAAGAGTCATTTAACGAACAGCTCCTCGATATTGTTATACCTGTGCCTGTACCTGTGTCGTCGCGTTCTTTCGTTGTTTCAATTCAATGCAAAATATGCTTTCGTGCTCGCACGGTATCACTTTGTTATGATTCTTTTGATAGACTAGAACTATATACTGAAACTATTGTTTATTTCACGTCTTTTTGTATACGAGAGTTTTTTTTCTTTTATTATCGTTAACAGTTCGATAATTCCGAATTTATTAAATTTATTTCTATGCAAAATATGGCATTTATAGACGGCAGAAAAATGTATTCAGATACTGGTCTCTACTGTATGTTTCAATAATTCTCATTGTACTTTAAAAATCAACATAATATATATTTTCGTTGAACACGGAAAATTTGTTGTGATTCTTGTAACTATACAATGATGCAACTATCACTTTAGTTATTCAAAATATAAGGAACATAATTCTCTTAACTATAATTTTTATAGTTTTCGTAACCATTTTCTATTACAATAACTAATGAAAATTGTTATTATAACTAATAATTATAGTTGTACTAATCATCTTTAATTAAACAAAAGCTTGTAATTAGAAACACGTAATTAGAAATATTTACTCTGAATAGTTTCATTTTCGATTACAAAATATCGATTTGTAAATTATTTAGAAAAACTTGAACAATATAAAAGTTAATATTTTACCGACCGTGAAATGGATTTGCAATTATATCTTTATAATATTACATTTAGCTGATGATATCTAGATATTATAGAGATGTTTTGACATAATTTACGAAATGTACGATTCGGCGTAACATATTTAATATGTCTTGCAATACTATAAATTAATAGTAATACTAACTATTTTTATAGTTCTTGGAACTATGTTTTTTTTATAGTATCAATAGCTAAGTTTTTTGTATTGTCGATTAACTACAAATTTTAGTTGTATCGTATACAACTATTTGAGATAGTTATGGTAACTCGACAAATAGTTGCGTAATTTTTAACTATCGACCTTTGGTTGTGATAACTATATTTCTAGTTAGTATAACTACAAAAAAATTTGGATGTAAAGCAATTTATTGTTTTAATGCAGATTAAATTTTCAAACGTATTTTGCTTGACGATAATTTTCAAAGGGTACGAAATTATGCATTGCCCTTGTATTTTAGTCAAACTTCTATATGGTAACAAGGGAATTCGCGTATTAATCATGGTTAGCATCTATTACGTGGATGATGGATTAGTAATGAGCCATGGTATATAATTATGTAATATTGATAACTAAATGCAAATAATTACTTATTATATACTAGGTGAATATACAATTTTAATTGATTTACCTCAAATTCGCTGTACTCTCATATATTTTTAATACCGCGTTCCCCGTACGTCGATAGTGCGCGTATTTAGAAATTAATTACAGAACGTTGGTTTTTTTTATCGACGTTTATTTTTATCAAGCGAATCAAAAATTTAATTTAGGTCAATTGATTGCTTTCACGCTCTTAACCGTATTGTGTGGTAATCACGGGCTCAGCTGCTTTGATGTTCCATTGGAATAAATAATATTTTTTTACTGCAGTATTACAATCGAGATGTATGTATATATGTATACATAGATCAATTTTAAATAGAATACATTTTATTATTTTGTAGTTTTAGATAACAATTTTTCATTAAATTACTTTATGATCGTTTCACTTTAGTATCTGTTATAATCATATCGATGTACAACCAAAAAGATGTCAGTATTTTAAAATAATATTTCTCTAAATCTTGATGTAGAGAAATCAAAATTTTTCCGAATGAAACTTTGTAATTACAAATAATTAAAATGTTCCCTTATTTACCGAGTATAAAGTGTTTTTAAACTTGCAGGTTGAGGAAAAAATAGCAAAGTCAGGGGAGTTTAAATTTTGTTAAAACATCTTCAAAAGTTATAGACTTGTTTACCTTTTGTAAAATGTAGTCAGTATATTTCACTTTTATCCTGCTTATTCGAGCACTCGGGTTTTCCTTTCAATTTGATCAACGAGTATACGAATAGCTTATGCATTCTTACATTCATTTTCATTTGCGGGTACTCGCCATTTATTTTTAAATGTAGACTTCTTATTTATTTATACGCGCAAAATTTTTGAGTACCTTAATAACTTCGAGAAAGAAAAACGAAACGGCTTTCACTATGATGAACACCAATGCTAAATATGATAAAGCGTATATGCAGGTTTTTCCCAAATGTATATCCACTGTATATTTTAAACAACAAACTATTTTTGACTACGAAACTTCCGATACGAAGAGAGAAAAAAAAAGATTCCATCATCCCCATTTCCAATTAAAAACGAAAAGAAATAAAATATCATCAACTCTATATCAAATCGAATCTAAATTGTAAAACCGACAAGCTCACCGGAATCGTTGAATTCGTATATTATGTACCTACACGATTCCCCCTCCTGACGAATCTGTTCACAATGACTTGCCGCCGCCGCCGCTCACCCCTCCTCCCCTTTCCCTACCCCCCCCTACCCCCGCCCATCGTTCCTGGGGGTTAATTTGCTTCCATGCCGATATCCCGCGGAATTTGTGCACCTCGCCTCACTAATTAGCTCGGATGTGTCTACATATACGTACAACCTTGCTCTTTCCTCTTCCGCGAGAATTTCGTTTAACGAGTCGATGACGACTAGAGGGCTTGCTTGTATTATACGCCCTGTCATCTGCGGTTTCATCGAACGCTGTGCAGTTTCAACGATGTCGGTGATCGTTCTCTTCTCTCTCCCTTTTTCTCCCTCTCACTTTTTCTCTCTCGCTCTCGCTACGGCTTTAGTACTCCTGGATATGGTAATCGCAACTGATTTGCACTTTATTAGATTGGTTTCGATCGCTTAGGGTATTATAAGCCTTTCGTTTCTTATCCGACACGGTCTTAGCGGTTACGCATTTCGACGGTCTAATTGATACGTTTATTCTATATTCCAGGAAATTTGATCTTATTTATTTTTCTCTGCAATTATACAGTTGTTTTAAATTTATTATCGCCACTTTTTCATACGCGCAAGCTTTCTCTAATTTATATACACGTATAATTGAATTAATATTTTGTACGCTTCTATTTAAATGTCTTATTTATAAATCAATATATGTCGGATCTTTAATACAAAGTATTACAAAAGTATGTACGTATATACACGTCTGCTTCATTTTTTTAAACATATTTTCGTTTATTTTTCAGGTTGTGTTATATGTGTGTGTGCGTGTGTGTGTTCAAGCGTGCGTGTGCGTAAGTGTGTGCGTGTGCGCGCGTTTGTGTGTATATAACACTTTTATAATCAAGTACCCCTTGACAAACATTACTAATTATGCAGGATCATATGGATACACTCAAAATGAAATGATTAAATAATCAACAACAAGTGAAATATTAATTAGTTATTGTGCGGTTGATAAAAATTAGGTTGAAAATTCAAATAAACTATTACGTATACCGAACACACGCTCCTACGTAATATTTATTTTAGAAAGTTCCAAGAATATTTCGCGTTCAATATTTTATATTTTATTCAGAACTGATAACAACGAGACTTGAATTTTCCGTGCTTTTGCATCCAAAATTAGATTTACATTTCCGATTTCTCGAAGAATATGCAAATGAATAAAAGCATTTGGGTATATTAGGAAATAGTAGTATAATTACGTTTTATAACGAACGAAATTCTAAGTGAAAGCTATAAATTGTTGTTAAAAAGAAAAGTGGGGCAACGTGTTAATGCCTATTTTAACATTTCTTTTTTTTTATAGCAAGATCACGTATAGTTACGTATAAGACACAAGACAAATATCTACTGCATCCGAAAAGCGTGACGCGCAAGTAATATTCTGGTCTACACGCTATGCGGTATATAACTCACACTCACTCCAATTCATTCTGCGTGATTTTTTCGGATATCTTTGTTGGATCAACAATATATTCTAAATTTTATTGACTGCTGTACAATTCCGCCCCTAGTAGAAATTGAGCATTTTAAGGTTAGACAAATTTTGTAATTTGATCATATTAGGATCATATTTTGAGCATTTTATGCTAATTCGTCATTTTCTGGCTTAAAAACCGTTTCAATTATGCTCAAAATTCTACTAGGGGCGTAGCGTGAATAATGCGTTTTAAAATATTTGTTCGTCACATTTTGTTAATTAAATAATTTTAAATAAAAAATATATTCTTGTAACGCTGTAGAAGCCTCGGTAGAATAATTAATGATAGTACGTCACCGATGCTCAATTTTTTGTTGGATAAGATCATTTTTTTCTCAAAGCGAACTCCGGTCCACAAGTGTGCTTTAATCCGCTTTTCAAAGATCGTTTTATTTTGTGCACCACTTATACAGCTATTCAAAGTATACTTGTATTTTCAGAGAAAGCTTGCCACTTTTCTTTTTTAAAATATATGCGCATCTTGAACTTCAACGCTGGGCGGACGAGCGTTCGCAATCGGATATTACACCCTTTGGTATAACTGGACAATTATTATTTTTATTTTGCATTTATCGAAGGAATCAATCATTTGATATATGGTGACACTTTATGGTACTTTTATGGTACTGCATCAATTGTAAATTTTTAGTTCGTAAATGTGCGCAATCGGTGATCATATAACAGCGCATATACCGTGATTTATCCTTATAAAAAAGTAAAATTTTGAAGAAACGAGATAAATTTTGTTTTAAACTTGGTGATGAAAAATGACGAATAACCCGTTAAAGTGTCTGCAAAAAAAGTTTCACGTCGAAATTAAATTTCTCACATCTTTCAATAACCAGCGAGCGAGGTTGGGAAAACGACAAATCGACTCGAATAAATACTTTTCAAAAAAAAAGAAAAGAAAATATTCGAAGAAAAAAAGTATTTCCGTAGCTATAAATCATTTACCTATGTTTATATATACTATGTATATGTGGATATGGTATGTACGTGTATATATAGATATACCATAATAATTCAAATAAAATTTATGATCTAGTGTGTCCGATTGGGACACAATCTCCTTGCACTTTCGACGAACTTTTTCCAGCATCGACTGAATCGAATAGGTCACACACAGTGAAACTACTGCGGATATTGGTTTTGTTAGCATAACTCGAATCCCGCACTTTCCCATCTTTAGCCTCTACGAATGATGGATTCCGCTCTCTATTTTTTATCCTAGATATATATATATATATATATATATATATATATATATATACGTACATTTGTGTGCAAAATAAGGTGTGTATTAGGTGTGAGTATAAGTGTCGGAGTCTTTAAACTTTTGCATGTGCAGCTTATTGGTGGAGGAAAATGAACAGCTGAATCCTTGTTGAGCTCTTTGTTATTCACGGACGCTACGGCCTGACCATAATGCACCTTTACTACTTAACCGAGACAAAAGGGATTTTATTAACTTCTTGGCTTATCTGGTATTCGTCCTCTTGCCAGATTCTTATTGCTTTGTGTTGGTTTTTCTATGATTTCAGATGACGGTTAATTAAATTTAACATTTATTTATAGTTAATTGTATCCGTAGATATTTATTAATATATTGGGTGAGGAATAAAACGACATTATATTACGTAAAGTTTTGCAGATGATTCAATTACATAACGATTGAATGTAATATAAATAGTATTATTACAATAAGTTTGCGAAAATCTTATTTTATAAATAAATTTATTTTTAGAGTTATAAATATTTGCTCTATTACGTGCAATTAATCTTAATGATATACGAAAAATCTTGCTTTAACGAATGCTTATTTAATTAACTTTGAAATAAATAAATAAATAAAAAATTAAACATTAAAATTACCTAAAAATGTCCGCATTATTTGAGGGGGCGTCGGACTCTAAAATAGCAATTTTCTTAATTTTTTAATGTAACGGGGATTAATTTTCGAAAAAACGAACATCGTCCAAGTTTCTGGTTTAAACAATAAGAATATGTGAATTTTTTCAAAAATTTTATATAAGAATTGCAACGTGATCTTTGGGTTGGAAATATTGTTATTTTTTCAATTGAAAATTACTGATACAACATGCATATATGACTTAATACTAAATTATTTTTTGGTAAATTTTTTAGAATTTTAAATTACTTTTTTGAACAAAACTTTTGGGTTGGTATATATGTGTAGATCCCTGTCATTTCGGTCTGACATGTTCTGCTAGAAGATAGCGGCGATGATCGATCAATTCAATATAAAAAAAAATAATGGTCTCAATTGCATTTGAAAATGTATTCCTCTGTTATTTAACGAACGACTAATTAGGCGTTATTATAAACATATAGGCTCCGCTTCTATGTTTTCTTATATGTTTCTCATCAACTTTGTACTTTTCCTTGATATTTCCAGTCATCGAATTCGTACACCATAATTTGAAAAGGAGTAGCACAATACATTTTAATGTTTCTTTTTATATAAAAAATAATAATTCTCTTTTTTCAACTGAGTTTAATAAGATACGTTTGTTAAAACTGTTATTTAATTATTTTCGTTTAAAGCAATGAGATAACATCATTCATCTTTTCTAAATTAAAACATTAAATACATTTTATACGAGTCATTTTACACTTATACTTAATAATTATTTGTTTTAAGTTAATGATGCGCTGTGTTTGAAAAAGATAATCGTAAGCAAAAAGAAAAAAAATAAGAAAATCTCATGTTTAATGCGATAAATAATTTTCAGCAAATAAATCATAGAAATAAGTTAGGAAAACAATGGAAGAACTTAAACGAGCTAGACAAACTAAAAAAAAATACGACTGTACAAATGAGAAAGCAATGAGAAAGAGAATCAACGGAATATCGATAGATGAAGTTACACGGCAATGCCGTTTCGGCGCTAATTGCAAGAAAGCTTCTTTCGGAAATTGGGTCGCATTATTTTCACTTGATAAAGTGAAACTTGCACAAATTACTTAAGCCGACCTGATGAAATATTCGTCTTTTTGCCGTCCTTTTAACCTTCTTGTCAGCATCGGCAATTTTATTCCACGTGCCTGCGATAAGAAAGCATTTGATTTAAAGCGATATACAAGTTTATAAGTCGCATTGGTATTCGGCTACTTGTATTCAATGTTATAAACTATATATATATATTTATGGCTGTATACGTTTACATTCTATCTATTCGTGTCAAAACAATTGAAAGTTAAGTGTAGATTTTTAAGTAACAAAAAAATAATTTACATTACTTACAAGGAGACCCTCATATGTTTGGGGAAACGGATCGTGCCCAGCTTGTAGGATATGTTTTCTAATATAAAAATATGAAAAAAGTCAGGGCCGCATATCCTATCAATCGTTTTTTCAAAAGTTACATGCTGTTAAAGCAAAATTTACAAAAAAAGAAGGCTTCGCTTTAAATACTTGTAATTTAATAGGAAAATATTTTTTATTTATACAAAATATGTATGCAGTACAAAATTGTGAAAAAATTGTGCATTAGTACAGTATGTTATAATATATACTAATGTTTCCAAATTTTTCTGTATCTTCCTTAATTATTCGTATACCCTATAAGTTATAGATTGAATAAGGTACATTTGACGGTATTTACATGATTTCACCTGATATAGTAGATCGGAGCGAAGCCATTATTTCACAATTTTTAGGATTCATACGTTAGGATAAAGGTATATATTGATCTATTTACGTTGGATTAACCTTGTTTTTAACTAGAAAGCTTTAAAATGTACGTAATATTCTGAACATCTCATAAAACTATTAAATCTTAACCTAGATAATGTGGACCAGCACTCAAAATATGTACAAGTGTGTTTTGTCAAATTTCTAACGACATTTTTTATTTCATTCATAATGCGCTTTACTACACGTAGAGAAAAACTTTAGTAAATTTTTCTAAACTTTTTTCAATTTTTACTGAAAATATATTTAATTTTTACTAACGGTTCATCAGTTTTTTTTTGCTTCGTGGCAGTCTGTTACCGCGTTACTGAAAGACTCGTGCGCGTACAAGAAATGCGTATAACACCCGCAATATATCAGCATCACCCACAAACCCGATACCAATAAGATAATATAACATATATTTATTTCGTTCTACACTATCGTATACAAATCAAAGAATGGACAAAAAAGTGGTAGTACAGATGCCGAAGTTCCAGGTCGTTAAAAATTAATAAATAGTTCTTCTACTACCTGATAGCGATAAACAAAAATATTTACTAATGACATATCGCTTAAATTCCACTTTCGTCGACGCTTTTAATTCTTCTGAATTTTTATTCCATTTCAAGTTATTTTCAGACGTAGCTAACTAACTTAACTCGAACCCACTTAGGAAAGTACGAAGAAAAGCTGGTGAATAAATCAAACATAGTTTCCATTGACAACCTTAATTTTCAGTTGCCGATTTTCCTCTGTAAAATTAAACAAAATAAACTTAACTCCAGTAGTTACTTAAATAATTCGAGATTCTTAAAAAACAAAAAATCTTACAACAATAAGGTATACGAACGAACTTCGTGCTTGCAAACAGAGTAACCAAGTGAGAAAAAGAAATTCCGTGTGGCTGGAAAAGTTTCTCGTCGAAACTTTGTCCGTCGTTACGTCGCGCCCAACTCTCGTGGAAAGTATGCCAAAGACGCCGGAACCATTAAAATTAAGGGAAGACTTAAAGTCTGATTCCCGTGTATAAGTGCGAAAACCAACTCAAGTGGTTTAATCTTTCGCGTACCTTCTGATGTATCAGGTTACAAAGTTAATTAGTATTTTCGCTCGAACCATTTTTGATATGTTCACTAAATATTTATACAGGAATTATAATTCCAATTTACCTTGGAACATGTAATATATATCTATTTATTTTTATGTAAATGTATGTTTAGCGAATTCTTAATAATGAATTTTTATTAAAATTCAAAGTAACTAAAATTAAAGGATATATACACAAGTACTTCCTACAAGCTCGTACACAATATTCATAGAAAATTTTAAAAATTCACGAGAACACGCAGAAAGTATAAAAATATATACATCTAAACCAAACTATACTGTAGTACGCACAAATTTTCCCCTCACTTTCCAAAAATAATTTTCGATATAAAATTCATAATTTTGTAATGTATAAAAGGTAGCGTCAGTTTTCCATGTTCCCTTCTTTTTTCTTTACGTGATACCGGACCGTGGGCAACCTCCTGTTAAAACTGTAATTTCTATAAAATAAAAACTTTAAAAATGTTACATCCAGCCGATAGTACATAATAATATTGTAAATTTATTTATTATTCGGAAAAATGAATGACATTACACAAGATAAAATGAACGTGTAACAACATATATTATCGGTTTTACATTACTTGTCACAAGATTTCTTACGAATTTTGTATTGATCAGAGCATTCCATCGATACTGAATCTATACATCTGCAATGCAGAAACAACGACCACAGGTCAGCGTATTATCCGTCAATTACACGTCAGTATCGTTATTGTTTCGAAGGTTGGTGTTACAATTATACTGTCTATTCCTTTAAAAAAGCTCCATTGTACAGGATAGAATTTCAGCGTACGTATCCAAAATACGAGAATAATTAATTATGAGTCAACTGTCAATTAGATCAACTATTAGATATTAATTTCTAATAGATAAATATATATACGTTTAATTTTTATCCACATACCTGTATCTCAATGTAGCTTTGAGATATGCTATACAATCGGAAAGTATTTAAAATTGAATATTTCATGAAGATTTGTAAATGTAAGTTACACGTAGGACAATGTTCTCCAATATTGAAAAGCTGATGGTTTAGTTGAATTAACCCATTATCTATTTTTCTTATATTTTCATTGAAATAAATGTTTCTTTTACTATCTATAACCAATAAAAAGCAAAAAATATAGGGTAAAAATATATCATCCAATGTTTTATTTTATATTGAAGGAAATAAATTAAAAAATAAATTAAAAAAAATTGGTATGAAAAAAATTAATTAAAAAAGGAAAGCAATAAATGTTTTACATGGTTTTACATTCGAAATATTGGATCTAAATCTACATAAAATATCATCATTGTGATACGTTATGATTTATGGATCAAACAATAACTACGAAAATCAATAAACTTTTTGTCCGTTTTTAATGGGTTGAACATTTATCTCTATTATTTTTTTATATTTAATAGTCCCACCTGATTCATACTTTAATTTACTTAAAGGCTATATATCGTTTTATTACACTGAAAAAAATATATTTTTGTTCTAAGCAGAATCCAAGAAGAAAATCTGGCTGTTTCAATGCGATTACTTCGGAATCAATAAGAATTTAATTGATTATAGAATATTAATATTTTTGAGTTGTACGCGGAGAGAAATATCTTATAAAAATTGCAGTTAGATTCATGAGATAACTTACTGTGAAGTCTTGTAAATGTTGGACACCGTGACGTTTTGGGTAAATTTTACCATGGAACTACCTGGTAAGAATTTTGAATCCGAAATAATCAAAACTTATTCATAACCTCAATCAATAACGTTAAAAGCTACACCATTTGCTTGAAATAAATAAAAAAGTATACATGCATATGAAATACTTATAGTGTTTACTTTGAAACAATAGGAAATTTAAATTAAAGAAAATTGTAATGGATAGATTTGTCCCCACACTTGTAGATTAAGTACATGAAAATTATTTGGATTTCTTTTAAATAAGTCATTGGGTTATTGTTTGTTACGCATGGGAAGGAATTTCTTTATTCGGTTTCTTTATCTCATGATTATCATGAAGTTACTGGTAATTTTTATAATATTTTTTTCTCCGTGTACTATTTAAATTTAATACATGTCAATTGCCAAACCTGATTAATTCACTGAACTCGTATAAAAATCACAATTTTTATTTGTAAATGATTCGCGTCTTAACTATAATGAATTTAAATATAACGTGCACCTTGCCAAACAAAGTGTCATAGAAAACTTTGTTATTATAGGTTTCGCCGTATTTCAATCCACATATCTTAACAATTAAGGAAGATTCTTTCTCCCAAAGAATTACATTTTTCAGTTGATTTAAGAAGAATTCCGCTTAGATAAAAAAAATCTATTTTTTCTAGTGTAACGACATACGGACTAAGATACAATATACCAAAATCGGGAAACTGTCAAAATCAATATATCTCTCTCAACTGAAGTTCATTGTAAAAACATGACACCTGTAGTGTGTAAGTTACATATCCAACTCAAGGCCTTGCGATTCCCAACTCTTGCGTTGCGTCTATACTGCGAGACCTATTTTGTAGATAAACCTATACTCGCAGAGAATTCCCAGAGGCGAGAACCTCGTCGATTGGCTATACGCCAAAGTATCGTCGTTCTCATATATTAAAAAAAAAGAAAGAAAGAAAGAAAAGAAGATAGTAACTGTTTGGCGACGTTAGAGAATAAAGAATAGCTTTTATCAAAGTTTGAGTTTTCTAAATATATATATCTATACAGATTTTTTTATTCGTCTTGTTGCAGAATAACCGAGAGGAGAAACGCTCCCGAAGAATACAGAAGATCATTCAAGGCCTGATACCCAGTGACATGGAATCAGCGGAAAGATCGTCCGAAGCTGATCAACTGCTTCAATTCTGTCTGGCTCTCAATAAGGTACGAGACAATTGCCAGTTTACTCGTTTTATATATATATATATATGTACAAATAAAAAATTTATTCGCGGGAAAAGTTTGACCTACACAATTTGGATATATAGACTCTATTATTCATATAATTTAAGCTCACGTGTGTTATTCTTACAAATTTAATTCCGGCTCGTCGTCTTTAAATACTTTAATTACTTCAGTAGAACTTTTTAATCAATTAAATATACATATATATACACACACACAGATCAGCCTTTACTTTTGCTAATTCACTTTATATAAGAAATTGCAAATTAAAATTTAATCTTAAATCAACCCGATCGCAATTAAACATTCGAAGCTAATTTCTGAAATATATAATATTTAATTTATTGTTAATATTATAAATACCTCTTGAGTTAAAATATAATATTTAATTAATACTCTGATCTGTGATATGATACTCTGATTAATTAATACTCTGGTAATGAACTTTTGAATTAAATCTCCAGTATTACATATTAATATCTATATATATTTTTGTCTAAGAAGAGAAAACGCAATATCCTCAAATGTAAAAATTAATTAATATAATAGCGATACGCTGTCAAAATTCTTTGGCGCAGTATTTTTTCAGTGTACACACCCGCGTAAGCACCCATACGGGTATTCAAATATAAAGTTTAATAGAGGCATTTGTAATTAAATACTCTGTTATTGTCAAAAGAATAGTCCATTAATATATAACCTAAAATGTTCGTATTTGTGCGAAAAATCGTGGGGTGTGAAGGCAATTCGCGCTCATTTAACATTCTATATCGATCCCACTTGAAAAGCCCCTCTCCCCTTTAACCATACATTTTTAATTTTAATCCACGCAATTGCATGCCCGAGTCCGTGAAACTCGCTCGCCCACCTGTAAAAACGTCGGTTAGCATTCGTACATTCTTTTTATCTCGCTCGATAGCATATATCCTGACAGCTGGTGACTAAATTTTACAATTATACGCAACTTTCCGATCCTCTTTTAACACGTATTTTGAATTTCATTAAGCCGATCCTATTCATTTGCATTTTCAATGACGTTTACCAGGAATTTAAGAATTGTTGATCGCGATGATTAATAACAAAGACAAATATTTTAATTATCTCTTGGTGTCCTTATATTCATATCTTATAATAATTATTTATTTATATTACAATGCACGTTAAAACTATTAATTTATTGTTTAAATTTGAACAAAAAAAATTATCTGCCCGCAGGAGTCGTATAATAATACTTATGTTAACTTATAAATAATATAACATCAAAAGATTTTGCTTAACGTACTCTGTTGGATAGTATCATATATTTATAAGAATTAACTCTAGTCCAGTCATTCAGATTACTTTGATTATTTAACGGGTATCGAACCTAAATTACAGGAATCTGAATTTTTCAATTTAAAAATTATATCTAAAATATTGAATTAAAAATCTGAACAAAATTCATACGGATAGTTTAACACATAAGAAACGGATTGAAGTTTCGATTTTTTTAAGAAAAAATCATTTTTATTAATATAATAAGTGAATAAACAATTTTTGGTCGGTAATTATTAGTCAAAAAAGGCATAAACATTTAACCCTTACATCGTAATCAAATTATGGATTTAAAAGTCTGGAAAAATTTGGGGATATTACTTAAAATATATGCCTAAAGGCCTGACGTTCCAGGATTAAAAAATTCTTAATTTCCCCTTAATTTAATATTCTTCGATTCTTTCAATTCGTTTAGTAGTATTTTATAGATTCTATAGAATGATTTAATTTTGGTATAGGTATATACTTTTATTTTAAATCTATAACTGTTTTTGAGATTACAATAATAATGATGTATTAGAGATTTTCCTTTAATCGTGAATTTATTTTTGTTAACCAGGAAAGTGTCACATTTCCGGAAAACGGATCTTTACCAAACTCTAAGATATGTTTACTTCTATAAAAATATAAAGAAACTCAGTGTTTTAGAGTCTAAGGCTCTTTTTTACGATAGACATAAGCAAATAAAGAAAAATTTCGCCAGAAAAGCCCATGACTTTAATCACTTAAAGCTATAAGATCGAGTAGATTAGATTTGAAAAAGAAGAAGCTTGAATATCTTGATTTGGTTGAAAGTTATTAAGGGGAGGCCGTATACCGACGTTGCAGTTCTGCACTTTATTTTGAGAATATTAAAATTTCGCAAATTTTCTCACCAGAGCGCCCTAGACAGTTTTCTAAAAAACGGCGCTCTGCAAAGCAGATGTAAAAAAAAGTAAAATCTTCAGAGTATAGTGTAAAACAAAAATGTCGGTAACTATGTATAAAGGATAGGGCTCGTCTTAAAGAAAAACGAATTTAACGATATTTTGATGACTATTTTAAATTAAAATACTTACTGATTTTTCAGAGAAAATTGTCTTCTTATTTTTATTTTTTCCATAACATTCGACTAAATTTAGATATGTAAGCTTCTTTTTTTTAAAGTCACTCTACTCGATCTCAGCTTTCTTCTGAACTTAGGTTTGAGTATTTAATTTATTTGTTTCTGAGTTATAAGTGATCAAAGTTGAGGACCATTTTGGCGAAATTATTCGTTATTTGGTTATATCTATCGTAAAAAAGAGCGTTAGAGTCTAGAACTTTGGGTTTCTTTATATTTTTATAGTAGTAAACATATCCTAGAGTTAGGTATAGATCCGTTTCCCGGAAAAGTGACACTCCCGTTGTAAAACATTATTGATCAATCTGTTTTTGCAGATTTCGTAATTTTGAACTACATTTAATTAAAATTATAAAGTATCATTGTGAAAGAGATTTATTCAATATTTCACATAATTACAGATCTTCCCGAGGCATAAAGATATTTACAGTTGGATCGACATTGATCAACGTATCTATGTGCCGTATAACCTAACGTACCTGCAAGAAAGTTTTGGTTATGTAAGTAACTTTGACCGTATTCAAATTAAAAAAAATTAATTGTTTTTCCATAATACGTATATATACGAGACACTCATTTAGTATCAATTTAAAGTACAACAACAACAAAAATAATTTAACTTGACTCGTTGAAACGAAAATATATATAACTCGCATTAATTACTTTAATAGCTGTCTTACTTTGAATTCATCATATTTCGTACAAACAAGTTTATCGAGTAAATCGTGTTGCGTGAAGCAGTTTTACCCGAAATTCTCTTGATTTGTTCGCTATAGACACATAATAACTTTAATTAACGTAAGTGTGAATATTATTTAAAGAGTTGCCAATTAAATAATTCTGACGTAGCATAAACGATATATAGCGGTTAAATATGTATCGTTTATTATAATGTGATTTATGAAAAAAAAAAAAAATACAAAAGTTCATAGACATTGTAGTCACTAATTGAAAGCGTGTAATCTCCTGGTTAGATAAGGTGGGGGATGCTGCTTAATTCGAGTTTGGATAACGCCACTGCCGATCTGTACAATCGTGATCATTGTCACGAGTACAGTAACGACGATCAGCCTGCCTACGTCTACGTGACCGCTCCTCATTACTTTCGCAGCCTTGGCAAGCTGCTGAATCGCTTTTCTAAGAGGTAAGTTAACCCTTCACCTTCGCTTTACTTACTTACGTCTGAATATATATACACACGTACACTATATCGGTCTAACAGGTTTCCAACCTTCTACCTTAATGATCGTATTACCATCCATAATTTACACGTTTTCAAGATACCGTGATCGTTGCGCTTTTATTCCACCCCTTTCTCAACAATGGAAATTAATGTCTAGTTCAGTCGCACTTATGTTTATTCCAGATTTTTTTTAAAATAAATTGTTTCTGCATATTTATCACGGATATTTATAATGATAAAAGATCAAAAGATGCTATATACATTCGAGATGTAAAAAAAAATGCATTTACTTTGAGTGAAGTGTTATATGAGTGTTAATATTCAGTAGTATACTCAAAATATTAAAGTGCAATTTTCGACGACTCTTTACCTTTTAAATTATCCAGAATCATACGTAGTTGTAAATAAAAAAAAAAGAGACGCGAGACGATCGTATACTATACGGATAATATTTCTTTCGCAGTGGTTATTACATTTTTATTTTGAAATATAATTCAGGTTTACTAATTGAGACGCTCGCTTAAGTTTCTTTTTTCATGCATTTTTCTTCAGGTGAAGTTCTATTTAGATCTGTTTAAAAAGTACCAAAATTTTAATATTTTTGGAAAGTTAATTTTTCATTAAAATTTATAATTATTATAATATAAATTCAAAATTTAAGTTTTAGAATTCATATAGTTTAAAATTTACAGTCTGGCATTTATATCTGATTTTTTATCATAACGTGGTATATGGCTAACGGCGATGAATTTCCTCGTTATGTACTTAATATGCATACATTTTTTCTATAATTTTTATTCTTATTTCATTATACTAAATTTTGGTAAAAGCTTTTTATTATAAATTTTAATCTTATTTTAGTAAACAAAATTTTTGTTATAAAACCGAACAAGAGATAACAGTACCTCCGAGGTGGTGTGGTAATCCGTTTGATTTCCAAGGTACCCATGGTAGTGAAAAAATAATAGAATTTTATAATGATTGTACGTATACAATGGAAACATTATTTTAAATATATTAATTACGAAAAACCTTTTTCAAAATTAAAAATAGGGGGTTAGCGAAGTCCCCTCCCCCCCCCCCTAGTATATATGTAGATAGAGTGGATATATCTATCCACTTAACGTAACGACGACATCTTCGTAGACGCGGGGAATCGATTCTGTAATTTGAGTAATTTCCTACACCCTCGGAATCATTTCAAACCGGATAGGATCGTGCATTGAATTAAGTATGAAATTCTGATCGAATTACTTAATAAAATTGGTTTTACAAAATTAAATTTTACGTCCTTCTTTTTTTTCATGAGAGGGAAAGGCCAAATGCACCACGCCAAGTGAGCTAATATTTTGATTGTCGATGTATTTATAAGTCTATTTAGGTCCATAAGATGATTTAAAAAAAATACAACGAATTTTTAATTTCGTACGTTGCGTTGTGCATTCTTACTCGGAAGACTATTACGTTTATATTCAACTGTTTTATCGAGCGGCTTTCGCTATAAATAGGAATAATTACGCGTGTAAAACGTGTACCAACGACATCTACTTAAAAGAGTATAAACCATGGAGGATGATAATCCATCGTAATGCACGCGACATTGCTGCTAGTTTTATTATGAGCAATGAAGTTCATTGAAGAAATTTAAATACATTAGTTGTAATAAAAATCCACTAACTTTTAACTAATATGAATTTCATCATTAATTTCTCTTGTGAATTTTTATTTTGAAAACTTTCGTAATTATTGCGAATACTATTTAAAAATATAAAATATGTATAATATAAAGCATTATCCTTCGACGATTTTCTAACCATAAAGAAGACAAAATATTCAAATATTCAAATGGAGTAATATTCTGACAACAGTTGCCCATTCAAAAACTTTTTTGCGGAGTAAAAGATGTCGAGAATTTTGGATCACTTTTGATATTTTAATTATATATATAAGCTTTATAATTTTACACAGCATATAAGGTGTGCGCGAAAAAATATAATTTCTGGAATGATTTATTTAATTTGTTTAAACAAGTGCGTAAAAAATGTAATTATGATTTTGTACATAACAATGATAAAGCTAAGTATTTTTATGTTTCCTAGTCATTTAAATAATTGAGACCTTTCAGCTTTACGGTCAGTAAAGATACGCATGGATACTTCGAACCTCAGTAAGCCTGACAAATAATGTTGTAACAAAAAATTCTAAAAACAGTCTCATGAAAATCAATAATTACGTAGAAATATTTAATCTTGGAAGATAGTACAAAAATATAAATCTTAGGTTGGCGCAAATTCTCATACAGTTTGCCAGACGCTGCGGAAGTCGATGGGGAGTTTCTCTACACTCTTCGAAACGAGAAGGAGATTTATAGATTTAACCGTACACGACAGAAGGAGAGAGAGGGCGAGAGGGAGAGAGAGAGAGAGAGAGAAGAGCAAACGTTACTCTTAGCTTTTAACTGGTGCGATCTTCTTTTCCCTAATGACCGACTTGCGGATTTTAACGTAATTTATCTCCATCGCGTATCTCGTTAACCGCGAAAGTAAGAGACCCCCCCCCCTTCTCTAGTTAAAAAGGATGCGATAACGTCCAATTATTTATTAAATGAAATCTGTAAATCTTCGGTTTCACCACATTTTCTCTACACTTGCAAATATAACATCGAGTTGAAATATTATGATGTATAATTAAATGTATATGAGGTCAAATTACAACAAATACACTTACAAATGGGGTGGGTATCATTTTATCGATTGTTTGCTATACTCGTAGTATCAAAACAATAAGAAATTACGAGGTTCGTAATTTCGAGAATGTAAAAAACTACGTAGAATCATTAGAAACATCATAATGATATTTTCAAAACGTAAATAATGATTATTTTCAATTATTTGGTTTATTTGTTGGACCTTACGTTGGAAAACGACTTTATGAGATAAACGCATGTAAAGATTTTAAGTTTACTTTGCCGATTTTGCGCGTTGCTATGCAACTTTAATTGCACTAGTGTTTTTTTCGTGGTCCATTTAATTTATTTAAGGGGGTGTCGGACTCAGAAAATGGTAATTTTTTTTTTATTTTTTTTATAAACAAAGAATAAATTTAAATAGAACCTGAACTTTAAGTCCTTAGGCATGTTTTAAATAATGTAATCAAATTTTTTCAGATTTTTTAATCCATAATTTGATTATGTTTGGGTTAAAAGTTTATACCTATTTTGACTAATAATTACCAACCAAAAATTGTTTTAGTAATTATTATTTAAAAAATGAATTTTTCTCCAACAATTTAAAACATTAAACCCTTCCTGTTATTTTAAACTATCCGTATGAATTTTGTTCAGATTTTTAATTCAATATTTTATATATAATTTTTGGGTTGAAATGTGCAAATTCCGTAATATATTATTATGGATCTTACATTTGTCGGTAGTTTTTATTATGAACTTTCACGCAAATTAATTATGTTATTTTATTTATTCTAATTTTTTAAGTAAAAGTATAGCAACCAGTCGATAAAATGACACCCACCCGCAACTGTGCTGGTATTGCTTTAAATTACAATTCAATTTCTTTAACGGACGATCAGGAATCTCGATTGATGTATTCACAGCATATGTATACATGACTTAATTATTCGTCATATGCATATAATAATAAATGATCAACAATACCATTTTTGGGTTTAAACATATTTCTCCAAAATTCCGCATTACGTTAAAAATACTAAAGTTAGCATTCTCGAGTAATATGTATAATAATATGGTTTAATGCCGTCTATAGGTGATTATAAAAAAAAAAGTTGCGAAGAGCATAAAGTTTTCAAGGTTTTCCCCTTTTCGTAGAACTTAGAAACTATCGAGCTTAGGGTGAGAAAGACTGAGAAATAAAGAGAAGGAACGATGGCGCGCGAAGAGACCCGAGTTCAAACTCGAAAGTGCCCTTCATAAAACTTTTCTCGTGTGTACGTACAGTTTTATAAGCTAAGCCTTCGGGTGTATGCAGACAATTTTAGGTTCACGTAAATACGCATGGTTAAAATATTCACTTGCAAATGGGCGATCCTTGATGTTTGTCTGCTCATTTTTTCAAAGGAGCAGATCGAATTTTGGATTCACTGGAAGAAATTGTTCCGACACAACTTTATAGGTACTCTTAATCAAACATTTTACATAAAATATTTCGAACATTTCGCATTCCATCGCCACCAAAGACGATAAGATATGATATGTTAGATAATTGCTCGTTAGTGTTAAAGTTAAAATAAAAATTAATTTAATGATCGCTACGAGCCAAAGTAATCAATCCAAGACCTGACATGATCTCCATTCTCAGTTCCGGGTGGTGGTCCTCTAATATACGTGACTCAATCCTATCCCTCGGAGAATTTTAGAGTCTCTAAGATCAAGGAAGATATTGAGAAAAGTAAAAAGTACATAATATATTAAAATAAATTTAATTATGTAAAGTATTTTTGAAACTTTAATTTACGTAATAAATTCTTTTTAATATATTATGTGCTTTTTACTTTTTCTCCATGTTTTCCTTGATCTTAGAGACTCTAAAATTTTCGGAGGGATAGGATTGAGTCACTCGTATTAGAACCACTACCCGGGACTGAGAATGGAGATCATTAAATTAATTTTTCTTAAAAAATATTGTACATTTTCTATCTTTTGATTTTCCTACTGAAAACATTTCTTATCTTCAACATAAAATATAAGAATCGAAAATATACATTAACTGTTTTCACTTATCTCTTTGATTACTAGTAAAATTATCAAAACTTTTCAGAGAATTGAGATTTTCGTAATACAGTAGCAGAATAGTACTCGTAGATTTAAAATGTCAAAAGCTGAGACTGATATAGCTTCGATTTTATAATACTCGAGTTTAATTCGAGCAATTCGTCTCGATTATACGTCGATATACATTTTGCCATTGGTTTTTGGCTGAGAATATTATTAAAATGTAAATTAGCCGTCCGGAATGCGGAGAAGCTCAAGCTTCAGGGCGACCTCGACTTTGCCTCTTGAAAGGCGCCGGGGATGCTCCATCGGAGAAGGCCTCGCTCGACCTCCAAAAAAAACCAGCTAAATCGATAGAAATTGTTTAATCGATATCGTTTAGGCCGCAACAGTCGCGAAGCCCCGATATTTCAAAAATCTAGAGAAGAATTTTACACAGCTTGAGCTTTTAATGGTATTTTGTTATAGTCTGGTACTTACGTATAGCTTGATAGAAGGTATTCATAAAATTTAACGGAATGTGCAGCGATCTAAAAGCTATATAGCCTTGCGTTATACGTTCATTTTTAATAGCTTATCCATTACAAATGGATGACGATTGACGTTTCGATGGTTATTTTATGACGCGCGTGTACTTTTAAAATAGCAATTACAACGATTTCCAATGAATTTGAATATTGATTGATATACGGTGTAATTGTCGGGAAGCTTAAATTATAATTGAGAAGCGAATTTATATTGAACTTGTTAAACGTAAGATCGATGTATACAAAATTTTAGTTGAAGATATAAACGTAGTAAAAAGTTTTATTATTCGAGAAATTGAAAAAGGTCAACAATCAATATGTAATAAATGTTGTACGTTGCAGATGATAACTAAATAAAGCTTTTATCGATGATTTTGTTCTTTTTTTCTGTCTTTCGTAGTCCATTTAAAATAGACAGTAGGATAAAAAATGGTTTTGGTCAACGAATCGCCTAATTAACAATTTAATTACGCATCGATGAACGAACATCTTCGATTGCATACTTCAAATAATTTTTTTATCGCTTTGCATCGATTGCGCGATATTGTCTTTTATAGTTCGAAAATTCGATGTAACTCTAGAGAAGAAAAGTTCTATCGAGATAGAAATCCGACAGGCTATTTTTGGAAACTTGCCACATCTATGGATTAGCTTGTTTGTATAAATGGAAAAGTAAGCGACAGTGTAATACAGTAAAATATTAAAAAATAACTTTTTTTTTATCTTTTCAATTCGTTCTCTTCTGGTAGATATTTTTATACTTTACAGTTACGAGATAACTTTTAATATAAAATATAAAAATAATATAACCTTTGTTCGAATGTTTTATTGCGTCCAATAAACAAGATTAAGAAAATGATTGTGTCACACGGAATGGGTTAAATGTATGATTTGATAAATCTGAAAAAGTTAGTTTCTCACAATTCCAACTGCGAATTATATACTTCAAATTTATGAAAGATATAACGGTCATATCGAATTTCAATTATGAACAATTTTAGGATCGTCGCGTGTTAGATTTCAACGATATGTAAACTCAGAAGTTTCATATCAAATGTATGAAGTGATATTCCGATGAGGTTGCACATAGTTCGCGAATATCTATTTTAATTTTTTTTATCTTATTCTCCTTAATTACGTTAATAACCTAGTTTTGAAATTTCAGTTACCGTAGTAAATGCGAAATGAGACATCATCGTTTTTCATTTTAAATCAAAGTTCGAAATTGTGCAACCCGGAGAAAACTATTCTCGTGCAGTATACATGCGCCAAATAAAACTGTTGATTGATTTGTATATATGCATGGGACTTACGTTATCAATTTATTAAGATTTCTTAAATGTATGTTATTTATCATACTATTTTTTTTCGAACTTCGTGTATTAATACGAAGTGTCAAAGTTTAAATTTGCATTGAGGGGACAAGCCAAAGTTAAAATTGAAAAAATAGCTATTCAATATTAACAATTAATAATCTTTTTCATAACAATTGAAAACAGTTCTTAACTTTTAAACATATTATATTATTATTAACTTTCATTTAAATTTTTTAGGGTAGTTTATATGCAACGTAACTATTTTAATTAGTTATGAGACTCCACATACTTTGATTTTTTGCCATAATGAACTTACCGCAGGGTATCTCAGGAACCAAATCATCGAATTTACCGAAATTTTAATCCACTGAAGTGGAACAAACTGTGTTAACATTGTAATGAAAAAATTATTATTACCGCGTTAATTAAAAAATTGAAAATTATATAAAAAACATCTAAATATTTTTTTATATATAAACATTTAGACTTTTATTAAAGTTCTGTTCTGCTAAACTGGATTTAAATCATATTTAAAAGTTACTATTAAAATTTCAGTCTATTCGATGAAATGGTTCCTGAGATATCTTGCGGTAAGTCCATTATGGAAAAAAATCAAAGTACGTACGGAGTCTCATAATTAATTAAAATAGTTATCTTGCATATAAATTGACCTAACAAATATTTAAATAAATGTTAATAATAATATAATTATTTTGAGAAATGTTTTCAATGGTTATGAACTAAATTATTAATTATTAGCATTGAATAGATTTTTTTTCAATTTTATCCTAGGCTTGTCCCCTTAATTAAATATTATGTTGCACAAAATTCTGAAAGTATGACGTATCGATATAAAATTGATTATTTTAGATATGGACTGTCTTAAATCTACCTCAAACTGACTGATACGACGAGCACTCAAAAGAATGTATCTTTCACTGGGATAAAATATCAAATTTAATTAAACTCGCGAGTGAAATATTTCACTCTCAACATTCGACTCATCCTCTTTGTCGAGAGACATCGATAGAGTAATAATATTTGTACAGCAAATAGGCCGCAGAAACGTGGAAAAACCCTCATAGAGGATTAGCCTATCAATCATGCCTTTGTAAAAGTGAAATAAATCTGTGTTCCAGTACGGTCGTGCGAAGCGTCATAGACACAAGTAAAATGATTCATGTACCCGATAAACCAAATCTCGGGAACATACGCATTTGGGAATCTCGCGTTCGATTCACCTTGGAAAATTGAAATTAACGTCCATTTAAACATCGGCTCGTTATAGACTCTCGCATTAATCAACATAAGAGAGACAGAGAATATAATAGAATAGAATAAACTTTATTAAGCGACAAAGGGTTCGTCGCCTTAGCTAACAGCAGCCTAAATTATACAGATGTCCTCACATTTATTGCTGTACAATGTTTTTACATAACAACCTCGCAAATCGTACTATAAAAAGAATGTAAAATACATATGTAACATAACACGGAGAAAAAATTTCTAGTAAAAATTACAATGTTGTTTAATAAAAAAGAGAAAGAGACTTGACAAATGACAAAAATGACTATTTTGTTACAGAAACAATTTACACGATACTTATAGAAAAATATTAATAGATACGTAGTAAATTGTTCCTATAACAAAATAGTAATTTTTATTATTTGTCAAGTTTGTCTCTCTGTTACTGAACAACATTACAATTTTTACTAGAAATTTTTCCTCCGTGTAAGTAATATTATATATTAAGTATAAATTAACTGTAAGAGCGATAGAGAGATAGATAGATAGAGAAAAAGAAAGAGAGTGAGAAGGTAGGGGGGTGGGCTTTTCTCGTTAAGACTGGACGCTATAAGCGCGCTTCTTCGTTCCTCATAAATGTATTCCGCTTGTACGGCTGTTTTGTCGTATGAATAAAGTTGGTAACCGAGTTCTCTCTCGGTGGTAGAAGTTTTTTCATTTATCTTTGATAAAAGCTTGCTTAAGTGGAATCTTCTCGCTAAAGCGTGTACGAAAATTTTCATGAGACATTGGATATATGTTTGGCGAAGTTGCAGAATTATAGCATACTAGTTGGTCTGCGGATGCATAATTTTGTAATAAAATGTATTATTTCAGTTTGAAATTAAAAAATTCGTTTAACGTTAAATGTTTTCGGAATAACGGTATAATACTTTAACGAAAAATTAATCGCAAAATCTCGTTGACAGAATTTTAGCGTATATAGGTGTATACATCACATGTACATGTAAAATTATGTATGTAAAATTCGTATAAAGTAATTTGTGGATTAGCCGGTTAACGCAAAACTGTTAAAAATCTTACGAGTTCGCTACTTAAACTTAATTTTTCTTGATTAAGCAACTTTATATTAAAATCGTTAGATTATTTTAATTGTTTTACGCGATTCTGGTAGAAGAAGAAAAAAGTGGTTTAAGGAGTTACGAAGAAAGTTTGTAGTTGTGAAATATTAATCCATTTTACCTGCGGATTTTAAGTAACGACCTAATTTACGTGGTTACAAAAGCTACATGTAAGTAAAATTATCAATGTAAAAGTATCATCTTGTATAATCAGTCCCTTAATCGTAGATAAAACTTTTCACATCCTTAGCTCACTCGAGTTTGAAATTTAGTTCGAAGACTCTTCAATTATGTACGGTATAGTTGTTTGTATACAGTCACATAAGCTATAATTTTATGATAATCCTCTGGATTTGTCGCGCGAGTACGCATTCTCAAAAATTAGGTGTACACGTAAATAATGAAAATATCGCCCGTGTGTACAAAGTGAGTATAAAATGTAAATATTACAACGTCGTGCATAAAGTTGGTTAAACTCACTCGAACCTGGAGAGCGTACGTAAGTTTACAATTTACGATTATTAATGTTGTCTTATATACCTAGAAAATAATATTTGCACTGATGTTATATGTTTGAATTCGAGGAACGCAATTTTAAATTTACGGTGAAATATTAATAAAGAAGGAAAAATAATACCGAATATTCGTGCGATATTATCGTATTTTACGTGTATAATATATATATTTTAATGTATTCTAACGCGTATAACAATTTCAAATATTTTCTATATAAATTTCTACCGGAGAAGAATAAAATATATAAACGCATATATACACGCATTTCTATCAATACGGAGGATATAAATGTATCGTGATAACGTGACTCGAAAAATATCGGTGTCTTATAAAATTGTCATTTATGCTCTCCCAGGAATTTATACTTCTGCAGTACTGATCTGCCTAATACAGTGCAGTATCGTAAAGATTTGTAGTACACTAAATATATCTGACTGCTTTTTTTTCCAGAGAATAATGTTTATCTTTCGCTGCAGGTTTTACGTTAAGTCAGTCTATGTATACGTATATGCACTTAAACAATTTGTCTAGGCGCCTCATTGATTACTACGTGAATGCGAAAACGTCAAACGAATTTTCTACAATCCGAAAGTTGTTGAGCAATAAATTACGATTTTTTTACGAATCGAGGAATTCTAATCAAAACAAATAACTTTTATTTATAAATAATTTAAACTTCCTATATACTTCGCTCGTTGAAATATATATCGTAGATCAACAATATTTGCTAATTAAAATGAAAATTAATTATCATAGCTGTTATAAAATGTATACAAGTGGTAACGAGCCATTTTCTATCCAGGTTGAAACAATAGTTAGTTTATATCTTAAAATTCATTTTAATTTCCACGAGGATGTGTATTGTGTTTTTTAAACCTTTATCACGTATTTTATCAATGTTACAAATTTACAAGCTACCGTAAAGATATGGTACCCGAATATTAAACTTCCGGTCTTTCGGTCTCTCTTTCGAAAGTAGGTCTAAAAATCGATAATCCCGTTTATATATACGGATGTATATTTTCGTGGTTACAATTTCGTACCCTGTATAATTGTCCCCCGCACATTCGGGGGTGTTAATTGAAGGCACGCGCGGTAATTGTCGATTGAGCTATACGCACGTACATTACGAAGAGCAACGGGGTGACCCTTTTTCAGCATCGATAAGGGATACGCACTCTAGTGCTTTTATTACGAAATTATGGATGAAAGATCGATTGCTCCGAGTATTTTGGTTATTTACGATAATGCGAAATTCAACGCGCATATTGTAGTAGGTCTTATTAATTTTAATTAGCTACGTACCCGTTTCGTCGTTGAATTTATTTTGTTTGCTTTAATACACGTTAATTTGAATTTTCATCTAAAATTAATATCGTTATCTTGTTTGTATATGATTTCATTTATTTATATTCGTTATTTATGTACTGTAACGTTAAAAAAAGAAGAACGAAAGAAGGCACGGGGACGGGATTCGAACGTACGGAGTTTAGATTACAAATCTAAAGATCGTGCAAACATCAGCATGGCCATATGCACCGTTTATATTAGACAACGCTTCACATATTTTCTAAGTCGCGATTAAAGTATTCCGAGGCAATTAAGGAACAATTAGTAGTTCGCATGGGATTTCAGGTATTGTGTAGAAAATTCGTAAATTTGTATATACACGGAGAAGAAATTTTGTATTAAATATTACAAAATATTTTGTAAAAATTACAATAATTTATAGTAAATAAATCACAGACTGACAAACTAAAAAAAATTACTATAGTTTATATTAAAATTTACATAAGTTAGAGTAAATATTACAAGAATTATAGTAAATTTTATTATAATCTATAGTAATTTTTACTGGAAACTATAGTAATTCCCCTAATTTGTCAGTCTGTAATTCATTTACTAGACACTATTGCAATTTTTAATCCAAACCTTTTCTCAGTGTGTATAAATTGATGTAGAATCAGTAAATTACGTGTTCTATACAATAAATATTCAAAATCCAATCACTTACCTGTACCCGTAAAGTGAAACAATGCAAGAAGAACGAGATAACTAAAAACAATGTAAGCTTGATCAATCGAATCAGCTTTACATAGAAATTCTGATAAATTGATCGACGCATAAAGACATCGAACGATCCTTTTAAAAAATCCAATCATAATCATATATTGATGTTTAATTTACTTCGTTACTAAACGTATACATGCGAATTCATTTACGAAGTAGAACGAAAGTTCATTTCGAAGTCACAAATGGACACCGCGATTTCAAATAACTGTGCATCCAAATTTTCTGTAGAAAATATGATATGAAAATTCCTAAAAACGTTATATTGATTAAAAAAAAGTCGATGATTTTGAAATTTTGTTAATTTATCAGCTGTTTTCTTAATATATTTAATTATCTGAACGAAGAGTATTTATATTTCTTAGATAAACTTGGAATAATGTGGATTAGGTAATGTTTGCCTGTCAGTTTACCTAGTTCTGACTGCTTGTCTGGCTCCGTCCATCGACGTGGGATACATTCGTACAATGGAATCGCGGAGGTGGAAATGTCATGTCCTAATAATTAGTATTCACCAAGTAAATTAACTGATCGTAATTCAATAGTCCTCTATTACAAAATCTAACATTATAAGATATATACAATTTTATAAACCATCATCGTATTAATGTCGATCAATTTACGATTACTTATTTAATTTCGTTCAATTTCGTTTAATCTTAATATCATCAATTATTTAAATCAATTAGATACTCACGGTATATCATTACTTTAATTTAATTTCAAACTCCAGAACGCAACCATTTAGAATGAGAGTATTGTATAGATACACGAATAAACTTTGGTGTAAGTTTGAAACGAAAAATCTAAATCGCACCGAGAGAGAAAGAGAGAGAGAGAGAGAGAGTCGTCGAAAGACAAGAGCATAACAATCCAGCTTGTTGTGCAAACTGGTGCACCCACAAAGGATAATGGAAAAAGTTAGGAAAAAGGATTTTGTGTGTGTGCGTGTGTGTGTGCGTGTGCGAGAAGAGGGTAACGGTTTTGGCCATTGTTATATTTTTGGAGATTCGGCGCCGCGTCGTCGCGACGCGCGGCACGAGAGGTCGATATAAGTTCAATTGTTGGCAGGCCAAGTGCGACAATTTCCCCCGCAATGCTAATTAATTCCGGCAGCCAGTTGAGTTATGACACGTTTCAACACCCGTGTGCCGCTCTGTGATATCGACAATCTCGGCACCCTATACGAATACGTGATTTGAATTCCGTTTCCTCGGTCTCCGTTGATTGTTATGATGGGTATATACATATATATATCGGCTCGAAGATTACGATAAGTGTCTTCAAGTTATTACGATCGTACGACGAGTGTTCTTCAGGTGAGATACTGTTTTGATCGTTGTTGACTATATATACCTCTTAATCAGTTGTACAGATAGAACATTCATTTTTGAGAAGGATATGAAGAGTCCAGTATATTTCGGAGTTGATTATACGAGAAGCTACGTACTCCAAAAGTCAGAAAAAAAAGTTATAATATAGAAGTCTCAAAAATCTTTGGATATGTAAATTTTTAAATGTCTTTAGAAGTCCAGAAGTTTTTAGAACTTCCAAAGACACCCAAAGATTTCTGACACTTGTATAAATACTTCTGAAGACTTTTCGAGATTTTGGAGTGCGTAGTCCCTCGTAATTATATTCTTTGGAAAGGTAATGGGGCGAATGGGGTGAATGTCTCTACTCGGATTAATAGTCACCAGTGAATGGACATTCGTCTAATAGATAGTCAAATACGCATATTTATTTAATATTATACGTTTTGATCGACTAATTGTATTAAAACTTATTATTCGTTTTATTAGTTATTTTGGTCTATCATGCATTAAAATAAACTATTTCACGATTTTGTAGAAATTCATTTTTAAATGTACGGATAACATTTATTTTAGTTTCTATAACGATTCTGAATATCGCAGTGAATAACAGTCTTAAAAGTATATAGGAAACATTAGAGGTTATGACATATGTTGTTCGATTACTGGATTTCGGTCATATTTTTATATTTGATTTAATTTTCAAATGAATAATAACATCAAGATATTATTAAACAAATAATAGGATATACAAAGATTAATATTATTCAAGTTCCTTTTCTACTTACTATTTAATGAGAATTTCAAATTTTTCTTATTCATTCATTCACTGAGTATCACCCTAATTCATATATAGTACTCAAATAAATTAAAACGGCTTCGAATATTCTTATCATTATTTATTTGTATAGGTTATTTCCTTATCAAATGTTTTATATTTTTCCTTTGTATACAAATCACGCGTATCACGGTTAAAAAAAATCAAGCGGAATAAAACATTGAATTTTCGTTGAAACTGTGTGCATCGAAAAATATTCCACGGAAAACATTAACTTATAATCGTATAAAATAAGAAAATGTTTTGAAGATCTTAAGAAATTTTTTTCCAAATATTTATCGTAGATTAATTGAGAGTGGTAAGAAAAATGTTTCAAATGTAATAACGCATTACTGAATCCCGACTAGAAAACAGTCATAAGCTAACTTTTGTTTTGTATGCATAAATCTATCGTACTTGAATATAATTAATTATTCATATCATTTTGATTTTCTAAATTAGTAGTATACGTGTATCACGGTATACTAATTCATAAAGTAACTTTCATCGTTTAATTATCATAAGTCGGTGATAATTATAAAATTTTCATTTAGAATTTTCAATTTATACGAATAATATTGGGACGAATGTATTAGTCGAACAAAGAAAGTTATATGCCAACTGTTCAGAATCTGGAACAAAGTTGTACAGCTTGTTACAAACTGTATAAAGTTATTTAAGAAGTTAAACTTTTTTCCTCGAAAAGATTACTTTTAATTTTACCTGTGATTGATCAGAAAATAATTTTTTAAATGTATATAAACCTTATTTACTAACTTTGCTGTGAGTGGAAAAAAGTAGAGAAAGAACTCGATGTTCGTTTAACGAGTTCTGAAATAAAATGTAGTACATTTTAATTATCAATTTGTAAATACATACAGTCAACTAAAATAATGTGTACGCCAAATTATATTCACGTATTTTTGATTTACGTGAGAAATGTGCAATTGAAATATATGCACAAAAAAAGTATAATTTTTAAACTAGAAATATACATTGTCTCCTAAATTTGAATGATGAGGTGGATAAGCTACTGTCAATATTAAAAAATATAACTTAAAGGTTTATAATTTTCTTTGTAGTACCATAAACACTTGTATAGGATAAGATCTTTCACAGTGATACACTGACATAAAGAAATATTTGTGACTAAAAAATGATGAATTTGTTACTATAAATTGATATTTACTTAAAATAAAATTATATTTCTTCAATATTTATAGCGTAGTTCTTAAATATTAAGATTCTAACAAAATAAAAATAAATGAAAGTTTAACTATTAAGAACTGATTTAAATAATAAGTACATAACAGTAAAAATTTTCATTTGCTCATATGTAAATCATTAGATTATAAGGAAGTGTTGATTGTCCCAAACATTCCTTTTTCTCACTGTGAATATTCTTTATGTTACTATTATCAAAAATTTGCAAAACTTTTACATATAAGCTATTATACGTACGTAAAAAGACCATTTTCGAAATTACCTGTGTAATCATTGTATACGTGTGACCCACGACATAAAAAAAAATATTTTAAAAAATTAACTAAACTATATATTTTAATTAAACGATCTATTCACTATTCATCTATCATAGATTAATAAAAAGTGCTATACAACGTTTATAAATTCATTTGCATTTTCAGTACAGCTCTTACGTTCCTTTTAGATCGAACGCTCTTTATATTTATTATCTGTTTCTGTACACATAACGTGCAGGAAAATTATAAAATAAGGGAAACTGCTGAAACGCGAAGGCGAGTATGCAATTAATATTAAAAAGGAGTACGAAATAAATATGTTAACTATAGAGGAAAAAGGTAGCGTTAACACGATAAGAATGCTTTTGGGAGAGTTTCCAAGCATACCATCCACATATTCCTTGCCTCGAAGGAAGATCAGTTGTTACACGGTTCAAACCAACCACAGGCCTCGGGCACATTTTCCTTTCACGAAACTAACGTTCATATTTTCTCTTCCTCGCGTGTTATATATATATATATATATATATATATATATATATATATATATATATACAGGATATCAAAAGCGTTGTGAAGAAACAGGTATATACACTACGAATTATTTTACGCCTATAACTATATATACCTCCAGGCAAAAATGTGATTCAATTAAAAAACTATATAGCACATCGTGTCATGAAAAATATTGTTTTTTTTAAGAATAATCTTGTATTTATTTACAATATATATTTCCTCTAAAAAAAATTTAATCATTTTTGTTACTATAATTTTTCATGCAATCATTAATTTTTTATTTTTTATACTTTAATATTATTTTTGTATTATACAACAAAATGTTTACAAAATGTATATATGTATATATAAATTATTACAAAATCATATTATTCTGGTAAATAAATAAATAAATAAATAATATTTTATTCGTTAGAAGGATCTTACCTCTGACCCGTTAATGTTCTCTTTACGAATTTTTATTCGATTTATTATGCTATTTGAAGAGAGGCACTACTTAACTCCCTTAATGTTATTAACTAATGTATCAATGTTTTAAAAGTTTATAAAACGGAATTCAAGATATTTCGTAAATACCAATTTCACATAATACCAGTGTTTATTAATCAATAGTATAAATACTTGGAATTATTTTTAAAACGGAAAAATATATTATAATATACAGATTATTATTTTTACAATAGAATTTACATGGAAATTATATAAACTTTAATTGTCTATAACTACAAATTTAACCATTTATTACAATGATTTATAATGAATAATCAAATTTTAAGTTCTAGCCATATTTATAAAAAGATTCGTTTATATCTAACTACAATTTTAAAATCTGAAAATATAATTTAAAAATTAAAGTAAAATCTAAACTGCAAATGAAGTAGTAGATCAAGTTTTTTTTTGCGTCAGATGAGTATTACGCTACTATACATTATCCGTCGTTATTATATATTTTAAACAAAATTAAATTTCCGTAAGAAAATTCGCGCGAATTAAGAGTATGTTATACGAAAAATATTTAAAGGCGCTGGTAACATTGTGTTACGATTAAGAGTTACGCAAAAAAAAATTGCGAATTTGAAATAATGTTGCTTGTCTCCTACTTTTTGATAATTAACGACTGGTACTCAGCATTTGTCGTATTTCTTTTTCTTCATTCGAGCGCACTGCAGGGAGTACTTATTTCGAGCAGTCGAATGCCAAGCTCGATTGCCAGGGCCAAATGGCTTTGGCTCGCAAAAAAATTGTGAGGACCAATGCGCATACGACGATCCGAAAAGAAAACATTTAGCTTGATCAGCGTTAGTCATTTGTTCTTTTTTATTCAATGTTATATTTTATTCTAAAATAAATCGACCGCAATAAATAAAATATATTACAAAATGAACATAGAGATAAATTAAATAAATTTTTTTAATCTTTCATCGAAAATAATTTACCTGAAAATTTATAATACTCTCGAGATTCGCGTATTATCATAATTAGACATTATCAACTGGCATTAAATTACATACATACACGTATATATAAATACTGCGACAACTTAAATATACACGAGAAACGCAGTTGTAAAATCACATAAATTATCCTAAGACATTACAGACACGTGTAAATTTTCAAACGTAAAAACGTTATTCACATTATTAATTATTATTATTATTATTTATTAATAAAGATATTTTGCGTACTTTAGGAAACATAATTTTGTTCCTTAAGAGAAAGAAAAATAAATAATGCGATATATGTAAGAAATAACGTAAACATAACCGGGTGGAATAAAAAGTTGAAAATAGTAAAATAGAATACAGTAGTGGCTGTAAATAAGGCTGACTATTTTACCATTTTATTGCCGTTCTACAAAGAAGATCTTATTATCCTAGCTTGCCATACGTATACACGATTTACATTTTCGCACTCGCAGCCAAATTTGGCTTGCGACTACCTAAAATATTAATGATCAATCGTGCCTTTGCGTTTTTATGTACATAGTATATATGTGCGCGTGCACATCCTTTTGACGATAATTTCCATTGTCGAGAATGAATAAATTAAGAGAAGGAAGGAAGTAAATTATACCCGATTATGAGATTAAAAATATTTTAATGCAACGAAAAATTCACGCCGACGGAAGTAAAGACAAAGTACCTACTTTGCCGGCGATAAATTATTAATATCATGATATCTCTCGCGCATTTAACATTATTATTTTGTAAAATATTAATTTTTGTTTCAGGATGATTCACAATGGTTTGCTGGTACTTTACGCGACGGATGTTTTGCACGACATCGTAAACGTGACGGCAAGTAAGAACTGGAGCGAGAATTGCGTCAAGCTGACTAAAAACGTTTTCAGCGAAGCCGTTGGAATGCTTTACGTTCAGCAGTACAATTCCGATTTTTTGGATCTTCTTGTAAACAGGGTATAACGAAAGATTTCAATCTGCAGCGGTTCGCGAACGACAAGATTACATTCACTTGCTATTGTTCGTCCGAGACCACGCTACATTTCTTTTACTTTACCCGCAGTAATATAAGTTTTCAATTTCGCGTGTACACTAAATTTTTCCATACTGCGGAACGATAAAAAAAATTGAAGGGAAGAGAGAATTTAAAATTTTAGGATGCTAAAAGTTTTCATTTATGTCGAGTAGAAAAAATGATACGAATATTTTTCTGCCGGGTATATGTATACATATATATTTATGTATTACAGCCATTTGAAATTCTGTTTGTTTATATTAGAGTTAATCTTAAGACTATATATTTAGATTTGTTTATTCTTTATATATATTTTTTACCAAGATTTTTAGACAAACAACATAATCAGATTTATATGATATGGATCTTTTTAAATTAAATTACTTTTTACCTTGCTTGAAATTTGTGCGGTGAAGGTTACTGTTATTATTTGAAATAAGTTATAAAACTTGAATTAATTTAACAAAATAATTAATTAATAAAACGCGTTTCATCATGGTTACATCAACAATAATTTATTTCTTATAAAAATATTACTTATTATATATGCTCTTCGCAAACTAATTTTTTTTAGATAGCAGCATTGTTCGAGCGCATTAAAGAGACGCTCGCCGAACGGATGCTTGTAATGCCTTGGCTAGACGAGGAGACAAGAACCCAAGCTGTTTTCAGGTTACGTTCTTTACGAGGAAAATTCCAAATATGGCCTGGGTATCTGAATGAGAGTTTGCTGGCACAAGAAATGTCGGAGGTAGGTTCATTTGAAAATTAGTTGAACACTCGTAAAAGTTGTTGTTCCTATTACTATTGCGTTGATTTATGGGAAATTGAAATTGTCCAACACTGCTTTGCTTTGTTTAGGTTATGATTGACGAAGAAGACTTTTTCTCTACTGTTATCAGAAGATTTAAGCAAATGCGAACCGCGGATGGGCAATCGAGAAGAAACGCAACTCAAAAGTAAGAGAGAAGAACAGAGCATCACCATCATCAAACCATTTTAAAAGTAAAACATAAATCGTCATTATACTCAAACGTCATCGTATTTATTATTTGAATCAATTATATCCACACTCAATTATATTCGTTCATTAATTACAAGTAAATTATCAGATTATCATAAAAATATAAAATATAATCACGTATTTCATCTTTCCGATGTACTTAGATGATGTCACATATATGTCTTTTTTCGGCAGATGGTATCATCCTTTCACAGTCAACGCGAATTATGAATCGTCAACTAATTCTATTGGTAATAACATTTTCGTTAAAAGCATTATCTGCAAAATATTTATTTGATAAATGAACGCTTATGTATTTTTACTACCAAGTGATCCCACTGGCAATGATGACTGCGTGGTCTTGGTCTTGGGATGGTGGCCCGGCATATGCGGTTTATGCCACTTTAGGCTCAGTCATAAGTCATGAGGTACTTCATGCTTTTGATCTTCACCATCAACGACTGCCACTCGATCCCGATCCGATAAACGATCAATGGTCGTGGATTAGTCCAGAGGCCTGGCGCAGACTCGAAGTTATGATCGAGTGTGTCGCCAAATTGTATGCTAGGAGTTTCTGGAGGAAAGTCAAATTCTTTGGAAACAGTGTCGATGTTCAAGTAAATATGACTTTCAATTTAAAATTATGAAAATATATAAAGGTAACAATTAATAATGACATTACACGCAACAAATACAATGTTAAAACAATTTCAATTAATAAGTTACATTCAATAACTTTGTGACATTCGATCTACATAAATTCTACGATTTTACGATACTAAGGTCATCATTATCCAAGCCACAAGCTTTGAAACTTCGTTACCAATTTACAGTCGTTAACTGCAGATCAAAGTTTGAACATTAACGTGAAACAATGAGAACTATTTGCGATTCCTTTGTGTACACTGACTCTTCTCGATCAAATATTCGGATATCGCGAATAAATTCTGAAGTGTGGAATTTAAATGATCAAAAATTATTTGCTAAATACAGAAAAATTTTTAACAATATATCATTCTCACTGTTCGATCTAAAGGTCATTTTTGACGAGTTCGGCAGAAAAATCGACAATCTAATCTGCAATCCAGTTAGCGAATTAAAGTTATACACATAGTAAGTCGTGAGCAATATCTTGATTGATGACTTAATTTCCCATGCAACTTCTACCACGTATGCTAAGAATCTTCGCGTTATATGGAGGTGGAGACCACAGTGAAATTGGCATATTGGGCGTCTCTCATCAAATCCAGTATTCATGAACATGGTTTACTTATATAGATATATGAGAGGCGTCTAAGATGTTGCTTCGTTTGTTTGTTTAAATCACGAATTAGACCAAATACTTTAACTTTCATTAGTGAATTAAGCCAAATCGAATTAAACATATTAAATAAGGCTTACTGATTGTAAAAAAAATGGTTTATTTACATACAAAATTAACTAAACAATGTTAAATCGAAAATACAACCGCTTCACGTGAATGAGCGCTTTAAAATACTAAAATTAGAATATGTATATATATATATATATATATGCGTGGTTCTCTGTGACATCGAAGATGAAAAAAATAAATATTGCTATAACTGTGGGAATATGTTTTAGAGGTATCCAGTAGTTCTCCTGAATTTTTTCAGATTTTTTCTGGCCATTATTTTAAGTTACAGAGAGTCAAAGTTGACATTTTAGCACTTTTTTGCATTATATGCCCATTTCATGAATTTTAGCTCCCAGGGGATGCATGTTTCACTAAAAACATAACTATGACTTTTTTTGTAAAATTTTCCGAACTTTTCATTAATTTATGGGAAATTGAAATTGTCCAACACTGCTTTGCTTTGTTTAGGTTATGATTGACGAAGAAGACTTTTTCTCTACTGTTATCAGAAGATTTAAGCAAATGCGAACCGCGGATGGGCAATCGAGAAGAAACGCAACTCAAAAGTAAGAGAGAAGAACAGAGCATCACCATCATCAAACCATTTTAAAAGTAAAACATAAATCGTCATTATACTCAAACGTCATCGTATTTATTATTTGAATCAATTATATCCACACTCAATTATATTCGTTCATTAATTTCAAGTAAATTATCAGATTATCATAAAAATATAAAATATAATCACGTATTTCATCTTTCCGATGTACTTAGATGATGTCACATATATGTCTTTTTTCGGCAGATGGTATCATCCTTTCACAGTCAACGCGAATTATGAATCGTCAACTAATTCTATTGGTAATAACATTTTCGTTAAAAGCATTACCTGCAAAATATTTATTTGATAAATGAACGCTTATGTATTTTTACTACCAAGTGATCCCACTGGCAATGATGACTGCGTGGTCTTGGTCTTGGGATGGTGGCCCGGCATATGCGGTTTATGCCACTTTAGGCTCAGTCATAAGTCATGAGGTACTTCATGCTTTTGATCTTCACCATCAACGACTGCCACTCGATCCCGATCCGATAAACGATCAATGGTCGTGGATTAGTCCAGAGGCCTGGCGCAGACTCGAAGTTATGATCGAGTGTGTCGCCAAATTGTATGCTAGGAGTTTCTGGAGGAAAGTCAAATTCTTTGGAAACAGTGTCGATGTTCAAGTAAATATGACTTTCAATTTAAAATTATGCAAGTATAAAGGTAACAATTAATAATGACATTACACGCAACAAATACAATGGTAAAACAATTTCAATTAATAAGTTACATTCAATAACTTTGTGACATTCGATCTACATAAATTCTACGATTTTACGATACTAAGGTCATCGTTATCCAAAGCCACAAGCTTTGAAACTTCGGTTACCAATTTACAGTCGTTAAATGCAGATCAAAGTTTGAACATTAACGTGAAACAATGAGAATTATTTGCGATTCCTTTGTGTACATTGACTCTTCTCGATCAAATATTCGGATATCGCGAATAAATTCTGCTAAATTATTTGCTAAATACAGAAAAATTTTTAACAATATATCATTCTCACTGTTCGATCTAAAGGTCATTTTTGACGAGTTCGGCAGAAAAATCGACAATCTAATCTGCAATCCAGTTAGCGAATTAAAGTTATACACATAGTAAGTCGTGAGCAATATCTTGATTGATGACTTAATTTCCCATGCAACTTCTACCACGTATGCTAAGAATCTTCGCGTTATATGGAGGTGGAGACCACAGTGAAATTGGCATATTGGGCGACTCTCATCAAATCCAGTATTCATGAACATGGTTTACTTATATAGATATATGAGAGGCGTCTAAGATGTTGCTTCGTTGTTTGTTTAAATCACGAATTAGACCAAATACTTTAACTTTCATTAGTGAATTAAGCCAAATCGAATTAAACATATTAAATAAGGCTTACTGATTGTAAAAAAAATGGTTTATTTACATACAAAATTAACTAAACAATGTTAAATCGAAAATACAACCGCTTCACGTGAATGAGCGCTTTAAAATACTAAAATTAGAATATGTATATATATATATATATGCGTGGTTCTCTGTGACATCGAAGATGAAAAAAATAAATATTGCTATAACTGTGGGAATATGTTTTAGAGGTATCCAGTAGTTCTCCTGAATTTTTTCAGATTTTTTCTGGGCCATTATTTTAAGTTACAGAGAGTCAAAGTTGACATTTTAGCACTTTTTTGCATTATATGCCCATTTCATGAATTTTAGCTCCCAGGGGATGCATGTTTCACTAAAAACATAACTATGACTTTTTTTGTAAAATTTTCCGAACTTTTCATTAAAATACTTTTAAAGACATAAATGTATGCTGTCACACTCTTGTCAGCCATTTAAACCTTAAATAGTGAAAATCAGCAATTCTGCTCCGGACTCTGGTAACCTAATACTGTCTAAAAGATATCTTTTTATAGTCAGAAACTGCCTAAAAAATTTCCAGAGTGGGTCTAAATCATTAAGATCACTTATGGTCAAAATATCCGGGAAAAGTGCCCGAAATATTAATAGAAATGTATATTTGTTGCCTTATAACGATGAATCTATTAGCATGATCATGCATAAAAATTTATGCAGTTACTTTGGAGTGGTAGAAAAGTATCTTCACTTGTTTCAGTAGCCATCTAATCCCCTGTAAGCTGCTAAAAATACAAATATATTATAAATTATAAAAAATTATTTTTTAAAACATTTATAATGCTGGATTTTTAGTTTTACATCCCTTACAAGAATTATAATACTAATCTGAAGGATTACTATAAATATATAAACATCATTATTACAATAACTGAATATACGTATTTAATAAAAAATATATAAAAAATCGGATATAATTATAATGAATAATATGATAACGTGACAGTGACAAGTTTGTGAAATCTAAACAATGTATTGCTGAATAATAATAATAATGTTGATACATTTATAGTAATCCTTCAGATTAGTATTATAATTCTTGTAAGGATGTAAAACTAAAAATCCAGCATTATAAATGTTTAAAAAATAATTTTTTATAATTTTATAATAATATTTGTATTTTTAGCAGCTTACAGGGGATTAGATGGCTACTGAAACAAGTGAAGATACTTTTCTACCACTCCAAGGTAAGTGCACAAATTTTTTGCAATATATCATTCTCACTGTTCGATCTAAAGGTCATTTTTGACGAGTTCGGCAGAAAAATCGACAATCTAATCTGCAATCCAGTTAGCGAATTAAGCAAAATTGAGCAATATCTTGATTGATGACTTAATTTCCCATGCAACTTCTACCACGTATGCTAAGAATCTTCGCGTTATATGGAGGTGGAGACGACAGTGAAATTGGCATATTGGGCGTCTCTCATCAAATCCAGTATTCATGAACATGGTTTACTTATATAGATATATGAGAGGCGTCTAAGATGTTGCTTTGTTTGTTTGTTTAAATCACGAATTATACCAAATACTTTAACTTTCATTAGTGAATTAAGCCAAATCGAATTAAACATATTAAATAAGGCTTACTGATTGTAAAAAAAATGGTTTATTTACATACAAAATTAACTAAACAATGTTAAATCGAAAATACAACCGCTTCGCGTGAATGAGCGCTTTAAAATACTAAAATTAGAATATATATACGTGATAAGTGGTTTGTAAAGACGGTAAATGCAATATCTACACTGCAATACCCATTCTAACCAAAGTAAAATCGATAAATATCGCTTAAAAGGATAGGATTGTTATTAATGACATCGCATTGTATGATGACAGTTCGATTGGAACGTCACGAGAAACGAGAACGTGGCGGACATTGGCGCGTTGCAGATCGCCTATCACACGTGGCTCATCCTGACAAACGGAAAGGATCGAACTCTGCCAGCACTGGAAGCTTTGCGCCCCAGCCAACTATTCTTTATCAGCGCCGCCCAAGTAACCATCAACTTTTTAGAATACTGTGCCGCACGTTTCGAATAATATAGATTAATCCACAATTTGTATATTTCAGACTTACTGCTCTAATATGACTGCCGAGGCCTACATACTTTCCGTCGAGCTCGATTATCACACTCCTCAACCCGAAAGGTAAATTTTATGTCTATTAACAGGTTGGGGACGGACAATGTATAAGCATTTTTTTAATACAAAGGTAAAATTAGATTATTAAAATAAAAATGATTGATAGGATAATTTAAAAGATTAGTGAAACGTTTAGAATTCTGTAAGACAATGTATATCTAGCCGTGTATGCAACAAGGTATATTTTTCTAGATTAGAAATTCACAAATTAGAACAGGGGCAAGTAACACAACATGACGTAAATATGTGTCATGCCGTTCCCAACCCGTTAAAAACACTTGGTAATATACTATAATTGGAGTAACTTGAAAAAATAGATATTTTACGTTGTACATATAAATTACAGAATAAATGGTATAATGATGAATTCACCGGAATTTTCCGAAGCGTTTCGTTGCTCAGCAGGAACTAAAATGAATCCACCGAAGAAATGCAAAACGTGGTGATCTGAAATGTAAACGCACGGAGACCAACAACAAAGTATTTGCATATAAAGGCTTGGCTGTGAAATGGCCTTTGTTCACGCCTGCGACATGAAAATACATAACGAAATTAAAGTCGCTTTCGTAGATAATGAATAAGCGCTTTAAAATACTAAAATTAGAATATATATATATATATATATATGCGTGGTTCTCTGTGACATCGAAGATGAAAAAATAAATATTGCTATAACTGTGGGAATATGTTTTAGAGGTATCCAGTAGTTCTCCTGAATTTTTTCAGATTTTTTCTGGCCATTATTTTAAGTTACAGAGAGTCAAAGTTGACATTTTTAGCACTTTTTTGCATTATATGGCCCATTTTCATGAATTTTAGCTCCCAGGGGATGCATGTTTCACTAAAACATAACTCTGACTTTTTTGTAAAATTTTCCGAACTTTTCATTTAAAATACTTTTAAAGACATAAATGTATGCTGTCACACTCTTGTCAGCCATTTAAACCTTAAATAGTGAAAATCAGCAATTCTGCTCCGGACTCTGTAACCTAATACTGTCTAAAAGATATCTTTTTATAGTCAGAAACTGCCTAAAAATTTCCAGAGGGGGTCTAAATCATTAAGATCACTTATGGTCAAAATATCCGGGAAAAGTGCCCGAAATATTAATAGAAATGTATATTTGTTGCCTTATAACGATGAATCTATTAGCATGATCATGCATAAAAATTTATGCAGTTACTTTGGAGTGGTAGAAAAGTATCTTCACTTGTTTCAGTAGCCATCTAATCCCCTGTAAGCTGCTAAAAATACAAATATTATTATAAAATTATAAAAAATTATTTTTTAAACATTTATAATGCTGGATTTTTAGTTTTACATCCCTTACAAGAATATACTACTAATCTGAAGGATTACTATAAATATATAAACATCATTATTACAATAACTGAATATACGTATTTAATACAAAAAATATATAAATAAATCGGATATATAATTATAATGAATAATATGATAACGTGACAGTGACAAGTTTGTGAATCTAAACAATGTATTGCTGAATAATAATAATAATAATGTTGATACATTTATAGTAATCCTTCAGATTAGTATTATAATTCTTGTAAGGGATGTAAAACTAAAAATCCAGCATTATAAATGTTTAAAAAATAATTTTTTATAATTTTATAATAATATTTGTATTTTTAGCAGCTTACAGGGGATTAGATGGCTACTGAAACAAGTGAAGATACTTTTCTACCACTCCAAGGTAAGTGCACAAATTTTTTTGCAATGATCATGCTAATAGATTCATCGTTATAAGGCAACAAATATACATTTCTATTAATATTTCGGGCACTTTTCCCGGATATTTTGACCATAAGTGATCTTAATGATTTAGACCCACTCTGGAAATTTTTAGGCAGTTTCTGACTATAAAAGACATCTTTTAGACAGTATTAGGTTACCAGAGTCCGGAGCAGAATTGCTGATTTTCACTATTTAAGGTTTAAATGGCTGACAAGAGTGTGACAGCATACATTTATGTCTTTAAAAGTATTTTTAATGAAAAGTTCGGAAAATTTTACAAAAAAAGTGATACTTATGTTTTTAGTGAAAAATGCATCCCCTGGGAGCTAAAAATTCATGAAAATTGGCATATAATGCAAAAAAGTGCTAAATGTCAACTTTGACTCTCTGTAACTTAAAATAATGGCCCAGAAAAAATCTGAAAAAATTCAGGAGAACTACTGGATACCTCTAAAACATATTCCCACAGTTATAGCAATATTTATTTTTTTCATCTTCGATGTCACAGAGAACCACCCATATATATATTTATATATATATATACGTGATAAGTGGTTTGTAAAGACGGTAAATGCAATATCTACACTGCAATACCCATTCTAACCAAAGTAAAATCGATAAATATCGCTTAAAAGGATAGGATTGTTATTAATGACATCGCATTGTATGATGACAGTTCGATTGGAACGTCACGAGAAACGAGAACGTGGCGGACATTGGCGCGTTGCAGATCGCCTATCACACGTGGCTCATCCTGACAAACGGAAAGGATCGAACTCTGCCAGCACTGGAAGCTTTGCGCCCCAGCCAACTATTCTTTATCAGCGCCGCCCAAGTAACCATCAACTTTTTAGAATACTGTGCCGCACGTTTCGAATAATATAGATTAATCCACAATTTGTATATTTCAGACTTACTGCTCTAATATGACTGCCGAGGCCTACATACTTTCCGTCGAGCTCGATTATCACACTCCTCAACCCGAAAGGTAAATTTTATGTCTATTAACAGGTTGGGGACGGACAATGTATAAGCATTTTTTTAATACAAAGGTAAAATTAGATTATTAAAATAAAATGATTGATAGGATAATTTAAAAGATTAGTGAAACGTTTAGAATTCTGTAAGACAATGTATATCTAGCCGTGTATGCAACAAGGTATATTTTTCTAGATTAGAAATTCACAAATTAGAACAGGGGCAAGTAACACAACATGACGTAAATATGTGTCATGCCGTTCCCAACCCGTTAAAAACACTTGGTAATATACTATAATTGGAGTAACTTGAAAAAATAGATATTTTACGTTGTACATATAAATTTCAGAATAAATGGTATAATGATGAATTCACCGGAATTTTCCGAAGCGTTTCGTTGCTCAGCAGGAACTAAAATGAATCCACCGAAGAAATGCAAAACGTGGTGATCTGAAATGTAAACGCACGGAGACCAACAACAAAGTATTTGCATATAAAGGCTTGGCTGTGAAATGGCCTTTGTTCACGCCTGCGACATGAAAATACATAACGAAATTAAAGTCGCTTTCGTAGATAATGAATAAGCACCGTTTTTTGAAAAAAAAGAAGAGAGAGAGAGAGAGAGAGAGAAGAGGACTCGTGGAATTTTGAAAGTGTCCAAGCAATCTGAAATCGACCGAACGATAAAGCAAAAAAATATTGTAAGTCTCGTTAACACTGTAGTTACGTAAGTCGATATTGTAATTAAAGAAATAAAAATAAAAATTCCTTAATTACTCGCGATGTTATTTTAAACTGTAATTAAATGAAAATTAATGATTTAATTTAAAAATTGCCGTAAATTGTATGAGATTGATAGTATATAAATTAAATTAACTTTCTTGACGCTCGTATGTATATTTAAGTTTAAACTGTATTTCCAGGTACCACCCCAACTATGCGCGGCAAACAGCGTTCACCAAAAGTTAGTTCTCTCCTCTGTGACTAATATCCTTGCAAATGACATTTGCCTACCTAATCGAGCAAGTGGAACACAGGTGGAATTTAAGCGAGGCACACACACCCACACACACACACACACACACACACATAAAGACACAATCACTTTCAAACTTTCCAATATAAAAAGTTTAAAACATTGCGATCGAAAACACTTATTCCTGTAATACTTCCATCCAAGCCTATTAAAACTAGCTCTCGAAGTAGGCGACGATGGAATATTTTCATAAAGTCCAGCACATGTACGTCGTTTTCTTAATCTAGAATCCATTAATTAAACAATTATACAAAAAAAAAGAAACTTAATATTACCATTGAATTTCCCTACAAAGCTTTAGGAGAAAAAAAAAGAAGAATTGTAATAAAAAAATCATAGAGGAAGCAATAAGTACATTAAAAATGCGAAGAAATCATTCAGTCAATCTCTGTAGATCGCTTGATATAATTGTTCATTTTGGCTGCGAGGATCCACGCAAGCTGCAGTTTTTTCGGATGAAATGCGTTCGATTTGTCAAAATAAAAATATATATACATACTAATAATTCGCAAATTATGGAAAATGAATAACGTAAAGGAAAAATACGGAGGTTCGCCATTTTTATTGTTTGATGATTAAAATATGAAAATGACTATTCGATCAAATGATGAAATGCAGACGGGTACGAAGCGCCGACTACACGCAAAAGAAAAGGACATATAAGTATTTTGTTGCCGGACGAACGAAAAGATAAAGAAATATTCGAATGTCGACGCGAGAAACGCGAACTGTGATACTTTAAGCATTAACGCAAATTATATATGAGGTTATTATTATACGAGCTCGTTCCGTTCGTTAGAATCAACAACGAGAAAACAAAGATATATATAAATACATTAATAATTAAAAAAATACGATGAATTTCCAATGATTTATTATATTTTCATTTGAATCTAACATTAAACAATTTGTTAATTTGAATGAATAATCGTTTACAACAACACACACCGATTAGTTATATTATTTGTATGATATGATAAACAATCTTCTCTATTAGTCAATAAATACACGCTATACCTATTCCAATAGTTAACAATTTATAAATATTACTATACAATTTAATGAAAAGTATTGATTATTCAGAACCAATAAATTTATATATATATAATTCGTGATATTTATATTACCACTCTTCAAAAACATTTTTATCCTTAGATTTTTCAAAAAGAAAAAAAAATGTGCGCGATTGGAATGTATAAAAAAAAAAACGTAATATCAAATAAAAGAGACAAAATACTCTTGTACACGTATTTGTTAATGGTTTTCGCAAAAATACATTATACTTCAAAATCTATAATCGAACATTAGTACGATGTAGAGTTAATCTTTGTAATTGATAGATTAAAGTGACGATTTATATATTTTAAGTGCCATCTGCGCAAAAGAAATATTAATATAACGATAAAAAAGAAAACAAAGATTTCATAATACCGATCGATTACTTTTTTTAGCACAATTACTTCGTTACATCTTACATTTTACAATTAATATGTCGTAGTCATTTTATGGGATTATGTTTCACGAAGCAATAAATTATACGATAGAAGAGTCAAGTATTCAAAAACAATTGTATTGTATTTACAGTACAACATTGACAGTGATATAAATAAATACTTATTTATAACAAAATCAATTGGTGTTATTATATCAATATTTCCCGAGACATCAAAAAAATCATTTAATTCCTGATTGTAAAAATAATTTTTATCAAAATATATGACGTTTTTTAATTAGCTGGCAAATCTATATAGTTATATCGATTATAATGTGATATATCAACGAAGGTTAAAGTGTATTTACCGACAGACGGTAGTAGTATATTGATCCGGTTGTGTTACTTTAATATGATTATTATTCTGTACCTTTTTCCGCTCTCTTTCAAATCAACTTCAATGTACAGATCAATTTTTTATTTTAATACATTTCATAAGGGTGAAGTAAAAGTGTTTAATAGTAAAGTAAAAAGAAAAAGGAATATAAGTAATCGATTACAATTTTCTCTGTGACTTTACCAGCAGAGGGTTGATTTCTGTCGTAAACTCTTGATTTACCCTCCAAGGGTATACATTCACTGTTGGTAGTTTGTACAGTACCAGCGGAAGTAAACGTCACTCACTATATAAAATCAAAGAAAATAATTGATTACAAAGTAAGTCGAAATAAGGGCTACATCAAATGTCACCGTAATTGAAAAGTCTATTTTTATCAGTGCCTACTACCTGTATTAAGTGGTATGTGTAGAATAAAAAACAACAGTTATTTTATTGCATACCCGCTATTCACAAAATAATCTACTAAAAAAACCGGAATATATATAAAAAAAATATACAATCAAACATTTATGAAAAAGTAATTGAAATTATTATATAAAATAATAAGGTATTTCGCCATAAATTTTTAAATTTAAATCTACCTTTTTCGATATTAAAACTCTGATAGAAATCGTATTCCATTAAATAAGTAAGCAGATTATTTGAAAAGAATGGGCAAAAAATAAGCGAAAAATGTGTCCATTTTTCTCCTATCGCTGAAACGCTTTTTCTCACATTTTATGACCATTTATTAATGTAAAATCCTATTTTCCTCCCATTTATGAGCTTGTAAATATAAAGCTTTAACATATTGTTTTCGGTTTAATAAAAACTTCCCACATTATCGGAAAGATACAGGGAGTACCTCCAATATTATTTGCAACGCGCGAGAAGTATAATATACATTTATCGGAGCTTACATTTTCTGGTGGTATATATCTTTCTCTCGAGCAGCTGAGCGTCCCAAGTCGAGTTGACGTGAGCGAGTGTTTAGCCGTAATGAAGGGGCGTAGCAATTACGCAACGCGGCCCACTTGGGAGCCATCCCCCAATACGCAACGTCGTACATACATATGTATGATGTATATATTTGCAGTAGTTCGTCCTAATAAACTAAACAGGAGAATAATTGACCGGTCGAATGAATCATTATATACGTAGACTTTAAGCTCGGGCTGTTTTGTAATCGATGCGCGGAGTCGATTGACCGATGACGTTCCGCGTGATCGCGCTTCTATAATTCTCTACGAAATTGTACCCTGCTATATACTCCGGTATACACACACACACACACACACACATATATATATATATATATATATATATATATATATATAAATCATCAGTACAGTCGGAAAGAACGAAACTGTTCCTCGGTTTTGTTTAAATAAATAATATTTATTAACTCCAGACATTACAATATTTTACAATAAAAAATGTATCCTATAGAGGTGCACACTGCACCTGTACATAGGAGCCGGAGAACTTAACACTATATATCCTAATACTAAATTAACCTAATACTATATTTAAATAAGAGTTTTGCAACTTAATCAATATAACTAGTATACTGTTTAGTGCATCACTCTTTTACATTTTTTTTAAACACTTTAAATTTAAATGCTCATATTATTGTTTAATATTATTACTTGTTTAAACATTTTTTCCTTATTTTTCACCAAAATCTTGTTAACATGGCTCTAGCAGTTGTGAACGTTTCTGTTGTCGCATTTCTGTTTCTTGCAAAAATAATTTTCTCGATGTTGTTTAGTCTTGCAGGGCAAGTGAGTCTGTAATGTGGGAACATTTCCTGATGTTGTTTTGAAGAATCACATTTACATGCTGATGTAAATACTATATCATCTATAACTACTAGATCTTTGTATTTAGGCTGCTGTTTCAGTGGGTAAACAGAATTTGTAAAAATTTGTTTTCCTCTTATTCCCCTATCAAAATAAAAAATTGCTTTATTCGATCCAATGTAGTTTAGATCTCCATAGGACATGACACTAATTATTGATTTGGCCATCTATTTTATATGGCCCTCTTCAGGAACTAATCAAAATTATTTTTGTATAACATTGTGAAAATCTTTTCCCTATTACACAGTCAACGCTTCACACTTACAAATTAAAATTTTAAAAGCGAGAGCATCACAAGCTCTTTGTCGAACGGCTAAGATGGACTGCGAACCTATACCTTATCAATATCATCAAAAGTCTAAACCAATACAAGTAAACAACCATATCCGTGAGAATTCAACGTATCTTACAATACAGCATAACGACTGCACCTTGTCTTACTCCATACAAATTAAAGAGTACGAATTAAAACTTACATTTTCGCATCTGCCAATCATTATATTACAATATCCAAACGTTGATTAATCAAAGGAGATTACTAATCAACAAATATAATCTTGAATTACAATTTTAAATTGTTTATAAAATTATTATACGAAATTTGAAGATCTTGAGTGTTATATCGTCTATTTACATTATATTTATATTTTGTATAAAATACATCTCCGAAAATAGTCTTTTTGCTGTACTATTTACTTTATATTGAATTTTAGTCTGATCAAAAGAAAACATATGATTATTAAATTTTATGTGCTGATATAAGGGTTTTATAGTCATTTTTATGCTCTATTTTATTTTGGTTTTATTTAAATACTTTTGCGCTCGCGTTCTATTGTGATATGTGATATATATATGAAGATTAATATACCCGAGACTCTGTTTTAAATCAGGAATCGAGCTTTCCGTGTATACTTACTGTGGAATGATTTTGGTACTCTATACAACAGACTGAATATGGAAAGGAATATCGCTAATTAATATTAATATTTACTTATCCCTTGAAATTTTATTCAGCGTACAATTTTTTTCGGAGTTCCAATATAGAGATTTTGAATAGCGATATGACGAAACCTATAGCATCTTCAATAAATAATAAGCATAATTATTTTAATACATAGAGGGTGTCGTATTTTTTTTTAATATAAAGAATATTTGAAATTTAAAAAGTTATTTTGTTAATATTTTAGTGCTAGACTGCACTAATTCCCATGGTTTCTCATTGACAATATTGTTCAATTATTTATATTATATAATGCTGATGAATTTATCGTTCGATTATAATGCTATTAATAATCTGTTATTTAGAAGATATTTAAGCTTCTTATTCCAAAGAGAATGGAGAATATTTAAGAATGTAATTTCCATTAAATCATTTCCATGAGTCAAGCCTGTCGATAACATGAAAGCTTTATCTTCTTTTTTTTCAAAGGAGATTTAATGAGCTCGTAATTTTGCATAATATTTCATTATTTATGAATAATCTGCCTAATAAATACGAGTGAACTATATCAATTTATATTTTCTTTGTAGTTGATTGTATACGGTTAAAAGTCACCGGTCCTGACGTGTCTGACGTTTTGTAAAACGGAAATAATTTCATCGACTTAAATTAAAGAGATTTATATTCCTATTCTAATTACTTTTCTTAAAATTAAATAATATATATACTGGCTCTTTTACTGCTCGTGTAAATACATTATATTTTATAATGTAATATAAATTAATCGGAAAAAAATTTTTTTTGGCCGAGATCCCCCATTTTTGGTATAGCAAAGAATATAGTTTTGTTATAAAATTAAGGGGATTATGTCGGATGCAGAAAATAGTCATTTTTTACTTTTTTTTATAAACAAATGAATAAATGTCGTAAAAAAACCCTAAACGTCAGGCCCTTAGGCATGTTTTAAATTACATAACCAAATTTTTCCAGAATTTAAAATTCATATTTTATTACGATGTTTGGATTGAAAGTTTATGTCTTCTTTGGCTAATAATTATACCGATCAATTATTATTTAAAAATTATTTTTTTTAATGAAAACGTCAAGCCCTTCCTTATGTTTAAAGCTATCCGTATGATTTTTTTCACATTCTTAATTCAATATTGTAGATATAATTTGAAAGGCGCAGATTCGTGTAATTTGGGTACAACAATCCCGTTAAGAGATTGTATAATTTTGAAAAAAAAATGTTTGAAAAATTGTAACAACGCAAAGTAACAATATATAGGACATCATGAACTGAAGTATCAAACGCACGTGTACATAATTATCAGGTATATTAAAAACGCAGGTACAAAATGAAAATTCATCCAAAATATTTGTACAATAGAATTCCAAGAGAACTCTCATAACATCCTGTGTACATATATTATTTCAAGTGTTTGCATTGCAACATTGTTTATTACCTCGGTAAATTTCAGTTAAATCCTAGAATGCAGAAGGGTGCAGAAAAAAAAAGAAAAAAGGAAAATTGCAGCAAGTAACATTTGTCTACCGTCGAAAACGTCCGTTGAGCCGTGCAAACGTCAGTTACACGTACGTTTTTTTTTCCAACCAGCTATAGGTCTCGACCTGCTTTTTCTCTGATAAGTCGCGGTCACGGGTTTCACCTCGTGTACCTATACTCCTTCAAATTACAGAGTACGAATTAAAACTTACATTTTCGCATATGCCAATCATTATATTACAATATCCAAACGTTGATTAATCAAAGGAGATTACTAATCAACAAATATAATCTTGAATTACAATTTTAAATTGTTTATAAAATTATTATACGAAATTTGAAGATCTTGAGTGTTACATCGTCTATTTACATTATATTTTATAATGTAATATAAATTAATCGGAAAAATTTTTATTTTTGGCCGAGATCCCCATTATTGGTATAGCAAAGAATATAGTTTTGTTATAAAATTAAGGGGATTATGTCGGATGCAGAAAATAGTCATTTTTTACTTTTTTTTATAAACAAATGAATAAATTTTGTAAAAAAAACCCTAAACGTCAGGCCCTTAGGCATGTTTTAAATTACATAACCAAATTTTTCCAGAATTTTAAATTCATATTTTATTACGATGTTTCCTTATGTTTAAAGCTTTTTTCCAGATTTTTAATTCAATATTGTAGATATAATTTGAAAGGCGCAGATTCGTGTAATTTGGGTACAACAATCCCGTTAAGAGATTGTATAATTTTGAAAAAAAATGTTTGAAAAATTGTAACGACGCAAAGTAACAATATATAGGACATCATGAACTGAAGTATCAAACGCACGTGTACATAATTATCAGGTGTATTAAAAACGCAGGTACAAAATGAAAATTCATCCAAAATATTTGTACAATAGAATTCCAAGAGAACTCTCATAACATCCTGTGTACATATATTATTTCAAGTGTTTGCATTGCAACATTGTTTATTACCTCGGTAAATTTCAGTTAAATCCTAGAATGCAGAAGGATGCAGAAAAAAAAAAGAAAAAAGGAAAATTGCAGCAAGTAACATTTGTCTACCGTCGAAAACGTCCGTTGAGCCGTGCAAACGTCAGTTACACGTACGTTTTTTTTTTCCCAACTAGCTATAGGTCTCGACCCGCTTTTTCTCTGATAAGTCGCGGTTTCACGTGCTATATCACAGTTTGTTAAAGATAAAGACTTTTTATTTTTCCTCGTGTACCTATACTCCTTCAAATTACAGACGTAGCATCTCGAATAGCTTCTTCGTTCCAACAACAGTTAGACTTAATAACCGGGCATTGGAAATCTTATCTATCGAGTATACCCCCATTGTCTCTCCAACGTTCTAATCACCGATTGCTCTTCCTTAAGGAATGATTGTCTTACGCTTTAAATTGAGTGTATTTTCCTATGTATACAACGTGCAGAACAAATATACATATATATCTATATTATACATATCATTATAACGTACGAGCGAACAAAGAAAGGCATTCCAGTTCCGCGTGTTTTAAATTTTACAATTTTCAGGTTTATTATATTGTAAATTTAAGGTACAGCTATACTTAATATTTAATAACAAATCTTTTAATATATAGGTATACGCAAGTTCATTTAGTAAATTAGAATTCGATAAATTATGCATAGAAACAATTTGGAACAATTAAATATTTATTCTAACTTTATTAATTCCATTGATTGTGTTGAATTTCATTATTCAATAGTGATAATTACTAGTTAACAACTAATTAATATTTAATTAATCGTTAAAAATTAATGTAGTGTACAGTGAATGAATATTAATCAAGCATTATCAATAAACCAGGTTCATTGGTTATGGGTACAACTTGTAACAATTCAAGTCCTGCATTAGACGTTTCAAAAATATTTAATTGTAAAAAACAAGTTTTTTTATGTATAATTATTACAATATAGTAATAATCTTATAATTTAGTTTAAATGTTATATTGTTTACCGAAATAAGTGTCATTAGTAAATAAAATATTTTGTAAGCTACTAAACTAGTTTGTTCGTAAAACCAAATATTTTAAGTATGTTGTTCAAATAAATAAATACATAAAAAATATTTAAAAAAATACTTAATCACTATAGAAATGCAACTTTTTGATTTATTTATTATACGTAATATAAGTTTTATCACTTATCCTAAATATATATTTTTATAGTTCTATAACACTTGAGAAGGGATTTAAACTCGGAACATTAGGGTTTTCGGTCAAGAAAAGTGTTTTTCATTTTGGTTCGAAACATTAATTTTTAAACTGTCTTTTTTAATTTGAACAATTACTTCAGAATACCATTCATCTATTTTAAAATTCTTTATAATCTTACACGTTATACGTCATTATTTTTGTTGGATACTTTGGCTCTATATTTTATATGTCATATTATTTAATTTGTATAATTCATAGGATCTGATGACAAAAAAATGAATTATTATATATTATTAATAGACCATAATGAAAACTATTTGAATAGGAAAACATAGGTTGAAAGATTATATTTGTAACATAATTATTGCATAAGTTATATAAACTTTTTTTTAAAAAAAGCATTTCTCGATTTTTTGATTTTAAGCTTCAAATTGAAAAAAAGTGCATCACAAGCCTTTCATTTTCGTGTTGAAATTTCGTTGCACATATTATACGTACTATAAATAAAGAAAAGTGAGGCCCGGAAGGTGTGCCTCAGTAAAAATTTTCTTGATTTTGGGGATAACGCGTTTTGAAGGATACTGCGTGGATTTCCTCATATAACTTTCGTATAATTATTCAATTGCAAGTTTGTATAACAGTGATTGAATCGCGTCAAAGTTATTTTGTAAAAAGCGACGCTGGAAATCCGAGATTCCATTTGCGAAACACCAGATCATCAAGATTTAATGGTTAAATAATTAACGTTATCGAGGATTAATCTATTAGGTGTGAAACACACGAAACAGTACTTTCGTGGGATCACGTGTAATCGTGGTCATCCATAACGATCACCGAACACACGTATTTCCTCATCAAAATCATCAATTCGAAAATCAATAGTAGGACGCGTATGGTTCAGGGATACCTATAAATATATATATATATATATATATATATATATATATATATATATATACGCATAACGAGTCGACCACCGTACGAAACTAGGATCTTCCGCGGTTATAAAGCTATTCTTATACCGCAATAAGGGCATTAATTAATGTTTCTGCTTGACCCTAGGTAGAACACATGGAAACGACCTCACGCACACAGAGACGGGGTAGTGTACCAAGATAACCAGATTCACGAGTGGCCGAAGGCGCGGCTCTGGAAATTGCTCAATATCGGCGGCCGGTTCGCGAATGGTTTCCACGCACGATGAGAGGTTAGGCCCATTACCACGGATACTCCTACCTATAGGATACACCTACCACCTTCGATATAACTGGCAATTAGCCGAGATACGATCGTATCCTGGGAAAACCCTTCGGAGATCATGTGGATTCGCTTCCGTTATCGCTGACCTCGCTCTCCTTCTATTTTTCCAACCGACGATACAAACACACCGATGACATTCCTGAAAATATGATACTGTATAACGGACACGTTGTGTCTTCCTTTACCTTTTTTTTTTCCTTTTTTTTGTTCGATATATTTTTCAAGCGGCCTCGTTAGCTTCTACTCGGACGCTTGGAAAATTCGAAAAGCGGCTTTGTTGTGTGTTTGATCGTTATCGCTTCGGGGATCTATTTCTGACTTGTGGCTGGACTTTTGTATTGGTTACACGTCGGTAATTGGATTTCTCTCCAAAAACTATATACTTATTCTATATGATTTACGTCTTTTCGCATTTTTACTATTTATTCTTGAGGAAACGGGGAATTTTCGTAACGATTAAATCATCAAAACGTTTTCATATTTATTTTCGTTATATTATTACGAATTTTATTTAACGTAAGTGTTTTACGAATATTACACTTTTTTCAAGTAAGAATTTCAATCGATACATCTCTGAACCACAACGATTACAGCATTTTCGTTTAATGTCAAACAAACCTTTAAATAGAAACATTTTAAAATTTCGATAATAGCAATTTATATCAATTTTAGTAGTATTGATCTTTTGATAATTATGATCAAATATCTAGAAATTAATAGTTAAACCAATTAAAACAATGTCGTGTTTTGTAGTTTTTCACATTTATTTTATATGAAATTAAAGCTGTTTAAAGATTACACACTTTTCGTTTTATTGTTTGTTCATTTGATCACTTCCATGCACGATTTACTTCAGTTACTTTTCCTGACACTACCAGCAATCTATAAAACTGCAAATAATAAGTTGAAAAATTAAGGTTATTATAGAAATCGGTGAAACGTTGCAATAATTGCATATTGTAAAAGATGAAGTTTTTAATTTTTTTTTTATAATACTAAAACTCACTGACTCCTATGTCGATCTAAAAACAGTATTATATGTAGTTAAAAAGTTAATATAATGTTGACTATAATCAAAATTGTAGGGGTAGCTTGTGTAGACCAATAAATTTGTACATATACACGTAAATACGTTCCCAATTAGCGCTAGTAGTATTTGCATTAGTCCAGTGGATGGTTTTAATTTATTTAATATTCTGCTATAACGTTTTGCAAATTATATATATATATATATATATACGCCACAATCGAGCTACAATGATCCTACTTAAATTTTGTCAATGGTTTTTATACTATTTTATGCATGTTGTAATAATCGCGGTATCAAAAATACTCGTATATACAACAGAATGTAATCTTCATAATTTTCTAATTGCTTTGTATTATTCAGCGATTGTGCACGAATGAAACCCGGTGTACTGCATTAGACGACAATTTAGAGTTGGTATTTGGAAGTGGCATTCACCTATTGAACATGCTTCTATATATTTTAATTGAAATTCCATCTTCCTCGTAATAACAATATAATTTTCAAACCAAACGAACCATTATATATATAGATATTTTAGGATTCGATTAATCGCGTTATTTTACAATAATCATTTCAATTATGCATTACACTGCAATATTTCGCATGGACAAAAAATATTCTGAATTTTATATAGATTCAAATATTACAAAAACGCATTTTTTATATTACAAATTTTTAAAGGCAAACTAAACTAAACAAGGTGAAAAATCTCACGAAAACAGCAACGTTTCATTAAAGTACGGAGCTCAGAGGGAAATATCGTAAACACCATGGCAAGATAGTATTAAGAAAAAAAAGAAGCGAATCTTAAACTTGCACCTTAATTTAGATACTTTCAACCTGTACCTCCATACCCCCCTAATTAAGTTTACCTTATTTTTAGTTTAAAAATACGGTTGTCAATTATATAATAATATATATTTTTTATATATTATCGAGGAAATTTATTTATTTCCAAGTAAACGGTTCGCAAATTATTTACCTTGTTTTTAAATATACATTAGTGGATCAATATTGTAAAAGATTATTTTAGTTACACAGTAATAATTTGATGAAAAGTTTAATTATAAATTATGTTTAATGAAAAATAATGCAATCAGCATCTTAATAATTAAAAATAGTGTGTACTGCGTTATTTAGTTTTAAAATTGAATCATTTTTAACCTCGTAACGTTATAAAATATACAATATTACAATACTTAAACAATTGTGTAAGTCAATAACAAATAAGTAAAACCCTAGTATAATCAAATAATTGAATATAGTCACAATTCTTATAACTGGAAAAAAGAATGAAAAAAAATTAATAAATAAAAAATTACTTACGTGGAATTAAAAAATCAATGTAACTTGCAGTTTGATTACATCAATACCGGATGCTGTTACCGTTAGCTTACGCATTTTTCATTGTTATACTTTTTTATTATTTTTAGAATGTTTTTATATTGACTGTTAGAATTTAGATATTTTCAATGCGTTAAATTGGATGTAGATAAAAAATTAATTTTAACGAAAATTAAACACGAGTTTTGTTGATTTTGTTAAGTTAAATTTTTTCAAATTCTTAATTCGGCTATAACTTTGCTCGATTTTTATGGATTTGAGTGTATGTTTTTTAAATTATATCTACTTCAGCTTATCATTAAACTTTGGTTTGAACGTTAGTACCTGATAGTTTAAAAGTTACAGGCGTTTAAAGTAAAGCCTCTTTTTTGAGTATACATTTTATAAAAACGGTTCTTAGGGTTTGCGGCACTGGCTTTCTTCATATTTTTGTATTAGAAAACATATCCTACAAGCTGGACACGATCCGTTTCCCAAACATAATTATACATTTATTGCAATTTTTGGTTAAATGAATAAACGTCGATTATTGGAAATTATATTGGTAAAACGATCAACGAATTAATAACATACTTGCTAATTTATAAAAAATATTGAATAATTTGAACCAATCTAGTTTGACCGTGTATAATTTGCGTGGAAATCGCTGTCAACGAAGTAGTACATATAAATAAAATAAATGGGTTTCCCGATCGAACGAGCTTATAGTTTTCTATAAGAGTAATAAAAAAAGACCATTAGATTATTAAACGATAGATTTTGACCTCGTGACATTATACGCGTGGATTCGGCGACAGACAATGGCGTACGCCAGATTTTTCGAAGCTCTTGCTTAGGTATATATATGTACCAGGGAATGTTGTAGTGCAACGTGACGCAGAAAAAGCGGTCGTTGGCAGCTACGGGAATAAGGTCACGCGTTCGCGTCTTCCGCGTTGTTGCAGAGAACAACTTTTATGCTCGCGCTCTTTTTTCTCCCGGCGGGCGCTTTCTTTTCCATGGTAGTACCCATCCGATGAAACAAAACTCATCCCCTTTCACGGGTCTTAAAACTATGTCCGGACCGTTCATCCGTGTGTAAGCATTGAAAGAAAAGTAGAGAACGAAAGAGGAGGAGAGAGGTATAGGAGGAAACAATGAGGAAGAAAAAGGACCGAGGGCGACAAAGAATGAAAGGGAACGCCCGGATATAAAAGGGTCCGAAGGAGAGAAACGTACATAAAGAGGTAGTGCGCGCGGGAAAATTGGAAATAATGGAGTAAAGTGAACATATTAAAGTTTTCGAGTACAAAAGAAATGTATTTCACGAGATTTTTAATCGGAAACGTTAAAGTCATCGAAAATTATATCTATTATCAAGCTTAGAAAGAGAGTCTCTCCTCGTCAGCCCGTTTATACTGATCCTTTTCATTTCGAAATTCATTTTCAAGATTTCCGTAACGTTTCCTCATTAATTTCCCACCGAAACTGCATTTACCTGTGCACGTGTATATTCCTCTGTGCGAACTACTTAAAACGCACCTTTTATTCAAAATTTATTAATTTACAAGTTGCACAAAGTTACATTATTAAATTATTCAAATTTACGGGAATTTACGAGGCTTCCGGGTACACTCGCTCGGCACTCACGATACAATAATACCCCCCTAGAATATTTATTTCTCGAAAACTAAGTGTACGACTCCAAACATTTGGATCAACTTCTAATTAAAATCCCATTTAATTCGCAAATAAACGTTGGAACGTTAATTCAATTTTTTTCAAGTCTCGCTCGAGAAAGGGAATTACTTATGATTAATAACGCGATTCACGTGAGAGTCGATTTTATTTCATTACATTTCTTATATTCATTCTATACATATATTTGAACTACAAGAGCAATATTCGTCAATCGGTTCGTTAATTTTGTCAAAATGAAAGTATAAATAAATAATCGATTCATTAGCTATTATATAATAAATGTTCAATTCGACAGATATATTCAATCCAGGTTCATTAACAGTTAATGACAATCATTTCTCGCGAGTCATATTATTTCTCAGTGTATAAACTTCGAATTGCGAATTAAAATTTTGTTTAATTTACAAATTAATATTGAAATGGTAATGAAAATTTTTGTAATTGGTTTTAATCACAAATTTTTTAATTAAATCGAAAATGTAAAACGTAAACGAAACTCTCGGAATGTTTTACAACTGATTATAATAAAGTATTAAATGTAGTTTTCATATACGTATTCTTAAGTGTCATGCAAATGGTATCTTTTATATAAAAAGTCATTTTCATATGATGTATATGTATATGTTTAAGCACTATTGAAAGGTGCGCTATACACCCAATAAATTAATCAAAGTTTAATTTACATAAATTAAAAATCTATCTCAAAACATTCCTCAAACTATCATTATTGAAACATAATCGGATATATTTTATATCTATAGAATGTATCACGGGTTAACACAGTCGTATGTACCTATGATGCAAATTTCCTTGCCATATGTAGTTAAATGAACACATACAGTTACGTGCAATAAAATTCCCGACAAAAGAAAAAAATTAGTCAAAGTTAAAAGTTATATATCTCTGTCAATAATGTAGATGTATATTAAAAATTCCAACGTGGTTTCAAAGTTTGAAGTAGAACCTATCGATTGCCGGTAGATCTACTGAAACAAAATAAAAAATTGCGTTTTTACGTTGAAAAGTAAATCGTGTTTCTTTTTTCTTTTTAACAACGGAAAAGTATAATTTTTTATCCATTATGCGGATTTAGAAAAACCCGAATGGAAAAAAGGTACGTACCATCTTTTTAATGAGTGCAACCAAACTCATTTTTATTAAGCCTTTTAAAAGTTATTACGTTTTCTTTGTAAAACAAAAATTGGCTTTTTTTTAAGTTTAATTATCTCGAAATCCAAGCTCTGTAGGAAAAAAACTTACGAGAAAAAATGTTTGTTTTTGTAAGTAAAATAAATAATTATATAGTAAAGTATATTTTTTAGGTCAGTAAAATAATTTGCCTAAAATATCTTGACACAGTTTGTAAAAATGTACTTGAGAAAGGAAAAATAGTAAGAATTTACTTGTTGTAAGTATGCGAAACTATAGAAGAATATTTTTAACGTGATACCATGTGATGAAAAGTATATGCTTGTTCAAGTGCTCACTTATATAATTACCAAACAAATACTGCGTTATACATCCACGATAAAAGGACTTCGTTTTTTTAAAGCACTCCTACGTAAAAACATATGTATTTGAAATCTTATTTAATTAAAATAAAGTCCAAATGGAAAATTAAACTCGATTTGTCATTCGAATAAATTAAATTAACAATCCACTTTTATTTCTCGAAAATTTCCAATTAACAATTCAACGTTGATTCGCGAATTAAATTGCACGCCAATTGCAAATAAAATCTGATTTGTTATTTGGAATATCGCTAAAACTTCCAACCCTCCGCAAAGAACCTAAAATACATTGCGTAGATAACATTATGTAGAATCTCATTTTCGATGAGTAGCCAATCGTTTAATGTATGCTATCCACATTTACTCTAAAATGTTTGTCATAAATTATGATATCAACTATACCCTCTATCGATACATCTTAAAAAAATTATAGGCAATTATGTAGAGAATACAAATAATTATTCTAACGATCTATAATTAGAAATATGAAAAATGATAGAACTATGAAAAATATAGGTGAATAGTGACGCAAGGGACAAAGACAAAACGAAAATGAGATAGTAAAATGGAGAAGAAGAAACGAGGTTGAGCGAAAAAAGAAAAAAAGAGGTGCAATCACTAGTGGGACATTTTGTCTACGGGTTTATTAAGCATCATTTTTCAAGCTCTTTCCCTTTAATAAAACGAGCCGGTGCGACGACTAAACCCAAGCAGAAATCCAACAGATGTACTTTGCATGCAGTGCAGACTCAAGTTTTATCTCTTCGTATCTCGGTGTGTGCCTCCCTCCCCCCCCCCCCTCCTCCATCCCCCTCGAGCACTTATTCTTCGAATGCCGGTTCATCGGGTTCACTCACAACTGCTGGCCCTTTGCAAATTGACGCTTTGGAGAGCCGTGTGGAAGTAGTTGCGCATGTTTCTCGTCAGATGGGAACTACCGGAATGGATTATACCGTAGTAAACAAGAGGGAGAAGAATCTGAAATAGTAGTCCTCTTTTGTTCTTACGCTTCCCTGTAAATGTTTTCTCAGGAGAATCCTATAGTTTCTATGATCTTTTGAGATATCGTTCAACAAAAGTGTTTTTATACGTGTTTATGTTGTTTATCTGCACAATTAGTTAATGGATGCAGTTAATTATATCAATTATATCTGAAGATGGACGCGTAGGCTCATTCCCACGATTGTCCCATGGAAGGGGAGGAATCACGGTGAGGTGGACTTCTATCACACCCAGTTCCTGTCTGAACACGGATACTCCGGAGCTATTTACACCGAATGGGTAGGATTGCATCAACACATTACAAGTACTGAGGCTGGGCCTACGACGACATTGAACATACGTTCTTCGCTTACGAGTGTTGGGCCGAACAGCGTTGGAGACTAGAATCTGACACAAGAACGATTGCGCCAGAAAACGTGACATACGTGATGACGACGAATGCGGACAAGTAGCGGTTGATCGCGGAATATGTAACGAATGTGCTACGGAGCAAGAATGTGGATGAATGTCTGAAAGATTGAGCGAATGTGTTTTCCGAATATGAAAGAATAAAAGAGTGAATGTGTTTCTGGACACGCAAGGACAGCTGCCCAGCCTGAAGTAATGTGAATAAAAGTTCCGGCCTGGTGTCGGTGCGAACAGAGATATGTGGTTTTAGTGGGTATTAGTAGTTTGCTCCTACCGAGTCCCACTCTCGGTGGACTGTCTGCTCTTGCGAGGGGGTAGATGGTCTACCGGTTGTGCGTAAAATGTCATTACCACAGAATCCAGAAAAAAAGTAATTTTTTAAAACTTTTTCATTGACAAATCACATGTGTCAACGAACAATATTAATATGGTATTCGAGAGTTCCAAAGTTTTGCACGTGAAGCGCCCAAGCAGTGAAATGTGGTACTTCCAACTAAATTCTGCTTGTTCTATGCAATACATTCGAAACCCTTCGATCCGCGCGAGAAAAATTTGGAAATCGCATAATACCAATTTTAATGTAAATGTCACTTTCCACCCATACTTAATAGTAGGTTTAAAAGTTGGATATACAACATAAAAATTTTGGTATCCTCGCATGCAATATTAAGAGAGTAATCGAGAATTCCCAAATTTTGCACGTGAGGTTACTTGCTTGACTTGTACCTATTTCAACCTTGGGCGCCTCACGTGCCCAAAATTGAAATCATACATGCCAATGATGGAGTCAAGAGGTTAAACAGTTTCTTTTACATGTGGCAATCCAAGTTTGGGCGCTTCACATGCCCAGCAGTTTAATGGGTGTTTATCCTGACCATTATGAAAGGCAGCGTTTACAATCGCTGTATTAAAGGATTTCCTAATACTGTGAAATACTAGTAATTACAAGTTTTGCATAAATTATTCCAAAATACTGGAATACCAGAAGCAACATTATATTGGAAATAAAGGATAACAACCCTGGTCATTACAAATTTATTTTTTGGTATTACATGATTTTAATTACATGTTGTGATGTAATATGTCAAATTTTTGGGCATGCGGCATGCAAATATTTCTTTCCGTGCAGCGAGATTTTTAGACAGCCGTGAATTATTGTTCTCTTTCTATATATATATATATACATATATATACATATATATGTATTATACCGATAAAATGGTTATTTTGATATAATTAATTAATAATTATAATTAAAAACCTCTAAAACCTCTCTGTCGCGGTATCCTATTTATTTTCAACAGTATCAGTGACATTTTTTCAGAGTTTTCTCATAATTAAATTTTTTCATTTTTGAGATTTTTTTAGGTAGATTTTTGCAATTTGGGTGGCACTTCCCCTTAACAATTGATTATTTCCTTCTCCTTCGTTAACCATATTTATTCTTTGTGAATTATTAGACATTGATGTATATTGCCTTTATTATGGGAAAACTTAGTCTATTACAAGTTGATCGAAGGATTGAAATACTATAGCCGGAAGGTAGAAATATAATTAGAACACAGGATTGAAATTTCAATCTAAGATATGTTACTGAAGGTATAAACTTGATATATAATTAGTTATAATTAATCTGTATTATTCTCTCTTTCTCTCTCTCTCTCTCTATATATATATATATATATATATATATAGCATTCTCTATTATGTCATTTTTTCCGCATAAAAGTACATTTATTTATGTAAAAATTTCAGTATAAGTGTATTTTTATTATGTGTAACTCGTCATAGCAATAATGAAATTAATAATTTTTTTATTAGTTGCTAATTGTACAGTTTTCATCGTTGTTTGATGTACATGTTATTTAGTAATATTTGCGTTAATCACAGTTTCCTGTGTATAATCGAAATCTTGTAATTTTAGTTAATAAATATCGATAAATTACGGTTTAATTTTTATACCCGTACTTTCATGAGTAGAGCACGCACTTAAATTTTATCGATTATTAAATTTTTAAATAAATTTTATTTAATTTATATTATCTTTCGCAGTAACAACGCTTCGGTAATGATAGCGTACAACCTAACCGCAACATTCATACTTTTATTCGAGATGTACATATAGTTTCGAACAGCTGTTAAAATCAATTTGAAACTTGGAAACGCTTAACTTGTTCTTCTGTATTTTAATGCCGCTCTCATTTTAAACTTGCCTAAAGTCGGATGTTCCTTCTTATGAATTTTGACTTTTCTCAAGTTCCGAAATGATTTAAACATTCTTGAAATAAATTTATTAATTCAATACATTTCAAATTTTTCAAGTATGACTAATCTATTTACCTTGTTCTTCTTTTATAGTGATTTCATTATTTTATTTTAATATTAATTTGTTGTATGTGCAATAATATAAAAAGGACAGTAATTTGTGAAAAAAAAATGATTTCTAATTTCCACAATAATTTAATTGTAATAAATAATATATATTGTAAACGCATTTAATATTTTCGCGACTTCTTTTAGTGAGTGTAAATTTCTTACGCTACACCTCTGAAAATTATGTAATTATTCGTTTCCGTCGACACGACTTAATTTCCTTTTACTGTTCTTCGCAAAAAAAAGAAGAAAAGTATCAGGTAGAGTGTAGACGTTTTTTTTTCTAAATTTAGCGAAGATTAACTAAAGGTATAAGGAACGCGCTATCTCTTGCGTGTCCGAAACTTTGCTTCCCTATATTATGTATACACTTTTGTCGGTTCGTCGTTGCCATAATTTTTCATGCTCGCGAGTATGCGTTGAAACATAGAAAATTTTCTGCCTCCCAACGCGTTGACACGGACGTAGACGTATTTTCCAGCAATGCAGTGTTTTTCTCTCCTCTGCGATATAAATATCTTACAAAATAGTGTCTCTATTAAGGTATGTAGTATAGTTTTGATGAATTATATATACATCTAAACTTGAACGTGTTACATTAAATAATCATATCGCGAATAATACAAATGGCGCGATCATTTCGTATTTTTCATTTTATGAAATATACCTTTCGTTAATAATATATTTATCATGGAATGTATATAAGAATTAAAATATTTTGTATTAGAATCTTTATTGCATATAGAGTTAAAGACCATTCACTGAATTATGAGATAATGAAAAAATTTATTAAGATTAAATTAACAAAAAAAGAAATAAATTATAACGACCTTTATCATCTGTCCTTTGTATAGAGAACGTTATGACTTCAAGGATCAAATTATATTTTGAAACATCATCTTTCTTTATAAAATATTTTAAAATATAGGTATACAGTTGTACCTAAATTTTCAAACGATCAGTAAGTAAGCATCTCTCGATTGTACAGATGAATGCGTAGGCACACGATGAGCTTGGCTGCAATGGGTCAAAACTGCAATTGCATAATTGCTGAATGGTTATTTAAGTAAACGACAAGAAGTGCAATGGAATTTTTCAACCATTACGATCAAAGTATCCGTTGTTAAAATCGTTGACGCGTAGTTGCGCAACGGTTGCATCATCCAATGGTTCAGAAATATACGATAACCCTGTATGGTACAATTTACTTTATCAACGTTGTATCCAGGATTATACCAATATATCATTACATCACGGTTTTATAAACATCTCTCGTATTGTCACTCTCCATTTAAATTATTTTCCACTCAGGATTTAAACAATCTTCTCGCTAGAATATAACGTAACAAAATCACTCAAGCGGTTGTTACGTCCAGAATAAATAAATAAAAAGACCCGGTTGTGTCTGGTGCACATCCGGCGCAACCGAATCCAAAGTTAGTGCAAAAAGTAACCTGCCAGTAACAGTTATTGTAATTGTAATCCATGTATAATAATTTAATAAATTGGGAATGGACTAAATTATTATTATATGATAATAATATATATTATCATTGTGAATATTAAAGCATTATTATTATTTATTTATTTCATGTTCCTAATTTATTAATTTATTAATCTACAACTAATCGCTCGACACGCAATAATTTAGTCCATTCCCAATTTATTAAATTATTATCCTCAATTGATAAATCAAGATGTAACAGCGGTTTGATTTATTATCAAAATTAACCAAATAAAACGCGTCGGTTAATTTTTTGAGAATATTTGACAACATTTTACGCGATGACAAAAGTGATGTATTATACGATCTATAAATTGTATAATATTATATGACGTTACGCGTATTTTATATATTTTTTTTCAGTACACAGTGTAACTTTTTACTAGACTTGAAAAATTCAGGAACGGGTTGCGGCGGAACGCGCGACGAAAAATGAGCTAAGAGATAATAATAGTGAGTCGCGCGGCAAGAGAGAGGAGAGAGAGACCAGAAGGGAAAAAAAAGGAATAAACGGAAAACAAGCCGGGGTAAAAAAATAGGCGTCGCAAACTCTCTAAAACATGCCGGCGAGTCAAAACGAGATAAAAAAAATGAGGAACGTTGTTTGAAAATAAAAAAAAAAGGAACAAGAAGAAGACGAAGGAGGAAGGAGACATAAAGCAGGTCGGCTCTTTACTGTTACGCAGTAGCTGAATATTCGAATTTCCACAATGGGCTTGCGATAATGAATAACAAAAAGGCAAACTATCATAGCGAGTTGAATAAGTGGGAATTGGATAATTTATCATCGGCGTACCGCAACAATAAGAAAGTATACGAGAAAAGAATATATATTCATACGAGGGGGTTAGTAAAAAGGTGTACGTGACGCGTAATTACATATAAAATTATTTAAAGCCAGGACATTAAAATTCGTTTGACAAACAAAAAGCTTACTGTATCTTTATTAATTTTTTCTTTGTCTCGAGGTGGTACTTGGAAGGAGAATGTGCAGTTCTCCTTCTTTTCTTTTAAATGAAACAGTTGTTATACGTTTGCTTGTTGAAAACATTGTCTTGGGTAAAAGGAAGTGGTGTTGCGAGAGAGCGTGTTTCTCATTTAACAGAGTGGATCTGCGTGTATGAAATTAAATTGTGTAATTCTTTTTAAGAAATAGCATACTTTCTATCTATTATATTCCTGTTTTACACTATTTTGTTCCAAGTGTCTATTATTATTAATCATGGTCAATAATTTATTAATGTTTTCGACCGAGTGAAGATTTTCTTAAAAATGAAAAATGTAACTTTTATGGTACGTACTATATACTTTTAAATTCTTCATTTGTTTCTCTCTTTTGTCTACGAAAGATATCCAAGGATGGCGGATTCGTAGGTAATTAAGATACATTTTAAATGATCATCATCACAAGAACAGAATATTCTTAAGATTGGGTATTTTCCTACACGGTCCATAAACTGCGTAATACTGAAATATACATTTAACGGTATACAATACGAAATAAACGAGTGATCAAAAGCACGTAGGATTCAATTTTTTTCATGTTCAGATTAGATTGACGTTCGATATGGTAAGCCTTTGCACGGCAATCAAAGCTATTGCCGGATCGGTTGGTGCTCGTTTTGCGCGAATGAAATGCAAATTTGCTAATGCGCTTGTGGTGACTAGGGTGTATTATACGTACACCGCGAGAGGATCGCGTCAGGGCGAAAACGCCTAATTTCCATACCGGAAATATCAGCTTTGACCTCGCGCGCGTGTATCCTAACGACTTGAGCGCGAGCAGGAGATATTGCCAATTTGTTGCGTACACGAGCGTGGAAACTCGAGCGACGCCCAAGTTTTTAACAAGCGTCGTTCCGCACAACCTCCCACGGGAGACTCGGAAGCCGTCGGGATTTTTCGTGGAAGGTGGGGAGGGTATGGTTTAATCGCCTTTAACACGATGCTTCGTTTTCCTTTTTCCTTTTTTACTTTGTTCTTTTTAATAGGTATTTTTTTTCACAAGAAGTTTACCAGATTCGGCAACTATAGGGAAACTCTCTATTCAATAAGAGCGTACGTTTCTTTTATAATAAGTTTAGTTGTACAGCACCGTAAAGTAGAGCTTTCCTATATATACACGAACATTTTTTTTTCTTACAAAATAATACATTATACGATTTAATTAAATTCGTTATTTAACTTTAACAGTTTTAATCATTATTTGGTATAGTTGATCAAAGTTTATATTAACGGTACTCAACGAAACTTAAACATTTGTAAACTTACACATAAATGCTTTCTTGATTAATAATAATAAAAAAAATATTATTATTAATCTTTACAGCTGTTTTTACATAACAATATCGCAAATGTATAAATTACATCAAAAATTACAACAGTGGTAAGTCGAAGTTTGGAAAAAAAGCACCTGTCGCTAAGTTGTCGCGTGAATGACGAAACTATACGGAATTCTCCATTGAAAAGTTTCGCAGCAGATAAATACCACGGCTCGTTCATTGGCTTCGCGAAACGGACGCAAAACTAGTTAACTCGCGCGGCTTACTCGAAGCCAGAAGGAACATTGAAAGCGAAACTAGCAAACACCGTGACTGAGAATTCCCTAAGGATGGGGATTCCTAGACGAGGGAAGAGAAAAGGAGAGAGTGGAGCAAAACAAAACAGAAAGGTGTACATGGCAAAGTGGGAAGGAGCTGTATTGCAGCATAAACCTAATTAATAATTTAAATTAAGTATAAACATTAGTCCTCGGTAATTAATCCCTCGTCTTTAAGTTCATGTCATTGTTTACGATAAAGCATTATTTATAGTTTACAATCGCATTCAAGCAATTGTCTTATTTAAACTGAATATTTAACAGTCTTTTTCTTTTTTGAACAAATGCGTTTTATAAAAAAATATGCCTTTTTCAAATAAATTGATAATATTAAGATTCAAATAAGTACGATTGGTATGTATCTCTAAAGGTTTTATCTTAATCGCTAACTTCGAGGCCTAACAGTCATCTTGTTATAACGTAGTTTCTTTATAAACTTTTGACGTGATAAAAATTAAAGTATTATGTCAGTTTTCTTAAAGTTTTTAACATTTTTTATGTGTTACACGATGACAAGCACGCTTTACTGTTTTTTTTTTTAAATATTATACTTTTCATAGAGTAGTTTGACTTTTAGATTGAATAACAACGTAAACCTCACTAATCAATAATGTAAGGATATTCTACAATCAGTCCCCACAGTGAAATCGTATTCAATTTAAAAAGTAAGAAATTGACTGTTTCAACAGAATAGGTGAAAAATGGACGAAAAATGGGCAAAAAATGAATACATAATGAAATAAGCATATTATAAGCATATTAAGTACAGAGAAAAATCATACAATATTCAAATTTTTTTAAATTTGAAAAATGTGTTCCAAAATTATTCTGCGAGGCCTGCGATGGCTCGGGCGTCGGGCTCGTAATCTGGAGGTCCCAGGTTTGATTCCCGGCCCCGGCCGATTGATACAAGCACCACTGGCGAATGTATTTTCAACAAGTGCTTTCTTCACCAAGACATCGTATGACCTCCGTCGCTGATTAGCACCGGTTTGGGAGCATAAAAAGAGCGACGTTAAAATAATAATAAAAAAAAAAATTATTTTGCGGCATGTTTTAATATATATTGTAATTAAAATTGGATTACTTTCAATTTTTTTAATGAAATATTTAAAAAAAGCACTAGGAAATTTTGTGTATTTATCGAGATACTTAAGGAGTCCGGTGCGTAATTCATTAAACAATTTACTTCTTCCTAGACCAACTATACTGATAAATTGTTTGAACACACATTACGATTTTGGACTCAAAAATATGTAATCATCGCGGATATAGAAAAAATGTATCGACAAGTTTTGATACATTCCGACGACAGAAAATATCAACGGATTTTTTTGGTATGACGATAATAAAATACAAGTTTATGAGTTAAATACGGTCACTTCTGGAACTTCATCTGCTCCATATCTTGCTATACGAACTGTACAACAACTCGCGAATGTCTAGAGCAAAGATTTTAATCAGGCGTATAAAATTTTGAAACGTGATTTGTATGTTAATGATCTTATGACGGATGCAGACACGTTAGAAGAAATATTACATATTCGTGACGAAGTAATCGAACATCTCAGCGTGGTGGTTTCAATATACGTCATTCGATTGAGTAATCCGAATGCGGAGACTATCGTCTGTCTTGCATGCGCGAAATCTCGCGTTGGTCCATTGAAAACACCTATAATTCCAAGATTGGAACTTTGTGGAGCTGTCACGCTCGTGCATCTTTACTATGAGGCTCGCTTTGCATTTAATGTTTTAATTGATAAAATTGTGTTTTGGTCTCACTTGATAATCGTCTTGCATTGGTTCAGGAAAGCGATGTTGAATACGTTCGAAGCGAACGGTGTCGCGGAAATTCAATCTATATCAGACGCGATCGAATGGAGACACGTAAGAATAAAACATAATCCTACCAATGCGTTATCCCACTGACAATTGCCTTGCGAATTTATAAAAAACCGTATGTGGTTTGAAGGACTCTTGTGGCTTTTGCAACCACAAGAATCGTGTCCAAAATCTATCGTAATCGATGTTACAGATTTTCCGGGCCTAAAGAATTCCGCCTGCATGACTTCGAGATACTAAAATGCGATCAATTTTCATCATACTCGACCTTATTAAATTCTATTGCACATTCCATGCGATTTACTCACCGTAATAAAATAAACGAATATAAAACCATAAATGTACCAGAAAAGATGGAAACCAAACTGAAAAATCTACATTTGATACAGAATGAACAATTCCATGATGAATTCGAACATATCAAAATAAACGGGAAGACAAAGGATAGTCGGCTTGCCTCATTAAATCCATTTGTCGATGAACACGGATTGCTTTCCGTCGGAGGTCGTCTGCGTAATGCCAACATTACTAATAATAAAAAATAACCGATTATTTTACCTTCCGGACATTACGTGATTGATCTAATAATTCGCGAATAACATATCCATACATATCATGCAGGTATACAGAGACATCGGTTCTGGTTATTCGATGGAAAGAATCAAGTACGCAAAATCGAGCGACGATGTGTTAACTGTATTCGACACCAACATACTCAATTACAAAGTCGTTGAGAAATTTACCTGCTTCGGTTACTCGTTTATTAAAGAGAAAAAGTTTTATATGTATGGCAACTAAGGCCGTGCATCAAGGCTCGAGGTCATGAGCGACCTTATCACCGAAGATTTTTTAGGCGCGTTTTGACACTTCACAGGCCGCCGCGCAATACCAACACATGACTTTTCGGATAACGGAACTAATTTCGTGCAAATAATCAACATAGTGAACTATACGTATTATTCAATTCCGAACAATCTAAGGATCATATAAGCGAATACGCCGTTCGTAAAAATGTAATATTTGGAGGCTGCCGTAAAATCGTTAAAACACCAATTAAAACGCGTAATCGGTAGTCAACGGTACCAATACATTAATAATCGAAATCGAAAGTATATTTATTTCTCGACCTCTTTGTTCAATTTCCGGCAGGGAACCACCTTAATTCAACACTTTGTTTGGCTTTTGATTATTACGTTGAGACTTACGCCCAGAAATAGCCAACTAGGGTATACGCCGGAGAGGGCGGTATTCGTCGGGGAGGGCAACCTTGATATCTTTGTTAGTCAACGAGGTGGATGATCTCGCCGAAACAATTTATTCAATAAATAAACAAATATCAACAACCTTACAATCGAGTCGTACCATTGACCCTACCCTCCAGATCAGTGCGAAAACAACAATAAAATTGTGTCAATTAGCGGCAAATTCAGCAACTGATCCGCGACCGAACAGACCCTGTATGACGGATTCTGTTCCTAGAAGGATTGGGAAAGAGAGTTAAATTGAATTATAAATTTTACAGCTACATAGAGCTATTAAAAGAAACTTTCCCCCCTAGATATAACTAAAATTTAGGTAATTGTAATATTACTCTTGGCAGCAATTGTTTATTCTTTAAAGATATGTGTAATACGTCCCGTATTCAGTGAGTCTATATCTGCTGTAATGCTATATGCAACGTATTACACATTTTAAAAAAAAAATAATCATTGGCTGACAAGAATAATATTACAATTATCTCAATTTTAGTTATAGCTAGTGGCAAAAGTATCTTTCAATAGCTTTATGTAGCTATTTATATATACAAATCAGTGTGACACAAGTACGTAATGTAAATACAGGTGACTAATCATAATTAAATCTTTTAATTTCAATTTCTTAGAAGAGTGAAATAAGCCTTATTCAAAGAATATACATATACCCCTTTTTTATTTATACTATATTTATTACTTTTAATATGGATCATTTAACAATTCATTTTTTATAATTAAATTCTGTGTCTAAAATTGTAATATTTTGCCAATTAAATTGATGATTATAATTTAAGTGATGTACTCTAACGACCGATTCATCATTTTTACTATTCTTATGTTCGTCTGTTCGGATTTTTACTGTTCTTTTTGTTTCACTAATATATGATACTGGACAATTTTTACATTTAAACTGATAAGCAACGTTATTTTTGTCTAAACTCTTTGTCCTATCTTTTTCTAACATTACAATTGAATTTAAACTTTTCAGAATTAAGGAAATGGTCATAAAATTATATTTTTTAAAATTTGAGTTATTTTATCGAAGTTTCCTGTACATGGTAATGTCATTTTTGGTTTATAAAGAATATTGATATTTTTATGGTTTTTCTTATTATATTTTATTATCTTTAAACGGGGTTTTTTTAGGCCTGCGATGGCTCGGTCGGTAGGGCGTCGGGCTCGTAATCTGGACGATTCCTGGCCCCGGCCGATTGATACAAGCACCACTGGACGAATGTATTTTCAACAAGTACTTTCTTAATAAAAACATCGTATGACGTCCGTCGCTGATTAGCACCGATTTGGGAGCATAAAAAGAGCAACGTTTAAATAATAAAAAAAAATTAAACAGGTTTTTATATGTTTATGTATATAAAAGGTTCGGTAATTATTTTTTATTAATAACGTATTGATAATTTATAAATTATGTGCATGAAATGTATTATTTGATCATAAAATTACTCTATAATAACTAAATTAAAATCAATATTCTCTTTTTGTTGTTCTGCTCGTTTTGTTATTCGAATTATAGTTTAACAATCTATCTGACGATGGTTTTTGATACCAATTTGTGATTACACGACTGTTTTTATTAATTATCGTAACATCTAAGAAATTAATTTTTTTATCTTGTTTAATTTCATAAAAATAAAAGATAAATAAAATTTTCTGTAAATCTCTAACTTTGAAAATTAGAGCAAATCTATAGACAAGCTTCAATTTACTACTGCTGGGAAGTTGGAAAAAGAATTTTTTGAAATTTCCTACCATTAAATGTTGATAATATTGGTTAAAAAAGGTCTTGTCACAAGCCATTTATTACCGAATTTTACTGCCTAGTACTTTTTACTGAGATTGACATTTCCATCAGGTTTGATACGCGAATTAACTTTCCTCATCGAATTATTAAAATAAAAAAAAAGGAACTTTAGATGTGGGTAATTTGTCAAAACAGATAAAGGGGGGGAGGGAAACTTGATAATTCGGATGAGAGGTTCGAAGGAAGCAAGACATAGAGTAAAAGGCCCTTGGAAAGGAGGAAAGGGGGGTATCCTTACTCGAGGGCACGACGGAAGCGTGAGGTCGACCGAATTAATTACTAGTATCTGAGGGTCCTTTTAATTAAACTTCGCCTGGCAAACTGTTTATAGTATACGAGTTGCGCAAAAGCTCTGTACCCTGAAGGTTCCGTCGTGGTGCAGAGAGACACATTCCTCGAAGCTCCCGTGTGTGTATTTGTCTAGCCAAGAGGAAGTGAGATGCAACGAATGTTCGAGGAATAGCTGAACTGGCTATATACGCGCGCTTGTCAATGGTTTGTGCATTCACACTGATGGAGAACGCCTCGAGTGAGAGGTATGGCTAAAGCGCTACGACGATGTGGAATTAGAGGAGGGAATAAGCTCAAGTCTTTGGAGAAATTTTCGTTTATCGTGCTGGATTGCGCTCGGGATCCTTACCGTGTCGCATATTTCTTGTAACTATTTCTACCTCGTAAATTGCCTTATTTAACCCAACTGTTAAGCAATATATATTTATAATTTTAGCAAGAATTTCCTTAATACTCGACAAGATCTTTTTTCTACAGGAAAATATTCTGCAGATATGCTTTGTAATTTTGGTATCCAAAATTTGTCATTGCTTTATAATTTATTGATAATATTTCATAAGATTTAGAATGTTATGGTGAATATTATTGAACTATACGTTTATACTCATTTTACAAATAATTACATTTTTTAAATATTAGTATGAAATACATTCATACATTATAAAAAGCATTAACAATCGTGAACGCTAATACTACTTGGAAATATAACTTAAAAATTGAAACGTAATACGATTAAACACGAGTGGTTCCAGGTTCGATTCCCGGTCCCGGACGAATGATATAAGCACCACTGGGGATTGTATTTTCAACGAATGCTTTCTTCTAAAAGACATCGTATCCTACCTCCGATCGCTGATAAACACTGACTTAGAAACATACAAAGATCGACTTTAAAATAATAATAAAAGATAATATTTTAGTATTTTACCCTTCATTGTTAAATTACAAAATTAAAAGGATTATTTTTCAATTTCTTTTTTTTTCCAAAATAATTGGAATCTTTACAGCACAATTTTTTTAGGTATAGATAGCTTGTAAGAACTATGGGTTTTTATAAACATGATTATCAACATGTTGCTATGAAGAGGAATTTGCAATCAATTGGCTCTTACCATGAATATAACTATGCTATTGTATGCTATAAAATTGTTAATAATATTATTTCCTGTTAGCAGTTATATAAAGATCTGAATGTTAGAAACGTCCCATACAATATTAGACACTTTCGGTCAACTTTCGAATACAAGACGACGAATAATTACACTTTTAATTCCCCAATGTTTCGTTGAATAAGAGTATGGATAATATTCCTAATGATATTAAATCCGTGCCAATAAGTGAATGTAAATCCGCAATTAAAGAATTAGTGAATAAGTGCAATTAAATCTTTATGCTATATAATTATTTGTAAGATTTGTAACTACTTGGTACTCTCTAGAGAGTTTTATAGCGCTCCTCTTATATAAATAATTTTGTAGAAGGGTTATATTCGTTTGATATAAATAAATAAATAGAAAATAAAAAATAAATAAATTTCTTAAAGGCTAGGTAGGTGTTTTCAGATTAAATAAATAAAAAACCATTTTTACAATATATGAAACGTTTTGTTAGAAAAATTCGCCAACCTCTTCATGTTAAACTACACAATTTTTATTAAAACACACAATCAAAAAACGAAAATTTAGAACTTTAATTAAATCAATACAATAATAGTTTAACTTATCGTAGATAGAATTTTTAATCGATCTTTAGGGTCAGTGATTAGATAAATAAAAATACTTTATTTAACGAAAGCACAACGTTTCGTCTGCTTGATTCACATATATCTTCAGGTGCTAATTTATTGACAAAAAACAATTAATAAAAAGAATAACAAAACAATAGTCAAACAATAAATAAATTTATAATAAATAAAGAAAATAATCTCATCGTACTAAATGTTAGGACTCGTATTTTCACTTATTTATATACAAATTAGTGTCAACAGGTACAAAATGTGAACCCACAGGTAACTAATAATAATTAAACCTGTTATTTTCAATTTCTTAGAACAGGGAAGTAAGCTTTATTCAAAGAATATATATATATATATATATATATATATATATATATATATATAATCCTCTTTCTTATTTATACTATTTTATTACTTTTAATAATATGGATAATTTATGACATAATTCTTTTTTTATAATTAAATTCTGTAAAAGTAAAAAAGAAAATGATCATGGCATATAACATAGATGAGAACGTATTATTCACGCAAGTTAACGAAAGGAGAACGTATTTAGTTTATCGCGCGGTGCGGAAAAGTCAAAGCTACAAATGACGATGTAAGCGAAGTAACGAAAAAGTTTCATATCTCCACAACCGGAAATTCTGAGTTTTGTTTTAATTACAATATATATTTCACGAAATCCAGGTTGTAAAAGCAACATTTTACTACCTCGGATATGCAGTAAAGCGTATGTAACGGAAGATGCACTTTTTTCCCCATCCGGGGAAAAACGTGTGTCTATACACTTATTGACATAAAACCGTGAAAGCATCGAAGTTAGGTACTTCAACGACATCGTAACTTCGTGGTAAAGTTGTGCCTGCACAACGCATAAGAAACGAGAAATTTATACACATATATTCCAAATGCCCTACACGTGCATATCTTGCTTATTCGTTTCTTTCTTTTTTTTTATACTTCCTTCCTAATTCGCGACATAAAACTAGGGCTTGCGGGCGCACTTTTATCAGGTCAGCATTGTTTTTCAACGAAATAAAAAATAGTAACGATGTACTACTTCCGGTGTAAAAAATGTTTGTACAGATGTATTTTTTTTTATTTAACTGAATTACATATATTGTAACGTATGAAGAAGGCGTGGAGCAAAAAGAACCGGACAACGAGTGAATCTCGTACTCTGACAATCAAGCTAACATGTGCTATGCACCGCTTAGATTAGACGTCGTGTCGTCCTATCGCTCGCTCTATCCTTCTCATACTTATATACATGGAGAAAGATAGAGTATTTATATATGGTAAATTCTTGAAATAAGTGCCATTTTGATTCTTTCATACTTTTAGCATAAACATATATTTAAAAAATAAAAATAAAAAATTTCTGCACGTAGTTTTAAACTTGCTTGAACAAATTATTGTCCAAAGTTGATTATAAAAGTAAATTAGTGATTGAAAAAATTATATAATAGGTAAGGTAAAGTGTCTACTCCGTCGACTTCCACAGGCCAAATTGTAAATAAATTTTCCACAAAATATCTATTATAGACTTTTATTTATTCTTGTAACACATATAAATGTTTTATTTTGCTACAAAATAAGCGCAGAAGATGCTACAAAGTTTGATATTTCCGTTTATCATTTTGTATGCACGTATTTTTCAAAGTAATTCACATACATTTCAAAGTAATTTTTATAAACGAAAAATAATTATTGATAAAATAATGAAACCTCTTGTGAGAATGATAAATGTTTAATTATAATTCTAACAATTAATGGTTAAAATAACTTACAAAATACGTTATAATTATAATGAAAGGTAGCGCAGTGGTTAGGCTTCTGCACTGCGCTCCCTGGCTCGTGGGTGGGCGCCCCGAAACCTTCGTTGATATTTTATTTCTCATATTCAATCCGTACCCCGTTACAATTGATAAATTTATAATCAATATATGAAAAATATTTTTATTATTTACATTTCATTAAAAAAATTTTAATATTAAATAATAATTTATTAGCGAACGAAAAAATAAATAATTAATCAAAGTAGTCGATCATATACAATATGTGATAAAAAATAATAATATAGTATTTAAGCTCGACGAACTTTATATTTTACGTCTATATATTTCATGTAAGGTAAGTGTATCGAAAAAACAAATTTAAAAACAAATTTTTGCCTTTTGCTAAATGGTGGTCATTTTAAGAAATGTCGTATATACGTATATAATTGAATATATAAATATATTTATAATAATTTATAATAGTTGTTCAAAACATTAACAATTAATGAATATATAATTCATTATTTAATAAACTCGGTCGATTTATTAGCATGGGATCCATTGTTTAAAGTTTTAACCGAGCAACCGATATAATATCTGCAACATTTTACAAAAAAAAAGTAGACTATTACGATAAATTTGTTTATCGCGTAAAAAATAGCTATCAAGTTTAACGTCAAATTCCCAAGTAATAAAATTTAACTCTGGAAAAAAGCTCAAAGTTTTAAACGTTCGGAGAACGAAGGATCTACTTTTGCCACTGTTCTTCACTCGTAAAGCAATTCTCTCATTATAATACCATTTCTTTTCACTTCCATATAATCTCAAATTTAAACTAAAAAGGTTCGTTTTCTTTTTTCACGCGCGCGTACATAGAGTAACCGAGGGGAGGGTTTCCCTTTATCCGAGTTCAACAATTCTTCTGGAATGATATTTCTTCCAACGAAATCGAGCACGATATCTCTCTCTCTCTCTCTCTCTTTCTCTCTCTCCTCCTCGATTTTACTATCAGGTAAAGCTGCACTTGTAAGGTATAACGTCTATATAAGGAATTCATTTTGCCACTCACGAGCGTTCAGAAAAATGAGCCAACGAGAGATGCATCGATCTGACGCGTTGCGGGTTAATGAAAAAGATGGTCACCACTCTAGACGGCTACGAAGAAATGGAAAATGTAAGTATACTGGAGAGACAAAGGGAGATATCGCATAGTCGGCGAATACGAAGACACGGTATATATATATGGAATGACAACGAAGACCGAATCTATGAATTAAACATTAGCTCGTGTCCAATATGAACGGGGCATAAAGGCTCAGACGATGACGCGCACCGAGGAAATTTTAGAGATAGGATAAAGAGAGAGAATGAAAAACGAGAAGAAAAAATTTCTCTCTCTCTCTTGCTCTCTTTATATCACCATATCTAACTGTCGCTGAAATTCTTCCGCGATCTTTATCTCCTTTTTTTTATCTTATAGACGACGATTTTCTGCGTTTCTTTTCTACTTATACTTACTCGCGCCCGTTGACGCTCTTGAAAATCAAAAGCTGCACGTCCATTTTTAAGGACATTAATTACATTCTTCTTACCTATCGCAATATATATTTCGTACTTGTTGAGATCAACGTTGCAATACCTGTACGAAAATTTAATTTAAAAAGTTTACAAAATGATATATTCTCCATTAAAAAACAATGTTAAATAATTTAATGCGTAATAATTGGTAAAAAAAAACCAAAAATCATAAATGTAATTAGTGCGTAAAGTCTATCGACGTATACGAGAATCCGCAGGCACAAGGGTTTGACGATTAAACATAGTGCGTAAAACTTGCGGATAAATTCGTTTTAAATTGATTTTACGAGGGTAAAACTTTGTACGCGGAGAAAATTAATTATCACTCGGTGAACCAATTAAAAAATGTGTTTCAACGAAAAAGGGATCGAAAATGAACGATATCAACTTGAGTTGAACTAAAATTTATTTTATATAAAATACGAAAGGAAAATGGTTGACACAGAGTTAAAAAACTTACCTTAACCGAACGAAGATCAGAATCTCTCTGAATTCTGGGTAGTTTTCTTCGCTTGCCCAACGCAACGATGCAGGTAAATGCGACAAATTATTCCATTTTTACTTACACTTACGAAAAATAATATTTTGCGTATATTAATATCAGTTTGTACAATCGTATTTTACGGACGTAGTGACAAAAATAAATATAGAAAAAACAATTAGAAAACTGAATGAAATAAAATACAAACCGTTTACTCATTATGAGAGAATTATTTTCAATATGATTTCCTGTGATTACTTTGATTTCTGATGTATGTTGATATATATGTGAATGAAGCATTTCATATTTTCATTTGTATCTTCCATTATGTAAATTAAAATAAAATAGTTAACTTATAAGTGTTGTAAAAAAAAAGTGTGCACATCATTATATTCAAATAATTCGTTATGTTTTCTAATTTCAAAATCATATAATATGATTTCCTGTAAACTAATTTTTTGTATCCTATACTGTAAATTGTATGATTATAAGACGAACAATAAATTTCGAGAAAACTTTAAGACTCTTCAAGCTGAACTTTCTTAATCTAATTAAGAGTATTTTGCTATTTCTCGCGTCGGTAACTTTCTATTTCAGTTCGTTCGTTCAATATCACAGAATGTGCTTGTCCGTTTACTTTCAACAGAAAATCGCGAATACTGTAACTACAAATTACAAGGTTCGTAATTTCTCGTTATATAACATTCGTCGCTTATTTCCAAGACAATTTCACATTTCTCGAAATATCGTTTTGAATATTTTTTCAAAACTGCCGGAATATAGGATATTATATGTAATATAAATTACGCGTATTAATGTATTACTGTGTAATTCTTCTCTGGTTAATAAATAAATAAATAATGCATCATGGACATGGTGAAAAAAGAAACTCTCGAGTTATTTTGGTTTATATCATTGTTTTCTCTGTAAAATGATGATTTTTATTATAATATTATTTTTTTTTGTTTCATTCATCACATGAATTTCATACAAATTAACGTTCATTTTCTTTTTGTAAATAATCGTTTAACAACAATAACGCGTATAATTCGATCTAATCAAAAGTGAAAATATTCTTCGAATGTAATTTTTTTACGAGTATATAGAATTATTACCATTTGTAAATTTTATTTTCTCGCATTCTCTCACTCACCTTCGACATAACAAAATTTTGAGTGATCACTTTCGTTAATATTACAATATTTATTATAATGCTTATCTAGCTAAGCCATTCATTCGAACTTCCGGACGGAAGAAGTCGTTTGCTTATATACTCATATATTAATCCATACGAACATCTCACACAATCGTATTTCATTTATCACTCATGCCGATAAATTCAAGCTTGTCTTTTTTTATTTTCCTTCATCCTCTTGGCCAATTATGAACACGTAGGGACGAACTACGCAAAAGATAATGTACAATTCATTTTGGGATATTCATTTCTTAACAACATTTCTCTATACTTGAAAGGGTAAACGTTTTCTTTCTTTATTTTTCCTTTATTATCTATATTTTTGCGCGGTATTATTATTGAAAAATATAAATAATTTTTTTTGTCACTCGTGTCTTGTCGCTCAATATACAGCGCAGCAATTTCACTTCTTTTTTTCCGTAGCAGTTCTTTATAACTACTCGAAGCAAAGTTTTCTTCGTAAATTACATCCTATTCGGAGTAAAAAACGGTTTTCTCGTATCAAAGCAAAGAGTGTATAATGTTATTTTCGCATTAATTCAAAATTAATTTTCGAGCGAAATTGCATTTTTTTTTTTATCTTTTGTCATTAATTTTCAATTTTGTCGATTTTTATGTTTATTTATTTTATATTTTTTTGTAATTTAATTAATAAGTTCGCTTCGAATATACAAATGATTCGATTACGTAATTTCACGGGATTTATGTGAAATTGTTTCTAAATTGAATTTTGTCGTGAATCAAGTATATATCGCGGTATATAATTATGGTAACATTCCCGAAGATTAAACTTTTGTTAACATTAAAGCAATTGTTTAAATTAATTATTTGCATTACACTTGCTGCGCATTATTCATTTAATATTGTAACGTCGGATTTTAATTGCGAAGACATGCCTTTTTACAGCATTAACGCATAAATTGTACAACGTATTAAATAAATTTACCATATTTTCACAAGATATTACGAAATAATACAGTTAACGTTGTAGTTCCTTATATTTCTGATATTATTTTATACAAAAGATTCTTACACGTTATTGCGTATTACATGCGTGACAGTCCGAAATGACTGCGTGTTTCATTTATATTTAATTCCCGAAATCATTGTTAATAAATAAAATTATGTTACAAAACGAAAGGAAAAAAAAAACAAGTAGCTCGTACGATTAAGTATACTCGATGCTGGGGGTCAAAGTACAGTAAAGCACCAATAAAAAAAAAATAAGTGATCGAGTCGAGTAATTATTGTTATCGCGGTGAATGAAGAAATGCGTGATTGATTAATTAATCGTTTTACGAATAATTATTTGGGGATGTTACGGTTGAAATATTTTCGATATTTGATATTTAAATTTACGAGAACTTTTTCAGCATTCTCGGGAGGTTAGAGAATCGTATTTATTCACAACGACCGTGCAATTTGATAGGTACGGGAAGAAAAAGGAAAACGTATAACTTTTTTAACCGTATTTTAAAAGCTTAACTGTACTTTATCCGAACGGCCAGCGTTTAGCGATTGCGGTGAATATAAAAAAAAAGAAATCTGCGTTGAACACGTGGCAGGGTGTGGAATGAAACGTGTACCGGTGAAAAGAGAAATATAGCCGGGTTGTCGGATCGAAGGAAATGAAGTTAAACGTGGCGCTGTGACCGCTGGTCCCTTTTGTCCAATAAAAAGAGTCAGAAGATCTTGTGAAAATTCCAACGAATGATTTATTAACCCTCGATCAACTTATTTACACCGAAATTAATTATGGTATATGCGCGTCCGATGTAAACCCATGAGATACGCGTTCTCTTAAAATTGTAATTTATAATATTATTTTTTCTTCGATTACTATTTCATTCCGTATAACGATTCCTTCGAACGCGTGTTTATTAATGAAAAATCTAAAGTATCGTTTCGTTTACCTATTACGTACGATCTTTATTTATTCGTTTAAAAACATATTCTTATCGCCTATATCAACATATTGCATGTATTTTATTTACACTTTTTACACTAATAATTGATATTTTATATTTCTTTTTCTTGTTGTATATCTTATATATATATATATATATATATATATTTATATGTAATATTTCTTTTTTTCTGTCCAGGGTCGATTATTGTGTAATGTTTACTTTGTGCATAGCTCTTCACGTCCGGGTTGGTTTCGCGATGCGCGATATAATTTCATAGGTAAGTTACGTCTTTGTACATCGTGTTAACGATGTTGATGTTTCTCGGAAATAATCATTTTTTAATCGCTCGGTTATTATAATATATCGTAGTTTCGGGTAATTTTTGTGAATTCACCCTACGTTATATAGATTTCAAGATAGAATACGATCTTTAAGGGTAACTCCGAGTTTTTAAAAATAAATTAAAAAACCTTATATCAATAAAACGTGCAAGTTGTGTCATCGAGGGTTTGCAGACCTCTTCGACCACTAATTTATCAAACAACTTACTAGGAGAGGCTACGGCCTTCGGATCACGGATCTTAACCAAACTCTGGGATATGTTTTGTAATATAAAAATATGAAGAAATCCAAATTTTTAGACCCTAACGCTGCGATTTATCAAAGTTATAGGCCACTAAAGCAAATTGTGAAGAAAAAGTACTTTCACTTTGATCGCTTATAACTCGGAAACAAATATAGATAGACACTTGAATTAAAAACCATAAGAAAGTTGAGATCAAGTAGACACGATTTAAAAAAAAGTAAGCTCAAATCGGTCAATTTGCTTCAAAGTTATGGAGAAAATAAGAAATTGTAGAAATTTTAGCCAAACAAATCAATGAATTTTTACTTGTAAATTTTGGCTAAAATTTCTACAATTTCTTATTTTCTCCATAACTTTGAAGCAAATTGACCGATTTGAGCTTACTTTTTTTTAAATCGTGTCTACTTGATCTCAACTTTCTTATGGTTTTTAATTCAACTGTCTATCTATATTTGTTTCCGAGTTATAAGCGATCAAAGTGAAAGTACTTTTTCTTCACAATTTGCTTTAGTGGCCTATAACTTTGATAAATCGCAGCGTTAGGGTCTAAAAATTTGGATTTCTTCATATTTTTATATTACAAAACATATCCCAGAGTTTGGTTAAGATCCGTGATCCGAAGGCCGTGGCCTCTCCTAGTTAGCTTTATTAGAGTGTTCAACTTCAACTTCGCATTTAAGTAAATTTGTATTTATTATTTATCCTTTCTCTATTGTAATTATTAATTGCAATAAGAAAAAAAAGGTTTTTTAATTTAAAAAAAAACTTGGAGTTTACTCTTAAAGATCGCATTCTACTTGAAATGTAGCTTCGGATGTCTCGTGATTACGTGTGCCAAATTTATGTATAGGTATGTATTTATTTATCGACTGGCAGCTCGAATCTTTATAACTTCATCAGTACCGTTGAGCTCGTTCGAGAAAAGTAAGTTATATACCGTTATTGCTTTACCACAAATAAAAGTGCGGACTATCGACATTTGTTTCGTCTCGCTATATATAGCGTACTCTCAAAGACTTTATGCCCTTTGCAGTTTATTTTCTATACTCTCCTTTGCAATAATCGGACAAGGTATTAAATAAAATAGTTACGTTGTAAAAGTATTTCTACAAATTGTATACATATATATATATGCGTTTTTTTAAGTCAAAAGTGTATACTTGTGTAAAATGAAAATAATGATAATACAATGATATTTTTGTCACTTCGTTTTAATTTTAATCGATTCGAAAGGTATTCGCGAAAAACTTGTATACAGTTACCAAGTGTGAATAATGTAAAAAAAAATTAAAATAGTAACGAATGTGATAATTTATTTTAAAATATATATATATATATATATATATACCTATATATAATACGCATCAAAGTACGCGTCTGGTTAAAATAATGTCCAATTACTTTTTACGGTCGCAATCTTGCGAGCAATTAATCCCGCGCTTAAAATAAATTTGAACGAAATGCATTAAAGTTAAAACATTCGGTCGGTGCGTGTGTCGTAAAGAAAAAAAAAAGAAAGAAGGAGAAAAATTTAACGTTAAATCGTTCCATCACCGCAATTTCATGGTCATAATCATTTAATTGTTTCGTGCCCGGTAATTCCATCGCGAGAGAGCTTTGTCCAGAAAGGATCCATTAAGCATCCACGAATTAAGGGCAAACGTCGCCGACGAGGAATACGCTTTTCGCTCTCTTTTATTCTTCGAGAGTTCCGTGACCACGCGATATGGACGTGAACATTCGAGAAGTAGAGGGTGAAGGTGGTACACCCATGTATGTGTGTGTGTGTGTGTGTGTGTTTCACTCCGTCGAGAAGACAAATTGGTTTTCTTGTCACACGGCGCTTACGCACTTTTTCCCTTATACTCTATACGTTTTCCGCTCCTCGGTTCACCAAGTGTACCTGCCGATACATTGGGACTTACGATCGAGATTTATTTACGAGGATGCTTTTGTACTTGCGAGTCACCGTGTTCGTTTTATCCTCGAAAACCCTTCAGCATTTTTCTCATTTTGTCTCGAAACCACCTATATATGAATTATTCTATTCCATCTCGTTGCCCTTTGATTTATACGGTTATTTCTGTGAATCATCTGTAACCGCGATATCGAGTGCCCAACGGATATCATTTAATTATAACATTATTAATTCAATATCAAAGTTCTTCGGATTCTTTATTAACAATTTTATCATCAATGTAATGTAACTTTCGTTACGCATTGTTAAATCTATAAAATTTTAATTAATCCTGTAGTAATTTAAAACGGAAACGAGACACGACGAAACGACGCTATTTTAATGCAATAATTAAGAACATTATCAGTATCGATTTCACCGATGTAACCGTGATAAAGTAACGGGGGACCTCGAGAATAACGAAGAAAACCTACTATTTTACTCTGAGAACTCGAAGAATCAATGTGAAATTTGTACGTGATCCGTAACTGTGTATATATATACATTGAGACTAAAATTAGAGTTTGAAAAATGTCGTTTAATATTAAACATCACTGCGCGTGTCATAAAGTCTTTGAATTATATACTATATTTTTTTATTCCAACGTTTGACACCAATGTCATCTAAAAATAGGAAATAAAAAGTGTAAACAATTATTAACCGAGCGATAAACGATTCAGATTGACGTGTCCGGTGGTGCAGCTGTCTATGTGTGTTTTTCCTTTTTTCCACCCCCCCTCCCCCTTCCTCTTGAGCGCGCGTTATTTTTCCCTTCACACGCTGGATTATCTGGTACACTCTGTGCAATGGAGAAACTGACAACGGAGTAGCGTTCGATGGTTTAGTCGTAATCCGTAGCTAAGAGAAGGTGTACACCCCGTACTCCTGGCGAACCGTTTTTAACCCATAGGTGCATGTGTCATAATATACATACCCACACACACACACACACATATATATATATATATATATATATGCATTATATATATGCATTATATGCAAAACCGTTCCTAAGTTTAGGATCATTTAGAAATTTTCTATTTGAGGGAACGCCAACTTGATCAGTTTGACCGATATTTTAAAAGAATCGTAGGACAAAGTTTTCTTGAAAAATATAAAAATGAAGGGGTTGTAAGTACATTTTAATTAACAAAAACTTAATGAGATAGAAATATTTGAATATTTAAATTATTCTTGATTTTAAGATCTTTAATGTGCTGTACAACCCTTCATTTATATTTTTAATCAGTCGCCAAAATTTCAGACGAATCGGACGATTCATTAGTGAGAAAACTTTGACCTACGATTCTTTTAAAATGTCGGTAAAACAGATCAGTTCAGCGTATCCTTAAATGCATATATTTTATCTGATATTTAACGATCCATTATATTCGAAGAAAATATCGTAGAAAAATTTATAAAAAAGTTAAATACAAATTGATTATATGATTGAAATTGAATAAACGGATTTTTTAAATGGGAGGATTTTTTAATTTTTGTTCAATGATCGTCTCATCGGTTATATTTTTCTTAATAATTAACGCTAGTAATTTAAATAATATCAGTTGAAAGATAAAGAAAAATCCTGTATTTTGCATTTTTTAAAAATTAAACATTAGGTAAAATATACACATTTAAATGGAATATTTACAAATTTTCCTAAACTCACGGAGGGTACTACATCGTACATAAGTTTATATACATATACGAAAGCCTGTACTTCTGGTATCGACATTCCTCTTGTCCTTGCGTATATGTATGTATGTATATATATATATATATAGCATTTATGCGTAAAAAAGATTTGGATCGTATGGATACACTTTTTATTCGTACAGATTTCTAGCTTATTTTTTTAGATACACACGTAATCGAAAACACTGCTAATTAAACAATATTATGGGATACTCGTGATCGATCAATTTTTTTTTCACTTTTACTAATGTACGTTGTGTATTAATCGTTTTGATAACAGGTACAAATGTGACGTTGAGCATTTATATTATATTTTCCTTGATAAAGCAACGTATGTTCCAATTTATACAAATTATTAGAATAGAGGCACTCTAATAGTGTACAATGGAATTCAATGGTAATGTATGATTCTAAAAATAAGCAATTCAAATATTCGAATTGATCGTTCCACTCAAATATTCGTTACAAACGGTATAACCGTTTTCCGCAACACTCGAATTCAAAGATTTCGTTGATCCTAATTCGCCTATAACGAATACAAAATAACATAATTTTGTTTGTTTTATACAACAATGAAATTTGTGAAAATAAAGAACACGAAGAATTGTCATCGTAATATACGCGACGTGCCTTTTTTTTTATAAACCGTCCAGGTGTGTAAAGTAGAAAACCAGTTTCACATATCCCTTGCACGTTATCACAGAAAAAGACAAGCGGGCAAACGAGCTCGCCGCGAATCTGACAGTTCGTCCGCACTTGCGATTTATTCGCTGTCGAAACGCAATTCTATCGCATCGTAAATCTCGAATCGTTTATATATTTCACACGCTCATTATATCGTCTAGTGATCCAAATCTCTTTTACTTCGATACACGTCCAGCCTTTTGTCATTTGAAATATTATATTCTTGCGCAACACGTCTTTCTCTTTCATTCACTCTCACTCTCACTCTCTCACTCTCTCTCTCGATACAAAAGTCGCGTTGTGAGTGGTTTACACCATCATTCAATTATACGATGTTTACATGCCGTTAATGTTCAGACGCTCGCGTCGTCCGTTGGCGGTTCTTCATCTCGGTACGAGCCAAGTTAATCCCATACCAAAGAGCAGAAGAAATCCAGGAAAGTCAAGGCCTATCCTTGGGTGGTTCATACTACTTGCCCTACCGTGGTGCAGCTCGGCTAGACTTTCTCCTGAAACAAAGGACACCCACTCAAGAAATACTGCACTGGAAAGGTGGAGGTTCGTGCTTTTTCCGGGTTAATCCGATTCTCACTAAACTCGGTGGGTCCTACGAATATTTCGAAATGGAATTTCTCTCCAGATGCTCTTTTCAAACTCGGTTGGTTTTCCGCTCTGGTTCTCGTAGAACGGTTACCTCGACCACGTTATGTAAAACTTCCCTTTTTACCTTTTCGTTAAATCTTAATTATATCTTAATTATAACTCGAGATTAATATATAACTATACTGACATAGTAAATCGAATTTTGACTTTCGTTATCAATTACGCAACTTTTTACATTATCATTTACTAAGCAAAGTTGATACTCAAATAATTAAGCAGAAGTTTTTTTTTCGTTTAATATGTTATTTTTACGAGAAAAATATACTTTCATTACTTTTCGAAGAAACTAGCTAATAAATTTAAAAAAAATGAAAAAAAACGTTACACAGTTACTCAGATTCATTTCTAAAAGACGTGAACTTTTAGTGTTTTAAAATGAATTCAATTGTTTCGTCTATTACTCGGTACAAGTGAATTTTTTTTTTTCGTGCTTTTGCAAAAAGTTTCCTTTATTCTCGTCCCGAGCCACGTACTACATAGATACAAGTTTACTGAGTATAGCGAAGAAGCGAAAAGAAGATAAAATCCCGAAGTGTGACTCGACGCATCGACTTTTTTTACTTAGGTTATATACAAAAGGAAACTTTACTTTTTAGTTTTTCTATAGGCATATTTTTATACATTTCCCACATTTATTTCAGTTCATGCGTAATGTGATGACATAACTATTATTTAATTTCGAAGTTTGGCGATTGTTACGAGTTGTATCATTTTCCAGATTGCTAGTCGTAAATTAATTATCGCAGTTGCAAAGTTAGAAAGAATTGATTTGTAAAAAGTGTACCTTCTCCGATGAAGGTATTTAAGTGACGACGCGATTATATTTATAGTGCAATTAATTAAATAGATACTCAGTCGATACAACTGCAACGTATACGTTTATCTTTTGGTAACAAACATGTGCAATTAACGGGAGATCAGTTAAAATGTTCTCGTAATATAAAAAATTTGTACATTTCTCGTAGAGGAAGATAAACTTCTGCTTGATTATCGATTAAACACAAATGAATTGAACATGGTAATTGGAACATAAAAAATTTTGATTATAACAGGTCGGGGACGTATAATGTATAAATATTATTTCACGTAGAAGTCAAATTAGACTAATAAAAGTAAAAAATGAATAGAAAGATAATTTTTAAAAAATTAGTAAAACAATTGGGTTTTAGTAAATCAATTTATATCTATAGGTATGTACGGTTCAAAGTACATTTTTCTGGATTAGATAAATTATAAACTATAACAGGGGCAAGTAACGTAACATGACATAAATATGTGTCATGTCGTCCCCAACCTGTTAATTCAACGAGGCGTTCGATTTATCCGCTTGATGGATTTTTTTTTGAAGGGGGACAAAATATATGAAAGTTCGTTGTATACCGATGGTCGCGCGAGTCTTAAGTTGAAAAAGATATACCCAAACGGTTATTTTCGTTGCGTTAAGAAAAAGTTATTATTTTTTCTTCTTCTTCTTCGAAACGAAAACGCATATTCAATATATGGCGAAGTAGGTTACAAAGGACATAAGTATTTCTTAATCTCCTTACGAGTATTTTATTGGGTATCCCCCTCGCCCGTCGGGTTAAAAGTATTAGCCCGATTAAAAGTGAATTATAAGTTTGTAATCGCTTTTACCCAGCAGTGTGTTTATACGTAGACGGTATGAAAACACTTTTATTAAAAGGTCTTGGTCGGTCCCCCTCATTCTAATTACAACCGAGGCATCCGGTAAAATGATCGTACACCCGTGTGTTTGCATCGGGCAGTTGCGCAACAAGCCTAATTAATTAGTGAAAATTAAAACTCGAAAGCCTAGATAAATTCAGGAGGAGGAGCGCTACCACGCACGCGCGGTCAAAGTTATGTAACCTCGGGAATATAAAAAAAAAAAAAGAAAAAGAAAAAGAAAATGTGAGACGACGTGTACCACGTATACTCTGAGCATACAACAATGTATAATACATATAGAAAACAAGGAGGCGGGGGCAATATCGCGTAAGGAGGCTCGTTAAACCTGGGAATTCCATTTTCACTCACCATTTAAAACGTGGACGTGTACGGTGGCGGGTTGCTCAGGCATCGTCGTCAACGCGCACGTATAATTCCCGCTGTCCGCTGGACCAACCCTCGCTATGCTCAGGGTGGAGTTCGCCCCCTCTTCCATTAGGTTAGTTTTGACGCTGCGAACATAAAAAGAAAATGGATGTGTCAGAGGCTGTGTCCTACCTAACGTTCTTCTCCTACTTAGTCGAGGAAGCCTGCCTCGCTTAAGTGATATTTTCCTCTCGACCCCCCATTCCCCTCCCTCTTTTTTTACTCTTACGTATGTATACCGCGACCTCTTTCTATTATACTGACACAAAAATCTCTGCTCCTGAATTATTTTCGTATATCTATCGTCCCTACTGTCCTTTATTGCTTACACCCCATTACTTCTACGCTGCTACTTTTATTATTTTCACATTATAATAAATAAATACATTATTGACGACTTTTCTTTTTCCATTTAAATATTTATCACTAGAGAGGTGAAATCGTTATTTATTTCTACATATTAATTAACAGGCTTAAATATACAAAGTAATTAGTATTATTATATTATTACATTAAAAAAATAGAATCGTCGATTTATAAGCAAAGTCTTATTTATACCTCATGCCTTATGACACAAAAAGATAATTTGCTTGTTTCAATGTGATTATAGTCTATAATCAAACAAAATTTCTTTTGACGAAGAATGAGAAAGTATACAACTTACAAAGAGCAGTTCTCTGAAATCATTTTCTTTTTAAGACCTATTTAAGTAGAATTCGAATTAGATAAAAAAAAATCTATTTTTTCAGAGTACGATTTTAAAAACTATTTTGTATATGTATATATAGATGTATTACGCTAACAGTGAGATTAAACATACACCTACAGTATATCAAAATTAACACAAGTGAAAATGTACACGTAAAATATTTACATAAATTTAAAATGTTTACTCTCTTATCTCGATGTGGTTATTAAATAAATTTTGTTAATATATATAAATAAGTTGTGAAATGTCAGTGCGTAATAATAATCGTGAAGAAGCTCAAAGCTTCATAAAGTACGAAATGAACTTTTCATTGACTTAATTCTCATAGTTAAGAAAGAAAGTCGAAATTACACACTCGCCTTATGACTTTACTTTCCTCGGAAAATCTTATGCAAGTAGGTAATATCAGCTTTTGGTAAGACAACACTATCGTAAACTTAAAACGCTTATTTAAACAAGCGCTATACCATCGTAGTCTTTCTCTAAATTAATAAATTTACAATTTTCAAGTTGCAACTCGGTGATATTCACGTTTGATAATAATTTGGAAGTACGTTTAAAATCATCGTGATACTCACAAGATGGGGTTCCAACTTCCGAGTGACGAATTTTCTTGCCACTTTGGGAATTATTTTCTGGTACACAAATAGGAAAGAAACCTTGGGAAATTCAATTTCGTAGGCAGTTTGATGATAGTTCTAAGCTATTAATGGAAAATTGTAAAACAATTATGCTTTAGTTTAATTGATGATAAATCAACATTATCAAATGATCGATGAGAAGCAATTAGAGATAAACACTCAAACTTAATTTGACAATAAACTAAGAACAAGTAAATAACAAATATTTTAATTTGGTCAAATGCTACACTCACGAAAATGTATTCTTATGATTAGTGGATTGGTCGTATCAAGTAGGACTCGAAAGGAAATCCACTTGGTGTTAGACGATTCTTTTATAACTCAGAAATATAACTTCGATTTCTATTTAGAATAGCGAGATCTTGATTTTAATGGAATCTGCTTGGTAATAGAAAAATCGTGTAACATCAAGTGGATTTTCTTTCAAACCAAATTTGAGACGACAATCCGCTAATGACAAGACTACATTTTTGTGAGTGTATGGAAGAAATAAGAATAATACAAATTTTACAGAAATACTTTTTTAGGAAACATTTCTCTCTATTCTCATTTCTTATATAACTTTTGACCAATTCAAAATATTTTAGCTTCGTTTTATTTAAATCGTATTCCAATTGATCTCACCTTTCTGCCAGATTTGAGTTTAAGTGTCTATCTCTGATTGACATTGAGTTATCAGCAATTAAACTAAAACAAAATTTTTCACAATTCTTCATTAACAGCGTAGAACTTTCGTGAAACAGCCTATGAGATTTAATCTGAATACTTTCATATTAATGTACCAGAAAACAGTTCCCAAAGTTACAACAAATTCCATGATCTGGAAGGTGGAACCCCTTCTTGTTAGTCGACTGATATTCGAAAACACTTTACCTGTACCTATACGATGATTCCATAAATACAGAAAAAGAAGCGAACCGAAATAATCCCTGTGAACGTTAACCTCGCACAAGCTTTTCTTTTCCCACCGAAAAAAAAGAACGTCGCGTTCGAGTTCTCCTGACCTGCAAGTTTAATTGAAAAAGTTGGTCTGAAGATTCGATCGTTCATTAGCCAGAAGTGAATCCAGAGGTAAAGATAGCCCAGGACGTTACTTATTGCCAGTGAATGCGCTCTTCTTCGGTTTTCGTATAATGTATATAGGGAGACTGGGTGCACAACCTCCTTCCGACCATGTTTATCTACTCGACTTGAGTGCCAGCTAATTAAGTTGAGATGCCCGTGTCGCGATAAACGTTACATTTACACGCACGTTCACCATGCAAATGACCCATACCTGTGTATGTGTGTACACGTATCTCATTCGGCTCGGCCATTCAAATAATTCAGAGGCCGGTGTATATAAGTGGGCTGCAATTACTGTTTTATATTTCGGGAAATTGTCGAGTGTCGAGAAGAATTTATTTACGATTTTTCATTATGCACACGCTTCCAAGACTTTACTCTCATTTTCCGGATGCGGAGGTAATATGCGTATATATGCATAACCGCCAGAATGGATAATTCGTGAACCACCTACGTTTCTATATACATGTGCGTATATGTACACGTATATATATATATATACGTACGTTCGACCGAGTTGCGAGAAAAAGAAATTGGTGGTTGCGTTAAACTATTTGATTGCTTAAAATTACTTCGGGGTGTAGGTTTATTAGAGATGTTGTTTGGTGGACCGTATATATATACGTATATCAGAAATAATGCTGATTGCTTTCGCAAGAGTTTAAACTAAGGTAATTAATGTGGAAATTCAGATTGTCCCAACAAGTTTTGCGGGCTAGCTTTTTTAATTTCACGAAGCAGTTGTTGTTGTTTTATTTTTTTTTTCCTTTTTTTTCTTAATGCGATATATCTCCAAAACTTTTTCTTTCTTGGCAAATTAACTTTTAAAAATGTTTGTTTACTTTAATACATCTTGTATTAAGGAGAAATTACTTTTGTTTCGGTTGTATATAGTGAGAAAAATGCGAACGGTAATTACTGGTTTGAAAAATATATTTTTAATGACAGGAATATTTTGAAAATTTAATAATTTAATCGTTTGTTTAAATATCCTGTAACGTGATATCTTCTTAGTGACAATGACTCTTACGTTCTGTAAATAACTAACTTCTGTAATTTTACAAAAATTACATGTATTTGTGATACGTGGGATTTTTATTACTTATTTTTAAATAAATCTTTAATTTATTTATAGATAATTGACATTTTTAATGGGAATGTGGAAACAATTGTTTTTAAAACAACTTACTGGGAGAGTGTCACACCTGCGAGAAACGGATCTTAACCAAACTTTAGGATATGTTTTCTACTATAAAAATATTAGGTAAACCGGAATTACAGACTTTAAAGTTCTAGTTTACGGTAGATATAAGCAAATAATGAAATATCTTGCTAAAAAAACTCTTGACTTTGATTGCTTATAACTCGGAAACAAATAAATATATGCTTCCACATCCAATCCAGATTCAGAAAACTGAGATTGAATGGATTTGGTTTAAAAAAAGAAGATGCTCAAATATTTTGATTTGGTCAAAAGTGATGAACGAAATAAAAGTTAATCGAAATTAAATGACAATTAGCATTAAAATTTTGATGACCTTTTTAAGCCAAAATTTCGTCAACTATTCTTGCCATAACTTTTGAGTAAATTAGATAATTGATCTCACCTTTCTGCCAGATTTGAGTTTAATGTCTATCTCTGATTGACATTGAGTTATCAGCAATTAAGCTAAAACAAATTTTTCACAATTCTTCATCAACAATATAGAACTTTCATGAAACAGCCTATGAATTTAATCTGAATACTTTCATATTAATGTACCAGAAAACAGTTCCCAAAGTTACAACAAATTCCATGGCCCTGGAAGGTGGAACCCCTTCTTGTCAGTCGACTGATATTCGAAAACACTTTACCTGTACCTATACGATGATTCCATAAATACAGAAAAAGAAGCGAACCGAAATAATCCCTGTGAACGTTAACCTCGCACAAGCTTTTCTTTTCCCACCGAAAAAAAAGAACGTCGCGTTCGAGTTCTCCTGACCTGCAAGTTTAATTGAAAAAGTTGGTCTGAAGATTCGATCGTTCATTAGCCAGAAGTGAATCCAGAGGTAAAGATAGCCCAGGACGTTACTTATTGCCAGTGAATGCGCTCTTCTTCGGTTTTCGTATAATGTATATAGGGAGACTGGGTGCACAACCTCCTTCCGACCATGTTTATCTACTCGACTTGAGTGCCAGCTAATTAAGTTGAGATGCCCGTGTCGCGATAAACGTTACATTTACACGCGCGTACACCATGCAAATGACCCATACCTGTGTATGTGTGTACACGTATCTCATTCGGCTCGGTCATTCAAATAATTCAGAGGCCGGTGTATATAAGTGGGCTGCAATTACTGTTTTATATTTCGGGAAATTGTCGAGTGTCGAGAAGAATTTATTTACGATTTTTCATTATGCACACGCTTCCAAGACTTTACTCTCATTTTCCGGATGCGGAGGTAATATGCGTATATATGCATAACCGCCAGAATGGATAATTCGTGAACCACCTACGTTTCTATATACATGTGCGTATATGTACACGTATATATATATATATATACGTACGTTCGACCGAGTTGCGAGAAAAAGAAATTGGTGGTTGCGTTAAACTATTTGATTGCTTAAAATTACTTCGGGGTGTAGGTTTATTAGAGATGTTGTTTGGTGGACCGTATATATATACGTATATCAGAAATAATGCTGATTGCTTTCGCAAGAGTTTAAACTAAGGTAATTAATGTGGAAATTCAGATTGTCCCAACAAGTTTTGCGGGCTAGCTTTTTTAATTTCACGAAGCAGTTGTTGTTGTTTTATTTTTTTTTCCCTTTTTTTTTCTTAATGCGATATATCTCCAAAACTTTTTCTTTCTTGGCAAATTAACTTTTAAAAATGTTTGTTTACTTTAATACATCTTGTATTAAGGAGAAATTACTTTTGTTTCGGTTGTATATAGTGAGAAAAATGCGAACGGTAATTACTGGTTTGAAAAATATATTTTTAATGACAGGAATATTTTGAAAATTTAATAATTTAATCGTTTGTTTAAATATCCTGTAACGTGATATCATCTTAGTGACAATGACTCTTACGTTCTGTAAATGACTAACTTCTGTAATTTTACAAAAATTACATGTATTTATGATACGTGGGATTTTTATTACTTATTTTTAAATAAATTTTTAATTATTTATAGATAATTGACATTTTTAATGGGAATGTGGAAACAATTGTTATTAAAACAACTTACTGGGAGAGTGTCACACCTGCGAGAAACGGATCTTAACCAAACTTTAGGATATGTTTTCTACTATAAAAATATTAGGTAAACCGGAATTACAGACTTTAAAGTTCTAGTTTACGGTAGATATAAGCAAATAATGAAATATCTTGCTAAAAAAACTCTTGACTTTGATTGCTTATAACTCGGAAACAAATAAATATATGCTTCCACACCCAAATCCAGATTCAGAAACTTAACTTCCTTCTTTTCAAAATATATCTACTTGATCCCAGCTTTCTTCTGAACTATTAGGTTTGAATATATATCGTTACTCGTTTCCAAGTAATCAGTATTTTAGGCGAAATTTTTCGTTTGCTTATATTTTTTGCTTATATCTATCGAAGAATAGAGCGTTAAACTCTACAGCTCCGGCTTTCTTCCTATTTTTATAGCAGAAAACATATCTTAGTTTGGTAACGATCCGTTTCCTGCAGGTGTGATAGTCTCCTAATTAGTATAAAAAATATAAAATAACTACATTGTAATAAAATATCGTTTATACAGTACAGTATTTAAAATTTTCTAAAATACAAATATTAATTTCTTGGACTTAAAAAAAAATTTACTAGTGGAAATATGATGCTATTTTTATTGTAATATCTAGAAAAAAATTCACTTGAAGCTATAACGAGATTAATTTCTTTTTCTTTTTAGAATATTCGTCTATTTTATACAATTTTTTTCAATCGATCACACGCGCGCGACACTCCGCATAATGCTTCATCTGCGCTTCTACTGCACTAACTAAAAGAAAAAAAAGAAGAAAAAGTAATCACTCACATAAGCGCACCAATAGCATTTCGTGATTCTAGCAAAGCGAACGATGGAATTCATTATTCTTCCCCTTACGTATTGGGTTTGCCCGAAGTTATTCCATATCAACCACGAGGGCGACCGTAAACTTGATTTCCCGCGAAACTCTTGCATTTTTAAAAAGAGCCGCAACGCTAAACATTCCCGGTAGCTTCCTACATCACCATACGACTGCAGCGACGATGAATTTTCCTTCCATTACGCGCACCGCAAATGTTGCGAGTACATCTCGCATTCTTACTCTCTCGAGTAGCTTGTACACACCCGCACACAAAGCAACGCGCGTTTACGTGCAAGACAAACACAGGTCTCGGAAAGTCCTTTGACACCGGAACTAGAGAGGAAAAAGTAGGCAGACCAAAAAAGTGTTGGTGGTACGAAGAGATTGAAGGTTGTGCGAAATGGAATATAGGCGTACAAAGGAAAAGAGATATCTCTTGGAACATAGGTGACCTTATTATATAGCTGAAATGACGATTATGGCTTTAGTTGAAAACACATTTACACGTGGAGTTTTAATCTAAATCTTGTTTATTTTTCTATATATTTTCATAGATTTTATTAGCACACACACACACACGCACTCGTTACGAGATTCTTCCGTAATATACGTGAATATTAGATAAAAGAGATATATTGCGTAAATTAGTGTACAGCGTATTAAAGAGTCCGCGTTACATAATTTTTCGCGGTACACGCATTCTCATGAAATTTGTATTTTATTTTAATATTAACATTTTTTTTAAATATTCCGCGTTGTATTAAACGAGGGGAAATACTTGGTGGAATTAGATAATTTTTGAGAAATAAACGTTTTATTATCAAAATATTTTAATGAATAAATACTTTGAAGAAAAAAAAAACTCCACGTGCTACTTTATTATTAAAACGTAATGCAGTTACAGTTGAGAAAACATTCGAAATACCTGTACGCATAAATATTTCTTCCACCGTGTTTACAATTAATTAAATTATATAATGTTACGTTTTTTTTTATTTTTCTCAAAAAACATTCCTTCTCATATTTTATACGTATAATGTGTATATATACACACACACGCTGGTTAACAAAGAATTTACGCTGAATATCCCGGTAGACATATTTAACGTAGCAGTTATATAATATATGCATTTTACACTTTTCGCGATTTTGTAATAACATTATTGTTTTCCCTTGTGCTCGGAAATAATAAAAATAATTTAAAAATAAGAACATCTACGGGTTGTTTCTTCGCGCGCAATACGCATCCGTGGTAATAATAAGATATTCACCCGAAGTTTATACACACCGTACAAGTAAATACTAAACGAAGTGTACATTTTATTCGAACGTATAGCAACTAACGATATTTCATTCTAATCAGGTGAAACGGGTTAATTAACGAAAATAAACCCGCGCGATGCGCCCTCTGTTTCCCGGTGTGTAATCTTCTTCTTCCCTCGAAATATTTAAGAAGAAGATAAAGCGAACCCTTTAAGAACAATCTACGTTGTTAATACAGGTATAGGAAAAAAAAAAAAGAAAGTCTCTCCGAAATTCTCTTGCTGTACAAGGTACGGCGAGGATGTAAAAGACAAAGCAATAGGAAAGGAGCTGCGAACTGTGAGGGAATACTTGTACTTTGAGAAAGAGGACCAAAGGAGTGTAAGAAAGTGAAACAGAGTCGTGACGAAGGTGAGTGTACACAGCGGTGTATATATACACTAATCCTACTTATCGTCATCACCGCGTCTCTACCGCTAACTTTACTCTTAACCACACTTACTACCTCCTTTCCTAACTCACCCTCTTCACTCGCACATTCCCTCACCCTCTACCTCTCTCGTTTTCCTTTACGGTTAGGTTAAACTCACTTTCTGTAGACTAGCGACTCGAATTGTTGACACTGGATTATAACTTTGACGTACACCCACCGACCATAACTCGATCGCATTTCATAAACCCCCCCCCCCCTCTCTCTATCTCTCTCTCACTATACTTGTTTTTTGTTTTATCGGCAGAAAATTATAGCTCCGGCTCCTTCAAAATTCATCGTTTCTACAAGTAACTTAAATCTTGGAACGACAAATTATTGTATCGTTGTGTACACGTCTACTTGCCCGTCGTGTGAGTGTGTGTGCGCGTGCGTGTGTGTATGTATACGTATATATATATTTTCACTTTCAATCCGCTTGACTAGGGTTCACATTGATTTCACACAGGGTTTATACCCTTCCCTTTCGCCAGTCAATTTCCTTGACGCTTGGCCCCGGTTAGTTCCAACAACAACAAGGCTTTGTATTAAACTGCGTTACCCGTTGTTTTGTTTAACTTTACCTAACTTACGTTTTCGGGGTTCAAAGATTTACGACTCACTCGTATATCCATCTACCGTTTGACCTAATTTTACACGAAAAAGTCGTTGCGACAATATTTGTGAATATTTTTAAGAGAAATTTGGAACAGCTGTATATACATGTGTGTAGGAATTATATAGGTACACGTATAACTGTAGTTTTGTAAAGTGTTATGGTGATTTCTGCAGGCAAGTTTGTGGATGGGTCCATCAACAAGCAAACATTTACGCAGGCGATCACTGTACCGATGGTATATAAGGACATTATCGTATGCCCTTGTGCGAGTGCGTTATGGTGATACGAGCCAAATCGTAAATGTATTAATGCATTTCTAGATGACTAATGAACAAGACTACTCAAGATCACGTTGTCGTCAAGTTTGATATAGTTGCTAATATTGTTAATGATTTAGTGGTCTATCAGTTGATGTCACATTTTATTTATTTTTACTTAGTTTACAATCGATGTTGACCGATTTTAAATGAAGTATGTTTTTTCTGTGAATTGAAGTATAATTATTCAACTTTAATAACGTTAACCCATGAAAAACTAGACAAAACTTGGCAGAGATATTGAGAAACGAAATGTGCCATCCCTTGCATAACCAAAAGAAATACCCGTGTTTTTTCTTTTGTCGATTACAATTGTTTATAACAAATTATTTAAACAAATAACCCAAAATTTTGTAATTTTGCAAAACTGAATGCGGGTATCGTCTCTACGGGCAAAAACACGTACAAAAACCTATGTAACGTTTTTTTGTCAGTATATATATATACATCTGAAAAAAAATTTTTAATTAACTAAATCATTAATTGATTATGTATTTAGTTGATTCAAATACGATTTGCTTGAAATCACATGAGGTAAATATAAAAACATGAAATTTCATTAAAAATATTATTTCTATTTATTTATAAATCTCGTTTATATATAACCTATTTTCCATCAGCAGTTTTATGCGAACTCATAAGACTTAACATTATTTAAAATTATACTTCAACAATTTACATTTTGGTAGTCCTGATAGTATTATTTCGTATGCTTTTATGTGATAATTAAATCCCATTGTAACACATTGTTTGTAGTGAAAAAAAAATCATCACTATCTTTTTAAATTGAGCCTGTAATGATATAGATATGATCCTTATCTGCATTAAAATTGACATTTAAAATGTAATTTTTTTGTACAAGAATATTTTATTTCCCCATACATTATTAATTTAAAATTAGTTCTTATGAAACATGCAAATAAAAATGTAAGTTTGGTTTATTCAATCCAAAACTAAAATAAACAGATTTTGTTGTAGTTTCATTATTTTGTATATTAATCAAGTTATGTTGTTAAATATGTCTTTCGATAAAAGTATAGTTATGCTTTGACAAAATAGTAACGATAGAAATAAAACAATTTTCCTAACTTCGTGCGCAAAATTCGATTTTGAAAAGTACTTTCCCGCACTAGTCTCACTTTGCTCGGGCGCAAACATCGGTTCGAGGAAAAATCACTTTTTCTCTTATAATTGTGAGTACTATTGCAGGAAAATTTTATTTTGCGCACTATTGCACCAATGCACTATCTCGCTCACTCAAATGTCAAAACAAAGTGAAATCTTTGCGCAGTTCGTTAGGAAAAATAGAATACTATACTCGTGCTCAAAATAGGTGACTCCCACACTCGACTTTTTGCCAAATACGAGTCGCGTATCACCTATTTTGCGCACTTGTATCGTATTGTACTACTGTTTAGTTTTAAATAACCGAATAACAAAATTAAACTATTTAATTTTTGTATTTTGTTTCGTTTAGTTGTGATAATTTTTACAAAGGATTTTGTAATTTTTAATACGAAATTTCTCTCAGTGTATACCTACGGAATTGAAAAAAAATATTCTCAAGAAAGTGAAATTTGTAGTGTAAAGAAGTGTGATGTGATGAAAGTAATAATTTAAGAGAATGGTGATAAAGTTTTATGTATAAGCTATGACCCAACTAGTCAGTTTTGTGAAAAAAATTCAATTTTTGTCAATACGTTGAATGAAGACTTTAGAAATGGGTAATGATTTTAATTGTATTAAACCGACAAACTTTTAATCTTAATGAAAAATGACTTTAATTGGTCTAACCAATCGATAAAATGGCCTGTTGATAGGTTACAAGACGTCAGGATAACTATTTACAAATTATTTAATTTTTATCATTTCTACTAGGGATTATGAATATTTATTCGTCACTGATTTACCACATTATTACGATAATTTTTATGAGAGAATGTTCTTTGAGTATTACGAATAATAAAAATGTACGGTTAAAGATAAATAAAAAAGAATTTACATAAAGTGTGAACAGATATTTAAAAAGTTGTAGAATTTACAAAGTTCTTACACGAAGCGTGTGCATTAAATTATTAATTAATAACGTTATAACAGTTATTTAATATCAAATCGACGGAACAATTTAAAAAAGTTTGCTGGATAAAATGATGAATTATAGTTAAACTTTCGCGAGTGAAGGTTTTTAATAAGTTGAAAATGGTTCAGGTGGTCGGTAAAAGATTTCCAAATGATCGAAAGTTCATGGTCTCCTTATTTGCGTTGTTTGCGCTTATCGAGTTTCGAGACTCATTTATGGGAGCTGCATTTAATTGTGTTTATCAGGAGGGTCGTAGGACCAGCAAACAGTACGAGTCACGGCAAGAGCCTTGGTCGAAATGTACCGTTCCTCTGTTCTCTCCTCCCCTTAATGTTCTCACTCTCCTCACTCTCTCTCTCACTCTCTCACGCAGGCTCACTCAGCGAGGGTATACAAAATTTATTCACGTTTACCTAATTCCTCCTCTGGTGGTGTCGTAATTCAGCGTCCGGTTTCCATGGAGCCACTGTACGACGCTGTACTGCATTTGCATTGCTATATGACGCACGACGCACAGGAGCTCTATGGTACTGTCGGCCTCGTAATACTTGTCCCTCAATGGCTCCCCCATGGCGTCTATTATCCTCACAGAGGGTGCTACCAACAGAAGATGAATTTTTCATATTAAGGAAACATTTCTATTGTATATGCATGCGCCTTCATTAAGTATAACTGGACCACCTCCTACATCCCACCCTCCCCTACGTCTCCATACTCCATCGAGAAATTTAATTAAATAAATGTTTTAGATTTCCCGAGTTGTCCAGCAGCTCGCTCTCTTAATTAGTTTACCTTTTCTTCTTTATTTTAGACATACCAGAATGCGCGAACATTGTTTTCAATACAACTATTTTTTTATTTTTAATTTCATCCTTCTACGTACCATTATATATTGCTCTTCGTTATCTCACTACTCATTTGCAAATCACCCTATTTATTTTTGTTAATTTTTTTTTCATTCAACTAATTATTCTTTATACAAATCGGATTGCAAAAATATACACGACCATTCCTTTCATAATCATATAAAATACATTAACTGTGTTTATATTTAAATATACATCTATATTGTTATTACAACTGGTAAATATGTAATTGCGGTTTCAGTTTGGTCACAAGCTTTGTAGCCGAGGATCGTTGCATTAACAATGCGGGTGCACATTTAATATCGAGTCACTTACATAATTTGATTCCCTTTCTTTACGTACGTGCACTGCGATCGATAATCTAATTTACTAATTATACATCCGAAATAATCTATACGTAATTTTGGTTTATTCAATCCAAAACTAAAATAAACAGATTTTGTTGTAGTTTCATTATTTTGTATATTAATCAAGTTATGTTGTTAAATATGTCTTTCGATAAAAGTATAGTTATGCTTTGACAAAATAGTAACGATAGAAATAAAACAATTTTCCTAACTTCGTGCGCAAAATTCGATTTTGAAAAGTACTTTCCCGCACTAGTCTCACTTTGCTCGGGCGCAAACATCGTTCGAGGAAAAATCACTTTTTCTCTTATAATTGTGAGTACTATTGCAGGAAAATTTTATTTTGCGCACTATTGCACCAATGCACTATCTCACTCACTCAAATGTCAAAACAAAGTGAAATCTTTGCGCAGTTCGTTAGGAAAAATAGAATACTATACTCCCGTGCTCAAAATAGGTGACCTCCCACACTCGCATTTTTTGCCAAATACGAGTCGCGTATCAACCTATTTTGCGCACTTGTATCGTATTGTATCCTGTTTAGTTTTAAATAACCCGAATACAAAATTAAAACTATTTAATTTTTGTATTTTGTTTCGTTTAGTTGTGATAATTTTACAAAGGGAATTTGTAAATTTTACTACGAAATTTCTCTCAGTGTATACCTACGGAATTGAAAAAAATTTCTCAAGAAAGTGAAATTTGTAGTGTAAAGAAGTGTGATGTGATGAAAAGTAATAATTTAAGAGAATGGTGAAAGGTTTTTATGTATAAGGCTATGACCCAACTAGTCAGTTTTGTGAAAAAATTCCCATTTTTTGTCAATACGTTGAATGAAGACTTTCGAAATGGGGGGGTAATGATTTTAATTGCTATTAACACCGACAAACTTTTAATCTTAATGAAAAATGACTTTAATTGGTCTAACCAATCGATAAAATGATAAAACTATTTACAAATTATTTAATTTTATCATTTCTACTAGGGATTATGAATATTTATTCGTCACTGAGTTACCACATTATTACGATAATTTTTATGAGAGAATGTTCTTTGAGTATTACGAATAATAAAAATGTACGGTTAAAGATAAATAAAAAAGAATTTACATAAAGTTGTGAACAGATATTTAAAAAGTTGTAGAATTTACAAAGTTCTTACACGAAGCGTGTGCATTAAATTATTAATTAATAACGTTATAACAGTTATTTAATATCAAATCGACGGAACAATTTAAAAAGTTTGCTGGATAAATGATGAATTATAGTTAAACTTTCGCGAGTGAAGGTTTTTAATAAGTTGAAATGGTTCAGGTGGTCGTTAAAAGATTTCCAAATGATCGAAAGTTCATGGTCTCCTTATTTGCGTTGTTTGCGCTTATCGAGTTTCGAGACTCCATTTATGGGGAGCTGCATTTAATTGTGTTTATCAGGAGGTCGTAGGACCAGCAAACAGTACGAGTCACGGCAAGAGCCTCGGTCGAAATGTACCGTTCCTCTGTTCTCTTCTCCCCTTAATGTTCTCACTCTCTCTCACTCTCTCTCTCACTCTCTCACGCAGGCTCACTCAGCGAGGGTATACAAAATTTATTCACGTTTACCTAATTCCTCCTCTGGTGGTGTCGTAATTCAGCGTCCGGTTTCCATGGAGCCACTGTACGACGCTGTACTGCATTTGCATTGCTATATGACGCACGACGCACAGGAGCTCTATGGTACTGTCGGCCTCGTAATACTTGTCCCTCAATGGCTCCCCCATGGCGTCTATTATCCTCACAGAGGGTGCTACCAACAGAAGATGAATTTTTCATATTAAGGAAACATTTCTATTGTATATGCATGCGCCTTCATTAAGTATAACTGGACCACCTCCTACATCCCACCCTCCCCTACGTCTCCATACTCCATCGAGAAATTTAATTAAATAAATGTTTTAGATTTCCCGAGTTGTCCAGCAGCTCGCTCTCTTAATTAGTTTACCTTTTCTTCTTTATTTTAGACATACCAGAATGCGCGAACATTGTTTTCAATACAACTATTTTTTATTTTTAATTTCATCCTTCTACGGACCATATATAGTTGCTCTTCGTTATCTCACTACTCATTTGCAAATCACCCTATTTATTTTTGTTAATTTTTTTTTCATTCAACTAATTATTCTTTATACAAATCGGATTGCAAAAATATACACGACCATTCTTTCATAATCATATAAAATACAATTAACTGTGTTTATATTTAAATATACATCTATATTGTTATTACAACTGGTAAATATGTAATTGCGGTTTCAGTTTGGTCACAGCTTTGTAGCCGAGGATCGTTGCATTAACAATGCGGGTGCACATTTAATATCGAGTCACTTACATAATTTGATTCCCTTTCTTTACGTACGTGCACTGCGATCGATAATCTAATTTACTAATTATACATCCGAAATAATCTATACGTAATTTTGATATCGTCTACTTTATACAAGGATTTGTTCGTTGCGAATAATTAGTTAAAATTAAGAGTGTACAATGAAAAATAAAATCTATATATCTATATAATCTCTAAAATTTTTATTAATACGCAATTTGTTTTTTACTCAGTAAATGTATAATTAGTTTGCGAGTTATTTGGTTAACAAGATCTGCACGTTACGAGTAAGTTATATAGTATAGAATAATAGCCGTGTACAGAGAGACTTTCCTTTAGATTGCTTAGCGTAATCATTAAAATCCACCATGGTTAATAGTAATAGCTTGATTGAATTAGAGATAATTCGGTAACAGATTGTTGTTGTATTTGTTTCTAATTAGATTTCAACGAAACGTATAAGTTTAGTGCATCGTTGATTTTGTCAATGCATTCAATGATATATACATACTAAAAATAATATTACACTGAGAAATGTAATTACTAAAATTCTAATAAAAATTACTATAAAAACATAGTAATCGGTAGACATACTGTACCTTTAGTAATAATCACTTTGTATTTTCTAGTACAATTTGATATAATACAAATTTTACTGTGTTGACAATACAGGGTTGCAAATAATTAATTATTTTTTTAATTAAATACTCCATTTAATTAATAATTCTTTTTTGATTTATGAGTTAAACTCATCTTTAATTCACCAATCATTTTTTAACTATGATTTAAACTCGCGTTTAATTCACAAATCATATTTGAATTATGAATTAAACTCATCCTTAATTCGCAATTAATTTTTTATTTATGATTTAAACTCGTCTTTAATTCACAAATCATTATTGATTTTTTAATTAAACTTATTCTAAATTCACGCGTTATTTTTATTTTAGTTTAAATTATTTTATTAATAGTATTAATTATTATCTTTATATATATATATATGGGTGGTTCTCTGTGACATCGAAGATGAAAAAATAAATATTGCTATGACTGTGGGAATATGTTGTAGAGGTATCCAGTAGTTCTCCTGAATTTTTTCAGATTTTTTCTGGGCCAATATTTTCAGTTACAGAGAGTCAAAGTTGACATTTTAGCACTTTTTTGCATTATATGCCCATTTTCATGAATTTTTAGCTCCCAGGAGATGCATTTTTCACTAAAAACATAAGTATGACTTTTTTTGTAAAATTTTACGAACTTTTCTTTAAAAATACTTTTAAAGACATAAATGTATGCTGTCACACTCTTGTAAGCCATTTAAACCTTAAATAGTGAAAATCAGCAATTCTGCTCCGGACTCTGGTAACCTAATAACTGTCTAAAGATGTCTTTTTATTGTCAGAAAACTGCCTAAAAATTTCCAGAGTGGGTCTAAATCATTAAGATCACTTATGGTCAAAATATCCGGGAAAAGTGCCTCGAAATAATAATAGAAATCTATATTGTTGCCTTATAACGATGAATCTAGTAGCATGACCATTGCAAAAAAATTTGTGCACTTACCTTGGAGTGGTAGAAAAGTATCTTCACTTGTTTCAGTATCCATCTAATCCCCTGTAAACTGCTAAAAATACAATATTATTATACAAATGTAAAAAATTAATTTTTAAACATTATAATGCTGAATTTTTAGTTTTACATCCCTTACAAGAATTATAATACTAATCTGAAGGATTACTATAAATATATAAACATCATTATTACAATAACTGAATATACGTATTTAATACATAAGATATATAAATATACATCTATATTGTTATTACAACTGGTAAATATGTAATTGCGGTTTCAGTTTGGTCACAAGCTTTGTAGCCGAGGATCGTTGCATTAACAATGCGGGTGCACATTTAATATCGAGTCACTTACATAATTTGATTCCCTTTCTTTACGTACGTGCACTGCGATCGATAATCTAATTTACTAATTATACATCCGAAATAATCTATACGTAATTTTGATATCGTCTACTTTATACAAGGATTTGTTCGTTGCGAATAATTAGTTAAAATTAAGAGTGTACAATGAAAAATAAAATCTATATATCTATATAATCTCTAAAATTTTTATTAATACGCAATTTGTTTTTTACTCAGTAAATGTATAATTAGTTTGCGAGTTATTTGGTTAACAAGATCTGCACGTTACGAGTAAGTTATATAGTATAGAATAATAGCCGTGTACAGAGAGACTTTCCTTTAGATTGCTTAGCGTAATCATTAAAATCCACCATGGTTAATAGTAATAGCTTGATTGAATTAGAGATAATTCGGTAACAGATTGTTGTTGTATTTGTTTCTAATTAGATTTCAACGAAACGTATAAGTTCCTCCGTCGCTGATTAGCCCTGGCAGCATAAATAGAGCGACGTTAAATAACATAAAAAAAAAAAAAAAAAAAAAAAACGTATAAGTTTATTGTATCGATGATTTTATCAATGCATTCAATGATATACATACTAAAAATAATATTACACTGAGAAAACGTAATTACTAAAATTCTAATAAAAATTACTATAAAAACATAGTAATCGGTAGACATACTGTACCTTTAGTAATAATCACTTTGTATTTTCTAGTACAATTTGATATAATACAAATTTTACTGTGTTGACAATACAGGGTTGCAAATAATTAATTATTTTTTAATTAAATACTCCATTTAATTAATAATTCTTTTTTTATTTATGAGTTAAACTCGCCTTTAATTCACAAATCATTATTGATTTTTTAATTAAACTTATTCTAAATTCACACATTATTTTTATTTTAGTTTAAATTATTTTATTAATAGTATTAATTATTATCTTTATATATATATATATATGGGTGGTTCTCTGTGACATCGAAGATGAAAAAAATAAATATTGCTATGACTGTGGGAATATGTTTTAGAGGTATCCAGTAGTTCTCCTGAATTTTTTCAGATTTTTTCTGGGCCATATTTTCAGTTACAGAGAGTCAAAGTTGACATTTTAGCACTTTTTTGCATTATATGCCCATTTTCATGAATTTTTAGCTCCCAGGAGATGCATTTTTCACTAAAAACATAAGTATGACTTTTTTTGTAAAATTTTACGAACTTTTCTTTAAAAATACTTTTAAAGACATAAATGTATGCTGTCACACTCTTGTAAGCCATTTAAACCTTAAATAGTGAAAATCAGCAATTCTGCTCCGGACTCTGGTAACCTAATACTGTCTAAAAGATGTCTTTTTATTGTCAGAAACTGCCTAAAAATTTCCAGAGTGGGTCTAAATCATTAAGATCACTTATGGTCAAAATATCCGGGAAAAGTGCCGAAATAATAATAGAAATGTATATTTGTTGCCTTATAACGATGAATCTAGTAGCATGACCATTGCAAAAAAATTTGTGCACTTACCTTGGAGTGGTAGAAAAGTATCTTCACTTGTTTCAGTATCCATCTAATCCCCTGTAAACTGCTAAAAATACAAATATTATTATACAAATGTAAAAAATTAATTTTTAAACATTTATAATGCTGAATTTTTAGTTTTACATCCCTTACAAGAATTATAATACTAATCTGAAGGATTACTATAAATATATAAACATCATTATTACAATAACTGAATATACGTATTTAATACATAAGATATAAATAAATCGGATATATAATTATAATGAATAATATGATAACGTGACAGTGACAAGTTTGTGAAATCTAAACAATGTATTGCTGAATAATAATAATAATAATAATGTTGATACTTTTATAGTAATCCTTCAGATTAGTATTATAATTCTTGTAAGGGATGTAAAACTAAAAATCCAGCTTTATAAATGTTTAAAAAATAATTTTTATAATTTTATAATAATATTTGTATTTTTAGCAGCTTACAGGGGATTAGATGGATACTGAAACAAGTGGAGATACTTTTCTACCATTCCAAGGTAAGTGCACAAATTTTTTTGCAATGATCATGCTACTAGATTCATCGTTATAAGGCAACAAATATACATTTCTATTAATATTTCGGGCACTTTTCCCGGATATTTTGACCATAAGTGATCTTAATGAGTTTAGACCCACGTCTGAAAATTTTTAGGCAGTTTCTGACTATAAAAAGACATCTTTAGACAGTATTAGGTTACCAGAGTCCGGAGCAGAATTGCTGGTTTTCACTATTTAGGTTTAAAATGTGCTTACAAGAGTGTGAACAGCATACATTTATGTCTTTAAAAGTATTTTTATGAAAAGGTTCGGAAAATTTTACAAAAAAAAGTCGTACTTATGTGTTTAGTGAAAAATGCATCCCCTGGGAGCTAAAAAATTCTGAAAATGGGCATATAATGCAAAAAAGTGCTAAAATGTCAACTTTGACTCTCTGTACCATAAAATAATGGCCCAGAAAAAATCTGAAAAAATTCAGGAGAACTACTGGATACCTCTAAAACATATTCCCACAGTTATAGCAATATTTATTTTTTTCATCTTCGATGTCACAGAGAACCACCCATATATATATTCGTATATTATAATATATTATTAATTTTATTATCTTAATTTTTAGAGATAAATTTGAAATCCATACGTATAATATTTACGAAAGTCGTTAGAAAAAAAACCGAAGCCCGAGATGGAGATTCGAACTGTCGACCTTTTAATCGAGTAGAAGTTCTGCACCTTACTGCCTGCGCCACCAGATCATTATAGTTTGTTTATTCGCATCATCCTCATGTGCATTTGTGAGATCTGCAAAAACGTTCTGTTGTGATACTGCGTTTATTAAACTTTTTTATTAATCAATCATTACCCCGTAAAAATAATGTAAAAAAAGAAAATTATTTATCCGTGATTGAGACTAAGATGAGATGATATAGAGACTGAAATAATTTCAAATTGTGTAGAAATGGTTTATTTCCCCTACGTAACAATTTTATTATTGACATGACAAATTTTATTATTTTAAGTAAGAAATGTTACTACATTATATAGTAAAAATAATTAAGATATTGTTTATTATGTAAATATCAATTATTCAAAAATATCAGGTATTACTACGAAAATCACTTTGTATCATGCTATTAATAATGTTTATCAAAAAATATTCTAAAATCTCTCATAATGCAAATATATCCATCGATTTTATAAAATATAGCAATTTTTATTAGAAACACTGCAAATTTTATTATAGCATTTTTCTCAGTATATATATATCAAATGATTGATTGTATACTTTAGTTTAGAAAAAAAATTCATTCTATCAACGATGTCGAGAAGATACACGTAGCTTCATTATTTCGACGAAAAATGTCTGGTTATAGATTTTCATTCTCTTAGAAATCGTAAAACATTCCGAGAGCGCGAGAGAGGATTCAATTGTATAAACATTTCAAAAGTGAATCCATCAAGTTAGTCTCGCGAGCTACGAAAGAGCGCATCCATATCGTATCCGTAACGGTTGGAAACCCGAAGTTTCAAATCCATTCGCCCTGAAAACTTGGTAAATCGGTCGACGCTTACCTCTTCCCTCTTCCCTCCTCCCCCCGCGTCACTCCTACACTCCGCACCTACACCCGAACACTACGAATTTTTCGTTGACTTTTGCAGCTGTTCCGCTTTCACCTGCTTTCCATTCGATCCCCGGTGGACTACTGCCCAACCTTACGGCTTTAAACTGACGCCAACAAGTTCACGATTTTCTTTTCGCGCGTGAGCATTTTAACGGGAAGAAACTTTTTCGATCCCAGGTACCCTAAAGAACGAGTGACTTTTCAACGCCTCTTTTACAATTATTTTTTCTTTCTTTTTTAACAAAGTCAACGAACTGATTTTATTCAATTTTTACGTATGTTCATTTTAATTCGCACCCTTAATTTTAATCTACTTCAAAGGGAGGCTAAAACCCCCCGCCCCTTTTAGTTATCCGATCGTTTTTGTATTTTAAAGTTTTTGTAAAAATTTCCAAACTAATTGATATCTGTTTGGGACACATCAATAATTAATATTGATTGCTATAGAACACTATTTATCTATTTATTTAAATAATAATTATAATAATATAATTTAATTTAAAATATTAAATTAATCGACTCGATCTTGAACGGAAAAATGTTCATTGAATCGAGCTCTATGGCGTTCTACTGTATTCGTTATTTATTTTAATTGATTTTACAATAGTTATAAATAAAGATATATATGTAATTTTTGCTTTAGCTTCCCCTTAATAAACCACGGATACCAAATATATAATAAACGCAGCTTTTTCTTTTGTTCATTGATAACACTTATTTTTTTCATTCTAATCAGATTTCAACGAAACGTATAAGTTCCTCCGTTCGCCTGATTAGCCCTGGCAGCATAAATAGAGCGACGTTAAATAACATAAAAAAAAAAAACAAAAAAAAAAACGTATAAGTTTATTGTATCGATGATTTTATCAATGCATTCAATGATATAGACATACTAAAAATAATATTACATGAGAAAACGTAATTACTAAAATTCTAATAAAAATTACTATAAAAACATAGTAATCGGTAGACATACTGTACCTTAGTAATAATCACTTTGTATTTTCTAGTACAATTTGATATCATACCAAAATTTACTGTGTTGACAATACAGGGTTGCAAATAATTAATTATTTTTTAATTAATACTCCATTTAATAATAATTCTTTTTTTTATTTATGAGTTAAACTCGCCTTTAATTCACAAATCATTATTGATTTTTTAATTAAATCTATTCTAAATTCACACAATTATTTTTATTTTAGTTTAAATTATTTTATATATTTATTAATTATTATCTTATATATATATATTATTCTTATATTATAATATTATTATTAATTTATTATCTTAATTTTTAGAGATAAATTTGAAATCAACGTATAATATTACGAAAGTCGTTAGAAAAAAAACCGAAGCCCGAGATAGAGATTCGAACTGTCGACCTTTTAAGTCGAGTAGAAGTTCTGCACCTACTGCCTGCGCCACCAGTCATTTTAGTTTGTTTAATTCGCATCATCCTCATGTGCATTTGTGAGATCTGCAAAAACGTTCTGTTGTGATACTGCGTTTATTAAACTTTTTTATTAATCAATCATTACCCCGTAAAAATAATGTAAAAAAAGGAAATTATTTATCCGTGATTGAGACTAAGATGAGATGATATAGAGGACTGAAATAATTTCAAATTGTGTAGAAATGGTTTATTTCCCCTACGTAACAATTTTATATTGACATGACAAATTTTATTATTTTAAGTAAGAAATGTTACTACATTATATAGTAAAAATATATCAAGATATTGTTTATTATGTAAATATTATCAATTATTCAAAAATATATCAGGTATTACTATACGAAAATCACTTTGTATCATGCTATTAATAATGTTTATCAAAAAATATTCTAAAATCTCTCATAATGCAAATATATCCATCGATTATTATAAAATATAGCAATTTTTATTAGAAACACTGCAAATTTTATTATAGCATTTTTCTCAGTATATATATATATATGTAAAGCAAATGATTGATTGTATACTTTAGTTTAGAAAAAAAAATTCATTCTATCAACGATGTCGAGAAGATACACGTAGCTTCATTATTTCGACGAAAAATGTCTGGTTATAGATTTTCATTCTCTTAGAAATCGTAAAACATTCCGAGAGCGCGAGAGAGGATTCAATTGTATAAACATTTCAAAAGTGAATCCATCAAGTTAGTCTCGCGAGCTACGAAAGAGCGCATCCATATCGTATCCGTAACGGTTGGAAACCCGAAGTTTCAAATCCATTCGCCCTGAAAACTTGGTAAATCGGTCGACGCTTACCTCTTCCCTCTTCCCTCCTCCCCCCGCGTCACTCCTACACTCCGCACCTACACCCGAACACTACGAATTTTTCGTTGACTTTTGCAGCTGTTCCGCTTTCACCTGCTTTCCATTCGATCCCCGGTGGACTACTGCCCAACCTTACGGCTTTAAACTGACGCCAACAAGTTCACGATTTTCTTTTCGCGCGTGAGCATTTTAACGGGAAGAAACTTTTTCGATCCCAGGTACCCTAAAGAACGAGTGACTTTTCAACGCCTCTTTTACAATTATTTTTTCTTTCTTTTTTAACAAAGTCAACGAACTGATTTTATTCAATATTTTTACGTATGTTCATTTTAATTCGCACCCTTAATTTTAATCTACTTCAAAGGGAGGCTAAAACCCCCCGCCCCCTTTTAGTTATCCGATCGTTTTTGTATTTCAAAGTTTTTGTAAAAATTTCCAAACTAATTGATATCTGCTTGGGACACATCGATAAATAATATTGATTGCTATAGGACGCTATTTATCTATTTATTTAAATAATAATTATAATAATATAATTTAATTTAAAATATTAAATTAATCGACTCGATCTTGAACGGAAAAATGTTCATTGAATCGAGCTCTATGGCGTTCTACTGTATTCGTTATTTATTTTAATTGATTTTACAATAGTTATAAATAAAGATATATATGTAATTTTTGCTTTAGCTTCCCCTTAATAAACCACGGATACCAAATATATAATAAACGCAGCTTTTTCTTTTGTTCATTGATAACACTTATTTTTTTCATTCTAATCACGGTTTAAATACAAATGTAAATCGGCGTAGTATTAGCTTTTTGTATTAGATTTAGCATTAATAAATGATAACATTTATAAGAACTGTTTTGGTTACTAGTGTTAAATTTCAAATCGACAAATATCGTCGCATAAAGCCGCAAGTTTTTGATGTCGATATTATAAACTTATCATCTATTTTATATGTTTTCGCAGTTATGTTTACGTATTCGAATTATACTCGATAAAATTCTATGTAATCAATAATAACAAGTTTATTTAAATATAGTATAGCTAGAAATATGTAAATTTATTAATCATTATAAATTATTCTGATACATAATATGAATTGCAAAGTGTGATAGTTTAAAAACGTTTGTTTGAAGATTTAGAAAATAGTATATGTATGTTTAAGTAATGATTCAATTGAATATTTGATATGCATTCAAGTTTTGCCGTGGTAATGTATGGTTTACGCATTGCTGTGCTCGTATAATTGGGGAGATTTTATGAAAATTTGGGGACTATGTGGTTTCGAATGCGGACTATTCTTAGCAAAGAATTTTGGTAATTTTCGAAAGCTGATTATTACAGGCTAAAAATGCCGATGGTGGTATGAATAAATTATTCAATTGTCAATAGATATACGAGTTAAAAATTAAAGGTATATAGCTTACGTCGATAAATATTAGGAGATACAGAGTTATAAAAAATTAGACGAAGAGAGGATCGTAGGAGAAGAACCTAGCTCCTAATAAAAATGAATGCACGAGTTCCAAGCAGATTTTATTATTTTTACCAATATCCTCGGTAAGTACATCGATATTGTACTTGTTAAAATAATCATTAAAACTCTAAGTTTGAATATAAATTATTTGTTAATTACTTAAATCTCAGTTCCTTTATCTCAACTAATAATAAAACATTGTTAATGGTTAATTGATAAAATTTTTTTTTTAATAACTAGAAAATATTTCAACCACGATAATTGATTTATATTGACTTAAACGTTTATTTATATAATGTTATTTTTCATTTAAATGTTTTTTACTACCTTTATTGGGAGTAAAACGTGAAGGTAAAACACTGTTGTTTACGAATGTAAAAAGTATTTGCAATTTTCGGTGAAAAAAAAAGAGAGAAACAAATACAAATATAATACCAATTGACCAAAATGACGGAACGTCGAGGACGTGATGCGCACTTAATTTACACAGAGCCTATTAACAAAACAACTATTTTCAGATTAATTCAATTCAGGAAAATAAATTAAGTTAATTACACGTCCATATACGAATTTACAAACGCGAAACATGTAAAATATTGAGCGTTAATTTAAAATCCTCTTATGTGACATTGCATTAACTTTATGCCCGGGACGGTGTAAAATATGAATTGCGAGAGCCGGCCGTGTTTCGAAAATACGTTCTTTATACATCGCAGTGCGAGATGACTCGCCGTGTACCCACTGGTGTCGCGGGGGAAAGGGAGGAGCTTCATTTTCGAAACGTTATTTTGAATGTGGGATTACGTTCGTTAGTGAGCGCTCAATTATTTACCTAATTCGGTATGCGTTGCCCCACAACCAAGTGATAATACTTCTCTCTCTTTTTTTTTCGTTGGACATTACACGCACGAATTGTTTTTATATCTCCAAAATGTTTGGATTGAATAAATCATTTTATCGAAAATAAAAAAAAGAAACATTGTTTAGTCACTTTATTCTATTGAATAAATTGGATTTACCTCTTTATTCCGCGTGTATATGTATATATACATATATAGGTGTACCTACAATAAAATATCGATAAACGTACGAGAGACACGTGCGTATACGTAACGTATAAACAACGAGGGAGCAACTTTACTTACGGTCGGTACTCCCACTTTTATCTCGCCTCGAGTAATATCCTTATTGCGTATATGGACTTCTATTTTCCTTCAATGCAAAATACAACAGTTTCCTTAAGCGATATGCGATTACGCGGTATATCGGATTGCATCGATCGACTTTTCCGGGGGCATCCCAATGTGCTGACGCGTTCGTGCCTTTATCAACGACAATACACGCCTCAGGACGATTTTCACATTGAGACCGCGAAAGAACGTGACTCGGAGATTTACAGAGGTAAACCAAGTCGCAAAGTAATTCGGATGTAAACTCTCGACGATTTCCCTCTGTTTGCATCCCGACGATTCTATAAACGATTTTTGTATCCACCGTGTATCTCCACGTTTATTCGCATTCGATGATTTTTGCATTTAAACTGGGTTTTCCGTACACGAGATATTTTAAAACCGAGGGTTTTTCGTATGTACTCTCCTATGTTCATTATGACGGAGTTTTCTTTCGTTACCGCGCGGTAAGAAGACATCGAGACGGATATACTCGAATTGCAGAAAACATGTACTTACAATTTCACAAAAAATTAAATATCTAATATCATCTATTAATATTATTTTTTAATTATTTTATTTTATTACTTTTATTTTAATTATTTAATGTTTAACATTAACATTTAATCTAATATTACTAAAAATCCTCAAAAAAAACACTGTGTAAAGCAATCGATTACCGTTATACGAAGCGAGTTTTACAAAATAATTAATTTTTTGACGCGAATAATCATATTTGGCCGATAATACGTCGCTAAAAAAATGATACTCCATGGTAGCACGAAAATCTCGTTGATTTGTACACGAAAAAACTTGAAAAATTCACATATTTTGAACGGAAACACACCGTTACGCAGCGAGCGTTTTTTCGATAAAGTAACACTATTTATTTAAAAATAAATAGTGGTTTCTGTAACTAGATGTTTATATCCCGTTACGACCAGAAAAACTATATTACTCAAGTGCGAAAAGTCATTTAAATCAACAAATGATTAATTTAAACATAACAATATAATTATAATGAAAAAAATTGTCTTTTAATTACCGTATACGTAAATTGGAATTATATTCGAAGAATTTTAATTACTTTAATCTCAGTTCCTTTATCTCAACTAATAATAAAACATTGTTAATGGTTAATTGATACAAATTTTTTTTTTAATAACTAGAAAATATTTCAACCACGATAATTGATTTATATTGACTTAAACGTTTATTTATATAATGTTATTTTTCATTTAAATGTTTTTTACTACCTTTATTGGGAGTAAAACGTGAAGGTAAAACACCGTTGTTTACGAATGTAAAAAGTATTTGCAATTTTCGGTGAAAAAAAAGAGAGAAACAAATACAAATATAATACCAATTGACCAAAATGACGGAACGTCGAGGACGTGATGCGCACTTAATTTACACAGAGCCTATTAAACAAAACAACTATTTTCAGATTAATTCAATTCAGGAAAATAAATTAAGTTAATTACACGTCCATATACGAATTTACAAACGCGAAACATGTAAAATATTTGAGCGTTAATTTAAAATCCTCTTATGTGACATTGCATTAACTTTATGCCCGGGACGGTGTAAAATATGAATTGCGAGAGCCGGCCGTGTTTCGAAAATACGTTCTTTATACATCGCAGTGCGAGATGCCTCGCCGTGTACCCACTGGTGTCGCGGGGGAAAGGGAGGAGCTTCATTTTCGAAACGTTATTTTGAATGTGGGATTACGTTCGTTAGTGAGCGCTCAATTATTTACCTAATTCGGTATGCGTTGCCCCACAACCAAGTGATAATACTTCTCTCTCTTTTTTTTTTCGTTGGACATTACACGCACGAATTGTTTTTATATCTCCAAAATGTTTGGATTGAATAAATCATTTTATCGAAAATAAAAAAAAAGAAACATTGTTTAGTCACTTTATTCTATTGAATAAATTGGATTTACCTCTTTATTCCGCGTGTATATGTATATATACATATATAGGTGTACCTACAATAAAATATCGATAAACGTACGAGAGACACGTGCGTATACGTAACGTATAAACAACGAGGGAGCAACTTTACTTACGGTCGGTACTCCCACTTTTATCTCGCCTCGAGTAATATCCTTATTGCGTATATGGACTTCTATTTTCCTTCAATGCAAAATACAACAGTTTCCTTAAGCGATATGCGATTACGCGGTATATCGGATTGCATCGATCGACTTTTCCGGGGGCATCCCAATGTGCTGACGCGTTCGTGCCTTTTATTCAACGACAATACACGCCTCAGGACGATTTTCACATTGAGACCGCGAAAGAACGTGACTCGGAGATTTACAGAGGTAAACCAAGTCGCAAAGTAATTCGGATGTAAACTCTCGACGATTTCCTCTGTTTGCATCCCGACGATTCTATAAACGATTTTTGTATCCACCGGTGTATACTCCACGTTTATTCGCGTTCGATGAGTTTTGCATTTAAACTGGGTTTCCGTACACGAGATATTTTAAAACCGACGGGTTTTTCGTATGTACTCTCCTATGTTCATTATGACGGAGTTTGCTTTCGTTACGCGCGGTAAGAATACATCGAGACGGATATACTCGAATTGCAGAAACATGTACTTACAATTTCACAAAAAATTAAATATCTAATATCATCTATTTAATATTTATTTTTAATTATTTTATTTTATTACTTTATTTTAATTATTTAATGTTTAACATTAACATTTAATCTAATATTACTAAAAATCTCAAAAAAAACACTGTGTAAAGCAAATCGATTACCGTTATACGAAGCGAGTTTTACAAAATAATTAATTTTTTGACGCGAATAATCATATTTGGCCGATAATACGTCGCTAAAAAAATGATACTCCATGGTAGCACGAAAATCTCGTTGATTTGTACACGAAAAAACTTGAAAAATTCACATATTTTGAACGGAAACACACCGTTACGCAGCGAGCGTTTTTTTCGATAAAGTAACACTATTTATTTTAAAAAATAAATAGTGTTTCTGTAACTAGATGTTTATATCCCGTTACGACCAGAAAAACTATATTACTCAAGTGCGAAAAGTCATTTAAATCAACAAATGATTAATTTAAACATAACAATATAATTATAATGAAAAAAATTGTCTTTTTAATTACCGTATACGTAAATTTGGAATTATATTCGAAGAATTGGTGTGTTTTCTGCTTTAATTGCCGTTTTCAATTTTCCGCATGATTAAATAAATTTGACAGTTAAATATAAATTATTATTACAGAGTCTGATGAAACGGACGTTTATTAATAAATACAAATATAATGCGGGTACACAAGTCCGACTAAATAAAAATGTATATATACATAACATATATATATACATAACAATAATTGTAAATATTAAAAATCATATAATATTATTGAACAACTGTTGAATGTCGGTACTAAATAAAAATATAAACTATACCTTACGTAATTATTTACAGGACATTGTTTAAATTACTAAATGAAATTTGATTTTTATTTAATTTCCTCGAAATAATTAATATACCGCGGTAATAATGTAATTCAACACAATCACCTAAATGTAATATAAGGTGTATTATTTTAACGAGTAATTACAAATAATTCTACGTGAATTAAAAGTGTATAATTCTATTTGTTTGAAGGATATATAAAATAAATATTAAAAGTGAAGGAAAAGTTGATGTAAGGTGACTTACCGTTAATGTGCAAATTAACTTGGATAACCTTGGGGGGATGCGTACTAATCTGGCATTCGTACTGGCCCTCGTCGCTGCTGTTGACGTTCTTGATTTGAAGACGCCAGTTGTTGGGATATTGGAACTCGACAGTGTACCTCGAATCGCCGGTGTAAGTCTGTTGTCCCACCGTCAACAAGTTCATCTTATCACCGTCTTGTCTTCTCACCCAGGACACCTGGTTGCAAGACATTCTTGGTGTTATACACAATAACCCGGGAATATTACTCGTTGTCGTTACCTTTAATCGAATCTCGCGATTCTTTATTTCTTGATCAAATAATCTTGGGGAAAAGGATGAAAATTCATATATATATATATATATATATATATATATATATATATAAAGGAGGAATCTCGAGAAAATATCTCTGGTGAGAGGTGCAACTTAGTTATATATATATTATTCGCCAGAGAATTGTCGTTCACGAAAAATTGTATATAAATTTATTTATTTATGAATTCAATCATTATTATAAGTTATCCTGAAAATTGGATATCGAATCTATAACTTATCTTAACATTAGTGAAAAAAATGTTTCTATGTCAATATTATAAATAATTTTTTGAAACGCGAAAGAGAATGCAATTTCTCAATAAAATTGTGTAACGTAATATGAAGAGTAAAAACATTTTTTTATATATAATTAAAAACGAAAATCAGAAATATTATTTAATTTATTAATTTAAATAACTTAAACGAATTAAATCAATCTTTTATAAAAAAAAATAGGAATTATTATTCATTTACAATTTCTTAATAATGCCTGATAGTAACATTTTTTTCACTAATTTTGAGATAGGTAATTTTATCTTGCCAAAATGGGATAGATCTTCGTGCATCGGAGACGTCGATGTACACACGATTTAAAATATTTGTCGCTACGTTGCTCGAGGAAAACCTGTAGATGTATTTAATTTACCCTAAATAAAATGATAAAGTTCGTTTATCCCTTAGAATCGAAAAGTTGATCGCATTTAAACTCGATAATACCACTGAACCGTATAATTGAACTCGTACTTTCAATTAGACTCATCCGAACATTTATTTTTTCCTTTGTTTTATTTTTTAAGTAAATGTATATAGTGAACAAAGTGTAGGAGGGTATAGCGAGTGAAGTTGAATTAATTCGAGAGTGAATCGGTGACTCGTCCGATGTGCGAGTGTGCGATTTAACCCATCGCTGAGCGCTGTATTCATTTTGCGCAAGGTTGTGGAACGGAGAACGATAATAAAATTCGACGTGATAAACCATTGATATAGGGGGAAAAAAGGTTCTTATCTCGTACATGCTTGTTTTGTACCAATCGATCAGATAGGATGGATGATTTTATGCATCTTCGATCACCGTTCAAGTTTAATATCGGTCCAATCCGTATCACGATTAGGCTACATTAATTTCTAAATATTACACACTTTTACTCGCGTACATAATTTGTATGTGGTAGATATATTTTATTAATAAATACGCTGCCGCGATTGAAGAAATAATTTATATATATATATAATTCTTGACTGAATGTGAATTATATGAAACACTATGATGGAAATGTATTAAAGCTCCGAAATCTTTGCTCTCAAATTTTAATAACTATAACATTTCAATGTGCAGGGAAATCGTTAAAGTGAAATGAAGATGTAAATTGAATTTCTCTTGTGCATTATACGTCATTCTCAGTCGCGTAATAACTACGGTTGTTTAATGCGCTCTCGAGTGTACAGAAATTATGCTGAACGAAACTTAAGAATCTTAACAATGGATTATGATATTACTGCGATTTAATGCGGAAACTGTTTTCACTTTTTTTTAATCAATACTTTGTTTTATTAATGCGTAATATTAATTCGATTAATATAGAACGATTCTATAAAATTGTATCCTAGAAATTCAACAATTACGTGAATCTATAATTAAACGTTTCTAGTCGTCCGTTTCACTTGTTAACGGTTAACAAATAAACACCCCTCGTAATTGATGCTGAAAGAATAAATTATAAAAGAAATTGCTCGGAACGACGCTCCTCAAACCTTGGTAAAAGTTGAAAAAAGTCGGTGTTTTTTTTTCATTTTCGTTAAGCAGCGAAGTACGCGCTCCCAAGGTTTCGATTATTTAACGAGAGTGCTTTGGAAAAAGAATCGGTAACTCTAAAAGCGGACGGTTAACAAATGCGCATCTATTTCAAGGGACGCGGCTTCGGACAAGCGCGAAATTGAATCTTTGAACAGGATCTTCGGCTTGCGGTCATGCGCGCTTCCCATACACACTTCTTTTTCTCTGTTCCATTAGATTTTTCTTTATTTTTTTCTTTTCTTGTTGTTCTTTCGCATCCTGTCCTGTTATCCTATATTTATATATACGTACATTTTTTTTCAATCCTCGCGGTGTTTGACTTTTTAATTAACAGGAGGGAGTTCGTAATCAAAGGGTTTTTTGTCTTGTGCGCGAAAATTTTTTTAATTAGTCGGATTTAATTAGCGAAGACGAAACTCCCTGGGAGGGATGATTTTATAATTTTATTTAATTAAGAAAGTCGCGTGTAAGGAGTTCGAATAAAAGTGGATAAAAAATAAATGAATTTGTAATACATTGTATGGAACGAGTGAACTTATTGCTTATGTGGAAAGTTTGATAAGTGATCATTAATTTTTTGAATTTGTCTTCGTTTAGTGTAATACAGTACGTACCTTCAGTTACGTAAAGTAAATTTATTTGCAAAATTTATGTTAAGTTTATGGAATAAATCGTAATAGGGTATATTTTGTGTATTTTTCTTAATAATTTTTTAACGTATTTAGGATATATGCTAACTATATAATGAGAGTTTCGTTTAGAAATTTATTGAGGAGAAAGACTGATGGGCATTGATTATTTAAGTAGGTTTACTCGTTGTTAAAAGAAGACAAGTTGCAAGGGATAAGTACTGTACAATGTTTAATTGTTTAGTAAAATATTTTGTCCGTTATTTTATTCATATATATTTACTTAAATCATGCAAATTCTTTTTATTTTTAGATTCATTAAAATAATCATAATTTTTTTCAAGTACTTATTGAGTTAACGTTATAAAATCGTGGTAATAAACGAAGTATAAATACCCATTACCTCCTAAAAGATATTGCAATTATAAAAAATATTTCAAATTTTTACTTTATTTATTATTTTTTCATTATAATTAAAGGAAGAAAGTTGTTGAATTACCTACACGATAAAATTCTTCGAGTAAAATGTGCACTCGAATTGTTCGAGTTTTGGTTAAAAAATTTCACATTGAATCTGTTCGAGTGATTTTTAGAGTTCCGAGTAAAACTTTGGAGTGTGCGTCTTTCACTCGGAAGCTTTTCATTGAATCACTCGAGGTACTTGAATGAACCGAATAAATTTGACAAACACCTTAGGATTCGAGTGAATTTCAATCTGAAAGATCGAGTGAATTTTATAGAGAATCCATTGTACTAACCAAGATGTGTGAATTAAATTTTGGTTATTATTAATATACAATTGTATACGTATACAAAAATACTTAAACTAAAGTAAAATAAAAATAAAAAATTCAATACTTTTAGAATGGTTATAATATTTAAATCGCTATTGTTTTAATATATTAAATTCTACCATTTCGATATTCACTCAAAACATAAAAGAGCAATATTTTTCCACAGCTCACTCGAAGAATTTTAGTGTGTATAAGTTTTGTATATTAAATCGATGTTTACTCGTTTAAATTGATTAACTCACGGTTTTGTCTTGTAAAAGTGATATTCGACAATCCAAAGTGACATTGGCCCCCGCCTGTGCAGTGATATTGGTGCCTTTTCCTTCGAAATGTGGACCCCATCGATGATCGTGATAATGCTGATGTTTATTATGGCTACTGTGCGAATCGAATATGTAATTCAACATTGGTGAGTCCGTTGGACCAGGTCGCTTCAACGTCGCGGACTGTTTCGTCGTTACTTTCGCTGTGGTCGTTGTCGATATCTCTGTAACAGAAGCTTTAAACCAAAAATTTACTTACTCACGTAAAAAAATCCCATTTATTTCGATGAATATAGCCGTAATACAAGGAACTCACGATTAAATGATATAGTCAATTATGTACAATAGATTATTTTCCTTTTGATGCATATATGTTTGCATTGATGGAAATTTCTGTGTCATTGAATTATTATAGAATTATATACATGTCTGTAGGATCCGTAGTTCTACTACAATTCAGAATTCACAAAGGATCTAATTGACGGGAAGAGTGCCCAAGGCTTTGCAATTGAGCTTTTCAAATGGAATTCGTATCGTGTAACAGGTTTCTACGAAACGAATACGTACGATCGAATGGTACGCGCACGCGTATACTCTTAGCGATTAGACCTATATATATGCATTACGGAAATAACGTTATTGTAAAATTATACGTTTATAGCATAGAAAAATCGATGTATTAGTGATAAAAATGTTAATTACCAATGTATTTATATAATGTGTATTATCGATAATACGTATATATATTAATAATAACGTTTGCAAACAAAGCGCTCGAGTTGTAATCGTGTATCTATCATCAGGGTTCACTTGGGAATAAACCCAGGAACCAACCATTCGAAATTACGTAACCCGACTAAAATCAAATCACAGTTTGACAGTGATACGCATTAAATAATATACTTACGTACATAACAACCAGGATTTTTCAACATCGTACGTTTACACAAATTTGTAACTCATATACGATCGGAACATCAGAAAGATGTTACAGAAAATTTGAAGAATCACAAGAGAATATTATACATATATGTGCATGTACAGAACGATATATTAATTCATTGATATTATTATAATAAAAAAGAGGTGTGGTTTGAACGTCTGAAACGTCGCCGATCAAAAGTATTGCGTTAGTTCATCAACATCGCTATAAATATCCCTTTCATGAAAAAATACTTTGAATCTTTACAAAAGAATAGATTTTGTTGTAACGATTACAATTATCGATATACCCTGACTAAGAACTTTCAAATGTTGAAAATACTATTTTTGGATTACCTTTGCTTTAGTCCCCTCGTTTTATTTATTTAGATTCATGTATTAAAATTTCTTTTTTACCTTCACCTCTGACTTGGGAAGATCGATAAATTCTATTCAACTGATATTATTTAGATTCATTTTTATATCGGTATATATCTCCACGATTCCACTATACTACTTACTTTATTTCCCTATTACGAAGCTTTCAGATTTCTAAGAACGAATTGGTCAGCCGGGGTAACGCTTTGATAGAATAATTTTTCTCCACGAACCTTTTATGAGAAAGTATGTGAATCACATATGCGTACATGTGTGCTCACACGTGATAAACATGAGTATTTGGTTGGGGCGAATCGAATTTCCTCGGAAATACAGTGGGTGCTTCTTTGACGTTAGAAGGTTCGAAGAAGCAAGGAAGAATACTTCGTTACAAGTCCTCTTTACCACTGATACTACTCGAAGGAAATAGAAACCTCGGAATACACGTGTGGGAGTATATATATATACATACATACACATGTGAAATTCTAAGAAAAATAAAGAAAAGAGGATCTTGATGCCAAATGTGAAGGGAGAATCGGATAAATTCTTTGATTAAATGTTTCAATTTCATGTTACGTATAGATTTAGTTATACAAAGTTACTAAAGATTAAACTATTTTTTTGCTCATATTATTCAGCTGCATTTGACAGCATCACGAAATATTTACCTACGAAAAGCCACATATAAAGTGGTCGTATGGAGATCTCTATTAGTGTAATACCCCTTTAAAAAATTATGTGAAGCCTCTTAAAACGTGATATCGTTGCTCGCAAAAAATTCTCCTCGCTATATCTTGCTCTTTACATTTTAAAATTGAAACACTTAAGGTGAGTATGTACAAAATACAGATTTCTGTAATTGATTTTTGAAATATAGCTGTTGATTTTAATTTATTTTTATTTTTTTTTTGCCATACGCACAATTGTTGCATATTATAAAGAATGTGCCTTAACTTGTACAATTGAATAGATGTGCAATCTATAATAATTGAATAGATGTACAATCTGGGTGCGGCGGACCGAAATTACAAGAATCTGCACCTTTTAATCCCAACATTATATCGAAAATATTAAATTAAAAATCTGAAAAAAATTCATACGGATAGCTTAAAACATAAGGAAGAGCAAGGCGTTTTGATTTAAATAAAAAATCATTTATAAATAATAATTGAATAAACAATTTTTGGTCGGTATAATTATTAGTCAAAAAAGGCGTGATCTTTCAACTGAAACATTGTGATCAAATTATGGATATTGGACGATTGATACAAACACTACTGGGGAATGTATTTTCATCAAGTGCATTTTTAACCCAGATATCGTATGACCTCCGTCGCTGATTAGCATCAGTTTGGGAGCATTAAAAGAGCGACATTAAAATAATAATAAAAAAAATTATGGATTTAAAAACCTGGAGAAATTTGGGTATTTTGGCAACATTCATTTCAGCATCGTTTAGTAGTCCACAATCAATATACTAGGAATTAGCACGAGTATATTACCTTGGTAGAAATAGAATTCTATTTGATTGGTAATAAATAGATAATTTTTATAAGAATAATCGAAAAATAGGTGAAAAATATGCGAAAAATGTGCCCATATTTATATCCTCCCAATGAAATGCTCTTTCTCCCAATTTTTAACCATTAAATAAACTACAATTTAAATTTTCTTCTGTTTTGAGCTAATTTTTAGTTTATAAACATAAATGAAATTTGAGTCTAGTTATATGCTATTAAATGTCTATTAAAAATGGACAAATGGAAAATATAATAAAATTGCATTTATCTTCGTAAATACTGGAAATATAACAGAAATTAATTGTAAATCAAACAAAAACTTTAAAAACCCATTCGAATCTACAGGAATTTTGAAGTTCGCTCCCGTGTAAAAAAAAAGTATGGGAAACGTCTGGGAAAAGTCTGGCTTATAAAGTCTTGGCAAAGTCTAGCTGGTGAGACTATCCCATACTTTTTGCCAGACTTAATATATTTTAAATCAACCAGACTTTCTCCCGTACATTTTGCCAGACTTTATAATTATTTTGAAAGTCTGGGAGAAATCAACCAGATTTTCTTCCCCACATTCTGCCAGACTATATAATAATTTTTAAAAGTCTGGGGAATTCAACCAGACTTTCCCCAGACTTCCCTCTCGTCGAATCTTCGTCGCATTGCATCTTTCAAACATAAAATGTATATTATCTTTAATTAACAAAAACAATACATCCTCGACATGTTTTGAGCTATCGAACTCTCAAAACCACCAGATACTTATCTATCACATATAAAAAAGTCTCTAATGTGTTTCATGTATCTCGCGACAACAAACTGATGAAATGGTTAGGGTACAAAACAATATGAAAACCAACTTCAATTTGATGATTGTGTTTTTATAATTGTAACCTAACCGTTTCATCTGTTTCATCAGTTTGTTGTCGCGAGATACACGAAAAAAATTGGTGACTTTTTCATATGTTAGATATGATAGATAAGTATCTGGTGGTTTTATGAGTTCGATAGCTCAAAGATGTCGAGGATGTATTGTTTTTATTAATTAGAAATAATATAAATTTTATGTTTGAATAATGCAATTCGACGAAGATTCGACGAGGCGGAAGTCTGGGGAAAGTCTGGTTGCATTATTCAAGACTTTTAAAAATGATTATAAAGTCTGGCCAAATGTGCGGGAAAAAGTCTGGTTGAATTCCCCAGACTTTTAAAAATAATTATAAAGTCTAGTAAAATGTGTGGGAGAAAGTATGACTTATTTATCCCAGACTTTCAAAATAATTATAAAGTCTGGCAAAATGTGCGGGAGAAAGTCTGGTTGATTTAAAATATTTTAAGTCTGGCAAAAAGTATGGGATAGTCTCACCAGCTAGACTTTGCCAAGACTTTATAAGCCAGACTTTTCCCAGACGTTCCCCAGACTTTTTTTTTTACACGGGCTGTTACCGGAAAGCAGGAAAGATTATTCAAATATTTTGAGATTATAGTAATTCCAATTAAAAACCGTTTAATCAGAAATTTACTACCAAATTTTTAATTCCTAATCCTTAGATTCAAATTTGTACCAGGGCATTTGTTATAAGGAATAGACCTAGAATTAATAATTGGAACTAGCAAAGTTATAAAGCAGCAATATAAGTACCGGTTGCAGAAGGATATACACATTCATGACGTATACTGGGAAGTAAGTACAGTGCCGGGAAGAACATAAAATCGAGAAGTCAGGAAACACAGACGTCGCATTTCCCGCGATGGATCGCGGAGGGGTAGGGGGCACGTACGCGGAAGGATAGACGCGATTTCTTACCACGAAACAAGGAGCGAAACTAGCAGCATTTTTCCTTTCTCCGCCAAGTTTTCCGGGCATTGTGCGAGCCCCGACAATATCGCGACACAATGCCACAGGGGAGACGCGGGAACGTTGTTCGTCGACTCGAATCCGAACAAAGCTACGTGCACACTCGGTACAACCATCTTTTTTCGTTGGCTCTTCTTATTTTTCCTTCCATCCAACGCATGGCGGTAAAGGCGATTTCACCGAGGTTTTGCCGAGTGCCGATGAAACGTACGCAGAATATAAGCATCGTTAGGACTTCAATACCATTCGGGGAAGAGTTACTCTTACTCTACGAGACTCGGCAACGGAAGATTATCAAGAGTTTGCGAGCCCGTCAACCCTGGATTGTACGTTTTTTTACGATTATACGTTTCTCAGCTTTTTTCTCTTTCTCTTATTTTCTTCTTCAGTTTTTTTTAAGAAGGAGAACCTTCATGCGATATTGCTACGTTGTTGGAAGAGTGATATCCTAAATTGACAGAAGAATTGTGTGCTTTGGTACAATAGCGTATTATTGGTAAAATCGAGCTGTTATAAATGTGAAAAAATACGGTGCGTGATACGAGCACATAACCGATTGAAAAATCATTGTTGTAACTTTAAAATTCAGAAGATTTCACATAAACTAAAGGACTTTATGCGAGGTCAATGAAAGAGCAAAAAATAATAGGATAAGAACACTTTATACGCAAAATGTATTATCATTATTAACTATTATCAAACAATTTTTTATTTAATTTATTTCTATGGATACATATTTAGGATCGTGCTATAATTTTTTTACCACAATGTACTTACCACGGATACCTAAAAAACTTTTTCATTGAGTAGACTGAAATTATTTGATATGTCTTTTATAATATAAAAATATGAAGAAAGCCAACTTATCTCTTGCCAATGGCCACTTTTACGGAAGTTATTCGACATCCAATAATAATAGAAGTAAAAATTACTTCCAATTCGGTCGCTTATAACTCGGAAACAAATAAAGATAAACAATCAAACCAAAAACCAGAAGAAAGTTGAGTTCAAGTAGATATGGTTTGAAAAAAAGGAGCTCAAATTGCTTAATTTGAAGCAAAGTTATGAAGAAAATAAAAAATTGAAGATTATTAGGCCAAAAGAAACAATAAATTTTTCATATTAAATTTTGGCCTAATAGTCTTCAATTTCTTATTTTCTTCATAACTTTGCTTCAAATTAAGCAATTTGAGCTCCTTTTTTTCAAACCATATCTACTTAAACTCAACTTTCTTCTGGTTTTTGGTTTGATTGTTTATCTTTATTTGTTTCCGAGTTATAAGCGACCGAATTGGAAGTAATTTTTACTTCTATTATTATTGGAACTAATCCACTTAAAAGGAACAGAACTTATAAAAATAATTATATTAAAAAATTAATTTGCAAAATTATTGCACAAAAATAAAAAAATTGTGTGAAAAAAACATATAAATAATTGTTTAAATAAACATTTTCAATACTTCTTGTAAGTTTACTTCATTCAAGTGTAATAGAATGGTGTTTAATAGTTATAAAATTTCAGCCTATTCGATGAAAAAGTTCCTGAGATATCGTGCGGTAAGTGCATTTTTGATAGAAAATCATATTACGAATAGCCATAAATTAATTGTCATAATTATATAGAAATTATATGTTTTGCATTTTTAGGCTATAACAATCCCGAAAAAAAGTAATTGAACAGCTAGCTTGAACAGATCATGGGAAAAGGGATATCTAGAGTCGTTCGGGTTAAATATCCATATTTAAATATAGGTATATCTAACATAAATTATTATTATTATACTACATGTAAATTCATGTAATATGTTTTATTCGTAACATTTTATTTAAAACAAATGAATTGTAAACAAGTAAAAATTAACGGTGAAAAGCGGCGAGTCATATATATATATATATATGTCACCGCATATTCTTTTCCACGTAAAAACTCGGTAGCCATCAGAGAAAGCTATCAGTAAATTACGTTAACTTAAAAATTTTGAATTTCGATTTCATTTCATCATCTACACACAATTAAAGTTTACAATTTTAATCTTTGTATTCCTCAAGACAATACGATTCTGCTTCGTATTTTATAAAATCTGAAATATTTATCACGCAAGTTCTTGGAATTCCGTAAAGTAAAAATGGTCGCATTGTTGAAATATTCTCTTTTTATCTTCGTGCGGAACGATGTACGTAAATTTTTACATGTGGATGCATGAGGAGCTCATACAAATATTCAAACTACTACGAAATTTTAAATGTGTATATTTTTTTTTGGTTTGTTCTTATACAAATGAACATAAATTCTACGATGCGGACACATATATATTTAACAAACTTATTTTAAAACGATTTTAAAAGGAATTAATGTGGTATAATGTTTACAAGAGCACCTTTTTCCACTCGTAGAGAAACTTTTATTTACTCAATGATAATTTATAATTATTCGTAATCAAGTTTATCTTAATTTGCCGTTTTTTGATATTTTTAATTGGTTTAACGTCGGTATACATAGGCTATTATTTACGCGTTCTTTGGGCAATTCTTTAGGTTTTCCTAAAAGGACGAGACGTAGAAAAAGTTTCACCGTTAGCCCCCGTATTTTTAATGAGACTAAAACATTATTTTCGCTTTCCCAAATAAATCACGTTGCGACCGGAATTAACGATGTCCAAAAAAAAATTGTGAAAAAGAAAAAAAGAAATTCGAGGATGAAAAATAGAAAAGTCTCATATTCACCGTGAATTTACGCCCGTTTACACATTGAACTCAGTCCATTTTTCCAAGTGGTAAACCTTCATTTTACCCTTTAAACTCGGGTTGCTCGTTCCACCGTTCTTTCATTGCTCGGAAAACGTTGTCGCGCGTCCCGGAACGTATTCGCCACCATTATGCATTCAGAAGCTCGAAGACGAAAGAAATTAAAGAAAAAAAAAGGAAGAAACGAGGAGGCGAGAAGTAAGGAATACAACGACAAAAGAAGCGAAGAAAAGAGAACGATAGAATGGAGGAAGAAAGCAGCTCGCTCAAAGTTCCGGAGGCTGATCGTTTAGAAAGCATTTTCATGGCATAGCGAATCCGGGGGTTGGTATATAGTGTACACTGAAAAGGCCCTTTGCGCAGTGGTCAAATAAGATTTTCTCTGCCTTAATGTCGCGTTCTCCTGACTTTTCAACTGCACGAGGAGGATGGGTTCCTCTTTATACCACGGTCACCGTAATACACCCCGGGCATTCGTGGATGGAGGGAGAATTATCCTGGTTATGTGTGTTTCGTATCCGACGAGAAAGTTACTTTGAAACGGTTTTTTAACTCGCGACATTTGAATAAGTTTCCCCTTTTTGTCTCCTCTCCTATCGCTTGTCCTTACACTATTTTCCATCGAGATAACATTGTATAAATTTCTTACTTGAAAATTCGGGTTGTTAATTCAATGACAATTTCACATTATCTTTCTATTATTTACTATTATGTACAAGTAGTCGGTGCAATGCTGTATCGAGTAACTAATTTCGTATTGTGTAACGTTATTAATTACATTTGTCCGAATTGAATAACGTGGATGCAGCCAATTTCCTTTTCAATTCCATCGTTTACGTCGGAGTCGTCAAAATAATTTACGCAAAGTATAATTAGGCTTGTACGGGAAACCTCGTTACCAGAGATCTTTGCATTTTAGTTTATGTACAATCTCGTAATTTTGATTATTCTCGTCGTTAGTAAGGAAAATATAGAAAGAAAACGTATATACGCGCGCCGGTGAGAAATGTCCAATATCAGCTCAGTGCGAAAGAATCCCGAAAAAAGTTGGTGTTCGTTGTGTTAAGTGCGACAAAACGAAGCCGTACCGAAGCTTTTATGGAATGTTGAATGAGCTTCTTTCCATCCCCACCTTTCGTTCTTTGGTTTCCTTTTATACAGATCTATCCGCAACCACGTCCCTCCTCCTCGTTTTTTTCTTTCCTTTTTTTCCATTTCCCATAGTTTCTCCTTCCTTCTTGTTCTCGACTCGAATTTCCTCTTTCGAAGAGAGAAAGAGAACCGGCCGTAAGAAAAACTGATCAGAATTCCGGTGCAGGTGTCGGGCGCGTGTCTCGGTTACCCGATGCGGAAACACCCCTTCTCCTCCCACCCTCTCTCTCTCTCTCTCTCTCTCTTCCTTTTTCGCCTCGTTCTCGGTGCTACCCTGTTTACGCTCTTCGTCGTCCAAACTGTATGGAAATCATTATATTAGCACGGGTCTACGTGGTCTTTTCATTTCTTTTTAATCTACGTTATCAGATATATACTATATATAATTATTACGGTTACAGTTGCATTTCGCATTAAAACTTGATTGCGACGGACAGCGCATTCTTCAAATTTATTGAAAATTAATTCAAATACAATTTTCACGTATGTGTGTTGGACGATAATTGATATGTACCAATATATAATTAAACAAACATTTTCATTGTTAATTATGCAGTTTTTTTCATGTACATGTATATGTCTATATACCATATGGAAATATTGCGGTCCGTGTAACAAATCGAAACGATATTTACTTCGTCTTTTTTCATTGAACATAGTCAAAAAAATGGTTTCGTTCGTAAATATATATGTATATGTATATAAGACATCAACCTTATATTTACTCTAAAATAGTCAGCATGACTTTTCAAACTATCACTTTATTAAATTGTCTTACAATATACGCAAAAAGTGTATAAAAATGTTTTTAAACATCTTAGACGGGAAGCAAGCGATAGAAACATTTTTAAAAGTTTCGGAAAGTTTATCTTTCCATTGAATTACTTTACGTTTTCTACTTACAAGAATAAAAAGGATTTCGGTGGAAAAAGATAAATTTTTCAAAACTTTATCTGCGACGATTTTTATGTCTTTTAATTTGCCGAAAATTATTTTGTACGTGCACGTAGTGGTAGTTCATTTTACATATATATAAATTTAATACTCGAATAATCAATTTTTTCTGTAATATATTTAACATCGTCGACTACAAAATAATTTATAACATTCGTAAATAAATATTTTATTTAATTTAATTTCTTAGCTGTGGAAGTGTTCAAAATTTTATGTAAATCGACGAGTCAACCAAGCATTTTCTCGTGTCTCCAGTCTACGATCCGTACAGCTTTACCAGACTACAATTAAAATGAGTAGCTTTATAGTTAATTGAAAAGGACTTCCATTTTTTCACGATTGAATTATTTTTATGAATATTAATATTATTTGCATCTTGGAGCACGATATTATACAAATAAAAGTTTAATTCCACCGGGAATCGATAAAACTAAATGGTTTCTTTGTAATTGTTTTAAATCCAGCATATTTTTTTTATATAGATCGAATAAATTGTAATTGTAGGTAAGAAATTTGAAGGTGATTTAAAACATTTATATATTTGTTGATATACGATCATTTATTATAATTATTACTTTTCAATAATATTCTGTATACAGTTGAGTGGAATGTATAATATATCTTTAATTTTGAATTCTCTAAAGTTACTTGAAGTTTTTACTAGTTTTAAGAAGAAAAATAAAGCTAATGAAAGTAAAATTCATAATTATATACAGATAAAATATTGGTAAGACGTATATGTTTTCGATACAGAAAATGTGTAATAAAGTAAGACTCACGACGAAACCGTTAAATACGAGTAAAGAGTATAAATGAAATGAATAATTTAACTGGTCGTAAAACTAATTGACCCAGTTTCGGTTTTTCTCAAAGTACCTCAGAAATCGGAAAGGTCGAAGAAATTTTTCTTCATTGTCTTTATATTCTTTCCAATTTGTCTCTATTCGGTCTTTCGTCTCTCTATATGTATATACATGCCATTAGGCTCACAAGTACTCTACGTATATATCCCTCCATATATCGGCCAGGCGCGCAGGTTCCGAGGCTGTTCCGCAAACACTTGAAAAATCATGACGGAGCGCGTTTGCGCGATGCTCTTAGTATTTCCATTATCTTTCCAGTGTTATGAGAAACTTGTGCGCGCGAGGTATCTCGGAGCCTTCTTCAGGTCACTAACGATTACGGAATTTCTCTTCTTTTTTCTTTTCTCTCTCTCTCTCTCTCTCTCTCTCTCTATTTCTTTCTTTTTTTCCTACTAAGATTTATCGTTTACGTTGATGATACGCGCTAGATGAACTTTCATCAAAGACAAGAACGGATGAATACTTTTTGAATACCGTTATTCATTTTACTTTTCTTTTAATATCGCGGATCAGGAAGATAAATTATTCGCAACCCGATTTATGTATATATATATTATAGGTCGAAAATATAATTTTGAATAGGTTTTTTTTATATTTTTTTATTTACGGTGGCTAAAACCAAGCGTTTTCGAAAAAGTACACTAATACATTTATAAATGCAGGATTGCATATACGAGGTTCAGTGCAACGTACGCAACACAGTCACATCGATTCAAAACTGTATTATCGTTGATGACGTAAGAGAAAAAATTATTTTTCCAATCTACAACTGTAAAGCGAAGTATACAATTATTATCGTTCACAATTCTCAAACGATGAATAAGCGTAAATGCGTTAACGACGTCTCGGTAAACAGTACGAGTATAACATTGGTGTATATCCTTAATTAGGGAAAAATAGCTGTTATTCGTTGATCGATAGAAAATGGTGCGTAACGAAAATCGTTTTGCGCTCGGCGAACAAACGGGAAATCGAACGATTAATGCCGCGCGTTTCAAACGACCGGACGAGCGTGATTTACGGTATGGCACGTTTTTGATTTAAAAGGAGGAGGGAGAAAACCGAGCTGTGTCGATGCTCTTTCAATATGCGTGAACCCCCTCCCCCCCCAATCCTCGGTTCTATTTGAATGTATATATATATATATATATATCGGTTGGTAAAATTGAAAAGCTTTTGGAAATTAATAATTGCCGATAGCGAAAAAGGAGGTGGAACCAAACGCTGCGGAAAATTAACCGATCCGTTATGGTGAACGTGATATTTTGTCAATGTGATACCGTATACGTACACGTGGTTTTTCATTTTCTCTTGACCCTTGGTATATAAGCTACCATACATATATATATATAAATATATACCCATTCGAATGTTTGAGGGTCTGCATTGCGTATATATCTGTCCAGTTTCGGATGTACGGGATAAATCCACTATTAATTGCGCTTTTGAAGCATTGCGAGTTTATTCTCTTTCGCGTTATATTCATTCGGGATTGTTGCGGACGATGTTTAATTGTAATCGCGTGCGTATATATATTGAACAATTAAAGATAAATTGTTTACCTTTCGAGACATTTATGTGTTACACTCGATACACGTGGTATTCGTATACAAATAAGAATTTTAGTCTGTATACTCCGAAGCACAGGAATTTTCGCATATTTTTAGTATGCGACATCTAACTTTCTAATACGTTTAGTTAACGATAGGAGAAAATAAATCTATGAAAATATTTCGAAAAAGAAAATAGCCTTGACTCAGTAATTGAACTATCAGTAAACAAAAATCTGGTTGATTTAACTAATTTTTGCTGTTGAATAATTCCGACTAATTTTTTCGGTTATTTTAACTGCACGCTTACTATTATTTTTACAATCCAAATCAATCAAAGTAACGAATGTACTTTTGTTGTTTCCAAAGTAATTTATTGAATTACGAACGAAAAATATTGTTTTCGTTCATTTAAGAACATTTGAAAGTTTTCTATTTTGTAACTAAATTTCATCCTAACTTAGTTGTGTTTGATATAGATACTTATTTTAGTACAATATTTGAAATTAATTATTGCACGCAGGTGTATAATTTTACTTATTATCACACACTTATTATAATAATATCGCACACTTTATGTATTTATCTGCATATCGCATAAGGTGCTCGCATTTTGTATTGTATTTGTTAATTTATTTCTACGATGAGAGTGTTATGAAATTAATAATTCTGCAACTTTTTTCCTTTTGCTAGATAAAATTATTAATTTATTAATATAACTAATTATAAACGAAATTCACACCACTTCTGAATTATGTACTACGGTTAATTAGATCAATTAAAAAGATTACTAGAACGACCAAAATTTGTTTCTTCTCAAAACAATCCTTTTTCGTTTCTACTCGCACTCTACTCTTTGTCCGCCGTCCGAACTCCACGCTTCCGCTTTTTCTCACCGCGTTCGCACTCAATCCACATTTCCACACTTACTCACTAGACGTACCACTCTACTCATTACAGTTCTATAACGTAATACATTACGATAGTAAGAATGTATTGGGCTTATATATACGAACTACACAAATTTTAGAGCACTTGTGAATACTAGCCAAATTGGTCACCACCTATCAACGCAACACGAAGTTAAAATTCGAAATAGGAAAATATGATATTTTAAAAAATTATTAATAAAATTTTAACGATCGGCATGTGTTTTTCCGTTTATCGTTTGGTCACCTTGACGCCCATTAATCATACACAAATATCTATATACATTTTACTCTTTCCAATAATATTTTTCAAATTTATAATATTTTCAATAAAATTTATAGCTTACAAAACATAAGTATATCTTACTACTTCACTTACAAGGAGAGGTCACACCCTCTGGAAAACGGATCCTTATCAAACTCTAGGATATAATTTCTACTATAAAATCATGCAGAAAGCCGGAGTTTTAGTGTCCAATGCCCATTTTTACGATAGATATAAGCAAATAATGAAAAATCTTGCCGAAAAAACCGTCGAGCTTGATCGCTTATAATTCGAAAACGATTAAAGATCTAACTTTAAACTAAATTTTAAAAAAAAGCTGAGATCAAGTAGATACGTTTTAAAAAAAAGGAAGCTCAAATGTTTTAATATGGTCAAAAGTTATGGGAAAAATAAGACTTAGCCAAAATTATATCGAAAATTTAGAGTTACAATTTAATGATATTTTAGGCCAAAATTTCGTCTAATTCTTATTTCTTCCATAACTTTTGACCATTGTCACGGGCGTCTCCGCGCGACTTAGGTGTATGAGAAGGATAGAGAGAGCGATAAGGTGTCTCGACTAATGTAAGCGTTGCATTGCAGCGCGGACGTTAGCTCGATGGTCAGAGTACGAGATTCGTAATCCAAGGTCCGTGTGTTCGAATCCCGTCGTCCGCCTTTTTTCGCTCCTCGCCTTTTTAATCCGTAACATCATATTAAAATATTTGAGGTTTCTTTTTTTTTAAACGTATCTACTCGACCTCAGATTTCTTTCAAATGTTTCCGAATTATAAGCGATCAAGCTCAACGGTTTTTTCGGTGAGATTTTTCATTATTTGCTTATATCTATCTATATATTCTGCATGATTTTATAGTAGAAATTATATCCTAGAGTTTGGTAAGGATCCGTTTTTCAGAGGGTGTAACCTCTCCTTGTTAGTCATAGGAAAATTTGTACAAATATTTTTCAATTCTAATATGTATTTTACACATTTGTTGATTCAATCAAATTTTTATTAAATTAAAAAATTTACGATTGAGTTAACATAAATTTTGTTCGAATCAATAATTAATGTAATTATTTTACCAAAATCACGTTTTCTGGATTTATCATAATACGTTTTGTTAAATTAATAGTAAATCCGTCCGTAGAGAGTATCAGTATTTATTGAACCGCCGCAGTTGAAATCAACTAATTTTTATGTTTCACCGTGTTGGGTTACAATTTGTTTAGTTGAAAATTCTAATATTATAAAATATATTTGAAAATGTGTTTTACCAACAGATTGGCAGAATGAATTATGTTCACTTGTGTATACCGATACAAATGATCGGAAATGAATCAATGTCAAAGCACTTGACTCTTTTATATTTATATCGTCGTTCGACTTTCTGTTTTGGTATCCGTCAAGAGGGTTTCTCCCAAAAGGATTGTGGGTAAAAGAGCAAAACCCGCTTACCGATCCAAAAACAACTTATCTAGAAGTGAATAAGTATCGGATTACTGAGAAAGAGATTTTAAAGCCTTTTAAGGATGTTGTGTATAGTAGGCGCCGAAATCGATTCTCTGTACAATCAACGTTATTTGCTTTATTCTTAACCTTCTTCGAGGAAGCACGCAAGATCGATTTAAAGAATATTTATATCATTGGCTTCAAGATAAATTATAATCATTTTCTTTTTGTCGAAATATACAATCTATTTATATAAATTCTTTTCTTTTTTTTTTCGTTATACTAAATTTCTTATAGCAAGTACGCAATGTGTAAGATATAAATATATTAAAAAGTATTTTTTATATAAGAAGCAGAATCTTTTAAAGCTTTTAGACGATATTTAAAATTATGGTAAATAAGTATAAAAATATTACCATAAGATAGAAATTTTCACTATATATTTTTATTAAATATTCTTGCTCGTTTTTTTTTGTCGAGAGAAATTTCTTAATATTTTAAATACAGCGTGCCGTTTATAAAAGTATTTCAATATCAATGTTACAATTTTTTTATAATTATAATATTTATAATACTTAAAAATTGATACTAGTAGTTTACTGTATTAAGTTACAGTGATGATATTAAATTTCTAACTTTTGGCGTTAAAATAAATTGTAGCAGCTTATACATATATATAAAAACTCCAGTTAAAATAATAAACTTGATACAACCACGTTATTTCAAGAAGTGATAGGTATGTAATTTACTTTTCGTAACTTTGTTCCAGCTGACCGAACTATACCAAATTTTACCGTAATTTTAAAAACACGTAATTTTCATGTCTCCGCGGTACAAAATGTGACTTAATTCGCGGATAAACTCGCGTCTCTCTTTCTAATATCCGGCATTGTTCAGGAAAAGGATGAAAATAGAGTCTACACGGAATCCGATAATTTTTAATCGGGAAAATATAATTTCAATAGGAAAAAAGGTAGTGTAATAATGAAAAGAATTTCGTTGGATTCATAAAATTTCATGACCAAAGTCGAGAAGGTTGAGGATTTCCTGGGATGCAGCAACGAAGTAAACGGCGTAGGATGAGCGTCGCTCGTAATATAACAATTCATCGCGAATTTTCCAGCGAACGGAGAGGAAAATCCTGTCCGCACCTGGGAAGCCTTATATGTACATATCAAGGGAAGAGATATAGCGGTAGAAGCGTATGAGCATTTTGATACCTCGAGGTATATAACCTTTCACTTATATTGACATCTTTAAACGTTTTCTGCCTGTATTAACACGAGCCATGTTTCATAAACTCTGATGGAAATATGTGGTACGAAAATATGTCGGATTTTTCTTTTTTCTTTTTTTTTTTTATAAAAATGATATATTGGGGAAGAATTTTTCCTTTAAAGAAGATGCGGTTTTTTGTTTTATTTACAATACCGTAATGTTTGATGCATAACGTTTTATGAAAAAGCTATACGCATCGGAAATAATTTCCCTCACTAGAAAAAAAAAAAAATATATGTCCATTCGAAATTTTCATCTTTTTCGAAAAGTGTATTATCATCGAATGAATTTATCTTCTTCAGGCAGTTTAATTGTGCGTCCATCGTAACGCAGAGCGGATAGATGAAATCAAGTAATTGGAATTGTTATTTTTATCTTAAAAATAAACAAAAATGCAGTGTATCCTATTTGCAAAGCTGTAATGTAGGTGAAAAAAAATTATTGGATTTTCTATTTCCTTTAACAGTCTGTAAATCGATTTGTTATTAGCAATCTTTTATCTCTTTACGTAATAAAATTAAATTTCGAAATTAAAAAAAAACACGTATAACTATCAATTACACGATCACGTATAAAATTGCTTTTACATCCACATTGAATAATAAAGAAAAAAAAAGTAATTTCAACTTACGTCGTGTTTGAAAGTTACAATATCTAGGTAAACTTTAAATAATATAGATGAATAAGGTTATATCTAAGGAAACGTTTATTTAAACACCAAGATTTATAAATGCAGAACACGGGACACCTCTATAAGAATACTCATAACAATATATATATATGAAACGGACGTAATTAAAATAACATTTAGATTTTTATAGTTAATCAGAGTTCTTAAATCAAAAGAATTGCAACTTGCGATCATATTTCACGTAGTAAAAGGGTAAAAATATAGTCTGTTTTTTCTGTCGATGACAACAATGGCGTAGCTCGCGCAAGCTTTGAAAACCCGCATAATTTATCATCATTTTTCATTTTGACTTCACGGGCAACGGTGCAAGCCTTTAAGAATCGTGCTTGAAGCGAACGTCAAAGGGCACGTCCCGCGTACAATTTCCGTTCCGAGCGCTCGGGCGCGTTCTTTTTCCACCCAAGAGAGCTGCGCAAAACTCCACTACTCCCCCTTGAGAATGAAGTAGCACAACACCTGCTGCACGCAAAATCACGATTTGCCTTTCCCTGTTTCACTCTTTCTCTCGTGCTGTTGCGACTCTTCCTTCGCTCGATGCCTGCTCGTCTTCATTAATGCGCGATATAATCTTTATCACTGTTAGTTGAACTGCAATTAGATGTATTATACAATTATGCTAATTTGTTCTATTTTAGGTATATATAGATATCTCATTTAATCCCTTAATCAGATAAAGACTTCCCCTTTTTACTATTTTTTTTTTCAATTAAACCTTTATTTAACAAAGTTAAAAGGATTATTTTTCAATTTATTTTAAACCTTTATTGTTAGAATAGTATTCACAACAATGTCAAGTATCTTTAAGTGCGTATTTTATTAAAATAAATTACGATTAAATTACTAATAAATAGTGATAATGCTTTTACTGCAACAATCCTTTTCTGCATTGCCTTTTCTTGTTATATATATATTTCTCTCTTTATTATCTTTGAAAAATTATTTTATTAATTATGTCAAATACGAACATTTTGCTATAAATAAATTACTTGTTTCAGTTATGTTTCGTATAGTAAATGAAAAATAGATTGTCGACGGTATAATGTTAAAACTAACACACGGAGAAAAAATGTTCTGGTAAAAATGACAATGCTGTTTAGTTTAATGAAGAGAAACTTGACAAATAGTAAAAATTACTATTTTGTCACATGAAAATGTTACTATATATCTAATAACATTTACTATATATCTCGTGAATTTTCCTATAAAAAATAGTAATTTTCATCATTTGTCAACTCCCTCTCTCTCTCTCTCTCTCTCTCTCTTTCTTCATTACTAAACAACATCGTCATTTTTACTACAAATTTTTTCTCTGCGCTCTAGTCGCATTGTACATTGTTCAAATCGTAACGTTTCAAAGCGGTAAGTGAAATATATTTATCAAAATTTTAACGTTTGGTAATATGTATATGTATACTAATATCGGTCTCTCGAACCAAATGCTTTACTTTTAGATTATTGAAGGCCTATCGTACTCTTTGTCCACTAGAGGACTTAGTGGACAAAGAGTACGATAGGCCTTCAATAATCTAAAAGTAAGCATTGGTTCGGAGAGACCGATATTATTATACATATACATATTACCAAACGTTAAAATTTTGTAACAAATACTCGCGATACGGTCTAAAAATTCGCGCTCTGGCTGGTGGCTTTTTCCACCACCAGAGGGAGACGGACTATCTCTCTACACTCGTTGGAGAGATCGTCGTCTGTTTTCTATATATATAGCCGCAGAACATCTTGCTGGCGTCGCATATCATCTTGCGACAGGCGTCTAAGGTAAGATCTCCCAGTTCCTTACTGAGGAGTCCAAACTGGAGATCGAGGACGAAACGCCTTTAATTATTTTAAAAGGCCGTGCTCTGGGAAATTCCACCAACTCGTTCATATTTAATATGATTAGAATTTGTGAGATTCTTCAATTAATAAAAAATTACGATCAGGATCTCATTCAACCTTCGATCAATGTGCCACTTGAGATACACAAAATATACACGCGTAAAATTAATAAGAATAAATAAATTAAGATTAAATTTTCACGTATCTGTAAATAATAATTTATTTACATTATAATTAATATCAAATAAGAGTTTTTCATTGCAATTATAAATTTTCTCTAACTTTAAGAATTATGTCAATTTTCTAACTATTAAGCAAAATGTACTTCGTATGAAATAATGGACATTTTTTTTTACAAAAAAAAGTTTGTAATAGTAAAGGAATATATTTCTTAGATATTGAGGAATCGACATTTGCTACAAATGAAATAAAATTTTACGCTACGAAATTCATGGTTCTTCGAATGAAACAATCGTTTCTCTCAGTGTACATGCACTTCTTTAATTCATTCGTTTTCTTTTTTTTATTTCTTCGTTCAATCAATCAACGCATTATAATATTATCAGTCGAAATGTCAAATAAAATTTAAAATGTATAACAAATTTGTATGATAATTTTTCTACGTCGTTGTAATAACATTGTCTGAATAAGAGAATACATGCGGGTTATTCTTATTTGCTTACGTTACATCAGTCACGGTTGATTCGCGTTTTCTTAAAATATTTATTGCAAATAAACTAATACAACTTTGGTGACATTGCCACGTTACGACCATCTGCGTTGTACACCGCGAAAGCAGTGTTTGTGACACGGTGCTCCTGTTCTAACCTATCTCGGATATAGGAGATCCGCTCATGATTCCACCGTATGTATTTAACGAGATAATATTTCATCCTTTACCAGAGTTCCCACGAGACCTCAAACAAAACATTAACAACAGGAAATTTTAAAAGTGACGGGATAAGAGTTAATGGTACATTAAATATTTAACGAGATGACTTCCTGTCTGACGAAATCTTGATTTCTTTCACGTGTACTAAAATTAACGTTAAACGCTTTTCTCGTATCTTCTTTGCGAAAACGGTAGGTTAAATATATAATTGCTTTACGTTACAAATGTGTAAAATATATTTTTAAATAAAATGAAATAAGTAAATGTGATATTTATCACTTTGAATCGTAAAATAATGCAATAAAAAAAATCTGTTGTTTCCACTCCATCTCAACTACGCAACGAATATTTTTGTCTTTTCTCGAGAAACGGTTGAATAGCCCTTTTTATATACGGCTCGGTAAGTTGTCTTCGTGTAGGGCTCAACAAATCTTCATTTCACCTCTGCTCTTTGCCAAGACTTTCCTCCTTTCTCATCTCGTTTTAGAGAATAATCTCATTGACGTAATTTTTCTTTACAGCTTAGTTACCTTTTATTTCTTCGTTACTAAACAACATCGTCATTTTTACTACAAATTTTTTCTCTGCGCTCTAGTCGCATTGTACATTGTTCAAATCGTAACGTTTCAAAGCGGTAAGTGAAATATATATTTATACGTTACAAAATTTTAACGTTTGGTAATATGTATATGTATAATAATATCGGTCTCTCCGAACCAAATGCTTTACTTTTAGATTATTGAAGGCCTATCGTACTCTTTGTCCACTAGAGGACTTAGTGGACAAAGAGTACGATAGGCCTTCAATAATCTAAAAGTAAAGCATTTGGTTCGGAGAGACCGATATTATTATACATATACATATTACCAAACGTTAAAATTTTGTAACAAATAACTCGCGATACGGTCTAAAAATTCGCGCTCTGGCTGGTGGCTTTTTCCACCACCAGAGGGAGACGACTATCTCTCTACACTCGTTGGAGAGATCGTCGTCTGTTTTCTATATATATAGCCGCAGAACATCTTGCTGGCGTCGCATATCATCTTGCGACAGGCGTCTAAGGTAAGATCTCCAGTTCCTTACTGAGGAGTCCAAACTGGAGATCGAGGACGAAACGCCTTTAATTATTTTAAAAGGCCGTGCTCTGGGAAATTCCACCAACCGTAGTGGACAAAGAGTACGATAGGCCTTCAATAATCTAAAAGTAAAGCATTTGGTTCGGAGAGACCGATATTATTATACATATACATATATATTTATACGTTCATATTTAATATGATTAGAATTTGTGAGATTCTTCAATTAATAAAAAATTACGATCAGGATCTCATTCAACCTTCGATCAATGTGCCACTTGAGATACACAAAATATACACGCGTAAAATTAATAAGAATAAATAAATTAAGATTAAATTTTCACGTATCTGTAAATAATAATTTATTTACATTATAATTAATATCAAATAAGAGTTTTTCATTGCAATTATAAATTTTCTCTAACTTTAAGAATTATGTCACATTTTCTAACTATTAAGCAAAATGTACTTCGTATGAAATAATGGACATTTTTTTTTTACAAAAAAAGTTTGTAATAGTAAAGGAATATATTTCTTAGATATTGAGGAATCGACATTTGCTACAAATGAAATAAAATTTTACGCTACGAAATTCATGGTTTCTTCGAATGAAACAATCGTTTCTCTCAGTGTACATGCACTTCTTTAATTCATTCGTTTTCTTTTTTTTATTTCTTCGTTCAATCAATCAACGCATTATAATATTATCAGTCGAAATGTCAAATAAAATTTAAAATGTATAACAAATTTGTATGATAATTTTTCTACGTCGTTGTAATAACATTGTCTGAATAAGAGAATACATGCGGGTTATTCTTATTTGCTTACGTTACATCAGTCACGGTTGATTCGCGTTTTCTTAAAATATTTATTGCAAATAAACTAATACAACTTTGGTGACATTGCCACGTTACGACCATCTGCGTTGTACACCGCGAAAGCAGTGTTTGTGACACGGTGCTCCTGTTCTAACCTATCTCGGATATAGGAGATCCGCTCATGATTCCACCGTATGTATTTAACGAGATAATATTTCATCCTTTACCAGAGTTCCCACGAGACCTCAAACAAAACATTAACAACAGGAAATTTTAAAAGTGACGGGATAAGAGTTAATGGTACATTAAATATTTAACGAGATGACTTCCTGTCTGACGAAATCTTGATTTCTTTCACGTGTACTAAAATTAACGTTAAACGCTTTTCTCGTATCTTCTTTGCGAAAACGGTAGGTTAAATATATAATTGCTTTACGTTACAAATGTGTAAAATATATTTTTAAATAAAATTGAAATAAGTAAATGTGATATTTATCACTTTGAATCGTAAAATAATGCAATAAAAAAAATCTGTTGTTTCCACTCCATCTCAACTACGCAACGAATATTTTTGTCTTTTCTCGAGAAACGGTTGAATAGCCCTTTTTATATACGGCTCGGTAAGTTGTCTTCGTGTAGGGCTCAACAAATCTTCATTTCACCTCTGCTCTTTGCCAAGACTTTCCTCCTTTCTCATCTCGTTTTAGAGAATAATCTCATTGACGTAATTTTTCTTTACAGCTTAGTTACCTTTTATTTCTTCGTTGCCGTGCGAAAATTCAGAATGAAATCACGTTTTACCTCTTCTCGTGATCTCGTCATTACCGTAATTTTCGAGAATTTCATAAGTATAATTCGTCACGGAGAAAAGTGAAAAAAAGAGGTACGTTGACTACACGCTTGGTTTAATATTCGATGAAGGAAGTTGCGTTGCCTCTTCCAGGAAATGACATTCCTCTACTGGAGCAAAGGAAGATGAGAGGTAGAAGAGGGAGACTAGTCGATATTGATTGACTGAACTATTTGCGGCGAGGATGTCATAACCTGTCGGGCGCACATTAAGGGTAGTCAACTATTAAGGATATTGCATACCCCCTGTTTAAAGTTGAATTTATGTGACGTTACAAAATAATCGTTAAATATTTAGCGTGATTCACTGATATTCGTTATCATCAGTTGACAATTATAGTTAATCTATTTTGTACGATGCATTTATAATTGATGATATCCGTGAAATGATATTCAATTGATCGTTCAGTACAATATTTTAAGGTAACGGGAATCTAAGGTGACGGCGGTAGGACATTTATTTCATACTACCCGGTAATGTATCTTCTTTATTGCAGAAAAGTGAGATCATTGTAATACTAGTTTTAACTTGATTTTTCACACTTTGTTGTGAAAAATACGTTGTAAAATACATAATTTAAATGTGTATTACTCTTATGTGTATTACTCTTATGCGTAATACATAGTAAGAGAATGTCAAACTTGTTTAGTTAACTTGCGAGTGACTTACCAAGTCAGAAAACTATTTTTACAAAAATTAATAAGGAAAATTCACGATGAGATCATTGCTCTTTGCTATAATGCACTCTATAATTCTGCGAAGTTTTAAGATAATTAGTACAGCAGTTTATTATACGAAGTGGATGTCAAATTCGTTAAATTCGCATTTAAGGTGATATGCCACACCTTCATTTAATACACACACTTATCGACATTAACTGATTTTTCAAATTTATCTTTCAATTCCCATATTGTTTCTAATCTATGAGCTAAGCCACATTTAATAATGCACAACAATTATGCGTTTGATAAAACAATTTAGAAAAAATAAAAATTAAAAGTTACATTTGTCAAATCAAATACAGAAATCTGTAATATGTAGTTATCGACTTGAGAAATACTGCCTTTATAATAATCAATGTTTTATATTAAATCCAAGTCATATACGACGCAGGCACCCTAAAAAATTTCTGCACCGAAAAATTACGTCAAATCGTATGCAGAAATTTTTTATGGTGTCTTTCGCGTAAAACTTTGTACAATTACCTACTATTTATTTATCTAGTGCAGTTATGTATTCGGGTTTTGCAAAAAATTGCATATTTTTAAAGTAAATGTGATAATTATCATTTTTTGTTCGGTCGGTAACCTACCAGGTATACTACCTTCAAGGGGATTCCAAACTCATTTTGTATTCTCCATACCCTCCCAGCCGAGCTAAACAAAGAATTTAATAATAAATAATAATATTTGATAAGATTTGAAAAAGTAGGAAAAGACATGTTTTTGTTTACAAACAATTGACCTTTGTGCAAAATATCAGACTTAAAAATACAAACGGTTTTCCAGAGAAACCCTTTGCCAAGAAGTGTTGATTATTGATTTTTTATACTTTTTGTAAGAGATTTCTTAGAAAAGGCAATTGAATTTTATTCTAAAATTTTACAGAAAGCTGGTCAATTATTTGTAAGGAAAGGCGCGTCTTCCCGTACTTTTTCAAATATTATTTTGTTTTCCTAATTTATATTTAAAATTATTTGTTTAACTTGGTTGATAAGGAAGGGATGATAGAAGTTGACTTTGGTAAGATGATTTCTTGGTTTGTCTATAATTCATCATATTTATTTAACTAAAGGAATTTTTTCCGTTTTCATTGACACGGTCGGTGTAAATTGACTATGACTTCCCTTCAAGGAAAACCACTAGAACATTGATGTTCGTTATGATACAATCTGTAATTGTAGAAAGTTTCAAAGTGATTTGTAAATAAACTAACAAAATCAATTATTGTAATGGAATTTTTAAAACAATTAATCTTTTTTACTATAGTGTACTAATCACATTAACAATTTGCGCAAACATAAATTATTTAGTGACAATATATTAATAATCAATTTTGAGGCCTGCAATGACTCGGTTGGTAGGGCGTCGGGCTCGTAATCTGGAGGTCCCAGGTTCGATTTCCGATCCCCGCCGATTGATACAACCACCACTGGAGAATGTATTTTCAACAAGTGCTTTCTTTACCAAGACATCGTATGCTGCCTCCGTCGCTGATTAGCACCGGTTTGGGAGCATAAAAAGAGCGACGTTAAAATAATAATAAAAAAAATAATAAATTTTATTATCAACGATAACACAACGCATATAATATCCCCTTTAGGGGGCCAGACACTGTTTCACCTGTAAATTTTATAAAAATTAAATATTTCAATTAAAAGTTTAATTTCTTGCAATACAGAATATGTCAATGAACTTATTATTTTTGTGAAGATTTTGAAATTTGGAAATTGCAATTTAGAATCCTTGGTTCAGCAAAGGACCCATAATTATTCTTATAGTCACTTATCATCAGGTTTATACTTGACTTTTCATAGGATTGGTCTGAAATTTTGGGGGCGACCTTCTCTAAATTAACTGTTAGGATGTAAGTGGAACCGAAATCATAGAAAAACTTCTTAATTTATTTTAAAACAATATTTTAGCAAAAATTTAAAAAAAATGTATAAAAATCAAAATTTTTTTTGTGAATAACATTATATAATATTAATATTATGTTTTTATAATTCTGTTCCACTTACTTTCTAACAATTATTTACTAAATTTTTTCTCAATATTATATGTCAATCCCATGAAAAATCAAAAACAAAGCTAAGTGAGTATAAACACTGATTTTTGATCCTTCGCTAAACCAAGGATTTTGATGACTCCATGTTGTCTATTTTCCTAACCATAATGTTCAAAATATTCATAAAATAATGACTGAATTTACGTAATATTAACATATACTGTATTACAATGAATTTTACAGGTAAAACAGTGTCTGGCCTCCGTTTATCTCATATCGGATAATAATTGTCAACGATTTCTTACAAAAGTGTAATATTACTTTTTCCCTTCCGAGAACAGTAGTGAAATAGTACGAAATATATTGAATAGTTGATGCCCGTTTATAGAAAAGCGGACAGTTAATATTAAACGTTGCTACGACGCAACAAAAAAAATACACACCGAATAATACAGTCATAAGTTCTCAAATTTCTGGATATATTCCTATCTCGGGTTGTTCGGTTAGCTCCGAAGACGTAGCACGTGAGCTTTTACTGTTTTCACACATGATAGACCGCCAAGTCAAAAGGTTTCCCACCGCGCGTAAAGAAACAAGAGGGCGTGACAGAAGGAGGTAAGGAAACGGTGAGCTGCAAAACAGAGACGCGTGCCCGCACATACCCCACACACAGAGAGAGCGAGACACAGTAGGAAGAGCAGGAAAAAAAAAGAAAGGAAGAAAAAAAAAATAACAGAACACCTAGTGAAAATATTATCGAGTTCGGGCTCGTAAAGTCGACCGTATACTAGGCGTTATCGCGGTAGAAGATCGGAGCGTGACGCTACCCAGCTCTTACGTGCGGAAGCGCGTATATAACCCTTGGTAAAAGACGCTTTTCACGCCGTGTGATGCTCGTAAAGGAACGTGCGATACCTTTGAGGAAGAAGAAAAAAAATAGGAGGGACAGCGGGTGAGAAGGGGAAAAAAATGGGAGTTTGCGCCACGTGCCTTGTAAAGCCTTAACAAGAATAAAAATTCCCGGGATGCGACGCGATGTCTCGAGTGCGATTTAAACGCTTCGAGATTCAGGAAGCGAAAGATACTTAACTCAGACCGAGACCGAATCAATGTCCCACATAGCCGTAGTAATTTTTTTCGTATCGTGTAAAAGAAAAATGGAAGGAATTAATTTTTTCCCGAAGAGGTCGTAAAATTTCTATTACGGCGCAGTCGCGCTCGAAGGTGGTCTTTAAAACTTACGGAGGTAAAGCGCGCATGGATAAAATTGTGTCTTTATAGGGGGGGGGGGGGGCCGTTGTTACGAAATTACGGAGTCTTTTATTTACAATATTCTCGGAGAAAAAAAATGTATAAAGACCGTGGAATGGGAGATTTATGACCAACGAGACATAACCGGTAATTCATGGAAATTTTATTTATGCGTTACAGTTACGTTTAACAAAGACTCTTACACGATAAACTGTATTAGCCTCTACAACTTGTATTAAATATAAGTGAATATACTATATGCGGTAAGTGCATTTTTCAAATACGTAATAAATTTAATTAAAATAATTTGTAAATATTTACATACTTTGAATCGACTCACAAAATAAAAAAAATACATAAAATTTATATAATATAGCATACAGTACGTGAACAAAATCCTTATTTAATAAGATTTACATTTAGATATGATATTTTAAAAACCTCGAGAAACTTATTAATATTTATAAAATTTGTATGAAATTAATAAACAATTTACGTATATCTGTGTAGCAAATAGTAGCAACGATTTCATATACTCAAAGATAAAATAGACATTGTTAATAATAATTGGTATACAAAAAAATTCCAGTTGCTTCTTTGTATCCAGTATGTCGAAATCAATAGAACAATCTGATAAAACTGCATTAAAAATAGACACTTCGTTAAAAATATGGTTTTAACGAATTTGCTATACCGATACCAGAAAATCGTACATATTTTCAGAAAGGTTCTTACAAAGACAAAAGCAATAAGAAATTTACATTAATAATCTAATGAATCATCGGACTTGATAGAAAATTCCGAGTTTATAAAGCTATAAGTACACTGAGGGAAAGGAATATTTGTGAGAAAGAAATTGTGCATTTGTTACTAAAAATTTACATTGACTTGTAACAAAACATATATTTCTTTGATATTAACACCAAGTTCTTAACTATTAAGATTTTAGATAATTTTAGAACTGCGTTTTTGTAAAGAAATAATTCTTAACAGTTAATGAATGCAATCTTGTATATAAGACGTTATGATAATATTTAATATTAAGGGGGTTTCATACTCAATTTTTGATGATTAATTAATAAAAAAGTAGAATCGTATGTGAAAAAATAAGAGAAGAATCGCCTTCGTTTATTGACAATCTAACTGTGTGCTGAATTTTAGATTAAAATATTATTGCGTTTTCGAGAAAAGTCTTACCAAAAATATCAAATTTTTTCACCTTGTTGAGATCAGGTTCACGTTTGTTGGTAAGACTTTTCTCAAAAACGCAATATAATTTTAATCTGAATTTCGGCACACAGTTATATTATCAATAAATGAAGGCGCCTCTTCTCTTACTTTTTCACATACTCTTTTATTTACAAATTTATTAATAATAATCATGATTGCCGGTAAGGTAGGGAGGATAAATATTGACTATGACACCCCGTTAACTCAATGTGCATATTATGTACATAAATATTATTGTACAAAAGAAAATTGTACATAAATAAAATTATATCAGATTAAATAAATATTATTAAGTAACGACATAATGTGTATTAATAATTACATCTCAGGCATTAACAGTTAATACTTGGCTTTTGTAATTTTGAACACAAAATAGAAATGAATGAAAGTTTAACTGTTAAGAACTGCCTCAAATAATACTTAACTGCAAAGAAATATTCATTTGCTCCTATTTAAGTCATCAGATCTTCACTGTTAAGAAACGTCAATTCACTCAAATATTCCTTTCTCTCAGTGTATCGGAAAGTCAATTAAAATAAATTCGAGATTATACCTATTCAATATATAAAATAGGAGATCGCACAGTAGATAAACGTTTCATTCTAAGTTAGTAACATACGCTGTGTTTCACAACAGTGCGACAAATTATACTGATTTCCGCGTATCATCAGAAATATTAATAATGGTATTTTTCATAACGTAGCCTTGTCAAAGTTTAAAAAAAATAAAAATTTTATAAAGTTTTTACTGCTAATTTTAAATGAATTTTACATCTTCTTTTATATAGGTATACAGATATTAATCGACGTGATTAATTATTTATGCAGGTCATCGGGTTGATCGTCGTAGAGCAACGTTAAAATAACAGATAAAAAGTTACATAGATAAAAAATAGATGTACAGATGAATAATTCGAATTAATTTGCGGTTCAAGTATTGAGTTTACGAACTTTCGCGTATTCACTCGGTTGTAACATATTTTGATTAATTATTAATTAACATTTGGAATACTCCTGTTATTTTCTATCCACTCACCAATTAATAAAACACATAATAACATTTGACGCCATTTAATTTTGCGAGGAGGATGTCCAAAAAGTTTAAAATGCAAATGGCAGAAGTTTTGTCGAAAGTACACTGTGTATACACCGTAAATATGACGTTAATAATAATAATATCGTTAAAACAGACGATGCGAGTAATGTGGAGCGCGGATTATATTCGGGAAAAGAATCCTATTTCACGGTACTCGAAAACGTCGTTCGTTCTCCGGTTCGAGTATTTGGAATTGCAAATGTACAGCATCGTGGGGAAGTCCAATCTTACAGAGGAAAAAAACTCAGGAGAGAAACAAACGGGACAGGGGGAAGGGAGGTTGAAGAAAGGTAATCAAGAATCCGAAGTAAGAAAATGAGTTAGCGGTGAAAAAACGCACTAGGTGAACGATCAATGAAAGTAACTTGATGAAAGCGGCTCGAAACGGATACAAATCACACACGGGCCGAACTCAAAAACGCCCAGGTGCACGATTTACCAATACGAACTGCCGACGTACGCAAGTAGTCCTTGATACGTGTTCTACATGGATGTGAAATATACCGGAAGGAGTATATACTAACCCCGTTTTCCCGTTACGACTCCCAGACTTATCTTTCTTGTTCCCTCGACTCGACCCTGCCTATACACGAGAGAAGTAATTCTTTAATTCAAATCCGGTGCATTTAAATAACAAATACACAGGGATTTGATTTTCACTTAATGATATTCTTTATAGTGGTTAAGTCATGGATTCTTGTTTGGTACGAAATATTTTTTTTTCAATACCGATACATGTGTTTATCCGACTGTGTCAGATTGTGATACTTATATTTTCGAATAGATCTAAGTAAATTAATTACTTAACAATAATAAATAAAGATGATACTAAGAATTAGTTAAAAGAAATAGATAATATAGATACTGTTTCCTAAAAGATAATACATTAATATAATACGCATTGATCGTCCGTTCGCGGGAACGACAACACTATATTGTTTTTATTTTAACCGTCACGAAAGCAATATAGAAAATACGAATTCGCGGAAAAAGTGAAGGAATCGGCGAAGTATTACAATCCGTGCATGCATTTGACGAACTCCGCTCTTACTTTTTCACATACTCTTTATTTACAAATTTATTAATAATCATGATTGCCGGTAAAGTAGGGAGGATAAATATTGACTATGACACCCCGTTAACTCAATGTGCATATTAGTACATAAATATTATTGTACAAAAGAAATTGTACATAAATAAAATTATATCAGATTAAATATTATTAAGTAACGACATAATGTGTATTAATAATTACATCTCAGGCATTAACAGTTAACACTTGACTTTTGTAATTTGAACACAAAATAGAAATGAATGACAGTTTAACTGTTAAGAACTGCCTCAAATAATACTTAACTGCAAAGAAATATTCATTTGCTCCTATTTAAGTCATCAGATCTTCACTGTTAAGAAACGTCAATTCACTCAAATATTCCTTTCTCTCAGTTGTAACGTGATCGAAGCTTTATATTGTGGCTTCGATTTACCGACCGTTCGACTTAATTAATTGGGTCAGCGGCCGAAATAAATAAGTAGCGCGCAAGTCGAGCTTGAGGCTCCGCGATTAGCGATCGTCCTCGGCTCGCTCTCTCTCTCGGGAACCACCGACCAGCCCGGTCCCTAGTCGAAGCTACCGCCAAGCGACGTGACCGACGGCACATTGATAGGCGTTCAATTGGAGATTGGCGGGACAAACGCATATTTGAAGGAAAAGGAATAGTCTCCGAGAGGCGCCTGAAGACGCGGAGCAGTAATATAAAGTACGTCCCTCGCCGAATGGTCCAACAACTCCGCCACGAGGTCCCGAGGGGTGAGCCAGCATTTTGCGCCACGTTCTTCGTCAGATAATCTCCTACTTGTCCTATTTTTCAAGAAGATCTTTCGTTGTTTATTCGCGATTAATATATTTTGTTAAAATAACGTCCAGTCTATTACTTTAATTATAAACGCGGATTTTCGTTATTAATGTGTGTAAATTTAGCAAGTAAGTCCGCACACGCGCCAAACAGAAACGCTGTTTACTTTCGTGATTATATAGCAATAAAGATTGACGATCGCCTAGGAGCGACAAGTATATATATAAGTCTACCACTCGCACGTTTATTATTCCTACACATTATCACGAAACCTTTTAATAAATAATAATAAAATAAATTATATATATTTTTACACAGTGTATCGGAAAGTCAATTAAAATAAATTCGAGATTATACCTATTTCAATATATAAAATAGGAGATCGCACAGTAGATAAACGTTTCATTCTAAGTTAGTAACATACGCTGTGTTTCACATAGTGCGACAAATTAAATTGATTTTCCGCGTATCATCAGAAATATTAATAATGGTATTTTTCATAACGTAGCCTTGTCAAAGTTTAAAAAAAAAATAAAATTTTTATAAAGTTTTTACTGCTATCTTTTAAATGAATTTTACATTATCTTTTATAGGTATACAGATATTAATCGACGTGAATAATTATTTATGCAGGTCATCGGATTGATCGTCGTAGAGCAACGTTAAAATAACATATAAAAAGTTACATAGATAAAAAATAGATGTACAGATGAATAATTCGAATTAATTTGCGGTTCAAGTATTGAGTTTACGAACTTTCGCGTACTCACTCGGTTGTAACATATTTTGATTAATTATTAATTAACATTTGGAGTACTCCTGTTATTTTCTATCCACCCACCAATTAATAAAACATATAATAACATTTGACGCCATTTAATTTTGCGAGGAGGATGTCCAAAAAGTTTAAAATGCAAATGGCAGAAGTTTTGTCGAAAGTACACTGTGTATACACCGTAAATATGACGTTAATAATAATAATATCGTTAAAACAGACGATGCGAGTAATGTGGAGCGCGGATTATATTCGGGAAAAGAATCCTATTTCACGGTACTCGAAAACGTCGTTCGTTCTCCGGTTCGAGTATTTGGAATTGCAAATGTACAGCATCGTGGGGAAGTCCAATCTTACAAAAGAAAAAAACTCAGGAGAGAAACAAACGGGACGGGGGGAAGAGAGGTTGAAGAAAGGTAATCAAGAATCCGAAGTAAGAAAATGAGTTAGCGGTGAAAAAACGCACTAGGTGAACGATCAATGAAAGTAACTTGATGAAAGCGCTCGAAACGGATACAAATCACACACGGGCCGAACTCAAAAACGCCCAGGTGCACGATTTACCAATACGAACTGCCGACGTACGCAAGTAGTCCTTGATACGTGTTCTACATGGATGTGAAATATACCGGAAGGAGTATATACAAACCCCGTTTTCCCGTTACGACTCCCAGACTTATCTTTCTTGTTCCCTCGACTCGACCCTGCCTATACGTATTCGCCAGCGAATCGGCAAATTCTCTCTTTCTTATGCGCACTCACTTTTACCTAAGTTATAAAGCTTTTATGTCACGTTCCTCAGGATGTTGATCATTCTCGTTTGCGTTTCAACTTCTTTGTTCAAATTTTCAATTTTCATAGTTGATGGCGCGCGAATCTTTCCATATTTTCATCGCATCAATGTTGATTTACTTTTAACTCGAGTTTTAAGTATAACTAAACGCACGATAAACCGTAATATCGATATAACCTTTCACACTTGTGGTATATATTCGCACAAATAACAGATTATACATTAATTAATTAATACGATATCGGTAATTATTTTGTTAAATAGATTTATAAGGGAAAAAAATATGATTAACGATTGTGTCTCACTTCATTCATCTGTTACTACTTTCTTTTTTTTTGTACAATTCGACCAGTGCGCCGATCCTCCTATTTTGAATTTCTATCACATAAATAATCTGGAATAACAATTTTAAATACATATTTGGAACAGGTATGCTGCACTGGTTTTTCCACTCGTGATTTGTGCACGTATTAAAAAGTAAAATTTTTTACCAAAATAGGCGTTTCCAAGCAATTATAATAAAATATGGATTAACGTACAAAAATGTGTACGATTCCGTTGTAATATTTCACTTCTTATTATTTCGAGTAAAGGAATATTTTACGTTTTTCTGTACCGGGAGATGTCGTACAGCTACTCTAAATTCGAAAATGGCGATGTCGAATCGACGACCCGAAAAAACCTCGAGAAATAAATTTTCACGTAAATCGAAGAAAAATAAAATGTAAAGTAGTCTGCGAGGGTCTGTTGTACCGACTCTGCATCTTCTTACAGTTATATATACATATGTAGAGAGACCTTCAGCCGCTTACGTGATGCTCCCTCCTCTGCGAGATTTTCTCTTCTATACCTCTCCACCGGCACGCAAGATTTCCCTCACTGAGCGCGGTAATTCGATGGATTTTCCGTACTAAGACTGAATCGCAAATCTCCCGCTTTATCATTCATCCTTGTACTTGCACGTGTAGGAAACCCTTTGATCCAAGATAGGCTCCTGTTTCCTCCGTAGAAACTGAGGTCGAGATTCTTTTCTCGTCTATTCGTTTGGTTTCATGAAATATCTCTCTCTCTCTCTCTCTCTCTCTTTTCTTTTTACGGCCAGATATTGAATGTCTAACGTGCGCGATATAAGGATTACTATAGTACTTCCTTTTGTCGTTACAATTTGAATTTTAATACACAAGGAATTAATTATTTTGTTACTTATTTTATCATTCGCACATTGTTTCATGTGAAAACTAGTTGAATTTAGATCTACGTGTTTTCAAGGTTTTTTCAATAATTGGTTTATTTTACGATTTTCTATTCGGATTCAAGATATCGTATTGACGTTACCTCGAACTATCGACGCAAATTCGAATGTGTACGCGTTCCCTTTTTTTTACAGTTTTGAATTTTCGATTTTTCTTTTTTTCAACTCTCGAATATTACACCAAAAACGTTCGTGGAATTGTGGTCTAGATCTATTGACGAAAAGAACAACATTTGCGCAAACAAATGATGGATTTTTACATATTAATGGATCCTACATATGCATGAATACGTAACTGAATATTCATATTTACATAGAATCAATCATTATGTGCATCTAATTCTATAAATGTGCAGGTGGGCCACTATACCGGCGAATGAGAGACCCAATATAGAGATTGAAATATGTTTTTTCTCCGCAAGGTATATAAAGAAAAATTTAACAACTACACACTTATATATCTACTGTATTACGTAATACTATCTTCCGTGAAACGTATAAAGAAAAAAAAATACATAAATTGATATAATATCACACGTTGTACAGGTAATTTACATTTTATAATGAAATATCGTCGGTGCAAACCGATGGTCGGATTCTCTCATGTGGATCTTAACCCTTGAATGACCAAGATTAATTTTGTTAGACTCCGTTTGCCGTTGCGGTCATTCTGGGGATCATAGAGAAATATATGATCATATACGCAACTGAGGAAAATACTATTTCAACGATAATTTTAGGAACGTTTACTATTACCTTATTTCGATTGAACATATATAAATTCATGGTTTACAATGATTCCCAAATGGTTAAATAGTGATTTAACTTACACAGTTTTGTCATTATTACAAATAAATATTATATATTGGCAAACTAACTGGGATTCGATAATTTGATGGTAATGTACATAGTTTCGAAAGCAAATTTAAATTTGGTGAGGTTAGGATGGTATACCAATTATCATGCAAATTACTAAATCAGTCATGGATTTATGAGAATTTTCCAGTGCAACGTACCCCTTTAGGGAGGCATTGGTCCACCGAGAGCTAACTTTTTACGCGTGTGCGTGTATATATATATACGACGAACGCATTAAAAGGACGAAACTGCATTAAAATTTAAAAAAATAGTAAATTAATATTTATTTCACGTGTACGTCTAAATATCAAAATGTAAAGTTTCAAATAACGCGAATTCTGCGTTAGTAGCCAAAAAGAAAAAAAAAGAAAGTTCGAAGGAACTCGTAATGCGTATATACAAGGTAAGTAACACAACATACAAGCTTTTCGAATTGAAATATTATTTAATAGAAGTTGGTGTGGATTCGATACCTTGATAATCCTGTCGTAAGAATCGAGGTGGCAAAAGAAAAGGAGATATAGCTGATGGCTAAAAATGGGGTATATATGTAAGCCCAGGGGCTTGTTTCGTCGATACTTTTTCCGTTACGAGAAGAGAAGGCGGGACGAACGTAGAAGATCGTATAGCCACGAAGGCGTCGCCGACGGCTCAGCAAGGAGATAATGCGACGCAAAGTCATCGAGGTTCTTAGAACAAAGCCACCTCGGGTGGAGCGCGCACGCCGGAGCCATAAGTCACCACGAAAAAAGTTACAGAGCTGGCTCTACTCCAGCGATTTTGCCGCTTGCATTTGCAAAGGGGATAAATTTATTACCGCGATCACCTGATAAACGAGCCATCTCTCTCACTCCGATTTGCCCATGGTAATGTTCTCCCTCCTTTTTTTTTATCTCCTCTCCTCCGCATAACCTTTCTTTTTCCTTCCTACTTCCTGTCTATAGATCTATTCATCTTAATTTGTCCATCGGCGTTTCGCTCTACTTATATATATATATATATATATATATATATATATACATACATACTTTTTGTCTAACCTTCTCTTTTATTCATGTTACACGCTCAATTGACTTTGACATTGTTTATGTGGTTACATCAATGTGATATCTCTATGATTCAATCGAAAGTTACTGTCGTCTGTTAACTACGCTTATTAGGAGGTACACAATTATTCGGAATTGTGGTGTAATTAAGTTAATTATCCGATTTTTAATGTACACCAAACCAAGTATATAATTAACGCGTTATTCATTATTTTTTAGTTAGGGTATATAATTACATTTTTTTCGAGTATCTTATACACCCAAAAGTTTTTTTGGCTTTCTGAATAAAAGTCGCGTGATATATTGTATTACCGAAGTGAGTCAAAATACCTCTGACATTCTGTTAAGAAATAAGTATAAGTTTTAAAAGTTACTTTTTATGCTTCTTATTATACATTATATACATATATATCTATTTCACTGTAAAACTTTTAAGTACTTATAGACGGTATTCTTTATACTTTATAATTAAACACACTAAATAAAATTCCTAATGACACTTGAAAGTGCAAACCTTCAAAGATACTACATAAGTACTTACGTATATTACAGATAATTGTATATATCGTGGATTTTTACGAAATAAATGTACGACTTTGTTAAAAAAAATGATTATACAGACGTGCATAACGTATATCAAAGGTAACAGTACCGAGTAACGTTTGAAAATTCATCCCATTTGAAAGCAACTCTTTGCATTTAATAATACCCTTTTCGCTGTTTAAATAAGAGGCAACGTCGAAAAGAAGAAAAATATCGGGGCAAAAAATAAAAGCGATAAAATGCAACGGGCTCACACAGAAGAGACTGAAGGTAGGTTTTTTTTTGTCTAGTCGAACCAACAAGTAACAAGGATACCGCAAAAGTCTTGAAAAAGAAAATACGTAGCTCGTCTTGGTGACACGAGGGTATACCGATACATCAAGCGGTGCCTCCGTCATTTCCTCCTTTTTGCGGCTCGTGCATCAGACGACGAGCGCGGCATATCTCGCGTCACCGGAAGTTTATTCGGCGTGTGGCAGTCGCTCGATCTCTCCGTTTGAACGGAAGGCAAATCCTACCGAATATATATATATATATATATACATATATATGCTCACCGATGGCTATACGGCTTAACTCGAGCTTCCGTCTACGTGTTTGCCTTTGTACCAGGGTTTCAATACTAGCCCTTACAGTTTCTCTTAACGATGAAATCCACGAGGTAAAGAGGTCAGAACGAGGTAACGGTACGCTGGCTACGACGTTACTGTAAACTCAATTTGCTCTTGCTTTGATTTACGTTTTAACTTACTTTACACGTTGAAATCGAGATGATGTCTATTAAGTTTATTTATTTCGTCAAAATATTGATTGTTATGGTAATTTATCGAGATTCCCGAATCAAATGAGAAAAGAAAAGGTGAATTATAATCTTTAACACATTTTTTTGTTTTGTTATGTGTACAAAATAAAATAATGTGTTAAAATTTTTATTTCACCTTTCCTTTTCTCTTTTGATTCGGGAGGATCGATAAATTACCAATAATCAATATTAACCATCGACCGACTGATAAAAGCAAACCAACGACACGAATTTTTTTTTTTTTTTTTTTGGAAGTTGTGCAGATTTACAATTATAATTTAGTAGATAGTTATTATATTTCGACAAACTAAAATCGTGGGAAAAAGGAAATAGTACTAACAAGGGGAGTACTTCGACCTCCGGGAAACGGATCTTATCCTAACTTTGGTATATCTTTTGTAATGTAGAAATATAAAGAAATACATCTAACAATATTTGCAATAAAAATTATTCCACTTGGATCGATATTATCTCGAAAATGAATAAAAATAGGCACTTAAATCTGTAAGGTACACATATAAGTCTATATGTTTGAAAGAGAAGACTAAAGGGACCTCAAGACCGTTAGATTCGCTAATATAATTCCGAGAATTAAAAGCAAAACGAGTCTAGGTACGCCCGAGCATCCGAAATCGGAGCACTTGCTTATCATCGGCCGAGCGCCGAGGACAAGAATCGTTCTGTCCATAGTTCTCTTTCTATAATTGTCGTTGACGCTAAACAACACCACGAAAGTAATAGGCGGTGCGCACCCAAGACCTAAAGGACTAACTCGACTACCCGAGGACGCCTTTACACCATACCAACTCAACACCATACCAACTCAACGCCATACCAAGTCAGAGGAGGGACTTCCGTCGATATATATATTTAAGAATAAGTGAGAGTATGGACGAATGAGGTGAATCCGCGATTTTGTAATATTCTATATAATATTATAATAAAAAATTATTAATTGGTTATCGAGAAGCCCAACGACCTGCTTATTTTACTTACATCATTTTATAATATAAACGCGCATTACAACCAAAAAAACTAGAAGAAGTTGAGTTCAAGTAGATATGATTTTATAAACAAGAAGCTTAAATCGGTCAATTTGGAGGAAAGTTATGAAGGAAATAATAAATTGAAGCAATTGTTAACCAAAATTTAATATGAAAAATGTACTGTTTTTATTGGAAGTTGTGCAGATTTACAATTATAATTTAGTAGATTTTTATATTTCGACAAACTAAAATCGTGGGAAAAAGGAAATAGTACTAACAAGGGGAGTACTTCGACCTCCGGGAAACGGATCTTATCCTAACTTTGGTATATCTTTTGTAATGTAGAAATATAAAGAAATACATCTAACAATATTTGCAATAAAAATTATTCCACTTGGATCGATATTATCTCGAAAATGAATAAAAATAGGCACTTAAATCTGTAAGGTACACATATAAGTCTATATGTTTGAAAGAGAAGACTAAAGGGACCTCAAGACCGTTAGATTCGCTAATATTTCCGAGAATTAAAAGCAAAACGAGTCTAGGTACGCCCGAGCATCCGAAATCGGAGCACTTGCTTATCATCGGCCGAGCGCCGAGGACAAGAATCGTTCTGTCCATAGTTCTCTTTCTATAATTGTCGTTGACGCTAAACAACACCACGAAAGTAATAGGCGGTGCGCACCCAAGACCTAAAGGACTAACTCGACTACCCGAGGACGCCTTTACACCATACCAACTCAACACCATACCAACTCAACGCCATACCAAGTCAGAGGAGGGACTTCCGTCGATATATATATATATATATATATATATATGGGTGGTTCTCTGTGACATCGAAGATGAAAAAAATTAATATTGCTATAACTGTGGGAATATGTTTTAGAGGTATCCAGTAGTTCTCCTGAATTTTTTCAGATTTTTTCTGGGCCATTATTTTATGTTACAGAGAGTCAAAGTTGACATTTTAGCACTTTTTTGCATTATATGCCCATTTTCATGAATTTTTAGCTCCCAGGGGATGCATTTTTCACTAAAAACATAAGTATGACTTTTTTTGTAAAATTTTCCGAACTTTTCATTAAAAATACTTTTAAAGACATAAATGTATGCTGTCACACTCTTGTAAGCCATTTAAACCTTAAATACTGAAAATCAGCAATTCTGCTCCGGACTCTGGTAACCTAATACTGTCTAAAAGATGTCTTTTTATAGTCAGAAACTGCCTAAAAATTTCCAGAGTGGGTCTAAATCATTAAGATCACTTATGGTCAAAATATCCGGGAAAAGTGCCCGAAATATTAATAGAAATGTATATTTGTTGCCTTATAACGATGAATCTATTAGCATGATCATTGCAAAAAAATTTGTGCACTTACCTTGAAGTGGTAGAAAAGTATCTTCACTTGTTTCAGTATCCATCTAATCCCCTGTAAGCTGCTAAAAATACAAATATTATTATACAAATGTAAAAAATTAATTTTTAACATTTATAATGCTGAATTTTTAGTTTTACATCCCTTACAAGAATTATAATACTAATCTGAAGGATTACTATAAAAGTATCAACATTATTATTATTATTATTCAGCAATACATTGTTTAGATTTCACAAACTTGTCACTGTCACGTTATCATATTATTCATTATAATTATATATCCGATTTATTTATATATCTTTTGTATTAAATACGTATATTCAGTTATTGTAATAATGATGTTTATATTTTATAGTAATCCTTCAGATTAGTATTATAATTCTTGTAAGGGATGTAAAACTAAAATTCAGCATTATAAATGTTTAAAAATTAATTTTTTACATTTGTATAATAATATTTGTTTTTAGCAGCTTACAGGGGATTAGATGGATACTGAAACAAGTGAAGATACTTTTCTACCACTTCAAGGTAAGTGCACAAATTTTTTTGCAATGATCATGCTAATAGATTCATCGTTATAAGGCAACAAATATACATTTCTATTAATATTTCGGGCACTTTTCCCGGATATTTTGACCATAAGTGATCTTAATGATTTAGACCCACTCTGGAAATTTTTAGGCAGTTTCTGACTATAAAAAGACATCTTTTAGACAGTATTAGGTTACCAAAGTCTTAAAATGCAACGATCAATCGTGTGCTCTTAATTCTTGATTATAATTTTCAAGTGTATTAAATGACGAAGTGAAGTGAAGTAACAAAAATATCTTGAACGTTCATTTTGATCTAACTAATTTATTTTGTAAATCTAACGAATCTTTAATTAACACTTATATACGCGTACGTTTTAAGAATAGTAACAGTTGCATTCCGAATGATTAAAAAAATCTTTACATTAATTAATACCTCTATTAATTATTATCTCATACGATGTTAATTCACCCGCCAACGAGATAATAAGAATAACGAATGTTGGAATTTTAAAATAAAACCCACGCGTGCGTACACTCGATCCAGTTAATTTAACGTAATTACGATATAGAGCACCATATCGATGTATTGCCACGAAGCAAAGGTTCAATCGTTATACTTAAGTGTGCACACGTGCAAATTCGTTTTAACCGCGCGCACGCGCACAAGATAAAACTTTGATAGAAACGTATAGTGACATTACGGATTTGAAACACGAGTCACGCGAATACGCTCTTAATAAAGCCATTCTTAGTAAAAACATTTAGTAATCTCGAGACAGCCACGTCCAGTTAGCAAAACAATTCGGGGTATATATATGTATGCATATACGCGTAACGAGAGGTGGCGTACAATAACAATCGAGGGCGATCAATTTATTACGGTATAATTTATAGAATAGTCGTGTAATTGCGGTGGTCGAGAACAAATTTTATCGAGTCCTATAGGTTCTTACCGATGTAAAGTTGACTATATATATATTATGTACGCAAACTAGATATACACATTCGTTCTCACCTGAGGTTTAATTAATATCCACACTCGCGTCAGTTAATTGCGAGCAATATCGAGATACACCGGGTGTGTGTGTATAGGCTTTCGTCGCGCAAATTATCGAAATTGTCGGAGTCGTTAAAAATAAGAAGGGTGAACACGCGCGGAAATCATAATGCATATATTGTTAATGGTCATTCGATATAATTACTTGTTTGCGATTGGGATGCCGACAGTAGAGCGAGCCAGGTATATATCAGTAGCCACATGGCTGCCTCCAAAACGACTCGACACGCTGCGCTTTGCGCGCTCTCTTTCTCTAGCCCCACTCCCAGACTTGTGGAATCGTCGAGATCATCTGAAACAAGATAAACATTTAATTCGCATCTTTTTTTTATATTACTTTCTTCTTTCATTTTACTTTTATTATTATTTTTATTGTTATTATTGTTATTATTATAATCGCTGTTGTTGTCGTCGCTGTCGTTATTTCTCGTAATTATCCATTATTATATCATTATTATTATTATTATTCGAGAGGTGATGGGCGTGGCAGTAGAATTAATGCTCGATAGCTTGGGTAATTTTTCACGAAAATGTCACCGTCGGTGAAAAATTGCAGGAATGATGTGTACCTCTATACATATATATACACACGCTGGAACATGGGTTTTACGCCGAGTCGTTGTAAAAATTAGAACAATAAATGATAACGCGATAATGGGATGATATATTAATGATCGATATCTGATGTTTTTTTTACATCAACATCATCGCATCGTGTCGCGCAACATTGTTTTTAAAGGTTTGTTAATTCACGTTACTTGGTACACAGGTAATGGTGTGCGGATCAATAAAATATGTCCCTCGTATAATCGAATAACGTTACCTCCGATCGCATGAAATCCGTAGAAAAAGTCCGCGTGTGTGTACATATATACGTATGTATAATATACGTTACATCGGATATATATACATTAACAAGTCGACGTGGTTTTAAATTTTTTAACATCCATTTGTTTTATCGTTGACGCCAGTTCGCAGAAATGTAAAAATGTACGCATCGCGCATTTGTCGCGCACGTGTAATGAAATGTCAATTATCATAAAATTAATGAAAATATACAATAAAAAAAGGGAATATCTTTATAATAAATGTTTGGATTTTTAGCAGCTTACAGGGGATTAGATGGATACTGAAACAAGTGAAGATACTTTTCTACCACTTCAAGGTAAGTGCACAAATTTTTTTGCAATGATCATGCTAATAGATTCATCGTTATAAGGCAACAAATATACATTTCTATTAATATTTCGGGCACTTTTCCCGGATATTTGACCATAAGTGATCTTAATGATTTAGACCCACTCTGGAAATTTTTAGGCAGTTTCTGACTATAAAAAAGACATCTTTTAGACAGTATTAGGTTACCAAAGTCCGGAGCAGAATTGCTGATTTTCACTATTGAAGGTTTAAATGGCTTACAAGAGTGTGACAGCATACATTTATGTCTTTAAAAGTATTTTTAATGAAAAGTTCGGAAAATTTCACAAAAAAAGTCATAGTTATGTTTTTAGTGAAAAATGCATCCCCTGAGAGCTAAAAATTCATGAAAATGGGCATATAATGCAAAAAAGTGCTAAAATGTCAACTTTGACTCTCTGTAACTTAAAATAATGGCCCAGAAAAAATCTGAAAAAATTCAGGAGAAATACTGGATACCTCTAAAACATATTCCCACAGTTATAGCAATATTTATTTTTTTCATCTTCGATGTCACAGAGAACCACCCATATATATTTAAGAATGTAAGTGAGAGTATGGACGAATGAGTGAATCCGCGATTTTGTAATATTCTATATAATTATTATAATAAATAAATTATTAATTGGTTATCGAGAAGCCCACGACCTGCTTATTTTACTTACATCATTTTAATAATATAAACGCGCATTACAAACCAAAAACTAGAAGACAGTTGAGTTCAAGTAGATATGATTTTATAAAAAAAGAAGCTTAAATCGGTCAATTTGGAGGAAAGTTATGAAGGAAATAATAAATTGAAGAAATTGTTAACCAAAATTTAATATGAAAAATGTACTGTATCTATTAGCCTAAAAATTCTTCAATTTCTTATTTTCTTTATAACTTTCCTCCAAATTGAGCAATTTCGCTTCCTTTTTATAAAATCACATCTGCATAAACTCAACTTACTCCTAGTTTTTGATGTAAAAGCCTATCTCTATTCATTTCGAAATTATAAGCAATTAAATTGAAAGTAATTCTCATTGAAATTATTATTACATATCGAATAACTTCCTTCGAATGGCTTCCTTCATATTTTTCTATTAGAAAATACACACCAAAGTTAGGATAAGATCCGTTTCCCTTGTAAGTGTGTAATATCTTGATTGGACACTCGATAAGCAAATTGTGCGAGCTAAACAACAGGGAATGGAAAATGGTTTTAAAAGCCGTGTTACACAGTGCTTATACGGCGCGTGCATTAATCAAATAATGACGTAAATTATTCGAGCGCGCCCGTTGTTCCGTAAGGTACTCGTATATACACAAAAATGTCATGGTGCAACATCGATAAAACATTGTAGTATCGAGGACATCGTAAATACGCTCGTTCGACTTTGAAATTTTGGATTCTGCACCGTCAATAGAACCAATATTTTCGTTTATCATTGTCGTCTTTATTCGATTTTACCAGAGCGTAAAATTATTATCACAGTGACGTTTACATAAAGAGTGTATAGTAATATGGAATTTTAATCATTATCGTTGCGTTTATCGTATATAGAATTGTAATTTTCTTAAATTTATGTGGACCTAATGTTTAGAAAATTATTATTTGAAAAAAGGTGATGTATCGGACGATACGTATATATGTATATATATATATATATATATAAATATGTTTGATCATACGTGCAATAATGGGGCTATGTAAGTGAAGATACGAGTATTAGTGTATACGACACTTCAATAACATTTTCATAGCACCTAAGGTTCGTTAACGATGAATGACAGCGACAGGTGAGTATCGCTTTGGGAACGACGTAAAGTTACGCGAAGCGCACCCGCGTTAAAATTATTTCCTTTCGTGTGCACTTCAACTATATTTGATCGCGCAAGAATTCTACAACGTCTAACGTCTATATATACCCTATTAACTTTATGTATTTTTTTACATTATTATATCACATGATATATATATTTATTATTATTATCATTCGTTCGTTCGCCTGCGTGTATTATCCTACATTTTTTCGTAATTGTTACCAAACTCTTAAAAATGCAACGATCAATCGTGTGCTCTTAATTCTTGTTTATTATAATTTTCAAGTGTATTAAATGACGAAGTGAAGTGAAGTAACAAAAATATCTTGAACGTTCATTTTGATCTAACTAATTTATTTTGTAAATCTAACGAATCTTTAATTAACACTTATATACGCGTACGTTTTAAGAATAGTAACAGTTGCATTCCGAATGATTAAAAAAATCTTTACATTAATTAATACCTCTATTAATTATTATATCATACGATGTTAATTCACCCGCCAACGAGATAATAAGAATAACGAATGTTGGGAATTTTAAAATGAAACCCACGCGTGCGTACACTCGATCCAGTTAATTTAACGTAATTACGATATAGAGCACCATATCGATGTATTGCCACGAAGCAAAGGTTCAATCGTTATACTTAAGTGTGCACACGTGCAAATTCGTTTTAACCGCGCGCACGCGCACAAGATAAAACTTTGATAGAAACGTATAGTGACATTACGGATTTGAAACACGAGTCACGCGAATACGCTCTTAATAAAGCCATTCTTAGTAAAAACATTTAGTAATCTCGAGACAGCCACGTCCAGTTAGCAAAACAATTCGGGGTATATATATGTATGTATATACGCGTAACGAGAGGTGGCGTACAATAACAATCGAGGGCGATCAATTTATTACGGTATAATTTATAGAATAGTCGTGTAATTGCGGTGGTCGAGAACAAATTTTATCGAGTCCTATAGGTTCTTACCGATGTAAAGTTGACTATATATATATTATGTACGCAAACTAGATATACACATTCGTTCTCACCTGAGGTTTAATTAATATCCACACTCGCGTCAGTTAATTGCGAGCAATATCGAGATACACCGGGTGTGTGTGTATAGGCTTTCGTCGCGCAAATTATCGAAATTGTCGGAGTCGTTAAAAATAAGAAGGGTGAACACGCGCGGAAATCATAATGCATATATTGTTAATGGTCATTCGATATAATTACTTGTTTGCGATTGGGATGCCGACAGTAGAGCGAGCCAGGTATATATCAGTAGCCACATGGCTGCCTCCAAAACGACTCGACACGCTGCGCTTTGCGCGCTCTCTTTCTCTAGCCCCACTCCCAGACTTGTGGAATCGTCGAGATCATCTGAAACAAGATAAACATTTAATTCGCATCTTTTTTTTATATTACTTTCTTCTTTCATTTTTACTTTTATTATTATTTTTATTGTTATTATTGTTATTATTATATTAATCGCTGGTGTTGTCGTCGCTGTCGTTATTCTCGTAATTATCCATTATTATATCATTATTATTATTATTATTCGAGAGGTGATGGGCGTGGCAGTAGAATTAATGCTCGATAGCTTGGGTAATTTTTCACGAAAATGTCACCGTCGGTGAAAAATTGCAGGAATGATGTGTACCTCTATACATATATATACACACGCTGGAACATGGGTTTTACGCCGAGTCGTTGTAAAAATTAGAACAATAAATGATAACGCGATAATGGGATGATATATATTAATGATCGATATCTGATGTTTTTTTTTACATCAACATCATCGCATCGTGTCGCGCAACATTGTTTTTAAAGGTTTGTTAATTCACGTTACTTGGTACACAGGTAATGGTGTGCGGATCAATAAAATATGTCCCTCGTATAATCGAATAACATTACCTCCGATCGCATGAAATCCGTAGAAAAAGTCCGCGTGTGTGTACATATATACGTATGTATAATATACGTTACATCGGATATATATATATATACATTAACAAGTCGACGTGGTTTTAAATTTTTTAACATCCATTTGTTTTATCGTTGACGCCAGTTCGCAGAAATGTAAAAATGTACGCATCGCGCATTTGTCGCGCACGTGTAATGAAATGTCAATTATCATAAAATTAATGAAAATATACAATAAAAAAAAGGGAATATCTTTATAATAAATGTTTGGATTTTATAACTAAGTACGTGGATTTATTAATGAAGAAGTGGAAATGAAATTTTTATGGTGGCGTACGCATTATAATCGTGGTGGGAGAAAAAATATGTCTGATGGCATAAATTATCTCTTGAATTATGTGTTTATGTGCATTATTATGTACGAAAAAAAGTACATTGCAAACGCTCACCGAAATTTATGAGCAACATTATATAAACATTTTAAATCGTCGTCACTCTTCATTCTATCTCTTCATACTATTTCGCGTCTCTTTTTACTCCTGACTTTTTTATTTTCTTTATATATATATACATATTATAAGCTTATTATTACCATAAACTAACTGGATAGAATAAGACAATCTTTTACTTATTTTAAGAAAATGAACATTGTCTTTTTCAAACAAAATAACTAAAAATGTATGAGCTTTCGACATAGTTTAATAACTACATTTTATTATAAAAATATCTTTATAATAATGAATATAAATAGTAAGTGGTAAGACAGAATTGAATGATGCGGCTCTGAATACGCCAGTCTATTAGCGATTGAGTGTATCTATAAAAAGTATATAAAATAATAATAAATAAAAAATTATATTAAATATAAAATAAAAAAATAAAATATAAAAAATTTTATGAAAGTTAATTGAACCTAACAAGTGAACATTGCAATCTGCACAATAAAGTTTTTGTTCTGAGGAGGTAATGGTAATATATATCAAGTTTACTGAACGAATATTAGATTTTGCGTAATTCAGTAACGTTTCGATGAGAATCCTTCAATCTCTTAAGACACATACATTTACTATCAGGAAACAATTATTTTTTATATAAATAAATACAACAGACATTTTTTTTAATATGCAACATGTTTATTTTTTATTTTTTGCAAAAATGAACCTAAAACTCCCCCAATATTCGACTAGTCGTAGGTTGTGTATTAATTAAAATATTCATTACAATTTTCGCAGATAAAGCTAAACTCTCTCAAAAGAAAAAAAACTATATTTAATAATTAAATATTCTTTTTAAAAAAAACCCAGTGCTCTAAACATTATATTTTAAATATTATATATCATTTGAAATTCATTTTATTTACGAAAACTTCTTATACAGATCGTATTTCAGATGGCAAAGTCAATACATTAAGAATTATAAAAGAATTTACAAGAGTTCAGAGAAAGGCACGGTTAAAGGTACAGGCAAGGTTAAGGAAATACTTTTTTTCTATTTATTCCATCCTATCGCAACCAATTAAAAATGCACAATCACGAGATATCTCATTATGACATTTTTCTTAACGGGATATCGGACCCAAATTTTTGACCCTTGCAAATTAAAGTTAAGAGTATAATTTCTAATGAAATAGTTTTAAATCGATATCTTATCAATTTTGTTTTCAATTTTCATTTACCAAGTGATAAAGATTCATGAGAATTTTAAAAAATATTTCGAGATAAAAAATTAAAAAAATATATGGAGAGCATGGCGGTCACTTTGAATTTCACAATTCTGATAGTATATTCGTATTTAGCGACTCCGAAAATATGAGACTACATACCAGAGGTAGGCAAGTATGTGACCGCAATTTTTCGTCTTGTACTTTTTAAAAATTTTTTATAAAAGATAATAATAAAAGCACATAAATATGATATCTAGGTGATTGACGACCTATAAGTAAATTTGAAATTATTTCAAAACATATTCAAAAAAAGTATTGTTTTAAATATTATAATAGTTATATATAAATTTTCTCTCACATAAATACATTTGAATATATCAGAACAACATAACAATTATTTAAGTTTTTACAAATATATTGATACAAGAGAAGGGATGTATAATTAGATAATTCACAAATGGATTATCACGATTACTATTGTAGTTATGTAAAAGCTGGCAAGTTCGGATCCGCGGTAATACGAATTGTAACTCACAAAAATGAGATTTCGGTGTCATGTAGATTATGTTTAGCAAGACCGACCGAGGAGCTCGCAGCTGCAACCTGCTTGCAACAGTGGCTCCGCGCGCAAAAAAATAGTCGCGGAAGAAGAAACGACACCACCAAAAGAAAAAGGAAGGAAACGCCCGAGTTCCGCAACAGGACACCCGTACAATGGACGATCCACTAGAGGCTCCGGAAAAATGTTTTTCCCCTACCCAAAAAGATATTCGGGATATTTATGGTGAGTCGAGGAACGCGAAGTGCAAACGACACGAGGCATCGCCACTGGCACACGCGCATAATAATACTAGTGTCGGTCTGCGTATAAACCCCGACAATGCCAAGTCGTCAACGACATCACCCACTCTTTCTTGTTTCTAGTTCCTCGTGAAAATTTCTCGGCCTACTTTTTAATACCGCCTCTGGGTTGTGCACGTGAATTCAACTTTTAAATCTGTCAACGGGATCCTTATTTTTGTATTATTATTTTCATGTAATTTACGTACGATAATGTGTTGATGAGCTTTTAAAAAATTCGCAATCAATTATTATTGTGGTTGCGGTGGATTTTAATATGCTCGTTGATACGTACATTTTCATATGGATATGAGGGAGTTTCCCGCGGTTATTAAAATACTTGCATGAGAATTTATACACGTTTGAATTACGTACCTTGTATATATGTATAGATTTCAATATTTAATGAAATATGTTTTATATATGTATATATACGCACTTTTTATACGACGATTCGTCAGGTGATAATAATTTATACGATTTATTTGTTAAATACATTTTTCAATTGAATGAAATGAACGTATTTTACATGCGTAATGATTATTATTAATTACAAATAAGTATTGTAATTAATAACATTGTAATTAATACATCTCCAAAATATATGATAAATTATTTTATTGAAAAAGTTTAAGACGGTTTTCAAAACCTGCGATAAAACTTTAAATTAACGTTGTAAATGTGTTTTTTGTACAAAAACAATTATACAATGAACTAAAAGAACAATAAATTAAAGGTACCGCCTGAGCTTTCGAATCTTTTCACACGCTCCAAACCCAGAAATCAAAATGCTATACCGATTCAACGGGCGCGCTCTTCTCAGAAGCGCTACATCAAGCGCGATCATTTATTAGTCGTCAATAAAATCTCGATCGATAATTCAAACAGTCAACTTCTGCTACCTTCTTACAATTATACCTTTACAGGTTCATTCGAAATCTTTTGAGAATATTCGTACAAACGGAGGTGGGCATTTGTTGTATATAGTTAGTTATACTCGTTACTTTATCGATACAGTATATCTTCAATACTTTTGAAACGGCGATTATTTTTTATTGGTTTCTTTTTCGATACAGTATATATCATCGATACTTTTTTGAATAGATTCTTTACTCATAGACTATCGTCGTTCTCTTATTATTATATTTTGCATCGACTATTAAAATCGTATAAAACAGGTGATAAACAGAAGTTACAGCATTCAAAGGAAATCTATAATATAAAATAATTTAAATAAATCAATATATAATAAATTAATAAGTACTCAACTTGTTAATATTCGTAGAAACATTTTCGCCTTATAGTAAAATTATAATAATTTTACGAAAAAGTATTAGTAACGCCGATACTTCGATACAATAATTTTGGAACGAAGTAACGAGGTACAGCGATGTATCGCCGATGCCCACCACTGCTTACAAGTGACAAAATATATTTAAATAAAAACTATCTCGATACGTGCGGCCGCTTCGATCTTGAGATCGTCCGCGCTATGCTTTTTGCATATAAGACACGATCGTGTAAAGCTCGCGCTTCGCCCTCGCATCGTTGTGAGTATTGGGTAAATTACTTGACACAACAATTCAACTTTTATTAACTTTCACAAAGCGTGAGATTTTTGGCCGAATACAAAATACAATATACATCATAAGAGATAGTAATAAAAACATGACTTAAAATTATGTGCTTATCATATTCGCCTTTGGATCACGTCACATTTCACACACACTGCAATATATTTAATTTTATTGTGATAAAACGTGATTTTTTGTACTATTTTCATTATTTTGACAGTTTTTCTTTTTTATCTTTGAAAATATTGTTCTGAGCGTTAAGTGTATACAAGAAAAAAGGTTTGTTATTTTAAAACGAACATTTCGTTCATTAAAAATTTTTCTGCAAAAACCACACATTTAGTTTTATTGCGAAAACACTTGTTTTTTCGTATACTTTTTTCATTATTTTGATAGTATATTCGTATTTAGCGACTCCGAAAATATGAGACTACATACCAGAGGTAGGCAAGTATGTGACCGCAATTTTTCGTCTTGTACTTTTTAAAAATTTTTTATAAAGATAATAATAAAAGCACATAAATATGATATCTAGGTGATTGACGACCTATAAGTAAATTTGAAATTATTTCAAAACATATTCAAAAAAAGTATTGTTTTAAATATTATAATAGTTATATATAAATTTTCTCTCACATAAATACATTTGAATATATCAGAACAACATAACAATTATTTAAGTTTTTACAAATATATTGATACAAGAGAAGGGATGTATAATTAGATAATTCACAAATGGATTATCACGATTACTATTGTAGTTATGTAAAAGCTGGCAAGTTCGGATCCGCGGTAATACGAATTGTAACTCACAAAAATGAGATTTCGGTGTCATGTAGATTATGTTTAGCAAGACCGACCGAGGAGCTCGCAGCTGCAACCTGCTTGCAACAGTGGCTCCGCGCGCAAAAAAATAGTCGCGGAAGAAGAAACGACACCACCAAAAGAAAAAGGAAGGAAACGCCCGAGTTCCGCAACAGGACACCCGTACAATGGACGATCCACTAGAGGCTCCGGAAAAATGTTTTTCCCCTACCCAAAAAGATATTCGGGATATTTATGGTGAGTCGAGGAACGCGAAGTGCAAACGACACGAGGCATCGCCACTGGCACACGCGCATAATAATACTAGTGTCGGTCTGCGTATAAACCCCGACAATGCCAAGTCGTCAACGACATCACCCACTCTTTCTTGTTTCTAGTTCCTCGTGAAAATTTCTCGGCCTACTTTTTAATACCGCCTCTGGGTTGTGCACGTGAATTCAACTTTTAAATCTGTCAACGGGATCCTTATTTTTGTATTATTATTTTCATGTAATTTACGTACGATAATGTGTTGATGAGCTTTTAAAAAATTCGCAATCAATTATTATTGTGGTTGCGGTGGATTTTAATATGCTCGTTGATACGTACATTTTCATATGGATATGAGGGAGTTTCCCGCGGTTATTAAAAATACTTGCATGAGAATTTATACACGTTTGAATTACGTACCTTGTATATATGTATAGATTTCAATATTTAATGAAATATGTTTTTATATATGTATATATACGCACTTTTTATACGACGATTCGTCAGGTGATAATAATTTATACGATTTATTTGTTAAATACATTTTTCAATTGAATGAAATGAACGTATTTTACATGCGTAATGATTATTATTAATTACAAATAAGTATTGCATCTCCAAAATATATGATAAATTATTTTATTGAAAAAGTTTAAGACGGTTTTCAAAACCTGCGATAAAAACTTTAAATTAACGTTGTAAATGTGTTTTTTGTACAAAAACAATTATACAATGAACTAAAAGAACAATAAATTAAAGGTACCGCCTGAGCTTTCGAATCTTTTCACACGCTCCAAACCCAGAAATCAAAATGCTACCGATTCAACGGGCGCGCTCTTCTCAGAAGCGCTACATCAAGCGCGATCATTTATTAGTCGTCAATAAAATCTCGATCGATAATTCAAACAGTCAACTTCTGCTACCTTCTTACAATTATACCTTTACAGGTTCATTCGAAATCTTTTGAGAATATTCGTACAAACGGAGGTGGGCATTTGTTGTATATAGTTAGTTATACTCGTTACTTTATCGATACAGTATATCTTCAATACTTTTGAAACGGCGATTATTTTTTATTGGTTTCTTTTTCGATACAGTATATATCATCGATACTTTTTTGAATAGATTCTTTACTCATAGACTATCGCCGTTCTCTTATTATTATATTTTGCATCGACTATTAAAATCGTATAAAACAGGTGATAAACAGAAGTTACAGCATTCAAAGGAAATCTATAATATAAAATAATTTAAATAAATCATATATAATAAATTAATAAGTACTCAACTTGTTAATATTCGTAGAAACATTTTTCGCCTTATAGTAAAATTATAATAATTTTACGAAAAAGTATTAGTAACGCCGATACTTCGATACAATAATTTTGGAACGAAGTAACGAGGTACAGCGATGTATCGCCGATGCCCACCACTGCTTACAAGTGACAAAATATATTTAAATAAAAACTATCTCGATACGTGCGGCCGCTTCGATCTTGAGATCGTCCGCGCTATGCTTTTTGCATATAAGACACGATCGTGTAAAGCTCGCGCTTCGCCCTCGCATCGTTTGTGAGTATTGGGTAAATTACTTGACACAACAATTCAACTTTTATTAACTTTCACAAAGCGTGAGATTTTTGGCCGAATACAAAATACAATATACATCATAAGAGATAGTAATAAAAACATGACTTAAAATTATGTGCTTATCATATTCGCCTTTGGATCACGTCACATTTCACACACACTGCAATATATTTAATTTTATTGTGATAAAACGTGATTTTTTGTACTATTTTCATTATTTTGACAGTTTTTCTTTTTTATCTTTGAAAATATTGTTCTGAGCGTTAAGTGTATACAAGAAAAAAGGTTTGTTATTTTAAAACGAACATTTCGTTCATTAAAAATTTTTCTGCAAAAACCACACATTTAGTTTTATTGCGAAAACACTTGTTTTTTCGTATACTTTTTTCATTATTTTGACCGTTTTTCTCTATATATCTTTGAAAATATTATTCTGAACGTAAAGTATACAATAGCATAAAATTTTGTTATTTTGAGAGGAACATTTCATCCGTATAAAGTTTTTATAGGATTAATACATTTCAAGATGAAGCTATACATAACCGTTTCTAAGCAATTAAAAATAATGCCATAATTTAAAGTGTTACAGTAGAATATATCTGAAAATAGTTACCCTGTAAAACTTAACATAATCGGTGAAAAATTGACTGAGTTATCTTAGATACACGATTACATACATACATACATCCATACATACATTTTAGGGAGGGCCTCAAATCAGTTCTAATACGCATACATTTCTCTTGACCTAGTATATTTTGATGCATCACACATTTTGTGATGATGAAAATATAAGGTCTTCCTGTGTAGCGGTCGTGCTTAAAAACTAATCTAAATCTAACGTTAATTATTTACACATGTGTCTTCATAACTTTGGTTAAAATAATTTTGTCTTGTTGAAATTTTCTAATAATATTTATAGTTATATCTACAATTGCGTCCCAAATTTTTCAAATAATTAAGTTGAAAAACAATAAAAATATTTCGACAGGTAACTTTATCGTTAATACGTTTAATACAAAAAAAATTCAATTAAATCACTAAGAAAACTACTGTCCTTAGTACTCATCACTAAAGTGTAATAAGCGAGAAATAGGTGGAAAACTGTCTAAAAAAACGCAGCTCGCGGAAAAAGGTAGGAAAACGAAGGAAAGCAGAGAATGTGATGATAATACGGGAATAGCCCGGTGCGTGCTGATATAATTTTCCGGTGTGGGGTACGGTTCCGCGTAGATAACGGCTCGCACTCCATATTTTGCACTCAAGTTCGGGCTCGGCTCCTAAAATACTGCGTTTATGATACATTTATGCACATATCGACGTGGAAGCAGCGGTACCAGGCTTTCATCAAGAAAACACAAGTCTCTGCACCATCAGCGCACCACCTACGAAACATCCGTTGACCCGTTTCCTCATTTAACCAGGCAAACTATCTCGTTTAATTTCTCTCTCGCTCTTGGGTTTCTACTCTTCTCCATATACCCTTCGCCTTTTACTCTCTTTCTCTCTCTTCATCCCTCTTTCGCTTTAGGTTCGCTGAGAGAAAAAGTACGACAGTCGCGGAAGAAGAAACGACACCACCAAAAGAAAAAGGAAGGAAACGCCCGAGTTCCGCAACAGGACACCCGTACAATGGACGATCCACTAGAGGCTCCGGAAAATGTTTTTCCCCTACCCAAAAAGATATTCGGGATATTTATGGTGAGTCGAGGAACGCGAAGTGCAAACGACACGAGGCATCGCCACTGGCACACGCGCATAATAATACTAGTGTCGGTCTGCGTATAAACCCCGACAATGCCAAGTCGTCAACGACATCACCCACTCTTTCTTGTTTCTAGTTCCTCGTGAAAATTTCTCGGCCTACTTTTTAATACCGCCTCTGGGTTGTGCACGTGAATTCAACTTTTAAATCTGTCAACGGGATCCTTATTTTTGTATTATTATTTTCATGTAATTTAGTACGATAATGTGTTGATGAGCTTTTAAAAAATTCGCAATCAATTATTATTGTGGTTGCGGTGGATTTTAATATGCTCGTTGATACGTACATTTTCATATGGATATGAGGGAGTTTCCCGCGGTTATTAAAAATACTTGCATGAGAATTTATACACGTTTGAATTACGTACCTTGTATATATGTATAGATTTCAATATTTAATGAAATATGTTTTTATATATGTATATATACGCACTTTTTATACGACGATTCGTCAGGTGATAATAATTTATACGATTTATTTGTTAAATACATTTTTCAATTGAATGAAATGAACGTATTTTACATGCGTAATGATTATTATTAATTACAAATAAGTATTGTAATTAATAACATTGTAATTAATAATCTCCAAAATATATGATAAATTATTTATTGAAAAGTTTAAGACGGTTTTCAAAACCTGCGATAAAAACTTTAAATTAACGTGTAAATGTGTTTTTTGTACAAAAACAATTATACAAGGAACTAAAAGAACAATAAATTAAAGGTACCGCCTGAGCTTTCGAATCTTTTCACACGCTCCAAACCCAGAAATCAAAATGCTACCGATTCAACGGGCGCGCTCTTCTCAGAAGTGCTACATCAAGCGCGATCATTTATTAGTCGTCAATAAAATCTCGATCGATAATTCAAACAGTCAACTTCTGCTACCTTCTTACAATTATACCTTTACAGGTTCATTCGAAATCTTTTGTGAATATTCGTACAAACAGAGGTGGGCATTTGTTGTATATAGTTAGTTATACTCGTTACTTTATCGATACAGTATATCTTCAATACTTTTGAAACGGCGATTATTTTTTATTGGTTTCTTTTTCGATACAGTATATATCATCGATACTTTTTTGAATAGATTCTTTACTCATAGACTATCGCCGTTCTCTTATTATTATATTTTGCATCGACTATTAAAATCGTATAAAACAGGTGATAAACAGAAGTTACAGCATTCAAAGGAAATCTATAATATAAAATAATTTAAATAAATCAATATATAATAAATTAATAAGTACTCAACTTGTTAATATTCGTAGAAACATTTTTCGCCTTATAGTAAAATTATAATAATTTTACGAAAAAGTATTAGTAACGCCGATACTTCGATACAATAATTTTGGAACGAAGTAACGAGGTACAGCGATGTATCGCCGATGCCCACCACTGCTTACAAGTGACAAAATATATTTAAATAAAAACTATCTCGATACGTGCGGCCGCTTCGATCTTGAGATCGTCCGCGCTATGCTTTTTGCATATAAGACACGATCGTGTAAAGCTCGCGCTTCGCCCTCAGCATCGTTTGTGAGTATTGGGTAAATTACTTGACACAACAATTCAACTTTTATTAACTTTCACAAAGCGTGAGATTTTTGGCCGAATACAAAATACAATATACATCATAAGAGATAGTAATAAAAACATGACTTAAAATTATGTGCTTATCATATTCGCCTTTGGATCACGTCACATTTCACACACACTGCAATATATTTAATTTTATTGTGATAAAACGTGATTTTTTTGTACTATTTTCATTATTTTGACAGTTTTTCTTTTTTATCTTTGAAAATATTGTTCTGAGCGTTAAGTGTATACAAGAAAAAAGGTTTGTTATTTTAAAACGAACATTTCGTTCATTAAAAATTTTTTCTGCAAAAACCACACATTTAGTTTTATTGCGAAAACACTTGTTTTTTCGTATACTTTTTTCATTATTTTGACCGTTTTTCTCTATATCTTTGAAAATATTATTCTGAACGTAAAGTATACAATAGCATAAAATTTTGTTATTTTGAGAGGAACATTTCATCCGTATAATTTTATAGGATTAATACATTTCAAGATGAAGCTATACATAACCGTTTCTAAGCAATTAAAAATAATGCCATAATTTAAAGTGTTACAGTAGAATATATCTGAAAATAGTTACCCTGTAAAACTTAACATAATCGGTGAAAAATTGACTGAGTTATCTTAGATACACGATTACATACATACATACATCCATACATACATTTTAGGGAGGGCCTCAAATCAGTTCTAATACGCATACATTTCTCTTGACCTAGTATATTTTGATGCATCACACATTTTGTGATGATGAAAATATAAGGTCTTCCTGTGTAGCGGTCGTGCTTAAAAACTAATCTAAATCTAACGTTAATTATTTACACATGTGTCTTCATAACTTTGGTTAAAATAATTTTGTCTTGTTGAAATTTTCTAATAATATTTATAGTTATATCTACAATTGCGTCCCAAATTTTTCAAATAATTAAGTTGAAAAACAATGAAAATATTTCGATAGGTAACTTTATCGTTAATACGTTTAATACAAAAAAAATTCAATTAAATCACTAAGAAAACTACTGTCCTTAGTACTCATCACTAAAGTGTAATAAGCGAGAAATAGGTGGAAAACTGTCTAAAAAAACGCAGCTCGCGGAAAAAGGTAGGAAAACGAAGGAAAGCAGAGAATGTGATGATAATACGGGAATAGCCCGGTGCGTGCTGATATAATTTTCCGGTGTGGGGTACGGTTCCGCGTAGATAACGGCTCGCACTCCATATTTTGCACTCAAGTTCGGGCTCGGCTCCTAAAATACTGCGTTTATGATACATTTATGCACATATCGACGTGGAAGCAGCGGTACCAGGCTTTCATCAAGAAAACACAAGTCTCTGCACCATCAGCGCACCACCTACGAAACATCCGTTGACCCGTTTCCTCATTTAACCAGGCAAACTATCTCGTTTAATTTCTCTCTCGCTCTTGGGTTTCTACTCTTCTCCATATACCCTTCGCCTTTTACTCTCTTTCTCTCTCTTCATCCCTCTTTCGCTTTAGGTTCGCTGAGAGAAAAAGTACGACAGTCGCCGTCGTGAAAGGGCCAGAAAATATAATGCCGTATTATTTTATGCAGAGTTTATAGCGATATTTTAATGTCAAAATTATAGTTTACCGTCAACCCTTCCTGTAGAGGCCAATGTTGGTTTTATAATTATAATAATTATGAAGATACATGAATATTCATATATTTAAACGGTAAAAATTATATTCTCCACGATATCAACTAGCACGTATTTTCGTGTATCGGATTGTACATTGCGAGTAAATTTTCGAATTTTTATCACCCGCGAATGTTACACCTATACGCGAACGTTATATTAAATAAATTATACGATGAGAGATTATAATTATTAACGATTTGTTTCTCTTGTAGAACCTCATTTACTTTTTAAGATAAATTAATCTCATCATTCAATTGACATTGCGAATAACTTTCTGAAAATAAAGTTTGTTTAAATAAAACATCAGACCGAACGACCACCGTGTTTGCACAGGATAATGAAGTAATAAAGGTTCCGTCAGTCTATTACATTTCTTTGGCGGGGACTTATTTTTCTCCGAGTATACTCTTCGGTTTGTTTTCACATTATCTCATTCTGCTCGGACATCGCAGTTACACCTCGTTGTGTGTGTGTGTGTGTTTTTTTTTGTCGGTCGATCATTTGAATTATCCGGAGCTCTCACGCATCGCCTGACAAGCTCATACTTTTTATGCATCAGCCCATCGCAATATCACGCCTAATTATTCAATTCTGACGCTAATGATGTGGGCAGTGGGGCTGTCTCCTCGTATTAATGTTGCTTCAACCGTAAAAAGTGTATCTCGCATTCCGGTTGAACTAGACGTGTAATTCACGAGTCGAGCACGTGAATATTTAAATGGTATATACTTTTTCACCGCGCTACTGCGGCCCGAGTTGTTCTCCACGAGGTAAAACGAATTTTCATATATATATATACCTCAAGAGCTTTGAAATGTTTAAAATTTTTGACACCGTTTCGCCATCGGATGAGCGTGAAACACTCGTCCCGTGTAACAATGTTTTTCCTCTTAAATTCATCGTGCACCGTTAAATAAAATTTTAAGTGATCGTGCATTATTTCGAACTCGATAAATTAAATTTATACTCGTTTACTATGTTTGTGACGTACGCGAATTCTTTTTATATATATACCGTGTTAATTGTTACGGCGAACAATCTGTTTTCGTTCTCTTACCGTAAGGTTATGTAATTGTTCTATATATGTATCTATATATAGCCGTTCCTTTCTACGTCTTTTTCAATATTAAATTTGCGCTGCACGTTCACTGTAACCCGGTGATGTGATTTCGTTAATATCATTTTATTACATTTTTATTTAAAACGAGATTTCCGCAATAAATTTAAGAACACGTTGATGACGAGTAATTATTGATATCAAAAGGAATTCGTTTCAAATATTTGTGTGTGCGTCGGTTAAAGTTTTGGTGAAAAGTTGCTCGAGGAAATTCAAAAAAATCATAACGAAACTTAGATCGGAGGTAAAGAAATCACCGAAAATTTCGTGGTGGTTCATACGAGGAATCCCAACTATGCGCACGTACATATACGCTCACTGCAATGTAAATTCTTCCTTTTTCCTCGTATATATATATACCCAACGGAAGAATGTTAAACCGCGCCAGACACGCCAGATCCTCCCAACTAAATTCAGAAAAGCCTTTTCTTCTCCAACCCGTCGGAACCCCCTTTTTTTCTTTCTGTCTCTCTCTCTCTTCCACGATGCGATCGGTTTAAGGAAAAAAAGTCGTACCAAAAAACACGGTTTAATTAACCTAAGTGCTTCCATACATAATCAAAGCATCCGAGATGTTGAGACTTCACCTTCTCAGCAGGTCCATCTTGCCGAGACTTGCCACTTTTCTTGCGCGACCCTTCTATTTTCACTCCCGTGCGCTCTTTCTTTCTCTTAAATTGTGACTTCGAGAAAACAGACGGGGGGTAACCTCGAGTGGGTAACCAAAAGTACCGAGCGTTCGCGAGGGTCCTTCATTCTGCATAGTATGTGCCACCCGGTCGTATATAATTCGCGAGCGAGCCTCCGTTACACTCCTTCAATTTCAACCTTATGCACCGACTAATTCGCATGGACACGCTCTACGACCTCGACCATACCCTCTTTTCGTCTCCTATATTTCTTTCATTCTTCTAACATTCTTTTTTTTCTCCTTTCTTATATTATACTTTCGCAATTTGGATTTTAATGTACCACACGAGAGCGTGTATAACGACCCTTCTTTTATTTTATCTTCAAATCTAGGTTCTTTTTTATACCTTACTTTATATGTATTATATTGCACGTTTAGACATTTTTCTCCTACTGTGCTTTGCATCATGGAGAAAAATTTATCACTCAAACTAACTATTAATCGAGCGACAAAATTGATGTGTGAGGAACTTTAGCCTAATGCTCCAATATAATTAATAAATTTGTAATAAAAAGTTGCTACGTTGATGTACTAAAATTTAATATTAAAGTAGTATTACATTTTATTAAAAAAAATTGATAAATTTTATTGTAACAGTTATTAAATTGTGCTATACGCATATTTTAAACTTTGGTACTCTATTATTATATTTTACTACATACTTGTTTGAATATATTGGTATTCAATATAGCAAAATTTATACACTCCTGAGTTTTGTTATTGAATATAGTAAAATTTTAGTGTTCAATGTAGTAACATTTATCGAGGTATGTAATGTATAGGAATCCTTAAATTAGGTTTACGTTTGGTATCATATACTTTCTACTCAATTAATTTACCTATTTAAGAGATCCGAATCGACACAATTTGGCATTTCTTAGTTATACAAGGATTGTATTAGTTTTTTTTTATTAATAAATATTTCGGGATTACGCATAATCGGTGATAAAGTTTTCATTTAAACCGTTCCGATAATTATTTATTTATATTAAATATTTAATATATTCAATATTTATTTAATTTTTTATTTTCTAATATTTTTTTTTATTTATTTATGTGAGGACGATGTTATAAGGCAAGGCGGTACAAAAGTGTCGTTGAGGCAGATAGTTATGTAACGTGTCCGATTTCGATGCATTTACTACATGTATAAGTATAAATAAATTCGAAAATTATGAAATTTTCATACGAAATAAAAATTATGCGAAGAAAATAGAGATAGCGTGATGAGCGAGGCATCGAAAAATAAATTTTTCTTTCTACTGATGCATCTAAAAAAATAACTATATTGATTGCTTTTATACCATGCAAGTTTCTCACTCTTTCACTACGCAGTGTAGCAATTTTCCTCACAATCTCTAGTCACTTTTACTAAAATAAATTTTCCTACTTCTAATTAATTATTTTTTTTCACACTAACGATGATCATAGTAATATTGTGGATTTTAGGAAGTTCGTTAATGTATTGCGGTAACATTTATTAAACTCATATTAGATTTGGTCGATACTTAAAATTCTAAGATGTAAAGAGCACACGAGAAACTGCGGAGTTAAAAGGATTTAAAGTCCAAAGTCTTGACGCAACAAGAACTACTCATATAGCTAGCATAGAGAGTAGCTTCTGTCCTAGAGTGCAAAAGTTGCTACTGCATCATTTCGTAATCTTCCAGGTCTAAAGTTAACGTCCCTGCACGCAAGAAGAAATTTTAATTATTTATATTCTCGAAATATATTGCGCGTAAAGAAAATAACTCGTGAGAATTATACGCGAAAAATATGTCAAAAAGGTCACGCGGAAAACATACAAAATTTACTCTTATTAATTAAATATTTTCATTATAGTATTTTATTTAATAATATTTTTAATTATTGTGTGCGGAGTTCCGAAATAGCGTTGTACAGTTGGTTGATTTCTTGTAATTGCGAAACCTTAAGTTTATTTTTATACAACGCTGTTTCGATTCGAAAATTAGAATATCGTGATGGTCCAATTGTTGATCGCGATTTCACATATACAAACTAGCATCCTGACAGGAATCGTAACCGACTGTTAGGCAATTATTAGCTAATTTTAACCAAGTCTGTCAATATTTAGATAACAAATTAGCTAATTTGGTTGGCTGAAAATCGTATTCAATTGTTTGTATAATGTTACTTATTTTTATTGAAATTTACAGATAAGATTTCACCTCATAATAATATTTTATTTTACCTGATTTTCGATGAAATGTATCGTTATTAATTAGTTAATTTTCGACTTTTTTAACTTGTGCGGCATTAACAGAAAAAATGTAAACATTACTCGCTCTCGATTCATTACTATTATATTTTAATATTTTAACGTCGCTCTTTTTATGCTCCCTAACTGGTGCTAACCAGCGACGGAGGTCATACGATGTCTTGGTGAAGAAACGTGTCGAAAATACATTCCCTAGTGGTGATTACTGTTATATGAGTAGATGCGATTTGTATACGTTTAATATATAAAAGAAAATTTGCGTCGTATATACATCTATTTTGACGTTCCTTGTTAATAATGAGGAAACGAAGCGGAGATTTAAATCGACTTGCGACGAAATTTTTACATACAAATTACAGTGTTTTTATTAGTTGGTATATTATAATTTCCTCTTTTTTCTTATATTCTTTTTCCAACTATGTATTATCCGAGTTGTACTGTTGTATTTATAAATAAAATAGTGTATACAGTCTATAGAGGGTGTCAATGACCACCGAAATGTTACACAAAGGAAAGAATGTGTAGTTTTCTTCACCTTTCTTTTTCTCATTTGACTCGGGAGGATCGATAAATTTCCAACAATCAATATTAAGCAACCTCTGAGTGATAAAATCAAACCAACGACATGAATTCAAAGAAGATTAGTTAAATTCATAGCGGGCTAGATATTATATTCAGAAATATGAAGAAATTACGAATTTCACAGTATGATAAGAAGAATGGAAGGGTACTGTTGCGAGAGTAATTTGATGTATACCGTAAAGTTTTCGTTACGAAATTTCATGCAAAATATAATTTATTTAGAATTATGAGTAAAATAGCATTAATAGCAGTAACATTTTAAAAATAGGAGAAGAAGGTGTAAAAACGTAATAGTAAGGTAGAACTGACCGAGTGATAGAGTAATTTTCATTATATGGGGCTCCGACCGTACTGTAAATTTGTGAACTATTTCGACTAGTTGCAATACGTCTAACGGAAGTTTGTTGATCGTGAAACGGAATCAGCTATGTATATATATATATATCCTGCAATAGTATCTCTCGTGTTATTTTTTTCTCGTAGTTGTTGCATTAAATAATGTACAAATAGACTGGCAACGAGGAAAATCAATTAATTTATTTTCCTTTTGTTGAAAATAACTTTATTTTTAGAACATTCGACTTATATAATTGTGAGAAAGAAAAAGATAGTCTAGCTTTGGGCCTAAATATATCTAAAAAACGACTTCTTCAATAAAGAAAACTTACTACATCGTAATAAGGTACTTGTGCCTTTAAATATAAAAAAAACATACTGTATATGATTATTTTGTCTCGAATTTGAAGGCATTTAAGAAAATACTTTTGAGTGATTTTTTATCAACAGGTTTTTTACGGGATGTTTATCATTTCTCCGTTTAACTAAAGGATATTCACTTAATTATTAAAGATTTTTCTTATTGGAAAACGGGAAAATCTATCATTATTTCAATTAATCTTCTTTTAATTTAAATATAAACTATCGCTAAATAATATACAAATAATATTTGCGATCCAGAGCATCAGTATTCGCAAGCTCTATTATCTCTAATTCTATAATCTTCTACATCTACATCTTACATAATATAGTGACAATTTCTGTAAAAAAAAACCACTTTTTTTTCTTTTTTTTTTTTGTTATTTAACGTCGCTCTATTTATGCTGCCAGGGCTAATCAGCGACGGAGGTGAACGGTGTGTCTGTAAACAAAGCACATGTAGTTGAAACAGTGGTGCTTGTGTCCATCGGAAGATATCATCGGTCACTGTAATTAGTCTAATAATTAGAGTTTCCTGTCCTCCCGATGGAACCACCGCGATCCTCTTTACATCTTCGCGTCCCTAACGTTCCCTATAGTTCAGATGCCCGTGCCTCTCATGCACTGACAATAAGTGCACGAAACGCACGCGCACCTGAACTGGCGTCACATTATAGTGACACGCCGAGCCACTGAGTCGCGGTGTTCGAAAAATGCACATGAAAAAAATTTTCAGAGGTACACGTCTGGGATCGAACCCACGACCCTCGGTGTGAGAGTCGGGAGCTCTACCCATGAGCCACCGCGGCTCTAACAAAAAACCACTTATCTTGACAAAAGTATTTAGTAAATATGATTTTTTATAAATCCAATGCGATTACATTGGTATAAAAAATATTTTAAGTAAATTACGAATTTTTTAGATAATCGTTTTTTACTAGTTTTTCTTATTTATTATTATTATAATATTGAGTGCAAAAGTTGCTACTGCATCATTTCGTAATCTTCCAGGTCTAAAGTTAACGTCCCTGCACGCAAGAAGAAATTTTAATTATTTATATTCTCGAAATATATTGCGCGTAAAGAAAATAACTCGTGAGAATTATACGCGAAAAATATGTCAAAAAGGTCACGCGGAAAACATACAAAATTTACTCTTTATTAATTAAATATTTTCATTATAGTATTTTATTAATAATATTTTTAATTATTGTGTGCGGAGTTCCGAAATAGCGTTGTACAGTTGGTTGATTTCTTGTAATTGCGAAACCTTAAGTTTATTTTTATACAACGCTGTTTCGATTCGAAAATTAGAATATCGTGATGGTCCAATTGTTGATCGCGATTTCACATATACAAACTAGCATCCTGACAGGAATCGTAACCGACTGTTAGGCAATTATTAGCTAATTTTAACCAAGTCTGTCAATATTTAGATAACAAATTAGCTAATTTGGTTGGCTGAAAATCGTATTCAATTGTTTGTATAATGTTACTTATTTTTATTGAAATTTACAGATAAGATTTCACCTCATAATAATATTTTATTTTACCTGATTTTCGATGAAATGTATCGTTATTAATTAGTTAATTTTCGACTTTTTTAACTTGTGCGGCATTAACAGAAAAAATGTAAACATTACTCGCTCTCGATTCATTACTATTATATTTTAATATTTTAACGTCGCTCTATTTATGCTGCCAGGGCTAATCAGCGACGGAGGTGAACGGTGTGTCTGTAAACAAAGCACATGTAGTTGAAACAGTGGTGCTTGTGTCCATCGGAAGATATCATCGGTCACTGTAATTAGTCTAATAATTACAGTTTCCTGTCCTCCCGATGGAACCACCGCGATCCTCTTTACATCTTCGCGTCCCTAACGTTCCCTATAGTTCAGATGCCCGTCATGCACTGACAATAAGTGCACGAAACGCACGCGCACCTGAACTGGCGTCACATTATAGTGACACGCCGAGCCACTGAGTCGCGGTGTTCGAAAAATGCACATGAAAAAAATTTTCAGAGGTACACGTCTGGGATCGAACCCACGACCCTCGGTGTGAGAGTCGGGAGCTCTACCCATGAGCCACCGCGGCTCTAACAAAAACCACTTATCTTGACAAAAGTATTTAGTAATATGATTTTTTATAAATCCAATGCGATTACATTGGTATAAAAAATATTTTAAGTAAATTACGAATTTTTTAGATAATCGTTTTTTACTAGTTTTTCTTATTTATATTATTATAATTATTAATACAATAAATTTTCCTTTTTTTTATAATTTCATTGCATACTTAATAGAGATTATTTACTTTATAATGTTAAATGAATTACACCATTTTAAAAGAAGGTATTTTAAGTTTTAAATACAGGTAGATGTTACTTTCTAATAAAACTTCACATTTAAAGCAGGTAAATTATGACTTTTTTGAAGACTGTCTTCGTCTTTTTAATAGAAAGAAATTCTAACTGAAGTAAAGAGCTTAACTCATCATTGAATTTCTCTCTGTGTAGACTTAATTTACAAACGAGTTTTAGTTGATTTCGTTTCACGACAATTAACAAAATATATTCATTCGCTAGTAAATGACGGTCACTATCAATTGTAATGTCGTTTTTAGAAATCGAAAAATCCCTCAAAAATATAAAGTTCATTTAAAGATGTATCACGCAATCAGCATAAAAAGTAAAAATCGTTTGCTTAAAAACATTGGAATAATTCAGTGACGAATAACGCTTAACGCTTGCTCCGCTCGTAGAATTTATAAACAAAAACGCATATACGAATTATTTGCAAGTTGCACTGTACCCTCACTAAAATTCCAGCAATTTAAAAAAGTTCCATCCTTCACTAGGGGTGGCTCCTCCAACGTATACCCCACGCAAGGACCGACGCGGTAGAGCAGCCGAGCGCGGCTCTCGGAAATGACCAAGCGTACCTTTTGTAAATTAAATCTCGTGGGCTAGCTTTCCCGAAAATTCTCATCCTCTTCTTTTTCTTCTCTCTCTCTCTCTCTCTCTTTTTTTTACGGAACTTGATCTTTTATTTTTTGGCACGCCGTGATGTTTTCGTCGCAGTGGTCGGAAAGGGGGAAAAAAGAGGAACGGTTCAGAGGAAGAAACGAAATGGAGATAGGGGAATCGCTGACCAAAGTCCAAGTGATTAATGGTGCGGGGAGGGCCCATAGTCGAAGTAGCAAAAGTGTACATGTACTCGCTTGGAGAAGGCCACGTGCGCACACCACCGGTTTCTATAGATACTCGCCAACCAGTGAATTTGTTTAGCTTTCCCTTTCTTCTTCTCTTTTCACATTCTCTCTTATTTTTTCGATTCTTTAGTTCTACTGTTTGTTCGCGCGAAGTTACTCCTTGTAACGCGTATACGTATACACAACGAACCTCCTACTCCTACTGTACATTACCACGCGAGAGTACATTGGGTGTTAATTTCACGATTTCTGCATTGAATTGAATGTAAAGCGATGCAATACGTTTATAGATTGTAGGTTTACTTTCAATTCCTACGGTTTTATCGCGAACTAAAAATTTCCGTGGTAAAATGTCCAAAAGAGTTTGTAAAAAGTCATTAAAAAAGTCGAATTTTCATTCCACACGTCGTAAGGCGCACGTGCCGTAGGAGATGAAAAAAAAATTGAGTGAATTATATTAGGATTATACTTTAAAAAGGTTTTCAAAATGCACGTATGTAAATTGCGATAGAAATTAAAATTTCAAATGGAATTTATATATTATACATATATATATATATATTTTTATAAAAATAAACTGAATTTCACTTACAACATGCAGGCATCAACTTTCTTAAAGATTACGCGGGATCATGGAAGTAACATTTATTTTTCCGAAGTATTAAACTAATTTTGTTTAAAAGAATATTTAATTATAATTAGCGCAAATGAACTTGTAAACTTTGAGTTGAACTTTGTCAATGACACCAATTACAGTTAAAGAAAAAACAAACAAACGTAATTAAAAAAAAAAAAAAAGAAAAATCTGGAAATAATAAAAATTAAACTGCCAGTTACACTGGGTATTCGGTCGAACTAACGAGTTTATTCGCTTTAATTACGTCCGAAGTTACGCGAAACTTTAGAGTCGAGGTCTAGGGTTCAGCAGGTTTACGGATTTACCTTGTTTTTTTTTCTCTCTCTCTCTCCCCCTCTTTCAACGTTCTCATGAGACGCGTATAACGCAATAAAATTTTAGTTCGATCAAACAACGAGGCCGCTTTAAATGAGATTAAAAAGAGAAATTCAATAAAAGTCGCTTAAATTTTTCGCGACCTCACTGCAAGATGAGAGATGACAGAACTATTGGTTGAATTCGCACGCAAGGAGAATTGTACCAAAAGACACGTACTTTCATATATATTGTACCTATATATGTATCTTGCGATAGCTGATTAGCGACGCGCCACTGGAGTTTTGTAAGATTATTAATCGCCATTCGTGTTCGTTTGCCTGTTCCTATGAGATTAGCCTAGACAATGTAAACGGAATTTGGCGAGTAAAACTTTTGGTTTGGGTATATAATAGTTTCTGTGATATTGGTATTGTTTCTGAATCGTAAGTTTCAAAATTATTTTCCCTCCTTGTATTGTGGAAAGTTTTCCCGAACTGCAATGTTGTTCAGAAAATCGAAGATTTTCCATTGTTAACTCAAATTTAAATATTAAGAATAATTTTATTTTATTTTTTATACCAAATAGATTTCCGCGAGTAAATGTGTATATTTTTTATCAATCCATAAATATTATTTTTATTTTTTTCTTTTAGGAAGTTCATACATCTGATATTAAAAAAAATGGTTTACGACTTTCAAAAGTAAAATATACATAGTTTTTAAAATATCGTTATCTGCCCGAATGTGTTATACGTTTGCGAATAGTATACGTTATAAATTAAAGACGGCTAGTAAGATTATAAAATATAAAATATAAAACAAAATTTTGGACAGTTTACAAAAAGTTAGGATTACACTTTGGAATTGTATATACACCCGAAATTCAAATGAAATATTTTCGATTACACGCGAATAATATAAGTATGTATCTAAATATGTTATCTAAATTTTAATAAAGAAAATCTGATAAATATATTACACTTTTGGTCCATCATCTCTAAGAGAATCCGTATTATACTAAATTTCGTTTTATTACGAGCTTTCCACTTTCACCTTACTATTTTCCATTTGAATTCTTCACTCGCATTTACACTCCTCGAAGGCGCATAGAACCGTGACAACGAACTTATCGCACACTAAATTGGTCGGATTCGATGCGAGGGAGATAGCGAGAATATACTTGGTCAAATTTAATATTCGGAGGCGCCGGGCAACCCTCTTCTGATATTCAGTGGACAGATATTAGCATGTAGAGCAGTACTACAGACCAACTTCCTACTCCGACTGATTCTCTTCCAGCCGAGCGGCGTACGACAACGGCCCTCACGAATACTACCAACTTTTCCGGTCCTTCTATTCACCCAAATACGAATACTTTATTTTTATACCTATCCTTTTCTTTTTCATTTCTTCTCTTACCTACTTTTTCTTTTTTTTCAATAACATTTACGTGTCTGTCTTGAGTAACAATGTGTTGTCGTTTCTTTTTATTTTTTGCATTGCAAGGAACCAAATTATCAATATATAAGACAATCAACTAATACCAATTTTTAAAATATCCTCTTATATATAATAATACCATTTTCATTGAATTTTCATAGATTTATCTTGATATTTAAAATGAATAAATAAAATGGAGGAAAGATTCGGAATTAATTATTATATACATACATTTATTATGAATTACCTTACATATATTTATACGAACTAATAATATTTCTCTTTTTTTTACAATAATAATGAGAATTAATATTTTAAATAAGTTTAATAAGTAAACATTTTTCAATTGCTTCAGAAATTTCATATTTATCTCAAGACAAAATAAGATCTCTCTTCGCGTGAATAAGGAATAAATATTTAACTTACTTTACATAAAGTTCAATTTATTCTCTTTTATTATTATTTTTTTTTTAACAAAATTAAATACTAGAAATATAAAAGATAAAAGATGTACGGAACGAATAATCTTTTAAGTAATATTTATATAACGAAAAATATTATTTACAGAGACGAGATAATAATTAATATGAAAATTTAAATTGAACGATGTGTGTGACTGCGTGTAAATAGTATGAGTGAAAGAAAAAAAAAGAAAAGTGGCCGGCATTGTTTAATAAAATATTTCACACCGAGTTAAATAAATAAAAACCGATATACGCGGGGTAGAATTGTTAATTTATTCACCGTGTCATAACGTTATTTCCCACCTTTGTCTAAAGCGGTTGAATTTCTCGATGCGCCGGAAAGAATGGTTTATGGAAAGAAAGAGTGCTCGGCGAGTCGAGCGAGGAAACAATAATGCGAAATCGCGATACCTTCGTGCATCGGTACTGTGGTCTTTTGACAAACTGCGCGAGAAAAAACCAACAAACAAGATATTGCGCTGCAATGCGCTCAATGTTTTGTGCATGCATCTGTGTGTGCACATACGTATACAGATGGGTGAGTGCGACATACGCACATTAATTCTATGGACGCGTAGTATCGTGAAGCTTCTGTCTCTTTGGGGGCGGTGGGTTGGGAGGTGAAAGAAAGAAAAACAAGAGTTAACGGGATGAGGCTTTTGTAAGCAATCGGATAAAGGCATTGGCTTCAAACCGCGGATATTGATTTTGTAATGCGAATACGTGAACCATTCCTCTGTGAGAGCCATTCCTGTGGTTTAGCGCAGATTAATTTGAAAGCGGGCCCATTCTATCTATGTCTTCCTGAATGTCTCTTTTCCCAATCACCGGATTTCATATTTTCTCCCTTCCCTTTTTCTTTTAACTTTACGTTGTGACACCTGCCGGAACATCTGCATTTACTTTACTCGATCCTTCCTTATTTTTATCTAACGTTATTGTTTTTCATTTAATATTCTACTCGATTATACATTTTTTTCTCAAGTACATATATCGTGATAGTTATTAACGTTTCAGAATTAATTTATTTGAAAATTTAAATTGAACGATGTGTGTGACTGTGTAAATAGTATGAGTGAAAGAAAAAAAAAGAAAAGTGGCCGGCATTGTTTAATAAAATATTTCACACCGAGTTAAATAAATAAAAACCGATATACCCTGCTGGAAATGTGAACTAAAAATTAGGAATTAAAAGTAGTCAGTTAATAGGTTAAATGAAACGCTTTTTCCCACTGCGTTCGTCCATTTAATAGATTGCCGTAACCTCCAAATATTTTCACTTCACCTTCTGGCCATACATGTACTTAAAACTCCAAATTTTTAATCAAATTGGATCGTTTACTCGAATACTAATACTAATTACTCTTAATTCTGCATTTAAACCAGTCATTTTAAAGTATCAGGGGTAGAATTGTTAATTTATTCACCGTGTCATAACGTATTTCCCACCTTTGTCTAAAGCGGTTGAATTTCTCGATGCGGCCGGAAGAATGGTTTATGGAAAGAAAGAGTGCTCGGCGAGTCGAGCGAGGAAACTAATAATGCGAAATCGCGATACCTTCGTGCATCGGTACTGTGGTCTTTTGACAAACTGCGCGAGAAAAAACCAACAAACAAGATATTGCGCTGCAATGCGCTCAATGTTTTGTGCATGCATCTGTGTGTGCACATACGTATACAGATGGGTGAGTGCGACATACGCACATTAATTCTATGGACGCGTAGTATCGTGAAGCTTCTGTCTCTTTGGGGGCGGTGGGTTGGGAGGTGAAAGAAAGAAAAACAAGAGTTAACGGGATGAGGCTTTTGTAAGCAATCGGATAAAGGCATTGGCTTCAAACCGCGGATATTGATTTTGTAATGCGAATACGTGAACCATTCCTCTGTGAGAGCCATTCCTGTGGTTTAGCGCAGATTAATTTGAAAGCGGGCCCATTCTATCTATGTCTTCCTGAATGTCTCTTTTCCCAATCACCGGATTTCATATTTTCTCCCTTCCCTTTTTTCTTTTAACTTTACGTTGTGACACCTGCCGGAACATCTGCATTTACTTTACTCGATCCTTCCTTATTTTTATCTAACGTTATTGTTTTTCATTTAATATTCTACTCGATTATACATTTTTTTCTCAAGTACATATATCGTGATAGTTATTAACGTTTCAGAATTAATTTATTTGTTAAACTTAGAAATAGAAGAAACGCGATCGTACTTACATTCTACATAAAATTACAAGTAAAAAATAAATGCAACAGTTTTTAAAAAAATTTTAGACTGAATTTTTATTGCCCAATTATTTTAAATACTCAATAAAATTAGTGTACTTTATCTCGAAATCTGTAAAAATGATTGTACACAAGCTAAAGGTCAGCTTTGCAAATTTTAAAATATAAATTTTGATGCAGAATGATGTTAGTGTTTACGTAGGCAAATATAGAATTTTCCGTTCTACATTTAACGCTAATTACGATAGATATCGAGGAATTTCAATGCATATTTTTAAATTATTGTGAAATTCTGAGTCATAGTAGGTTACATAATCTAATACAACTAATTAATGAAATTTGTTCAAAAAATGTAGTTTTATTAACGCATATAAAACCTACCTATGAAGATTTGAGTTTATTTCAACCTTGGGATTGGGTATATTGCATTTGATTTTCGTATGGCTTTGCGATAATGTAAAAGATCAAATTTCAACACGAGATTTTTACAGTAACTATTGCCATTAACTTTTACATACGGTTTCAATCCACTTAAATGAAACAGAATTTTAGTATTAGTCTAAATGTTTATATAATAAAATTATTTAGCTGTTTTTTACACAATGTTTCAATTTCTTTAAATAATTTCAATTTTAATCCAGGCTTGTCCAGAATGGGAATACTTATCTCATATTTAATGTGTATGGTAGCCACGTCCTGACATCGATGTAACATTTATATTAAACAATCGTTACCGATTCAAATTTAACTTTTAATCGATATATCTGAAATACATATTTTTCCAAAATCAATGTCGATAAGACATTTTGTACATAGCTGTAGAAAGCTAGTAGGATGGATTTAAATATTATTAAAAAACTCGCAATTTAGATAATAAAGTAGCCTTGGCCATAATTCTATGTACTTTTTCGTTTTACCCCACCCAAAAAAAGAAGCTTTTTCTCAGCCTATTGATGGAAAAATACATAAAACATAATTATTAATGATTATTTTATGGGAAAAAATATAACATTTTATAAATTTTATGAAAAAATTTATTTTATATAAACACTTCATTTTCGTGGAATTTCATACAATTGTTGTAACGAATACTATTATAAATACTATAAGTTGTTATTAGATAATTTGGGTCATTGGTGTTATTTTCTTTATTTAACAATAAATTATTATTGTTTTTCTTACATATTTTGTTCTTTTTTTCGCGTACCCTACTTACGTGCCTTTAAATGCTTTGGTATACGTACTCTAACGGTCCAACAATGCGTGGACATGAGGTAGAGATGTTTATTGTTTTTAAATGCTCAAAATTCGACATAATTGAAAAAATAATAACTAAGTCATATTTATCCAATAAAATAAATACTAGTAGTTACAATTTATCTATTTTATGATCAATTTGCTGAAAAGAACCTTCATTTTTTCGGGTGGGGTAAAATTTTCATTTAATTGTTATCTCGAAAGATACTTGTCAGTGCGAAAGAGTCTGACTATAATACTCATTTTGTGGAAATTTATACCAGAACTAAGGGGGGAACATTCGCAGTAGCTCTAAACGAGTAACCAGTTATTTTCTTCTGCGTAAGATGACTTATTATGCGCAAAATAGTCAAGTGTAAAAAAACAATGGAATTTCTCACCGATATACAGGTAGAACGTACTGGCCACGAGGTTGACCGTTTTCCAGGGATGTGCGCGCATATACGACAGTGCTTCTAATTTTCTGGTCGCACGTATTTTATATTCAACGCTTGATGATGCTCTCGTGGCGAGCGTAAAGCGATACGCTCTTCAAAAAGCGAGAGAAGAAGCGGAATAGGAAGCGGCTTTTATAACAACACATGTGCGGGCGTTTGCGCGTTTTTCTCTCCTGCTCTTCTGTTTTCTCTCTTCTTCTTTTTTTTGCCTCCTACCCCCAGGAGCTTTTCACGGCGGATATCCGACGTACGTATGTGTCGTTACGAGCTTTGCTCGTGGGAAAATTTTGGATTTTAAGGGGACGTTCTCGAGATAAGAGCTCGGAATCCTTTTAGATAACGTTGAGATGAGTACTAAACTTTGGTTATGTCGCGACTTTTTACACCATGCTGGTTCCACGACTCTTCAAATATTCCTACGATTTTGCACTGTTAAGAATAACCTGGATAATACTTAATTTCAATTAATTTTTTGACGCAAGATAGTACGGTGTATATATATATATATATACATTTAAGTACGTACATTGAACAATTACGTTTATAAATGTTTTTGTAGAAAAAAATATTTTACGACGCCAAACGTATTGCTTCTTTTTTTTTAAATACAAAAATGATTTTTATAGATACATAAACGAGTTTGATAAAAATGAGTGACAATTTAAATCAACAAATATCCATCTCACTGACAGTGCAATAAATAGTATAATTTAATTTTTTTATGAATCTGTAATTTGTTTAATTGTACGATTTCCTGGGAAGAAGTGTATATCGAGTGACCTATTTAAACGTCGAGTAACAAAACAAAAGAAAAGATTGCGCAAGCTCGAGCGAATAATCAATTTTTTCCAGATAATTAAGTGCGCTTGTACAGTTTAATAAATTTCAACACCTATCTGCGACATTAAATTCAATCTACTTCCTCATTCGTTTGATTATTTATTGCGGCAATCGTCGATACGCGACAATCGTACGGACGGATCGAGAAAAATCGCGGAGGATTTACATATCCACGCGGGAAAGTCGTGTGCACTTAACACTGAAACTCGTAGTTTTCAATGTTACTACGATTTGGTGTATTTTATGAGTTAAATGGAGCAAGGTACTGCCGATAGGATAATGTTTTCCCTTCTTGATGCGGGGCCACGCGCGCCACCCCAGAGAAAGTTCGGCGGTTGGAAACTCGAGGGCGCCAAAACGAGATCTCATCGTCACGTTCTGAAAAGAGAAGAAGGGAGAGAGAGAGAGAGAGAAAGACTTTGGTTCTCGAGGGACGATAGTCGGTGTGAGCAAAAGTCCGGAGCTCTACTGTTGATTATTCTAATTTCCGAATTCCTTTGGGCGTACACCTCTGCTTCTCGATTCTCCAAGAGTACCTTTCTCTAACTAATTTCTGGTTGAGTTGTACTGCTAATTATACTATTAGTTATACATATATATATCCCGGCGATGAGACGGTATAACTTCCTTATCAATTAAATATTAATTAAAAGCGGATAAGATTACTCACTGATCGCTACACCTATGTGTATGTATATATATATATACGCACACACTGGATAGATAGAGATTGTAATATTTTTTTAATCGCAATAACGTTTCACATCGTTTTTTATGAAATTCTAGTCATTTCTTAGTAATGAAGCGCAAAGTATTAGAGTTTTCACTGCGATTTTTATATCGACCGTGGCGAATGTACCGGGTTATAGTAGCCTAGTCCCTCGGGAGCAAATACCTAAAAGTAATTTCTTACGGAAGATGAAGTCACTTGGCCGTGTTTCCGTTACGGCGTAGCGTCAATGATGAGGCGGGAACTTTCGGTACCTTGGGAAAATGTTATTATTAAGTTCGATCGAGTAGTGCCACCTATGAAACTTACTTGCACCGATTGTTCCAATATAGTCTACGAGGATAAAAGTGTACAAATCGGATGGTTAATCAATGTTTAACCTCGGATGGATAATTTAATTATTTTTTTTAAATCTTAAAGTAAGTAAAAATAAAAAAAAAACTAATCTTCGGATTTACGAATGAAAATTAAAAAAAAAGAAGATAGTTTGTGTAATTAGTATTTATGAGCCGGTAATAGGAATGATTATTGTGATAAATACATAATAATTTATTATGAATATTTATTTACTTTATAATCGTGCATCAGGATGTTTTGAAAACATGTACGTTTAAACCACTTTTTCACCCACAGGCCACAAAATAAGATTAATATAAATAAAAGAGAGAGAGAGAGAGAGAGAGAGTGAGAGAACCTGTCATCGAGAGAAAGAGATAAATAATAAACAATGCATACCAGAGCGAATGACGACGTCAAAACAAAACAAAACCCTTGAGACACCTTGGTATCTGCCAGTATTGCTATCTTCATTATGTATAATCGTACATGTGGCAAGCTTTACAATTAAATACAATAAAATTTTCAATAAATTTACAATACAGTTTACAATAAAAGTTAGAATTTTTAATTTTTAATAAATAATTATTTTAAATAATTAAACATCTTTTTTATTAAAAAATATTTTTTTGTTTTTTTTTTACATTTATTTTTTTGCTTTCAGTAACTATTTATGGAGCGCAGCAATTCATTCCTACTCATACACTATTGACTTCCTAGTTTGTAATCCGACATCATACTACATTAAAAGTAAAAAATTTTAAATGAAATTACAATTTAACGAACTTTGGACGAAAAAACAGTGTATGCACCGCATAATGTGCTATTATTATTTAAATATACTAATACGCAAAATGTAACTGATTTTAAGAAATGTACATAAAATAAATGTTTGATATGGCGTATTATAATGGTCCCGTATTTGCGCGTAACACTATGATAGACCGCGCTTATATTCTATATAATGGCAATTGACCTCCCTTTCGAAACCATGGATCTCGTACATCGTTACTATTTCGGACTGTTCGTGAAAATTTCGGTTGTAGTTCTTCGATGAACTCCGTGTTTCATTATCTATTTAATTAATGAAAAGAATATCTTGTATGATGGCCGGAATGAGAGTCTCTATTGTTTTCCAAAGGTTAAGTCTCTCTCGATATTTCGAGTAATCCATATATATACCTCAGCTCGTGTAGCGTCCAACGTGTTTAAGGAGAGAGACTAGTTTCGTTTTCTTCAAATTTATTAATAATACGCGTAAACGATGGAAAAGTGAAGAAGTACTACTGAAATATGGAAGGAGCTGCGGAATGATCAAATATACGCGAATATCGAAAGAAATAGAAATAATAGAAGTAGAGATGATACGTATAGTAGAACCTTCTGTAGGTTGTTCCCCTTTGGGGTTTCCTACGTGAATAGACTGTGTAACGTCGTCGAGGAGGTACGAGTGAGGCCAACTGGGAACGGGATCATTCCCGCACACACAAATTCCTGCGACTGCCAAGTGGAACATTGGAATTGTTATGTCGACCCATGTAAACTCCGAGTCGCTCGATCTACCTATACCTTCTCTATATCGCATATATATATATATATATATACACATATAGATGTATAGCCTGCATGTCGTTCTCGCGTTGATTATCCAAGAACGCGATCGAACTTGATTAAAGTAATCGTCCTTTCATTATGACGTTCAAATGGGATCCAATATTTATTTAGCGCTAAATACTCGTACCAGGTGAACCAACCAATTCTGGAATAGCAGTTCTCATCTTTTCCTTCCTACTTTTCTTGGTATAAAACTAATGAACCTAATGAAAAATGATACGTGTGGATGCGCGTGCGAAACTGTGATGCTGTACTTAAGCGCGACTTCGACGTTCAATTAGAGACCGATACTCTAAGTGTATACCAACTTTTAACGCTTTGTTTAATTAGTCTTTTTTAATTGTTGTAGATTTTGTTAATGCTTCTTATACGCTGAATCAAAGTTGCGCGATAGTAAGAAAAAAAATTGGAGAAAAAAAATTATTTTTTACATCAAACTGTAATTCAGACGTTGAAATCACTTAATTTTTCAATTTCATCCATAATTAACGAACCGTTGAAAAAAAAGAAAGGTGATATAAATGTGTACGTCGGCGATGACAAAATGTATATGAAAAATTCAATAGATTCGGCAAGAGTTGGAAACACGCGGTATAATTATTGTAGCGAACACATCAATCTCAAAATTAATTACCGTAATAGATTTTTAAATAGATGCTTGTCATAGGTACACTCCTCGAAGCGATTAATCAATTTAACAACGGGCTACGTTAAAAAGGGAAGAAAAATTGATGAGTGCGCGTCGGTTTGCTCAAAAAAAAATGTCACGCTAATCCATTTGCTTAATTAGCACGTGAGTTTGCAGTACATGCGATGTCCTGATCAAACATAAAACGGGTATCATTTCATTATGCAAATAAACGCGCGAGAAAATATGCACGCCAAGTTTTTACTGTTATAGGACAGCGCACGCCCAAATGATTGGGATTCAAATTAGAGCTTTTAAATTATTTGACTTTTTTTCGAAACGCGAAACTATGTCTACACACTTTCATTAATTTTTAAAAACTTTTTTAATCACACTGTGTCTTATATAACGTAATAAACAAAAATACTATGTTTATATGTAAATATATACGAATGAACTTACGAGTTTGACAATGCGCCAACAACGATTCGAACTCAATTAGGCAAAATAACGATAACGGTTGTTCGGCAAATAATAACAATAAAAAATGCAGATCGGATGTTTTTTTTTCTTCTACCTCGCACTCGACACATTAAATTATCGGTTGCTCCTTTACATTTCGCGTATTATCCTCTTTACATTAAGAGGCGAAATTCAGATTTTTTTTATTGCGACTACATCTATCTATATAAGTATACACCTACTTCTCACACATGCACATATTATAATATGATTAAAAGTTTTATTCCAAATCTTAGTGATATTTATGAAGTAATATATAAATAATACACAAAATTATACCATTGATAAATTTGAGCGTGTTTACAATCTGTTAAATGATGTGTACAATTAAAACAGATTGTATGATCATTAGCGTCCGCATACACATAAAAACACAATCCCGATACTGAAGCATAGCTTTAATTGCTTTCTTCAGGTCTAGATCTGCTTCTCGATATTAGGTATTTTAGTGAAAATGTTATTTCCTATTTCTTGGGAGAAAGTCGATTCTTTTTTCAATTATCGTATTGCAATTTGGCCGATTACATGCTATTTTTGTATAACACCGAATTACGTATACTTCTTTAATTACTATACGCTAAGTTTTGGACCGAAGCGTTCTATGTGAATCATTTCAAGGTTCACCTCGTCACATTACCCACCCATTCTTGGAATACAAGCTCCTTTCACTCCAAACGGTTAATTCATGAATTACAACACCTTACAACATATATTTAGTTATTATAAATTTGACCAATTTTTGTCTGCTCTCCTGCCGAGGATTGTTCACGAAACATTATGTGCAAAGGCATGCCCCTAATCAACACACATATACATCTACACACGTTTTCAATTAGTGATTACCGTCACATACCCAGTTGTTGATCATTTAAGGTAAATCCGTACGTTCGTAGAATCTCGATTTTATGTTAATAAAGGCTAATAATTTTATATATTTTGTCGCATATAGAAAGTATTAATAACTTCCTTTTAGCGATATTAGAAAAATAAAATAACTGTTATTTTTAAAGTGAGCAACAATCTAAAGAAAAAAAAGTGAGAAGTACCAATTTCTGATGAGTAAATTTTTGGTACGTATATCAATTTCTAGTTAAATCTACTAACCAATTATTGATTGCTGAACCTTTAAATTGTGCGTAGCAACATTTAGACTTATGTAAATCTTATTATTTTGTTGAAATAAAATATTAATCAGAAATTGTTTTATGATCAACAATTGGATACTTTACGGTACCTTCTTAAATTTCTCGTATTATTTAATATCAGTATTTGAAAAAAAAAGTATGATAAAATTAATAAATAACATTAAAAACGTAGAAATAAACTAAAAAAAAAATAAAAGTGAAAATAAAAATGTACATATATACGTGGATATACGTTGTTCCAAAGTAAAATCGAGGTAACTTGGTAGAAATGAATTAGTGTTCGTATATATACATCCCACCCGTTGCGTATAGAGGTCAAATATCTCAAATTTCATGGAACAATGCACAATATTCGAGGAGAGCTCTCCTTTTCCTGGGACCAACACCAGTAAATATGGCTCGAATATAATAATACGGGTGTACGAAATACGTTTGCCAATTTTCGTAATACCCACATTTGTTTTAAAAATCGTAGAGACAAAATGTTCGAGGGGGTAATTGTGAAATATTAAATTAATTACGCGATGCAATGAATTAAAGCCGTTCCGATTCGGTATATTATTATGACGAACGATGTGGTTGCTCATTTCGAAGGTAGAGAGAGAGAGAGAGAGAGAGAGAGACAGCAAAAGTTCGTATATATACGTGTACAGTATACGTACGTATAGGACCGTGTTTGTGTGTATAGATGTGGGTTCATGAGTTGTCACGTGCGCGAGTTAAGCTAATGGGCCAGCTGCGAACAACTCGCACATCGGGCGCAGACAATGAATCGTAATCGGCTGAATGTTTACCTCGTTGCAATATCCTACCTATACATATATATATATATATATATTCGTGTATATACTCAAATAGAATCAACTCGATCTCGTTTACCTACGAAACTATTCTAAACTGAGATTATTTTTATCCATTGTGTGCATCATCACGTGCACATATGGAAAAGAAGGTTTTAGTAATCATGACAATGTTATCGAGTAATCGAGAGACAGACTTTTGTATATAAATTGTTATAATTTGTCAACACTGTTTTGTCAATTACTCGGTAACATTCTCATTTTTACTAAAACATTTTATTTTACTTATTATGCACTACCTAGTTCTTAAACTAAAAGTTACTCCGCGCCACGTTGAAATTGCGGCGAATAGACTTGCAATGTAAACTTAATCTAGCAAACTAAATTATTTGAATACTAATTCTATGTGACTATATACGTGATATCGTAACAGCGCGCCACGAATATTTTAAAATGATTTTAATCACTTTAACCGATTGATTATACCGTTCTTCGTAATAATAGATTGCTTGTATTAGGTTACTCATATCCCTGATGACAAAACGTAATATCAGGCTATTAGAATAATCGCTATGAATCTCTATAGGAATATACATTTCTTAATATTGTTTAGTATTATATATTGCTTTATAGTGTAAAATAAAAGGTATAAAGTCCAAAATTATTAAATTTATTATTTTTTTACTTTATGTTCATTTTACGGCTTGCTGTTTCTTATCCGTCTCCAACGAAAGCAAAATTCTGTAAAACAAGACAATAATTTCTATTTGAATTCTGCGCATAGAATTATAATGAATTTGTGATAGTCTGTACTGATAATTTATTAATAAAAAAATAAAGAAAATTAAAGAGTATTATAACATTTTAACCTCAAAATCCCAATTTCATTTCAGATATTGAGTTTCTAATGCTATATGTATGAAACTGTTGTGGGAGATGGTGTTCTACCTTTCTCGAGCTCGTTCACACTAATTTATTATAAATAATTCACGAAATAATATACAAATGTTGTAGATTGATATGTTAATACCTGTTGCGCAAACTTACAAAAGGCTATAAAATTAAAATATTAAATAATAAAAAAAACAATTGAAAATATTATCTCTTATTTCATTATTTCCAAATGATTCAAAATTTTCTCTCCCACACACACACACACATGTATATATACGAATATGAGTGTGTGCGTCATGTGCGTTGTGTAAAATAAAAAAAATTAACGATGCAATAATTTAAAAAAAATAAATAACCAACTATTTTAAAATTAAGTTTAGAAAAACTGGTTATCTTATTCCCTTAATAAATGTAAATTTTACATAAAAAACATTTTGTCTTAATTCAAATCTAATGAAGAAAAAGTACTCTGTAAGAATGGGAGTGTATATTACGTATCAAAAGAAAGTTAATATTTTAGAAATGTTAAAGGTTACTTCTGTACTCCCCCCCCTTTTTTTTAATATGCGTATGTCGAGTTAGGAATAAATCACGTATTGAAATGGAATACTCTATATTTTTGCACATAAATTCTGGGTTACCATTGACTGAAGATTTATTTGCTTATAGATATAAATTATTCACCAAGATTAAATGTTATTTGGTATTTGCTATTTCAGATTATTTATATTTTAGTTTTTATAAAAGCAACTGCGCAGACAATATTTTCACACTTAAAATAATAATAATGTGACAATAAATGAGTTGTTTTATATATATACTTATTTGACGGTGTATGAAATATTATTAAACGATTAATTTCGGTAAACGTGTATTATATGAATTATCATCATATCCGGATATTTTGATTTATGCGATTTCAAAAATATGATACTGAATTGATGCGAAAAAATAACGTCATAAATTATCAGGAATTTTAATTATTAACCCATATAATTTATACAAAGTTGTAATTTTATACTTTTATTTAATTTACTAAAAATAAACTCAACATTATATGCGCATGTCACAATAACTAATTTTTACGCTATGCTTTTTATCGTTCTCAAGTTTATAAAAGTCTTTACGAAAAATAGTGCAGGTTAAAATAAGATTGCAATATCTCGGAAAAGAATAGTAGCTGAACCTTCTGATTTCCTCTTAAACGCGTTTTTTGAATGAAAATACTTTTTTCTACTTTTCGTAAAATATTTTCAAAATTCATTTATTTTGAAATTTTTACGATTTTTTCGCTTTTTAAAAATTGTATTTCCCGTTAGTAGCGGGGTCTACATTGAATTGCTTTATTTTATAGACTTACGATGATAAATCACTTAAAGTATGACAGTTAAGCAATCATTGTAAAGATTGTCGCAACTCAAATTTATCGTATTGTTTTATTTTATACATTTACAAATTATAATGAAATTTGAATAAATGAAAAAATGGTAAAATTCGTAAAATTCAGGAGCTTCTTGAAAGTTCATTTTTCTTTGATTTGTGAATTAACGGGATGTGACTCCCAAAAAATAGAAAAATAATTCATTTTTTATTAAGCGAGGAATTCAATTTATCGAAAAGAATGTTCTGTAACGGTGTTATATTTCCTTTGAAGATATTCTGTAAATTTTATCAAATCTTTTTTTTAATATCACTGAAAAAATTTTTTTAATAAAAATTACTATTTTAATGGTAAACGGAGAACATACTTACATAATTATAAAAATTGGTATTAATAATGATAAAAATTGCCATAATAATGGTAAAAATTGCCATTGTTAATAGTAATTTTTTCTCAATGGTGGCAATTTGTACCATTATTAATACCAATTTTATTAATTGTGTAAGTTTGTCCTCCTTTTACCATTAAATAGTAATTTTATACTAGCAAATTTTTCTTAGTGTAAATCATCGAGATTTTTGAGCAGCTGTGAATCATTGTCTTATAGCTATATATCACCGACCAAAATAGTACATTACGAATGTGCGAAACAGGCGATTCACGCACAAGATGCATTTGCCGCCCGAGCGAAGCGAGTATTAATTATCTTATTAATTATTATTAATTAACATAAATACAATAAACAAATTAAAGTTGGAGATCGAGGACGAAACGCCTTTAATTGTTTTAAAAGGCCGTGCTATGGGAAATTCATAGTGGAAAAAGAGTACAATAGGCCTGCTTTATTCTAAAGTAAAGCATTTAGTTCGGAGAGACCGTTAGTATCATTATTATATTGTATATACATATATATTACCGAACTTAATTTCAATTTTTTCAAATTAAATTTTATTTAATATTAACATAAATACAATAAAAAATGTGGAATTAATAATAAAACAATAAACCTTTACTTTAATTCTTCGAAAACGTACGCTATAATATATTTGAGTTTTACGTGCGCGAAACATTTACATACGAGATTCGCGTGTTTCGCACATAGAAAACAGGCTTAAAAAGTCGAGTTTTGCGCACGGAATGTTAAAAATAATTATTTACGTATAAGTAATTAATAATGAATTATTTCGTAAAAAGATTTTGCTTATAATTAGGTTTTAAAATTTTTAGGATTTTCTAGGTGGGTCTCTCCAATTTGGGTATCACACCCCCTTAAACCCCAATTTTTCTAATACTGGATCATCAATACGTCTATCTCACATATAGATTTGGTAGTTAGAAAACATATTGTAGTTCAATAGACATCTATCAATCGGCAACAATCAAAAAAACAGTTGCCCATAAATATTTTCTCAATTATGCACATTTTCCTATTCGCGAAAAGTATACTACATCAGCTGCCAATATTTCTTATTTTACGAAAATGATTGTAATTAACATAATATTCACTTATTATTACGCATAAATGGTAGATTCACATGGTTATTATCAGATAATTATTTGGCATTAGACAAACCACAGCTTATCACTAATTATATTGCACTTTATCCTTATTATTGACCATAATAATGCCTATATATCTACAGAGAGTACATCAATATAATGTTATAAACTCGTGTAAACTGTGTGTGGCAATTTAATCTGCAAATATTATCACGTTACGAAATTGTAAATCACTCGAAATACACGTGGAAATCAATTCACCCGAACAAAACACCGTCCACTGCTTCATCCTAAAACAAAATTGCAAATCCTGCGTAGCCAAATTTCAAAGAACAACGCTTATATATAGATATGTACATGTACAATCAAGAATTTCCAAAATTCATGTGCTATATGCTTAAAATCAAAAATATACATATATATATCTCCCACTATCGTATCCCATCAAACAGAACGGCAGCTGGTTCTACTGAACTTAAAATACTCTACCTCTCTCTCTCTCCCTCTCTCTCATCCTTTATATATATATATACATACATAACAGAAACGCGTGCCACGGTGTCAGCACGAATCGCGTTTCCAAATAATACCCGACGCGCCCGAGGAAAATGCACTTTGCGAAATTCTCGCCGAACCAGAGGTACGGGAATTCGATGCACTATATATACACGCGCTGATATATCCTGATGAACGTTCCCACTTAACGCGTAAGAGGACTTGGAAGTGAGAGAAATTTGGAGAACGTCGCAATGCTCGATGTGTGTATACGTGTCTCTATACCCATACACACCCACACGTACACATCCAACAAAGCTCTATGGTGAAAAACTTCAAACTCGCTATATATAAATCCATCATGAGAGTACAAAAAGATAATATATATAAGCGTTCAAACTTGTTCTACAAGAAAATGCGAGTACGTGTATTATGTATGGACTTCGCTCGATTCTTTTCTTAGATATTCGAACACTTGATTTGTACGAATAAGATTGACTATTTCAGTTAAGAATTCGCATTATCGATTTTAATGTATTATCTTATATGTTTTTCCTGTCTGAAAGTAGCATGTCTTCGATAAATCTATATGGAAAATATTACTGATACATAATTGACAAAGTTAATTTCATCCTCCCTCTTATATAGTTATTAACTTGTCGAATTTGATAGTTGCAATTGCTGTTTAACAGAAATATACGATCAGCGATTCGAAATGAGAAAACCAAAACTTGATATAAAATAATAATTACAGATTTTTTTGTTCGATTTAACCTAAATTCAGTTTAGAACTGAAGTTACGCGATACTTATAGCAGGAAGTAGTAAAAAAGCGTTACCAACTGTGAACTTGGCCATGAGTTAGAACTGCCGTATTCATCGGCCGCAATGAAATGCCAAAGCAACACCGTTAATTTTGAGGCGAATTTATACGATTACACGTTACAAATCACTTGGTAAAAGAAAGAAAGGGAAATGCTTTAGAAATAGCTAATTCCGCAAACTTTATCTGGTTCTTGTGACGATTCGTTTCTTTATTTCAAAAGTAAATGTTCAAATAGACATGTGTGTGTGTGTGTGTGTGTGTGTGTGTGTGTGTGTGTGTGTGTGTGTGTGTGTGTGTGTGTGTGTGTGTGTGTGTGTGTGTGTGTGTGTGTGTGTGTGTGTGTGTGTGTGTGTGTGTGTGTGTGTGTGTGTGTGTGTGTGTGTGTGTGTGTGTGTGTGTGTGTGTGTGTGTGTGTGTGTGTGTGTGTGTGTGTGTGTGTGTGTGTGTGTGTGTGTGTGTGTGTGTGTGTGTGTGTGTGTGTGTGTGTGTGTGTGTGTGTGTGTGTGTGTGTGTGTGTGTGTGTGTGTGTGTGTGTGTGTGTGTGTGTGTGTGTGTGTGTGTGTGTGTGTGTGTGTGTGTGTGTGTGTGTGTGTGTGTGTGTGTGTGTGTGTGTGTGTGTGTGTGTGTGTGTGTGTGTGTGTGTGTGTGTGTGTGTGTGTGTGTGTGTGTGTGTGTGTGTGTGTGTGTGTGTGTGTGTGTGTGTGTGTGTGTGTGTGTGTGTGTGTGTGTGTGTGTGTGTGTGTGTGTGTGTTACTTTATCTTTTATTGAAAATAATAATGCCTATATATATACAGAGAGTACATCATATTAATGTTATAAACTCGTTGTAAACTTGTGTGTGGCAATTTAATCTGCAATATTATCACGTTACGAAATTGTAAATCACTCGAAATACACGTGGAAATCAATTCACCCGAACAAAACACCGTCCACTGCTTCATCCTAAAACAAATTGCAAATCCTGCGTAGCCAAATTTCAAAGAACAACGCTTATATATAGATATGTACATGTACAATCAAGAATTTCCAAAATTCATGTGCTATATGCTTAAAATCAAAAATATACATATATATATCTCCCACTATCGTATCCCATCAAACAGAACGGCAGCTGGTTCTACTGAACTTAAATACTCTACCTCTCTCTCTCTCTCTCTCATCCTTTATATATATATATACATACATAACAGAAACGCGTGCCACGGTGTCAGCACGAATCGCGTTTCCAAATAATACCCGACGCGCCCGAGGAAAATGCACTTTGCGAAATTCTCGCCGAACCAGAGGTACGGGAATTCGATGCACTATATATACACGCGCTGATATATCCTGATGAACGTTCCCACTTAACGCGTAAGAGGACTTGGAAGTGAGAGAAATTTGGAGAACGTCGCAATGCTCGATGTGTGTATACGTGTCTCTATACCCATACACACCCACACGTACACATCCAACAAAGCTCTATGGTGAAAAACTTCAAACTCGCTATATATAAATCCATCATGAGAGTACAAAAAGATAATATATATAAGCGTTCAAACTTGTTCTACAAGAAAATGCGAGTACGTGTATTATGTATGGACTTCGCTCGATTCTTTTCTTAGATATTCGAACACTTGATTTGTACGAATAAGATTGACTATTTCAGTTAAGAATTCGCATTATCGATTTTAATGTATTATCTTATATGTTTTTCCTGTCTGAAAGTAGCATGTCTTCGATAAATCTATATGGAAAATATTACTGATACATAATTGACAAAGTTAATTTCATCCTCCCTCTTATATAGTTATTAACTTGTCGAGTTTGATAGTGGCAATTGCTGTTTAACAGAAATATACGATCAGCGATTCGAAATGAGAAAACCAAAGCTTGATATAAAATAATAATTACAGATTTTTTTTGTTCGATTTAACCTAAATTCAGTTTAGAACTGAAGTTACGCGATACTTATAACAGGAAGTAGTAAAAAAGCCTTAACAACTGTGAACTTGGCCATGAGTTAGAACTGCCGTATTCATCGGCCGCAATGAAATGCCAAAGCAACACCGTTAATTTTGAGGTGAATTTATACGATTACACGTTACAAATCACTTGGTAAAAAGAAAGAAAGGAAATGCTTTAGAAATAGCTAATTCCGCAAACTTTATCTGGTTCTTGTGACGATTCGTTTCTTTTATTTCAAAAGTAAATGTTCAAATAGACATGTGTGTGTGTGTGTGTGTGTGACGCGAACGCAGCATCGTATGCGACGGAATAACCCGTGGAGCAGAGAGGAAAAGCAGAGAGAGAGAGAGAGAGAGAGAGAGAGAGAGAGAGAAGGAGAGAAAGACGGTGGGTGGAAAGAGTTCTACGAAGTAGATAGAGGCGTTGCATTGGTTGGCTCGCACGTGACTGGAATTCCGGTGTGTCCTTAGACTCCTTTACTTCTCTTTCTCCAACCTTCTTTCCCTCCATGTCTCTATTTCACTCTTTTTACGTTTCCCTACCCAGCTCTTTACTTCTTCCTTTCCCTTACACAATGGGAAATCAGTACCTTCGTTTGCTCTACTTTGAGAATCGAGCTGATTTGCTTTTCATTATGGCGTTTCCCTGTGGTTTCACCTATATCGTTTTCATAACGGGTTATATCGCTCCCCATTTAAGAAAATCGTTTCATTGACGTGTAATATTCCCATATAGTCGAGTATTATCCGAGTACCTATATGTATACATATATATAGGAAAAGTGTATATGCGGAATAATCTATCTAATTTTAACCACGCTTCAGCTGATTTAATTATATTTTCTTCGACCCGTATGATGCAATCTTTTGTAATATTTGTCAAACAAAATGGTCATTTTGTTTCTCAACAACCCAATGTTTTTGATAAGAATTAATAACAGAATAGAAATCTTGGTATATTCAATGATAATAATTATATATTCAGTTTATTGACACACACTTCATAAATTTTACAGATAAAGTAAATCTGCATCACGAACTTATCGTTGAAATGAACAATAACACCGTGCATTCATCGTTTCACAATAATTCAATGACTTTCTGTTGGAGTCGATTCGCTCGACGGTAAACAAATCCATTGCGACGCGAATGCCAAAATGGTGAATGATATCGTAAGCGCGCGACGAAACAGTATTTTATAAAGATAATAGACAAACAGATTGAATAAATCTTGGAGGCGATCGAGAGTTGCTACTTTAAGTGAAACACCCTGCAACCTTAGTACACCAGTGCAAATGCGATCGAGCGAAATCAAAGTGTGTACAGAATGCAAGGGTATATATAGATGTAGATATATAGATATTGCTCGGAGTCCCGCTAAACCAAATTCTGAACGATTCCAACCGAGTAATCGCAATAGGACATTTCCTCTTCTTGTTCTCTAGACAAAGAGACAAAGCGATTGAAATGACGGAGAGGAACGATGGGAATCGAATGTCCCCGGATGTGTCCGCAATATTGGAACGTAAAAATAAGTTTTAGAAGTTATAAAATTACCGAGTAACCTATTGCAAATATGGTTTTTTTTATTCACTCCTCGTGTACCAGCTATACCAATTTGATAGAAATTTAAAAATCGGTATACATTTTTTAAGTAAATTTAATAATGATATTCAGATTTACTTAACATATATATGCAATACTAATTCGGTAATGTAAAGGTGTACGATATTATTTACGTAATGTTGAGATGCACGAGATTGAGATATCAATAGCTTATGAAACTATTGATTATTTTTTACGTTCGAAAATATACCGGTGTTCATACGAAATTTGATAGAAAAAAAAATACGCACGGCAAACAACCTTTTTTTTGCGAGCGTTTTCAGAACAAAGAAAGTAAACCGTTCATGTATATGTGCTAATTACAAAAAATATTCTTGAAACTCCGAAATCTTTCAAAAACAAAATTAAGGGAATATTGAATTACTCTTGGCAAGATAATTTAAAGGTGTAAAGAGGAAAGAAAACGAAAAATAAGATAACAAAAAAGAGTTAAAGACCACACGTGAAAGAGGAATACATATATAGACACACACACACGCGCGCGAAAGGAAAGAGAGGAAAACAGGAGTAAGATAGACGTAGAAACAACCCGAGATCCCAGAGTGACCCTCATACGATACAATGCCCTCCCTTCTATATATATACATAACGTGAAATTGCGCGCGAGTCTCGTATGACAATGGAGGTGGCGGGTTAGCCGAACGAATACGGTATATATACCAATCTATACACACCTTCCTATTTCTTTCTTCTTTCCAAGACGAGCGCACGGCAAATCAACTATTCACCTATGTATACTTTTTTTTCGTGTATATATATATATATATATATACACGTGTGGACATACACACAAAATTTTTCGTGAGCTTTGTAGATAGGTAGATAATACGTGATTTATTTTTGGGAGATGAAAATCGTAACGATAACATTATGCGATCGATTTTATATACCATTCGAAATGCTGTACCTCTTTATTAGTCCGAGAAAATGGAGAAATGACGAATCGCCATATATAATTTCGTTTGGTTTTTTGGTATAATTTTCGTTATGAATATGAATAGTAACGATGAATACACTTATTTGAATATCGTTTGAAATATATTTATTAAACGGATGCAATGTAAATGATACGAGAGTTAAGAACTTTTTTCGGTGATTATGTGTATGGCAATACTTTCATACTGTGAATTCAGTCGATCGCGTATAAATAATTACCTCTATCGTTAAAAATTAATACGATAAAATTCATTTATAACTGAGTAGCGTAAAACGAGAAAAGTATAACGATTACTATATAACGCTCATGCGTCTATTACGCACGATCGATTTGTTATCGTATTGTTAATGTTAATTAAACTGAATAATCTACACTTCGTACACCTTAAATAATACTATAAATACGGTGGAATGCTGCACCAATGAAATCTGAACCGAGTATTTTACGGTTAATGTGCATTCCTGCATTTCCCGCTGAGTATGTCTTTGCACGCGTATTGATACCCGAAACGTCCAGAGTTTTTTTTAGTAAATTTTCAACGTATTTATTTTGTACGTTCCTGGCATTGAACAAATTTTTAGTCACGAATATGAAAATAATTATTAATCTATATCACGGTTCAGAAGGAAAAATATCGATCGGCTAGCAAAATTTACGATAATTTCGTGTAATTTGAGGTTATATATACGCTCTCGACAACTTAAAAAGGCATGTCAAGATTTTTGGTAAGGAATTTCTCGAAAACTAATCAATATTTTTCCTTCAAATTTTAAATCGCGATTAGCAAATTTTTTTTCGAGTTATGCAAATAAATGTAATAATTATCTTTTTTTTGCTTCGTCCGGTAACCCTGACGATATGCCTGCACCTCCAAATAGTATTCATAATCCATACATATGTTTGATCAGAAAGAGTACTTTCGGTATAAAAAAAATTGTCAAATTTATAAATAATCCGAAATTTTAATTAAGTTCTATTGGAAATGAATAGGAGTAGAGTACCGGCCTACATGAAAGTATACCCATGGTCTAATATTCAGCACCCATTAATCTCGAGCAACTCCATAGATTGTAGGAATTATCAAAGTGTTATTCTGATTTCTGATATCAAGACTCTCCTTACTCGATTACAACGAAAATAAAAATCCGTTGATCAATTATGAAAAAATACAGCAAATCTTGTTAAATGTTTTATAGTTACACACATATAAAATTGATGCGGATAAAATTTAAATTGTAGGTACAATATATAGTTTATTTGCAATATATGTTAAAACTTCAAGTAAATTCGTTTAAATTCAAATATATATATATATATATATATATATATTATAAAAGTTAAATAAAACTTTTAGCGCAATTTTTATGTTCCATTTTTTCCATTTTACGTTTCATGATATTTGAAATATACGTACAATGTAAAACATCTTACGTATTCATACGTTATTTAAATGCGCGGCTTCTTTTTTGTTTGCAGTTTTTAAACTGAAATATTTTTAAATACAAATTTTAATAATTCTCCATTTACACACACACAAACACACACACATACACGATACCCTTCACGATGATTCGAGTAATCTAATTAAATAACTTAATAATTATCGAGTGAAATTTTAAATATCCTTCAATTATACATTTGAAAATTAACGTATTTCAATTGAATTTTAAAGGGTATAAAATATGAAAAGTCACTTTCACGTACGATAACATTACCGATTAAAGTATTAAACTTCATTAATAGATAATGAAAAAATATTTCGTACGGTACTTTGTTAAATAACTTTATTATCCATTTATACGTTAAATTTAAACAAGTCGATTCAATAATTAAACAGCGTCTCATTTTATTAAAACTACAATCGGGAAGAAATTAAAAAAAAAAAAAAAAGAAAAAAGAAAAAAAGAATTAACCGCACGTTTGATTATCGTGACATCGATATATATGTTATAGTTTAAGAGCCCTTGATATTCAACAATCGAGAAATCAATAAGAGATACAGGGACATCACATGCCAAAATCAGATCTGCCTTGACGTAAGTGGCTCCTTGTCTGTTTGACGAGCGACCGAGAGATAGGAGCATCGAATGATCCTCGGCGTCACATGCTGGGTTATCGAGTGACGTCGCGTACAGTTGTAAGACAGACATTAACCTCAAAGCTTGGGTTGCTCTTTTTTTTCTCATTTATATAAAAAAATAGATATATCGGCAATAATTTGTTCCATCGATAGTATACATTTGATTAAAATCTTTCGATTTCAGACAATTGCTATTCCAAGTAGTTAAACGCAAAATTAATATTAATTAAATAACAATAAAAAATTATTGTATATCGAGGTGAAATAATATAAAAATATCCAATGAAAGATAAATATAATTTGGCGCGTGAAATATAAAAGCTTTACCGTAACCGGTGTGTATTGCTCGGTGTTCTATAGGTATATATGAAAAAAATTCAAAGAGCTATGTAAGGGTAATAAATCAAGAAAAACTTTGTACGAAACGAAGAGAAAAAAAAATCAACGAATTTAGAACGAGCCGCTATTTAAACTTGGTACGTCATACGCGTCAAAACCCAAGTAACAGAGGAACCACCAGTCGGAGGGTAAATGGAAAAAGCCAACGAAATAATGTTTTGAAATGATCTTCACTTCAATTATTCCAGTAAAAGAGTTAAAGTATGTAGTTCAACTTTATGAATGAAATTTAAATTGTTGGTTGTATATGTATATATATACGTATAATAATAGTAATTAATAATATATTAGTTCGTTCAAAGGTAAGCAAAATATAAAGTTTTATTTACAATAAGTTTGATGCATCTACAAAGCTACTGAATTATAGACAGATACACTGGAATAACAACTGGAGCTTCAATTTGTAACTTTATAAAATTTTAGATTTACTGAAAAATTATACGGAAAACATTTTAACTACTGTTATTTTAAAGAACAAGCTGAATTCACGTAACAACGCAAAATATCGGAATTAGTCAGATCAACCAGTAGAAAAAAAAATCGAGTTCGTACGCGTGTAAAAATGTTTTTGTTCGTGTAGATTTTAATCAGGATTATCGCGGAAAATAATGTAGTTATCATTAAAATATTATACGTCACAAATAAAAGTTAGATTATTAAGTTTAAATACAAATACAAAAACGTAAATTCTCTTTATAATTTTTACCGCGCACTAGACAGTTAGTGTACGCTATCCATTTTAAAGATAAAATCTGCATTTATTTTCCACGAAAATAAAAAAAAAATATGGCACGCCGCGGTTTACACGGACAACGATGTAGAAGAAGAAAAAAAAACAATTTTTTATTCTAAACAAATTAGTATTTAAACTTGAAATTGCGTAGACGTCAAAAAACGAGGTTGACAGACGAGTCATCTACTAGGTAAGCAGAAAATAAAGGAAAACAACAACAACAACAACAACAACAACAAACGAGTGTAGAAAAACGGCAAGTTAGCCGCGTAGACGTAGACGAAGAGGTAGTAATAAAACCGAGACGAACTGGTCTCTTTGGGGGGTACGGAACAGTAGGTAGGAGACAGAGAAAGGAAGTAAAAAATCTGGAGCGCAGTAAGAGTTTAGTCGAAAAATAATGGGTTGGCTCTAGAGAAAGAGAAAGGAGCTTTAGCCTTTTGCGAGCTTGCGACAAAAAAATCGCGCGTATAGACACCTCTTTCTTCCTTTCGTTCCCTCTTTTATTCTTCTTACGTTTCACAAGAAATCACCTACCTCGCGTTATTCTTTGACAAATAGTTCCCACATTTACGAGGCTTGCGAAATTTCATTAATACTTCGATAAATCATTTATGCCCTCGTTTATAACCTACAAGTATGTATATATGTATTTATCGAGGGAAGGAGCTTTTCCTTTCGAAGAGCGCGAATGTACACTTGCAAGTCGAACTAAGAGGAGAAATAGTATGGAACGAGTGGTAGTATGGAATGGGAAATGTTTCGAGGAGCGGAGCCCACGGCGAGTAATATGAGAAAGAGATGAGGTAAGCAAACTGGAACGAAGAACTACAATTGCGGTTGCGCTTTTGTTTGACATCGTTGAAATTTTTTTTCTCCCCCTCTTGATTTTCAAGAGAGGTCGTTAATACTTTTTAAAAACAATAATAATTCGTCCGAACTTTTATTTTGTAGTTTAAAAAAGTTAATGTTAGTAATAAAATTAATTGTAATTACGAGCAAGTATCGCACTCCCATTGAACTTGCAAATAAAAATGTGTAAAAGATATTTAGTATTACACGAATATTAATTTCATTTTAATAGTGTCCTTAGTGTTTCGTATTCCTTAGATTTATGAGGTAATTAAATATAATTTTATGTAAATTAGTTTAGCTCCAAGAAATTAATCATGACGTAAAACAGTTGCTCCACTCTTTTACCATCATTTGTAGTTAAAACATAAGTGTTACCTGTGTTAAAATTAATAAGTAGAACAATATATTAATATAGTATTATATTATATTTTACGCAAAGAATACTTTATTAAGTTATTAAATTTGCAGCTCCGAATTTTATTATAATAATTTTTTTATATAATCCAATAAAAAACATTTACTTAACACCTTTTTTTTAAACTATTTATATTTTTTTTATTAAACTAATAATATATTTACTTTGAAAATGGATCTATGTTTGAATCGATGTCACATGATTAAGTAACATAGACTCACCTGAATTTTATCTGGTAAATATCGTAAATTACAATGACCGTCATTAATATCTTAGGACAATAAAAGACAACTTCGTGACTACCTTTAATACGCTATAATAAATACTAAAAGCGTTAAAATCGTACATTTTGCTTTTGAAACGAAACTTTACAAGTGTAGCAAAAAAAGTTTAACACCAAGATTGAAAAACGATGAAATTATGAATTTTTATTTATATAAATTTTATTCCCGAACGTAAAAATAGAACCTCCTGAAAAACTTTCTGATTTCTGTTCCTGAAAATGGTTGAAAAAGAAACTCTTGGCGTGAAGTTGCATGGTATACCCAAAAAATCAAGAAAGATCATGTTATTACAAATATTTATAACAATACATAGTAAATAAATTTAATAAAGTTAAAGTTTAAACATTTGTTAGGCTATGTTATCAAGTTTATCATATTTACCATAAAACTTGTCCTACGAAAGTATTGTAATGTTCCAATAGGTTCACACGATCGTCACAATTTTTTAATGATACATTTTATTAACATATATATATAGGTCATACAACTACGTGATATGAATCTAAATAACATTTTGATTCTTAAGCAATTTAAATATTTAATAATTAAAAAAATAATTGATATTACATTACACGTTTTTTTTATCAACATTTTCAACAATTTTTAGAGGTATCAAGTGGTTCTTTAGCCTATGTCGTTCAGGAAATAATCAATGCTGCAAAGTGAAACCTTCAAAATTGAAGTTCCACGGTAGTATAAAATAAGAGCGAGATCTTAGGTAGAGAGTGTAAAATTGAAAATATGTAATCCGTAGAATGCAGAAGAGTGTGTATATGCAGCATTCGGCGCTCGCTCTCCGAGCTATCAAAGGTCACGCGCAGACAGAGATTTCTCGTGGGAATAGACAGTTTTGCGAGAGCAATGAAAGAGACAAGAATAAAGCGAGAGCAAGTAGGACCGAGAAAAGGGCAGATCGATTATTCATCCGGGACTTTTCCTTCTATACGGTTCCCATCCAATACCATACATACATACATTGTGGATTCTTTTTCTAGTGTTACATTCCAACCGATTACTCCATCCAATATAATGACACTCAGTGCCAGACAATGATACCTCTTTGTTTTTCTTTTACTCTCTTTTTTTTATCTCTCTATACTCGTATTTTTTTCAATGATGCTCTTTATTCTTGACTGTTCTTTTTTTTTTCAACGAGGATACACAATCAGTCATCTCGCACAAATTTAGTCAATTCAATTAAATGTATTTTTCCATGTATAAAATTGAATTCGATTGAAGTGAATAATAATTATAACTTGGTATAAATAATTAAATTAACATTTAAATAAATTTAATTAAATATTATTTTTCTAATACGTTTCATCGAAGGATCTACCTAACTTTTTATTTTTGTTCGCACGTATATGTATATACATATGTCATCCTAATACGTTTGAAATACACACTCGTATTGCAAATGTCACGTTTGATTCGATCGTATATATAAAACCTTTGAAACTTTATGATGTATCATTTACAGTATAAAGTAAATATTTATTTTATTCGATGCTATTCGATCACATTCTTCTTATAACACTTTTAAACTTTGTGAATTTTCTCGGAAAAGTAATAATGAATACATTCTCCGGAATGCCAAAGAATTTCCCGCTGAGAAGTATGGAAAACTTTTTAACAATCCAAAGTTTGTTGACAAGTGCAACGTCAACATCCAAGTTTGGACAATTTCAATTAACATGCTTTCACTCCGCGTGTATGTAAAAGAACAGTATTCTCCTCCTTGTTTTTTCATTTTTTAATTAAATTTAAAAATTTCTGATAATTGTTCATTCAATTAGAGTAACCGAATGAAAAATAACATTTCCTTTTCTTTTTTTACGAATTTTGAATCCAAATGTTTTTTCTAACTCACGGGCGGATTGAACGGTGCGATTGTTAAAAATAAATTTTTTGTATGTATGCATTGCCTAATTAATATAATTAATCTAATTACAGCGTATATTTTTAAATATTGAACTGAAATAATGTGAATAAAATATCGCGTACAAGGATCATCGGACTAGCTTAAATGTTTCAGGAAATGTAAAAAGGGGAAGGTTTCATGACATAGGCTGGATGTACATTGATGAATAACTAGCTAACCATTTTTTTATAACCAGCTCATTGTCACATATGTGGAGTATGATTGTAATGCAGCATATTACGATGGTTGCTTACAAGGAGGGGTTCTGCACTCTCCGGGTCACGGGATTTTGTTGCAACTTTAGAAACTGTTTTCTGGTACACTAAGATGTAAGAATTGATGTGAAATTCAATCTCATAGACTATTTGATATTTGGTCAAAAGTTGAGAAATTTTACCGAAAATTTAGTATTAAAAGTTTATGGACTTTTTAGACAAAAATTTCGTTTTGTAAGTTTTAAGCATTGATACCAGTTAAGTCTCAAACCGACTCTCGTTGAATCAAGACCTACCTTTCCTCGAGACACTTTATCAACGCATCAAAGTTATTGTTGTAATTTATTTATTCCAAATCCCTCACTTCCAATACCACAATCTACTATCGGGCCGAAATTACGGCAATCTGCACCGTTTCAACCCGAAAATTATACTAAAGTATTGAATTAAAAATCTGAAAAAAATTCACGCAGACAGCTTAAAACACAAGGAAGAGCTTAACATTTTGATTTAAAAAAAATCATTTTTGTTAATAAGAAGTGAATAAATAATTTTTGGTAGGTAATTATTAGTCCAAAAAGGCATAAACTTGAAACCCAAACATCGTGATCAAATAATGGATTTAAAAATCTGGAAAAATTTGGGTATATTGTTTAATACATCAGGTTTTTTTTAAATGTATTAATTTGTTTATGTAAAAAAGAATGACCACTTTCATAGTCCGACATTCCCTTGAGTTAATTACCAATTGACTATGTACACCATTGAAATACAATGTAACGTTCTAAAATAAAGGTAAGAATGACACAACAAACCGCATTATAAACATAATGTAGGAAAAAGTAAAACCAAGAATTAACGCAGGTGAATTCAGACGGTACAAGCGGAAATAGTAAAGCCCGGGCTAGTCTACCCACATTATCCAAATACTCGAATCCACGCAGTATAGCCTGTGAGATGGATAGTGAGTGAGCGAGAGAGATAATAGTAATCGTTGTAATTTTCATTCTATTCGCGAGAGGTACTAGAGTTATTTGTGTTACAACCTGTCGTTATTCCCACCGCTAAGTCCACCGTTGACGTCATCTAATATCATGGCGAAGATTATATATGTACATATATAACATAGCAAACTTGTAGGTACACGTCCCTTACTCTCTTTCCGTTTCGCTTTCATCAACCTGGCGCATCCGTGTAATGTTATTTTCTCTCGCGCAAAGGACCCGTGCATACTTATTTGCTAGTGTACATATAAACGTGTATACAGAAACCTATATATATATCACACACACACACACACACACATCTACATTTACGTGCCGTATATTTGCTCGTGGGTTTGTTTATATTTACATAGTTGCGTAGATGCACGTGTGCGTTGATACTCTCGCTCACGTTTTTTTCCGGGAAACCTATACTTCCCTTGCACTACTACTAGTTGCATAAAATTTTAATCAGCCACGTCTGAGTCTCGAAGCCACTAGGCATCCTTTCTCCCTCTCTATTTCTAGTCCAACCCCTACTTCTCCTTAACCTTCGAGCTATCCGCCTATCTTTTTTTATTTATAAGGGTGCAGCAACCCCTTTTCCCCTTATGAATATTTACACGTCCCGGGGTACTCAACATCTTTTTTCTTTTGAATCTCGTCATACCAGGATCATATCCACTTACATTGTCCATATATCATCTTATACTTTTATTTATTTATCGCCCTCGATACGGTGAAACGTTATTTTTCATCGCTACGATACAACGGGATCGATTTTACCTTCATATGTATATATATATATACTTAATTTATTATTACAAAAGTAAATAATTATAATTTTTATACGTTTTTCTTTCTTTTTTAGATAATACGCAATAATATTACATCACTGTATCGGGTTATTTGAATGAGTTTAGAATATAAAAGGAATGGACGATAAAAAGTATAGATATATTGAAAGCAGGTTTATCGTGTATGTTTTTTTATGGTAATAATTTCAATAACATAAAATAAATACTGGTATTTTTCTTTCATCGAGATTAATCATCACTATTGAGCTCTTTACGAGGTTGAGCTATTCAAAACCCATTAAAGTACGTCTATCTTCGATATAGGACCGTAATTTTACGAAGCGGATCCTTAATGCGCATTAGTTGTGTTTATCTTTTTTTTTTCACTTCTTCAAGATTGTTAACGATCGCCTTTTGCCTCTCGACGACGTCACCGTCATTCACTAACTTTAATTCACGTCAGTTTTTTTTTGCAATAACGCTAAATGTCAAGACTGCATTTACCTTTTTTTTATAGACATACCATAATATTGTTCGACATTTTTATTTTAGGTACTCCGTTAAATTGACCATTTTACCTACGGATCATTTCAAAAAGTCGCGTTATTGCATCGTACAACGAAGAATTAATTAATTTTAATCAGAAATTTTTAATTCACGTCAATAACGAATACGAAATATTAGAAATTTTATTAAATATATATATATATATATATATATATATATATATATATACTTTTCATTAAAGGTTAATATATTTTTTAATTAAACCTTGACTTAAATTTTTTAAGACTTTAAATTAGAATAACAGCGAAGAGGTGACAGTCAGGGTAAAATTATGTTTTATAAGAAGGAAGAAGAAGAAGCTTTAAATTAATATGAGATGGAAAGTTAACTGCAGCAGTAAATCTCCGTAATGTGTTAATTCTATTATGAAGACGGTGAATTTTAGTTTCTTTATTTAATCTTGCAACTCGCACTATCTTTTCTTTTCCCTTTTTTTTCGTATTTTACTTCACACTCACAATGCCATCTATTTCTGTGCGTATAAAGAACTGTCTTATTTCTACACAACACAAATAAATAGGCGACTATGAGGACAGAGTAACGAAGAAGTCGTGGTGTGAGATGCTGTCTGGATGACTTTTATCTTTGTAACTGAGTTTACTGCGTCGTAGTTTTTTTTTTTGCAATTTTTAGTTTCGCTGGTCTGAAGGTCACAGAGATAAAATACTTTTTTATACGCTAAATCGCACATTGTTTATTAAACATTAGTTATTATTAAAATAATCAAGATCCAATGTGTAACGTAAGTTATATAAAAATTTATTGCGTGTTAATCATTCTGATGGAATTGCGTACAAATAAAATAATTAAATAAATTAATCGCGATAATAATGATATATAAAAAAACGAATAGTAATAGTGGATTTAAATGTGTATATACCGGGACACATCATACCCGACTATTTTCTGCATTTATTTCCGAGTGGTACGAGTAAATATAGTTAACGAGCAAACGAAAATTTAATAATAGTTCTCTTATAAAATTTTACTTATAAAAATAATAAAGATAACGGAGATATATACCGGACAGGATTTTACTTTACGTTTTAATTATAGTTTCTATATAAAAGAAAACTTGATTTTATAATATAAAATGGAATTTTAATTGAACTGCGAAATATATGTATATTATACGTCTAGTTCCTTTTTTTACTGGTAATACATATTTTAATAATTGATAATTTAATCATTGTTATTTATAGATATATTTCGTCATCGTTACAAAATGCGCGAAGAGTTGACTTTATATTAATATCCGACTTCCTGTTACAAATTTAGAATTTCAGCTTATTCGTATATTTAATGATTAAAGTAAATTTACACAATGTTCGATAATATGTCGAAATATTACAATTTATATATTCCACTTAAAAAGGTTACACTTCCAACGAGAGTTAAAAATTAAAAATATAAATATACAATGGATACAAATAACCAAGATTAATTTATATTCTCGACTCGCGGGAAAAAAACGTCTCCTCGAAGTGCAGAGATGAACTTAACGAGAGGGGGAGGGGGGAATGGGGGGGGGTAGCGTAATAAAAGTGCTCTTTATTCCGATTACACATTTCGCGCCTTTTATTGCATAGACTCTCCGAGGAAGTAAGAGAGACTATTTTCTAGCATACCCGGAGCCTTTCCTCTTTCATTTTCCTCGCACAAACGAAGAGCCGTGTAATTTGGCGCGAAACGCCACGCGAGGCAATTAAACGGCGAGGGGGAACAAAAAAAAACGTGGAGACCAAAGGCAAGAAAGTTAGGGCTAGTTTAATCATAATAATTTTAATTAGACAGGAAAAAAGGCGCTCGAATGCTACCTGCCCAATCGTAGAGAAAGGAGGAAAAGAAGAAAGCAAGAGGAAAAAAAAAGTTCGAATGAGAAAAACGGGGATGAGGTGAAAGAGGGAGGTGGCGATGCTTACACCGAGTATTTTCCGTTTTCTTAGAAAACTGCCGTTAAAGTCTTGCATTAAGGATTCTCGGGTGAAGCAATTTTGAGACTGAAATTTTCATTTAGTCAAAGCATCAACAACGCCATTTACATTTCATGCATACTTACTTTATTTTCTTTTAACGTTACCTTGTAATTAACATGATTTTATTGTCCTTTTTCTTTATTTTCATTCATTCGCCCGGTGCAATTCATTTCTCTTTTTACGTGGATCTGTTTCGCGCGTTGCGATGTAAACCGAATGCTCTAATTTTTTTTTCCGCTAGATGAAAATTTTTATTGCGGCATATCTTTATCGTTACTAATAAGTAAAAAATCGAGTTAATACACGAAAGGATTACAATACCACCATCGCAAATTTCGGCTGAGTATTTTACGAAGGAAAGTGGAAAAAAAACTATAGGTTGTTGGAATCTACGTGACATTACTATATTAAAAAATTTGATCCGTCTCTTCATAGTTCAGATTAAACTTCTAGTGGAAAAATATGAATCTAGTAAATTTATTCATAGATTTTAAATGTCTTATAAGAATTTTGAGAATATATATTCTTGCTAAATTTTTGTAAGAACCTTCCATTTTTATGAGAGAAAGGTTTTAAGTTAATAGTACCCGGTGTAATAACCAAAGAAATAACAATTTTGTGTCTTAATTGCAATGTACATTTAAACAGACGTTTTAAATACGATATCATTTCCGGGGCAATTAATCGTGAAAAATAAAAGAAACGCGCGTGAACTAATAACTATTTACTGTCCTTTGCAACACTCGAAAAAATAATATATCCTCCTGTCAAACAAAGAGTAAAATATATAGGTCGCATTTTAAAATTTTCCTAAACAACGAGCAGCTTTCCATTTTATAACTAATTCATAGGAAATCAATGTTACGTACATCCTAACGAGGACACGCATAATCTCGACAGGTAAATCTCGCAGCTGGACTGTTGAATCTCCGAGGGTTTTACGTATATAAATGTAAATTCGGGGTCGACGCACCTTAAGGTCAGAAGGACGCAAGAAAAGCCTTAAGCAAGGCTACGTTACAACTCGACTTATATACCGTAAAAAAAAAAGAAAAAAAAAACGAAGAGGAAAGAAAAGGGGAAAAGAAAAGCACGAGCGGGTATAGCGGAAAGATTTTACGCGATGTCCGTCGTGAGCCGGAAACCGGGAGTTCCAACGAAACAGACAGATAGAAAGTGACGGTATAGGGGATGGAGACGAGGGAAACGAGAGCGCGAGAAGAATGGAATGCCGGCGTACGAGAATGACTGGAGAGAATCTTCGCTGACAAGGAGTTGGGTGGGTAGATCGTACTGGCCTTTTTAACCAGTGGTTCGCGAACGAGGAAAAAGTGGGCGAGAGAGAGGCGCCCATATACCAGATCGATTCGACTGCCCGTCGGTTTTATCCCATATATATAACTGTGTGTGTGTGTGCGCGTGTGTGTTCGAGGTGGAGAACCGACCGAAAATGGAAGGAACACACATATCGTCGTAGCGACGCGTCTTAAAGGGGAACTATCCGTAGACAACGTGACGTCACCGCCTACCCACTGGATAAACCTAGCTCACAGAGTCACTGTGTCGCGCTCTCCCTCCGAGACTTTACTTCGACGATAAGTGAACGCTAAGATTTACTTCGGGTGTAGGATAAATACTTCAACTTTTAATGGACGATGGTAAAAGGTTTTTTATACACACTTTCTGACATGCTAGTCATTTTTATAAATTTATATAATTCGTTTTGACAATTCAACAATACTTTTTACTAAATGTAATTTAGAATGGCTGGCTATCAAAAAATTTCTACAATTGAGACAAATGATATCTGACTACTTATATTTCTTGATAGAAAAAAAATCATTTTCGTAAATTATATGTTATACACTAACAAGCGAAGTACATGACCTCTGGGAAACGGATCATAATCCTAACTTTGGTATGTCTTTTGTAATGTAGAAATATAAAGAAAGACAAGTTATTACTTGCCAATGACCACTTGGACGAAAGTTATTCGACCTCTAATAATAACTTAAATGAAAATTATTTCTAATTAAAACGGCATAATCCCGAAATAAATAGAGATAAACACTTAAACTGAAAGCCATAAGAAAGTTGAGTACATGTAGATATAATTTAAAAAAAAATCTTAAATTACTTAATTTGGAGCAAAGTTATGAAAATAATAAAGAGAATAATAAATTGAAGAATTTTAGGCTGAAGAAAACAATAAATTTTGTATATTAAATTTTAGTTATAATTTGTTTAATTTCTCATTTTCTTCATAACGTTGCTCCAAATTGATCGATTTGAGTTTCATTTTTCAGATTATATCTACTTGAACTCAACTTTCTTCTGGTTTTTGGCTTGAGTGTCTATCTCTATTTGTTTCGGGGTTATAAGCAATCGAAGTGGAAGTAATTTTTATCGAAGTTATTATTAGAGGTTGAATAACTTTCATCAAAGTAGCCATTGATAAGTAATAACTTACAAGGAGAGCGTCAGGCCTGCGGGAAACGGATCTTTACCAAACTCTAGGACATGATTTCTACTATAAAAATATGAAGAAAGCTGAAGTTCCGTATGCCAATGCCATGTTTTACGGACTTTATAAGCAAAAAACGAAAAATTTCGCAAGAAATAGTGTTGACTTTGGTCGCTTATAACTCAGAAACAAAAAGAGATATACATTCAAACTTAAGTCCAAAAGAAAGCTGAGATCAAATAGATTGGATTTAAAAAAAAAGAAGTTCAAATAGTTTAATTTGGTTGAAAGTTATGAAAGAAATAGAAATTTAACGATTTTTTGACGAATTTTTTGAATTAAAAAATCTGTTGATTTTCAAGCTAAATTATCTTCTTTCTTCCATAACTTTCAACCAAATTAAACTATTTGAACTTTTTTTTTTAAATCCAATCTATTTGATCTCAGCTTTCTTCTGGACTTAAGTTTGAATGCATATCTCTTTTTGTTTCTGAGTTATAAGCGACCAAAGTCAAGACTATTTCTTGCGAAATTTTTCGTTTTTTGCTTATAAAGTCCGTAAAACATGGCATTGGCATACGGAACTTCAGCTTTCTTCATATTTTTATAGTAGAAATCATGTCCTAGAGTTTGGTAAAGATCCGTTTCCCGCAGGCCTGACGCTCTCCTTGTTAGCTTTCTTCATATTTCTATATTACAAAATATATTTTAAAGTTAGGATAGGGCCCGTTTCCCGGAGGTCATGTACTCCCCTTGTAAGTAATAATAAAAATTTCTCTATCTAGAAATTATACTTTAATTAGGTAGATGTGAAACTAATAAATTAGAATCCCTATTTATTTTTTAACTAACAATAGGTTGACTTTTTCCAAAAAATCTCTCTATGACATTCATTAAATTGCTTTAAATAGAACGTATGATATTATTCAAAAAATTTTTTCAAAAATACAGCCGCAAAGGTCATATTTACATGAAATCATTACCGACGAAAAGTGATTATTAAATTTTAACTAATTTAAAATTAATTAATTAAAAAAATCGCCCTGACAATTTCTTCTATGTTACTCAAAAACGTATACGTTATACTATTTTATGAGATTTTTATAGAAAATTTTTGGGTTTTTAAAAGTAGATCCCTATAATTTGACATCATCAAACATCTCCTTAATACACAACTGATGAGATGAATTATATTTGATAGTAGCTAGGTAAGGGTATACAAGTATGTTACTTAAACTTTTATTTAAGTACTTTCGAAAAAATGAACATCATGCTCATAGTGTACACAATATCGGAAAAGCAACTGGAGCACTCTTCTTTCAAGTTAATCTAGACCATGTATACGAAGCCCCATGGGTTTCTATAAGACGGTTGATACTACTTGTGATTGAATTGAAAAGAAAATGCTTCAATCTATTAAAACTTTAATTATTGCTCGTATATAAGTTCCAAGAACGAGTATGTGTATATATTTAAGAACAAATTTTTTTCTAATAACATAGTTATTTTATTTTTAATTATTTTTTTATACTTTATCTTTTAAAGAAAAACTCTGACTCTCACTTTCCACAAGTAAATTTTCATTCATTGCGTTTTACCAACGTATACATGTATTTCCTTCACATTGTCGTTTAATACCTCCCGTTAATTTAATGCATAATAATCAGCTCGAGTCAACTTTTTTTCCGTTAAAACAAGCTATAAATCGTTGATAAAGTGGAAGAGGGTTCAACTTATAGGGCTGGGTATAAAAGTGAAATGGTAAAAAATAGATTGATAAATAGTTAGAACAGTAATTCATGAAAACACAGGATTCGTCCCAGTTGTATCAAATTTGAATTTGTAGAGAAACCGCATTGTTTTGTAGTTTCGCTATCCAAAGTTTTGAGAAATAGGTCGACGAAGTGCAGTTGCGTACGATTCTAGACATAATTTTCTGTAAAATTATAACAACTTCACTAACATTATTTAACTTTACGCGTCTTTTCGATTGTTTAAACTATTTATATACATGTAAGAATTTTACAGGTATCACAATTTTCAGTATATATATGTATATATTTTGGCTTCATTATAGTAAATAACGTTCGATATATATATAGAGGGAGATAGAGAGAGGTCTCAAAAATACTTGAGTAATTTAAACGGATATTATAATTATTTAATGAAATTCAACGCACCGAACAATTATATTATTTTCTCTTACGTCCACGATTATCATTATTCTGAACTAGAATAGTCAACTATTTATATTATTTACATTATAAGCAAATAGTTCGAATTTAACGAAATTATTAATTAATTTAAAATTATTTGTACACAAATTGACACGCGTTCTAATAAAATCATGTTACTACTAAAATAGTTCACTTTTACATTGAATAAATAAAGATTATTTAATTTATAATCGGTGATAAACAATGTACCGATTATTCAAAATAATTTACCTTTCTCTTTGAATAATATAAAATTTCAACATATATAACCAGCAATAAATTTATAAAAAAGGGTACGCGCAATGTCGGACATTTTGTGTATTACGTATTTTTATTATTTAAGAATATGCGTTTCATTTCTCCTTCGCTCCATAAACTCAATGTTAAAACTTTAATTTTAACTTAAACTGTAGTAAAAGGCGAATTTTTCTAAAACGTTCGTAGCAAATGGAATTTGTGTTTATCTCATACCTTCGTCAGAAATAAAACTATGGTATAATTTCACCGTAAACTTGTACTTGAATAAATTATTCATCAGTATCTAAGTATAGTGAAGGAAATTTTATACTACTTTGTTATTTATTAAAAGTGAGGAAGAGGATCCACATTATATATGCAATTACTTGATAATTTACAACGCGTCTTATTGGACTAATAAATTGGAGTATCAAAAAGAGAAAAAAAAATTGATCCAAGATTTTAAAATAGTTTTGTAATAGTCGACTCCACGTAAAAGGTGTACTATAAAATATTGAAGATTTGATGGGATTCAAAGTCGTTGGCTTGGTCGGTCAAGCGCGTTCATCGATTACCCACGACGATTTTATCAAAGATATCAAGCCAAAGTTGCCAATTCTGTAGGGATATTAAAAAAAAGGAAAATTAGCTAATTTCTGGGAGAAAATGCGTGTATATATAAAGTTATTGGTGCGCGATAATCCTTGAATATTTTAATTTGAACTTTTAGAAATAAAATCGATTTTATTCAGAATCCAGCATCAAGTATATATCATTGAATAATTGAATTTTGCTTATATACATTTATTTTTTCGATACTTTATTCGATTATACGTTTGAGATAATGTAACAATAATTAGAGCAACATTTATCGTATTAAACAGCCATATACATGTTGAACGTAAGATAAACGTGTAAACTATACTGATGGGTGCACAATATTTATGAAAAGAAAAAACGTTGCACGAATACCTCGGGTAAAAAGTCGTACTAAGGATTGAAAGAGAGGAGGAGATAGGAGGAAAGAGGGTAAAAAAAAAAAGAAAACGAAAGCCGAAAAGAGAATGAAAGAGATGGTGCATAAATCCCTCACCGAGGAAGAAGTAAGTTCCGTAATGCGGAATATGGGCTATCGCCAGGCTGGGTGCGCAAAATCTCCGGAGAATCTACCTCTTAAATCTCGCGCGTGCGCCAAAATGTACGAGACGAACGGATGCACGATTTAATTTAGCTCCTTCCCCTCTCCCTCTCGCGAGCGTCAAGCATTACCTGTTTATGTACACGCCCACCCACGCACGCACGCACACACTCACGTATACCCGTGTCTTATCTGCGGAATCCAAGACGAAGAAAAGTGCAAAGTGGCAAGGAGTTGGATGCTAAGGCATTTAAATGCTAAGAAGTAGTCGGCTCGTGAATAATAGCCAAGCACAGTCACAACGACAATCACTTTAAGCTCCTCGACAAGTGGAGTGTTCTTTCGAATCCGGTTAAAATCTCCTTCAGCCCATCCCGTACGCGTGCGCTTTTCCCTCGTTTTTCTACGTCGCTCCTCGCTATACGATCCTTTACCTACTTACACTCTGCGACGCGACGACATTTTCAAACAAATTTCCATTAGCCTATACCCGTTTTTTCTTTTTCTTTTTTCGGATTTTCCAAAACAACCAGCGACGACGTATGTATACCTACCTGACTATTATTGCACTGCGTCATCTCTGCAAATTCTTTTGCATTTCTTATTCTAACTCAAGTCAGTTCAGTTATTTTTTTATAATATTTTTTAATAATAATATCATTTAAATTAATTTTTAATAATAATATTTTAGTAAGTAATATTTACTGAAATGGTTTAGTTAATTTTACTAAACTTACTCGAGATCTTAATATGTTGTCGGTAATATTTTTTAAAGTATTTGAGTACAATTAACCTAGTAAAGTAAATGTTAACGTACAAAAGATATTATTTAATTAATTAGAAATAATTCATTTATATTTTAAACACAAGCGTTTTGAATATTGCACGTAAATACTGCTCTATGGAAAGTCGATGGGTTTCTACGTTCCGTGCTAACACTTTGTAATCTGACGCCGCTGCTGTATATTGACGACAATGCAAATATTGTACGATCGAGTGTATTTTCGTTAAACGATTAATCTGAGAAATCCACAATTCTCAATTGATTATCCAACAGAATTTCAGGTTAGAGTATTTAAAACGTAACCTTCATTTCGTTAAATATGAAACATAATATCTTACATTTTTCACGTGTAAGCAATTATTCTACTCGACATTATAAAAACATTAAAATACTAAGTAATAAAATTGAAAATATTTTAAAAGAAAGAAAGAAATTTTAAGTCTGTGTGTTTCGTATTTTATTTGCTTCTTCTTTTGGTTTATGTCTGGCGGCTTGTGGCCTTCATAATGTTGTCCTCGGGATTGATACGCGGCGAATTGTCGTGCCTTTTCGAGCGAGCAACTTGGAGTTCTTAGAGCCGTTAGACGTTAGCTCAGCAAGACCGACAAAATTCAATATTAATTTAAAAACTTTTGCCTGGGCGAGAAAAATTATATTTTTAATAGTAAAATATTATTATTTTCGAGAAAAGTCTTACCAAAAAATGTGTGACTAACCTCAACAGGGTGTACAGAGTTGACAGTTTTGGTAAGGGATTTCTAAATAACACAATAATATTTTATTGTGATGAAATTCAACACTCAGATTATGGATAAACAAAGACTATTTTTATTTATACTGCTTCCTTTCTTTATTAATAAATAAAAAGAAAATTGAGTATATGAGGCCGCCTCTCTTTACTAAAACCTACGCTCTGATAAATTTTACTCAAGTTCAGTAATATTTACTTAACCATTTAAAAAATGTTACTCTTTCGCAAATTTCATTTAAGTATCCATTAATATTTACTTTTTACAAGGTTAATAAAATATTCATAATATTAACACCATGGAGAGTGATTACGATATATACAATACTTCTTAATTATTTAAACTAAATATATTATTATTATTAACTTTTATTTCGAATTTATTGACCAATTTATTTTTTGTATAACTATTTTAATTAATTATGCAATACCTTGCGGTAAGTCCATTATGAACAAAAATCAGAGTACTGAGTCTCATAATTAATTAAAATAGTTATGTTTGAAATAAATTGACAAAAAAATTTTAAATAAAAGTTAATAATAATATAATTTGTTTAAAAAAATTAAAAAATGTTTAACTGAAGCTTGTTCCCTTAATCAAATTAACAATATTTTAAGTATGGTGAAAGTAATATAAATTGATCCTCGTTTTCACGGACAATATATATATATATATATATGATAGAACACGCAAGAATCACGATAAAGTACACGTATTATAAAAGATTTAATCGAATATTCCCATAATCTTCACCTCCTACCTTCTGAATCCCTAAAATAACACATTCGACATCAATCGAAATCCAGAGTAAAATCCGTCGACAAACCGATACATCGTTCCATCAAAAGCATTTCGTTCAGCCGTAAAAAGGTGTATATACATATATATACACTATATATATATAAATACATATATATAGAACGCGCCATAGAAGCTCGATCGCAGCTTACTTTTTCACGATGCGCATAAAAAGGGGCAAACACGATCTTTAAATCGGATTTACCGAGGTAAAGAAGAAGAAGAAGCAGAAGAAGAAGAAGAAAAAAATAAAGGATAAATGGATAAAGAGAAGGAAAAGAAAGTAAGTTTCGATTGGTCTCTCGATCAGGGAGGAAAGTACGTCGTCGAGCAAGTTCTAACAATGCGCTCGCGGGCATCGTGGACGCGGTAATTGAGAGACCACGCGATTGGGGGCTCGCGTCGTCGGATGGTCTATTGAGAGACTACTGCCTTAAATTTAATTAATTACAGGAAGACAATAGATGGGTAGGTAAGAACGTAAAGGTAAGTCCATCGCGCTTTAAAACCGGTAGCTAAGCGACCGAGCGACTTATTCGTTTGAGCCGGTTTAGGAGGATGGGTTTTCCCTTCCTTATACCCGACACCCTCGGAAAAGGACTCGGGACTCGGGCATTTATCGGGAAATTAAGTGGATTGCCGAGTGTTTGCGTGAAACTTCCCAACTGGGAATTTGCGAATTATGTTCCTTAGTTAGGTCTGATAAAATTGTTCAACACCACCGAGTACTACTCGACTTAAGTGCACCTCACTTGCGTCTTTCTTCGTATATATATTGCTAGTTTTTTTTTCTTAAATAACTTTTACATAGGACTCTCAACTGGAAATTCCTGTGTTTCGCTTTTATTTCATTACGGGAAACATTTACACCTAATTTTAATTATTCATTTGTTTATAGTAGTATATAGTGAAAGAATTTAACTATGTCATTTTAGTATGTAAGTATATTATGTAATTTTAGTATATAAGTCTTAGATACTTTAGTATCTTGCCAGTTCCACCAACAGATATGTGCATTATATCTCTGTGGGGAAAGCTATGTAATTCTAAGGAATTCTATGTATTTTCTGATACTGGTTAATAAATAAATAAATAAAATTATTAACTCCAGATTTTACAATATTTTACAATAAAAACGATAAACTACATTTATCAAGAGTTCTGCATTTTAACCAGTATAACTAGTATTTTTTTTAAACGCTATAATTTTTTAAATGTTTTTTTTATGTGCTCATCACCAAAATTTTATTAACATGGCTCGAGGAATCGTGAACGTGTATGTTTATCGTTTAAATTAATCGTTAAAATAACACTTGGAATAAATATAACGATACCGCGAAAATCCACGGGATTCTGCATTTGACGTTATTTTGTTGACAACCTGGTAATTAGAGTATCAGCTCCATATTGAGCATCCTATTAGTTCTTGATGAACTTCGATTGTGCACTTGATCATTCTAATCCTTTGATTCAGTATGATTATTCCGTGAACTAGGAAACCGTGTAAAGGCTTTTATCATACATATAATATAGTTGTTGCTTGATCTTGGTTACAGGGATGTTCATCAGTGCATATCGCGAATCGAATTGGAAATTCCGAAATTCAGTTGATCGTAAAAAAGGTCATTCATAAACGATCGATCGTATTTTTAATTTTTTTATCTCCCCATTAAAATTCATTTCAACTATCGAGGATAATTGTGAATTATTAAATTACAATCTATCTTAAAGCAAATGTACCGTAAAATACTTATCATTATTCTTATATGTACTTGACGAATGTACATCTAAATCTAAATTTGAATAATAATTACAGATAATTCATCTACGATCAAATACATTTGAAATGAATTACTGAATAATGTATAAAAATAAAATAAGATAATTTGTATTGTAGGGATTTAAGTATAATTGAATAGGAAACATTAAAATTAAAATTGTCCATTTATTCAGTATATCATTCGATTAATTTAACGAACCTATCGAGTACAAGCTAAATGATTCAATCGATATATCCGATCCTAAACTAACGAGTACGACATATAGGTATATATATATATATATACATACTTTTAATACATTCACATTCAACAAGTGTAGATCATATATAATAATATTCGTGTAACGTTATATATTTAACAGTGTAATTCTTGTAGTTAAAAGTTAACATAGCTGTCTAGAATATTTTTTTATTAATTTATTTATTTAGGTTAATTTGAGCTTTAACCTGAATACTATAAGTAAAACGATAGAAAATTTCTTTAATTATAAATTTATGAAAACGAATGAAATGCCGAATAGCAAATGATCGTCACTTTTTTTTATTATCGTAAAAAAAAATAAATACGTTACGGTGACTACAGCTATATGTAGTCGCAAAAAATTTAACAATACAAATTATGATTTATTTTATAATGTTTGAAATAAAAAAAATGGCAATACATCATCGCCTGTACATGTTGACTGAAATAGAGATGAATATTTAAAAAAAAAAATCTTGCAGTATGAAAATCGAATAGTAGTACTATTGGAAATATGAAAAATCTACATATTTATATAAAGAATAAAATATTATGCAAAACATATGTGTTCCGATGCCTTGAAGATACCTTTTAACGCGTTAAAAAATAGATATAACTTGATATTTTTTTGACTGCACGCGTAAATATAATAAAAAAAAAATAATAACAGCATTGGCAACCTTGTCGTCGAATATTGTGAAGAAAAACATTGCATTCGTGAACGTGGTAACTCTATACGTATCGAACTGTACAACAATATAGAATGGTCAACGTACCCCGTCAATCGTCCCAATAAAAAAGAAATTACGTATAGAATAAAAAATGTTCGTCTGTTCATCAAACAAAATACTTTCACGCGTCTCCGTTACTCGTTGATTGTACAAAGGAATTTTCGGTATTCCCGCAATTACACAGGTAGTGTGTGTGTGTGTGTAACGCGCCATTCATCAGAATTCATTACGGCACAGGGCCCATAGACCATCCAGCTCATAGAATGCAAAGACTCAAGTTTGAAATCGAAATCGAATTATTATTATTTGCCCCACCGCAAGTAAAAAGCGTCGCACGCGCGCGCGAGTCATAAAGTTGGGAGTACTCCCTCCCTCTCTCTCTCCCTCTCTCTCTCTCTCTCTCTCTTTCTCTCACGCGGTTAAATTAATATGCCAGCGGCAGGAGCGGGCGCGAGGGACAAACGCGCGAAGGACTCGTGAATAACATTATGCAAAGTTCATTAAAACCGGCCCCTTGGTCCGTTGCTGCGCGTGGAAAGTAGTTCGCCCGCCGCCTCTTTTCACCATTGCATTACCTATATATACACTTTCTCTTTCCAACTCACTATTCTACCCCTTCTTTAATCTCACTCGGGCTCTCCGTTTTTCTTTTACGCTTTTCCATTCGTTCTCTCACTCCCCTCTGTGAATTCATAATGAATTCTATTTACTGTTTGCCTCGGTTTTTCTGGACGATATTACCATTTCCCGGTTTTGTTTACCCACTATCGATACACCGTACGCGTTACTTTTAGACGCCGTTCGATTTCGCATTATATATCAACATTTTTAACTTTTCCCGCGTGGGACACGTTGATCCGCGAGTAATCGAATTTATTTATTGGTTGTAAACGTTTCTCCCCATGAACAACGTCGATGCGTAAATCAACCCTATTGTTTTCCGCAATTTTTTTTTTCTATATATATCGTGCAATACAAATTTAGACAATGGATTTCTGCAGTTGGGATTCACGGGTTTTAATGTGAATTTCATTCTAAAAGATTTAAGACCTATATATGGTTAAGGTTTTCACGATTATGTGGTTTAAACTTTATAGACTTTTCGCGTATATCCCGTGTATATATACATCTAGATTTTTTTTTATAGTTTATAAAGTTCTCTGTAGTTTTAAATTTTCGAGTGTAGGGGATTTTTCTAGTTTAGCGGTTTACCATCTTCATTGTTTTTTCCGGGTTTATCGCTTAGTAGACTCGTGATTATATATAGGATTAAGATGCAGTTTATATATCTATATATATATATATACATGTGGAATTTCAGTTTACCTTCTCGCGGATCTACATTGACAATGTCGTAGCATTTATTAATTTTTAAGTTATGCTTAAAATTGATAAATAACAGGATTTGTATATAAAAAAAGAATCATTTTCATCTATATCGTTTTGCAGTCTATCACTCTTCTCGCATAGTAAAGCAGCGCACTATAAGATGAATAACACTTTTTTAAGGTAGAACCCGAAGCTTACACTCCACTTTCGAGTCATCTTTTCCCTTTTCACTCTTGAGCCACGAAAATTCATGCGGTGTAAAAGTGGAATTTCGCGGTAGAAGGTATAACCCTATAGACTCAAAGAAGAGAGGACCCTACCCGGACTCGTTCGAAAGCTCCCTTTTTATAAGATGCACAATACGTCCATTGATATTTCACCGTCCTCGGTACCTTACATATTTTCCCTATTTCATTCGCTTTTTATGAACCGCCGTCCGGACCCTCTCTCTATACGATGTGAAATGACCCACTTTTTTAATTATTATTTTCTCGTTTGGTTACCATACGTCCGTTCTTTCAATTAAGTATTCCGATATTTCGCAAAGTATCGTTTGTTCATTTCTGACTCTTTAAATATACTTCGAATTTTCGCGAAAAATATAGAAAACACCACTCCGAATCAAGATTGTTGTTACTCTTTGTTTTTTATTATAATAAAATAAAACAGTATTCTTAGATTTTGCTATTCTATATTGAAGAATAATATAAGCTTATATCTCACGTGAAAAAAAAAGAATGCAGAATGTATATGAAATGTATTTACATGGTTTAACATAAATTGTATCAAAAAATGATTCTATGTAATTTGATAAAAATTGTATACAAGGTGTAAAGAAATTTCTTTATTTCTTATTTTTCCTTATTTTATATTATAAATTATCTTATATTCTCAAAAATAGAAAATAAATTAATCGTTTGGAAATATGCTGGAGCACTGCCCTGTGAACGAGAAAAATTTTAGATGTTATGGACATCAAAACCATCGACGATGAGGAGATGAACGCGACGAAGAATTGCTGCTGCCAATGACCTACTATCGATCTTGATAAAGATACCAACAGCATTGTATATAATTTTTATCAAGTTATAATACGAATCATTTTTTGATAATATTTGTATAAAACCATTTGGATACATTTTGTATACATTATGTATTCATTCTTTTTCGCGTTTCCAAGTTTAAATATATATATATATATAGTGTGTGCAACGCGGTAGAAGTACGTTTATTACGTGAAAAATAATATTATACAAAATATTTAGAAATTTACGAGCGTAAAATTATCGAAATAGTTATATAATGTAACCCGAATTAGCCGAGTCTAGGTGCGGAAGCGCATCACAAACACGAGTAGCATCCAATCACATCAGCATCATCCCATTCAAATTGAAGCAAAAGCCAAACAAGTGAATACCCGGTCAGAATAAAAACAAACGCTCGTGAAAATACGGTGAACTGCTCTTCTATGCGTGCGGTACGTCCGAAAGTATCGTACGAAACAGTACACATATATATATATAGACACGAGGGTGCCCGCGGTATAGCCTCTTTTTCCACGTGTTTCGGGCACGCGACAAAATGACGAGGACCGTATACATACACACACGGTGGTAGAAAGGGAAAAAATTTAATTACACTCTCCAGTTGGATTTTTTTTTTCTTCCTTTTTATTTAATCTTTTTTGTCGAGGCAGTGTTCTCTTGTTTTATTGCCTCACCTCGACAGTTTTAACTCGCGTATCGCGTCGGATGAAAATTGCAATTAACGACCGGTGACGAATGCAATTGGAAATGTTTATTCTTTATTTGTTTATCCTGGATTTTTTGTCGATCTCGTCGGAGTGTAATTCTCGAGAATCTGGGCGCGACTCGCTCAAAACTCTCGTAACTCTGCAGCCGTATGACTGGATAAACTGTGCGGTGTTGATTTCTTTACATATCTGTGTATAACGTATATCGAGAGTTTTTTTCATTTTTTTTACTCTATCTAAAAAACGGTGTTATCGTCAATTATTTACTTAAATATCGCTCTACGATATTTAAGCTTGTTCAAATATGCTTATTCGTAATTATTCATTTTGAACGAATTAACAGTATTTAAATAGAAGATCACTGTGATAATATAAATTTATTCTGTGTATTTTTATACACAAAAAAAAATTGAATACTTTCCCTATAGAAATCTAACCATAAATGTTTAAGTCAAAAAATGGCCAAGTGTCATATAAAATACCCAATAAATGCCCAATTAATGGTAAAATTAGACTTTTATTTAACCTTTAAATGGTAAATTTCTACTAGGGATATTGAACCGCCGTAACAATAATGTATTTTTTTTAACTTGTACTTAATAATATTTTAAATATATATCTAATTATTTAATTAAATCATCTTAAGATGCATATGCGTATGCAATCAAAATTTTACATTTATTTTCTGTCCTTCAATCTCTAGTAGATGAATGACTTTCACGATCCTTAGATAAAAAAAGTCGTGACTCTAAAACGTTACATTTGTATACCAAAGTTTACAAATTTAAAACAGTATTTGAATTTGACACTTTAACAGTTACATCCTCTTAAAACTAGTTCAACAGATTTTGTTTCATCACTTATATAAAAAGCTACAATTTTTTTGGTTTGTACATAACAAATATACACACATAGCTGTATTCGTCAAAGTTTACATAAAATCATACAGCAACGAAAATATGGATACACGTTTTGTTATACCTTTTTGTGTAATCCTTTTTTCCGTGTAAAGTTTGGCAATTTTTTCTATTTCAACGAAAACATTATTGTTAACCACGAGAAAAATAATATTATAAAAACCAGTATATATATATATATATATATATATATATATAAATACACACACACACACACATATATACGTGTGTGTGTAAATACGTGTACGAAAAACGAAATCTAAATTGTCACTGCGAAATGAAAGAATAGTTAATATTGCGGGTCACCCCTTTTAAAAAAATAATTAAATTATATCAACACTAAAGTGCACTTAAAAAAATGTATATACCCCAGTCAGATTAATTATATAAATTATTCAGATATCGCCATATAAAAATGTATAAAATATTTAAGGAGTGCGAGTGAAAACAAAAACGAAAAAAATCCTTTGGTAAAACATGAATGTAATATAATTTCGATGTCGCACTATTACTACCACCAGCTTATAAACCGTTTGACAAAGCGCACGCGAAAGGAATGCAATTAGATGTATATTTCGCGTAGCTCGCATTTAATCTCTGGACGCTTGTTTTCATTATATACTCTTTGACCGGTTGTTGTTTCCTTATCATACTTTTCTTTATTTTATTCCGACTGGAAAATTTTACGCTCGCGTTAATGAATTTTTATTCATTTTCCTCTCGCGCGGTATGTGTTATTCGTATATATATATATATATATATATATATATATATATATATATTATCTACGCGCATTAAAGAGCTTTCACGAAGTTGACCAAGTTACGCGCTCGCTGAACGACTGACATACTCGTCGCTCGCGATTTTTCTTTCTATACCCCTTATATAAGCTACATGTACGTGACGTATTTCCAACGCCTCAACAAGATTTTCTACTCATGATACGAGCCCGCGCGTGCCCGATAAACCAGCTGTTTCACTTTTTCAATTTTCATTTATTATTATTATATATATATATTCGGTCGTGTGATTCGGAAGCTGCGTTATTAAAATCATGCGGTGAAACCGTAATTAGATATAGTTTTATCCTATCACCCATTTTCTGTTTCTCTATTAACTATTTAGTAAAATATATACCGTAAAGTAGCCAATTGTTGATCATTAACCAATTTCTGATCAGTATTATTATTTTAATAGAAGTTAAACTATCAATAATTGGTTTACTCATCAGGAATTGGTGTTTCCCACTTTTTTTCATAGATTGTTGCTCACTTTAAAACTAGCAGTTATTTTATTTTTCTGAGATGGTTAAAAGGAAGTTTTATACTTGTAATTTCTATATGCGTCAAAATATATACAATTATTATTTATTTTACGGATTTGCTTTAACTGATCAACAACTGCATATGTTACGGTGTGGAGCGATTACGCAACGCGCAAATATGCGTTATACACGATATATAAATTGTATTAAATGTATAATTAAATAATATGCGAAAGAAACCAGAGGAATATTTATATAATCAAATTTCCTTTAGTTTTATGTTTTCTTCATTTTCTTTGATTACAAATGCATATAGATTATATATATATTGGTACTGCTATTTTTATTAGAAAGTTAATATAGAATCGGGTGAGAAATAAAATTAGATTTAAAGTAATCAACTGAAGAATATAAGTTATTCTATGTAGGGAAATAAAATTGATCCGACATATTGGTACTCTTTTTAATGATGTATGAACCGAAGCAGTTTATAGGATACTATTTTCAATTGATATTTTCCTCTTACTCTTTAAATTTTTCATAATTCTAAAATTTAATGCTTTTCCATTTATATATATACATATTCCAATTAGATTCAATGTATCTATCTCACTCTAGATGAAATTAGAAAGAAAATTCTATTATAGAAGTAGAAAAATGTGATCGTGTACGTATACCCAGTATTATCTCCTAAAACCTAATTGGTTTAAAAATTGTCTTGTTTCTGTGATTATAATCGATTTTTCTGTCTAACATTGTCAACGTTCTATTGAGGAAAAGATAATAGTAATTAACAGATATGCGTAGTGTATTCTATTCACTTACTTGCATATAGCGTTCATCGATGAAGGATTAGTTGATAATTTAATATAATCGAGTTTGTTCGAAATTTGCTGCTGCGAGGGGTTAAATAACACAGTTATGAATATAAATATATTGAAGAATGAAAAGGCACTATTTAGATGTGTCGACTGTTCGAAAATTCGAAGCAGAGTGTAGTTAAGAAGAATTGAGAATTACGCGGAATGTTGATGGTCAACCACGCGTAGGCAGTTGCTTTCCCCCACTCAACGTTCTATGACTACACTATTTATAAAATATACGAACATACAGCAAGATTATACAATCCTCACTACTTAAATGTTTTCGATAGATGTTTAATCAAAAACATTTTTGAATTTATGATGAAATTTAGGATTTCGTGTTAATTTTAACAGTGATTATAGCATAATATTTTAAATAAAAATTAAACATGCATGTAAAAAAAGCTTTGAATATCGATGTTTAAATAAAGTTTGTCTCCTACAAATGAACATATGAACATATTTATTAACTTTGCTTTGTACGAAACCTATAGTTGTTTTACAAAATTGTCGAATTTTTCGTTGTAGTATCGTCCAGCCTGTTTAGGCCATATAAATTGCTTTATTTAACTTGAATACAAGTTTTTGTTATGTACATCGAGTCTCTCTGGCATTCGCATATTCGCAGTTTCTCTTAGGTTGCTATTTAAGTATTATCAAGTTGCAAAGAAGTCAAATTTTCTATTACTGCCATCGCAAGCATATACGCACAGATTCAAGAATATCTCATTATAATCGGTTTCTGTCTTTTGCGAAAAACCTTGGCTTCCTGAGAGTTTGATCTTTTTATTTAAAAACCCGTCTGTATCACATCGGTCTTCGCCCTTGGGGTAATTCTACAAGTATCCGAGATTTTATTTTTTGTATACGACGTAATAGCTCTTTGTTTACAGCGCATGGGGCTTATTGAATTTACGTGGAAAAATAACATTAGTCTCATAACGGATCGAGGCCCACTTCTTTCGAGAAATTTCGTGAATAATTTACGCTATATGCGATTAGTCGGATTTCTTAAGTAGGAGGCACACCCGGTAGGTAGGTTACTGACGGAGAAAAAAATATAATATTTACATTTATTTTAAAAAATACGCAATTTATGCAAAACCCGAATACAGAACTGCACTGGATATTAAATAATAAGTCATTCTATGTTTGTTATAACATTAAATTTAAAGGATTGTGAGGTTTGAAGGTAAGGGTGACAAATAACTTAAATAAAAACACAGCGATTTGCATTAAATATAAAAAATTAACTTTATATAGCATGGCAAAAAACTCAACTCAGTGAGTGGAGTATAAACCGTGCAAGTCCTGATAATTAAAAGATTACAATGAATAATCAGTATAAAATTAAATAATTTTATAAGTGGATAATTATCCTAAATCGGCGTATAATAGAAGGCCGCGCAGTCGGTACGTAATTCTTACAATGGACCGGCAATGTCCCGCTGTGACCAGCTAGTAAAAAAATCACCCGTCGCACTCAAAAGTATCGAATGGCGTGATCTCATTAAGGGGGAGCCGCGGCCAAGTAAACGTCTAGAAGCGACATTCAGCTCCAAGTTGATGCAGAGGAGTGCTCGGCCCAAGGATTGAATATGGGATCCTTGTTCACCACTACCCGTGAGACAACGACTTACACCAGTGGCATACACACACACACACACACACACACAGAGTAGACGCAACGCTCGGTAAGTTGAATGCGTAAGATGTATATACAGTTCAAAGGCAGAGTAAGAAAAAGACGCAAGAACGGTACTCACAAGGAGGGTCCACACCCTTTGGGAAACAAATCCTTACCAAACTCTAGGATATTATTTTTACTAAAAATATGAAGAAAGCCGGAGTTTAAGATTCCAATGCCTTTTTTACGATAGATATAAACAAATAACAAAAATCTCGCCGAGAAAATCCTTAATTTTGATCGCTTATAACATGGAAACAAGTAAAAATGTAGTAAACATTTTAAAAGATGTTTGCGATTGAGTAGATACGTGTTTTGAAAAGATAAGCAGCTCAAATATCTTATTTTGGTCAAAAGTTATAGAGAAATAAGAATTAGACGAAATTTTAGTCTAAAGAAATCATCGCTCTTGTCCCTCTTGCTCCTTTGTCGTAGTCAAGTCCGGATGACGAAAAGGGACGAGCAAGGTTTACGCATAGTTGGAAGAGTTCCCATCAGCTGTTGGTGAGTTGCGGTTTAACGCATTGACATTTGACGCAATTTCTAGTTACATTTTTAATTATTCTATTATGTCTTAATAGCTATACATTCTGCTGCAAAATATTTAAAGTTAAGGTAGCGGCGGACGTTTTTGCGTATGCGACAATATGCCGCTTTCTATTTCTATACTCTTTCAATAACTGTCTGGATTGCAATAATTCTAAGGAACTCTGCGCTACTCAAATCACGATGTCACAAGACTAGGATGATTCCGATCACGTTAGTAAGAATGTACGAGTAGTTAAGTTCGGCGGCGTAAATTGCTTAAAGGTCTTTTAGAATAAGTTACTACGCGAGTGAGACGATCTAAACTTGACAATCGAGTTAGTGATGCAGGTTTTTTCAGTTCTACATCGGGTCCTAAGATGACATCGATGGAATCAGATAAGTAAAAATGCGGATCGGCGGGCTCATTAAATTCCGCGACATCGATTTCCAAGACTGGTCGTGATGGTACGCGCAAAGTCGATAGAACAGAATGCGTTGCCTTTAATCTCAAATCTTGGTTTTGCGATAGACTGTATATTTAATAATGTAGTAGCGCGAGCTGTGTCCGTGGACGCTGCGCTAGACCAGACAAAGCAATGTTTACCGGGCGTTTTAGTAACTTTAATAATTGAGCTGCCGATTCAGTAAGTTACGTACGCTAGCTTCATCACTTGCGCAGTAGCTAATACGTTCTTGTACTTTGCAACCACTAAATTCGCGGTAAGAACGGTAACCTTACCCGAAGATTGCTGCTATTGCTCCTTTTTAATTTTCGGAACATCTGTTGGTTCTGTTGATCGATGAAGCAAGGAGTGGTGTTTTTCGCGACAAACAAAGCAGCGACCCCTCGAGGTACAATCCCAAATCAGATGGTTCCCGAGACAATTGAAACATAGCTTTAAACGGCGCGCTTCATTTAATCGATTCTCCACTGAATTCTTACGGAATTTGCGGCAATTGTGCATTAAATGAGACTCGGCACAGTAAGCACACTTTTTCGTACTTGAGATTTTAAACGCTTGCACGTGGGTAGCATGAAATACCTTCTTTACTCTCGTTCCGGATTTACCGGACAATGCTCTCTTTGATTCATTATTGAAATCATGAGCGATAACGTTCAAAGCCCGCGCACGTTGCTCCAAAAACTTAGCAAGATCCGCGAACTTGGGAAAACGCGAAAGTGGATTAGGTGATGTTTCTTCTGCTACAGCATTGTCGATAGTAATCTGATCCGTCGCGCTTAATTCCGATTCCCAGAGCATACGTGACTCAGGATCAAGTCGATTCGCGATTAGAAATACGAGAATGAAATCACAAGATTCTACGGGCATATTTAAATTCCGTAAAGCACATACAATGCGTTGCGCTTCATCTATGAATGAACGCAACTCCTCTGCGTTTCCTCGTTTCAGCTGCGGTAGACTCATGAGCGCAAGTAAATGGTTGTTTACTGTTATTCGCGGATTATAAAATCGTTGTTTCAGCGCCTGCCAGGTGGAAGCGTAATTCGCGTTGGTAGTCGCTACGTCCTTAACTAAATCAGCCGCGGCGTCAGTAAGACAACACTTGAGGTACTGTAACTTCATAGCATCGGTAATTCGCGTCTCGTTGTGCACTAATGAAGTATACAAATCGCAGAAATTGTTCCAATCCTCATAACGACCAGAAAATGTGGGCAATTCCAACTTAGGGAGTTTTGCGGCGCGTAGACCGTTGTCTAAAGGGTTTTCGTTATGAATTCGAACTGATTGTGAGTTGTCATGATCATTTTGACTCAACTCCACGAGTAAGCCCGAAAACTCATCGAGGATATCCTCATAAGTCCCCTGCATAAGCGCGAACATTCCATCGTTCACATAATCGTTGTCTACCGCGTCAGGTTGTGTAACAATATCCGCGTGAGCTTTCCGTGCTTCAGCCCAAACATTATTTATTGAGTCAATTCTCGATTGAATTATACATGGAGTTAATGAATCTCGTGGTTTCTTTTTGATATGTAAATAAGTCGATTTAATTTCCGATAAACGCTCTTTTTGCAAAGTTACTAATTTTCTTATTAAAGAAGGAGCCATGATTATTAATTTTTAAGTTGTCGAAAAATCTATAAATTCGTAACAAAGGAAAACTATAATTGATTGAAATATACGCGGTTAATATGATACAGTTACACTATAATACAGTTATCTAAAAGTCAAATATTATTTACGTTAAACAAAATTATTAATTCCGAATAGATAACGGGTTGAAAATACTAATAGCAAAATGCAGCAGAATGTATGTATACAAGTTATTAAATAAACTACTATTTATCGCCTATTCGTTGATTACTAAGCAATAATATATAAAGTTAATTTTTCATAAACAATGCTTGTTAAGATTAAAAGTTTCTTACTGCCAGTTCTTACTCACCCGGGGTATCAAAATGTTTCTTATAATATTTAATTTAAAGAATGGTTAGATTGTAAAGTAAGAGTGATAACTTGAATAAAAATATTAAGATTTGCATTAAATATAGAAAATTAACTTTAAATTGAATGGCAAAACTTCCACTCAGTGAGTGGAGAAAAAGCCGTGCAAGTCCTGATAATTAAAAGATTACAATGAATGATCAGTATAAATTAAATAATTTTATAAGTGGATAATTATCCTAAATCGGCGTACAATAGAAGGCCGCGCAGTCGGTACGTAACTCTTACAATGAACCGGCAATGTCCCGGTTTGACCAGCTGGTTGACAGATCGACGCAGAAGTAGGAGTAGCCTACGAGAAGTCCCGTCACATCCGAAAGGATCGGATGGCGTGATTCTATCAAGGAGGACCGCGGCCGAGTAAATATCTATAAGCGATGTCTAGCTGAGCAGTTGATGCAGAGGATGCCGCGGCTCAAGGATTGAGTATGAAATCCTTGTACACCACTACTCGCAGGAACCGTGGCTAACACCAGTTATATGCACACACACACACAGTACACGCGAACGTTTGTTAAGTTAAGTACGCAAGATGTATATACAGTTCAAAGGCAGAGTAAGAACAAGACGCGAGAACGATACTCACTACAGGTATACGATAGACTTGTGCACTGCTGCAAGGCCAAAATCGAATTGCCCCATCTCCCTTCTCGAAGCAGAGCCTGAGTGTCCCCCTGAGCTTAGAGGTCGCTTTGCCGTTTTCTGGAGGGGTCTAACGATATCTGGGCCTGGTCTACACATGTAGTGCATATGATGCGAGACGCTGACGCGCGGATTTTCCCCAGTAGTAAACAGTCGTATGTTGCTTTTTAATTAGTCGAGAGCGTATAACCTCAAATTGCACGAAGTTATCGTAAATTTTGGTAAAGGATTTCTCAAAAACCAATCGATATTTTTGCTTGAAATTTTTAACCGAGATAAATTATTAATAAAGAAAGGGGTTCGGTCTCCTTAATTTGTGTAAATTGTCGTCTTTTTTTAATTATAACGAATTTCCTGTGACTTTTGATGCTGGTAAGGTAGAGAGGATAAAACTTCACTTTTGTACCCCCTTAACGTTTGGTTTAAGGCATATACAGCGGTATATTGGCGAATTCTGCCGACGATTTGCGAATATAAAGATTATTCTTACCTAAATCCTTACCCCTATCATCTGCGACCTTTTCGCAGCAGTAAACACGAGCAAGAAAAAAATTCTCGAACTTAATAAAAATCCGCAAAAATTTTTGCGCACAAGCTTTTCTGTGGTGCCGCAACTATATCAACTTCAGAAGTTGACTACACCATCTTGGACCCATAACCTACTGCGGTTATATTTCAAATAAAATGACATTGTAACAGTTGTTAATGAAATCTTGTACACAGAGTTGCCTACTCGCACTCAAGGTTCTGTGACTAATTTAATTTATAATATACAAAAATACAACAGAATTATCCAATAGAACCATTTACATAAATTTTGCGATCGAAGGAAAAAAAATGACACGTTCGCTTTACTAACACGTAGAGTCGGTTGCGTTATTCATTCGAGTATCTGTATATATATATATATAGGCGAATGTTACTGAGAGGATAATGCATTTCTGGTATTCCTCTTTCCAGTACGATGTAAAATTCGCGTGTATATGCGAAAAAATAGGAAAGAGAGAAGAACAACATTGTTGCGCGTGGTTTACTGCCTAAGGATATGCCGAGTCGATTCTTTTTCTCTCATCCTAACTTACTAAAATATTCGTCTGGGAATTTTCAAGAGTTGATGTCAAGTTTGAGAAGTTCAGTAGCTTAAGAAAGTTCAACTATCAGTGAATATTTCACAAAATTTTAACATTGGCCACTTCGTACTTACGTATTAGTAGATAAATTTTAAATATAGATTTATACACATTCATTCGAGCTCTCGTCGAACTTTCATTTTTTAATACATCAAATTGTACTTCCAATTATTGGAATAAAATTTCGTTAATTACAAATACTCGAAATCAGTTGGATCGATCTTTTTTTTAAGAAAAGCTACACTTTTAATTACAGTTACAGAGTATATATTTAAATAAACGCATTTGACTTAAAGCTAACGACAGTGAAATAAATATGAATAAAATATAAGAAATATAATCTGTAGAAAATGGTAATGTATAGAAGAAATCACAGTTACAAATATAACAGAACGAATAATAGGATTGCGTAAATAATGAAACATGTTCATAATAGAAATAATCTAGAAACCACCACGATCGCAAAAAGTAAATATTTAAATAATAAAATTAATCAAATGGTATTATCAACTTAAGTGAAATACTAGAAAGAAACGTGTAGTAGCAGGTCGTAGTAGCGCATTAACGTTGAAAACGTTTGGATCATTATATCGACGCGCGTGCGTCTTTTCCTCGGAAAATATAAAATCCTACTCTAGCGATTCGAGGAACAGTCACCGCAAATCGAATTCCATTTTCCTCTTTCAGTCCTGCTATATACTGTGACCCGATACGTTTTGTCGTAGTCTTCAAGTAAACAGAACGTTCCAGAGATGCACAAACGCTGTTCTAATAAATTTTCTAATGACTTTAATGCTGAGGAAAATTGAAAGTAACAATTACTTTACTTTCCTTCTATTGAACACTCATTTCATTTATCGGGAAATCGGGTAGTCGGAGATCCATAAAATATATCGTAACGTTTTGCAAATTGACAACAACTGGTAAAATTATATACTAGATATGAATCATTTTTTTTGTCGTGCGTCAAATTAAAAAAGTAAAAACTGCGATTACTGGAATTATTGTGTACGAGGTCGGTTGTAATTTGTACCATTTGTCCTTTCGGACTGTTTTGAGCAAGAAACACTTAAAAGATTGAAATATTTCCGAGAACGGTCAACGATCATTTATCACAGAATTTTTCACTCTTACTGTGTCTGTTACACCGAGGAAACTTGAATTATGTTGTTCTTAAAGTCAAATATAAGTAAAATTGATGTATTCTACATTGTAGTAACCGTTACTATTACACTATTATTTATCATACATATAATTATACAGTACCGACCATATAAGTTTAGGATCATTTGTAAATATTCCATTTAAATGTGTATATTTTATCTAATGTTTAACAATCCTCAATTTTTAGAAGAAAATATCATAGAATAATTCAAAAAGAAGCAAAATACGCGTGTTTTCTTGATCTTTAAGCTCATATCACTAAGAATTACCTGAATTAATTTTCGAAAAAACAGAAACTAATTAAACAATTCTTTTCTATTTTAGAAACAAAGTTTACATTATTTTAATGGGAAGATTTTTTTAATTTTATTAAATAATCGTTCAATTACCTAAATTTTTTTATAACATTATAACCTCTAAATCCCAATTTCATTTCAGATTTTGAGGTTCTAATGCTATAAAATATCATATGAAACTATTGTGGAAGATGTTTTTCTTTCGATTTTACTCGCTTCACTCGTGCGAACAACCTCGAGAAAGGTAGAAAACCATCTCCCACAACAGTATCATAATATACTATTTAATAATTAATATTAGTAATTTTGAGTAATATCAATTGAAATATAAAGAAATATCCTATATTATGCTTCTTTTTAAATTATTTTATATTACGATATTTTCTTCGAAAGTTCTGGATTGTTAAACGCTAGATAAAATATACGCATGCAAATGCAAGTAGAAATAGTAATAATAATAAATTTATTCGGGCAACACCCAAAAAGTACAGAGAACAATGATACAAATTACATAAATATGAAGATTTCTTAAGTAAGAAAGTGATCTAACGTGATAAGCTCCGTATAATTGCTAGTTATTAACAATAGACAAATAAATGATACGCTAATGAACATCGCAGTGGGTCACCAAATACACAAACTATAAAACATCACAGTAAGACGCCATAATCACGACAGTAATAAGTCAAGTTGATGAAATAAAAATTTAAAATTGGTATATTGATAATTTAAAAGATCATCCATCACGCGCGTTATCACAACGCCAACACACGTAAAATTTAATATTACTTTTTCCGTTTGTGACAATGCAAGCAAATCCAAAGTACCGTGCGTTCGAAGGGAAAAATTTCGAATTCCCTTTGAAAGTGATTTCGCATCGTCCCGAAGACGCAGCGAATATCTTTTGCAAATATCATAAAATTCGAGAAAAGAAAATTCTCTCAGGCTATTAAATAACATCGGATAGTACTTTTTCAGCTTTCACCGCCGCGAAATCTCCTGAAAGAAAGAAGAACACAGAGAGAGAGAGAGAGAGAGGGCTTCGGGAGGAACGCGAGCGCATAGTCGGCGTCCTCGTCCGCGGGTGGAAAAATGTATGAGGTCGAGTAAGAGCATCTCGGAGAAGTAAGAGATCACGCACGAAGAGGAGAACAAGCGACGTATACCCGTATTAGAAGGGAAGTTGAATTTTCTTCGAGTGGCGTCGAGACGCGCTAGTGCACGAAAACACGGAGTGAGAAAAAAGGATGGAGGGAGCTAGGGAGAAGTAAGCTAATCGTTTAGCTTGTTACTAAATTCGTACGAAATTCCGTTGGGTTTTTAACCTTTCAGTAATTGGAAGCTATTCGATTGTTCATCTACTTCAAAACCAATGTGGATTTATGCAAAGTTTGATAATACGATCCATCAAAGGGATCGCTTCGGAAATTGCGGTATTTTAACAATTATTCACTTTAGTATTTCGTCGGTACCGTTTGCACGCGTTTAATTAACCGAATAACACGGTCTTTTACATTTTACAAGGAAAATTACGAACAACAATGGAGTGTCTCGTATCGATTACACATAATAGAAATTCAAACCATTTTTCAGGTATGAATGCTAGCAATTTTTAAAACATCATTAGATTATGGCTTGTTATTACCTAAAAAATTCTTATTTTTAACCTCAATCCATTTAAATTGGTCAAATATCTAGCAAAATTTGAAAGCAATAATAAGAATGAATTTAAAATCAAGGTAACGTGTAATAATTACCAAAATGTAATTTAACCGAAATAATCAATGCATTCGCGTACCAAGAGTCGATAGATCCACGTATATATATATATATCCCGGGAAGAATCCAAGTTGAAGCGATACATCATGAAAAAGAGTTATCACGTGCAAAAAAGTTGAACAAAAAATCTATGAATACATTCGGTACACAAAACACGATGTCCTAGTATATACCGTGATGTCCATGTGGCATGGTAGTAAAACATTCCTAAGCCACCATGCGTGCTCTACGTTGTGTTCATAAATATAGAAGATATATAGTTTTAAAATGTACCCTCTCGCATATACGCCCTTGAGTAATTAAAATAAATGTACATATTTCCGTATTATTAAAAATTAAGAATAAAACTTCTTCTTCGTTAGAAATTTATATTTACACTCGAATAATTACCGACGTAAGTATTCATCCTGTATACGTTGCTTTTATTTTGAATAAGCAAATTTTAATTTATTTTCGGGTTGCATTTCGTAACGTATGCGATTCATATTCAAAGTCAAAAAGAAACTTTCGGAGTTCCCGCATATAGATTGTTCGTTCGTGTTTATATTTTCTACGTAATGACACTTATAATTCATCTTTAATACGAGAAATGAAAAACAATTAACGTATAACGATTGTTACAAACACCAGTTTCGATCGTCATGTAGGAAGATTATTAATAAAATTCTATGGATTAAACGTAAAAATTCGAAATTCAATTTTGATAAAAGCTTTTGTACTTTGCATCGAGAACCAGAGAGAATGGAGGCGAGCGAGTCAGCGGTTGCGGAAGAAACGGCGTTGGGAGAGAAAGAAAAAAAAAGAAAATAATCGATCGAAGCGCACGTGAGGTTTACGCATAAAGGGATAAAAATAATGGACGAAAAAAAAAACAAGGCAACAGCTATACGGGAAAACTATATTAACAGTCGCGTGTAAATTGCATCTGTGCGAACGTATCTATATACCTTCTCATATATGTACGAAGGTAGAAGGGACACACGTGGGTCCTATACACACGAGAGTCAAAAATCAAAGAAAGAACTCGCTTATCGACCCTCTCTGCTCGTTCCTTTGTGTCTGCGAGCGGTTTCCTGCCCCTCTTTGACTCTAGCTACTTTTTTTTTCTCCTTTTTCTCGCAGTTTTTGGATACCGATGCGCCTCGTGCACACTTTTTCCGAATTCATTCGCCGTTATGATGCCGGGGTCATTTTATTGCCTTCGACCAAGCGAAAACTGCGACGCCGACGAGTTTCAACGATTTGTGTGTCGACCTAACTGACAAAAGGATAATAACTTTTCCGAGAGATTAAAATACTTTATTATTTAATCGCTTGACGAATCCCAAAATAATATCCTACTCCACGAAATATATATAGTTCAATTTACAAATATTGTTACTATAAATATATATATATTTAATGTAATAATCCGGAAAAATAATTTGCATATAATTACTTGATATTTGTGACCTAATATATTTCGTATTACAGTAGAATACATTTATTTCTTATCGTATTATTTGTACATTCGATGAAATTTTAGGAATTATTAAATCCAATGTTTGTATTTAATAACTTCTATATATATATATAATAACAAAGAAAATTGATTTAACGTAATTTATATATTGTCATTAAAATGTAATTTAATATAATCGATAATCCAATTTTCTTAATTTACGTATATATATATAATTAATTTTTACGCGTGTTTATATAACGACTCCGTCAACGCATTAGGATCACCTCACATTTACATTGAATTAAATACTATACACTCACAATCGTCGAACGATAATAAATGATTAACATTATGGTGTGTTATATTTTCACGTGTACAGTCGTTTAATAATTAACACGTTTTGTAAAAATAAAGTTTATAAAATATCGATCGTGGTGAAGTTGCAATATATATATTTTTAAACGCATTACAAGTTACGTAACAAATAAAATACCTGTATAATATTTTCACGTTGATCAATAATTTATACAGTAATTACACCGCGTAATCACCGGAATTATTAATTATTCAATGAGAAATTGTTTATTACTGTATTAACGCGTTGCATATTTATAGCGACGACAATACAAATGTTTCGAAAACGATATCGAAGGAAACTTTGGTAAATTGACAAAAAAATGCGTGACTAATTTTTCATTAAAAAAAAAAAGAGACGAAGATGCTCGTAATTTTACATTAGCGATGTCATGTAAAGTATGCGAGTACTCAGCGGTTATACTTAGTCCGAAAAATTAGATTTGTTGCCCTCAAAGGTCTACGTTACCCCTCGAGTCAAATGAAATCATACGAACTAAGCAACAGCGTGTATATATGGTATATGTAACTACGCATTTCTGAAGAAGCGGAAAGAGAAGAGTGGATAACTGGTTTCAAGAGAGTTAAATATCACGGACGTTAGCTGAGTAAAAGTTCTTTACCATTTGCACTCGAGGTATATAACGAATGCGCGAATTCATCCCTTAAAGTAAAAAAGTGTATATACATATATATACGATATGTAAGACCGTTGGAAAGTGTACATTTTGCGAACTGGTATCTAGTGCATCGCGATATTTGATTTAGGAAACGATTAAATCAGCAATGTCAAGTCGCTCGAGTGGTCTTACATTCGCAAGAGGCCTGTTGCATAAGTAGAAACTCGAGTCGTAAAGTCGCCGGTTGCTTCCTGGATGTTTTATCGGCAATAACTCCTTCCTGCTACTATATTCCGTTAACTTATTTTATCCCTTTTTACCTTTTATTCTTCTTCTTCTTTTTCGACTTGATCGCGCTTACAAAATTTTGAAGACGCGCTTCGTTATGATCTTTCGCATTTTATATATATACATTTCAAATAAATATAGAATATTCGTTCGCCCGAGCTTTTGAATGTATGAAACCGTTATTTTAAAATATTACGATCCACCAATTAACGAGAGCTTACGAAAGATTTATTATTCATTTTAAAATATATGACGAGAGGATTAATTCAATTTTACCTACGAGTAGACTCGTATTTTTTTAAAATATTTTTTTAAGTACACACTCGGTTTGTCTATTATATCATTCGCTGTATATATACACCTATATATTATATAGCGCAATATGCAAATTTTGACGATGTATATTTTCATCAAACCGGTGAATTTTAATATCAAGATAACAAGTAGGATTTAGCTCAACGAATTTTGAAACTTAAGAGGTTAATATTTTAAGGACTACGAAGGCAAGGGAAAAGTTATCAAAAATTTAAGTTTCTTTCACCTCCAGATGTAGGTGAAAAGCGAAAGGTCTATTATGTTGCCTTTATTAAAATTGTTATATCTCTGCGAAAAAATATCGAATTTTAGAAAAGTGTTTTGTGTCTGTATATTATACGTATATACATCGAAAATTTTCATTTTGTGCATCCTCGTATCAAACTCATTATGTAGTAATGAATTTTCATTCGAGAGCGACGTCGGTCGGATCGCTTAATTTTATATAACTAAACTGTCAGTCACCGATCGGTCGTACAAAAAAATTTAATTTAACAATTCGTGACCCAAAAATATTCTCTCTCTTTTTTTGTTCTATTCACTTTCTAAAATAAATTAAATAAGTGTCTCTCCGAGCCATTTGGAGCGCAGAGGTATATACGCATCGGAAACGTTCCGTCCGGATTCAATTGTCACTTCACCATTTTAATACATTGAAAAATAGGTAGCTTTTGCGACTGCACCCCAACATCCGGTGAAATATATAATAAAAATAACGTACAATATATATATGTATAAAATACATTTGGGGGGACAAGTTGAACGTTCGTACAAAAAGAGAAACCATAAACGTCGCAATCGAGATTCTAGTTGTAGATATTCAATCATCGTGTACGGGGTGCACCCGAAGCGAAAACCAGTTTTAAAAGGTACGTAACAAATAAAATACCTGTATAATATTTTCACGTTGATCAATAATTTATACAGTAATTACACCGCGTAATCACCGGAATTATTAATTATTCAATGAGAAATTGTTTATTACTGTATTAACGCGTTGCATATTTATAGCGACGACAATACAAATGTTTCGAAAACGATATCGAAGGAAACTTTGGTAAATTGACAAAAAATGCGTGACTAATTTTTCATTAAAAAAAAAAGAGACGAAGATGCTCGTAATTTTACATTAGCGATGTCATGTAAAGTATGCGAGTACTCAGCGGTTATACTTACAGTCCGAAAAATTAGATTTGTTGCCCTCAAAGGTCTACGTTACCCCTCGAGTCAAATGAAATCATACGAACTAAGCAACAGCGTGTATATATGTGTATATGGTATATGTAACTACGCATTTCTGAAGAAGCGGAAAGAGAAGAGTGGATAACTGGTTTCAAGAGAGTTAAATATCACGGACGTTAGCTGAGTAAAAGTTCTTTACCATTTGCACTCGAGGTATATAACGAATGCGCGAATTCATCCCTTAAAGTAAAAAAGTGTATATACATATATATACGATATGTAAGACCGTTGGAAAGTGTACATTTTGCGAACTGGTATCTAGTGCATCGCGATATTTGATTTAGGAAACGATTAAATCAGCAATGTCAAGTCGCTCGAGTGGTCTTACATTCGCAAGAGGCCTGTTGCATAAGTAGAAACTCGAGTCGTAAAGTCGCCGGTTGCTTCCTGGATGTTTTATCGGCAATAACTCCTTCCTGCTACTATATTCCGTTAACTTATTTTATCCCTTTTTACCTTTTATTCTTCTTCTTCTTCTTCTTTTTCGACTTGATCGCGCTTACAAAATTTTGAAGACGCGCTTCGTTATGATCTTTCGCATTTTATATATACATTTCAAATAAATATAGAATATTCGTTCGCCCGAGCTTTTGAATGTATGAAACCGTTATTTTAAAATATTACGATCCACCAATTAACGAGAGCTTACGAAAGATTTATTATTCATTTTAAAATATATGACGAGAGGATTAATTCAATTTTACCTACGAGTAGACTCGTATTTTTTTAAAATATTTTTTTAAGTACACACTCGGTTTGTCTATTATATCATTCGCTGTATATATACACCTATATATTATATAGCGCAATATGCAAATTTTTGACGATGTATATTTTCATCAAACCGGTGAATTTTAATATCAAGATAACAAGTAGGATTTAGCTCAACGAATTTTGAAACTTAAGAGGTTAATATTTTAAGGACTACGAAGGCAAGGGAAAAGTTATCAAAAATTTAAGTTTCTTTCACCTCCAGATGTAGGTGAAAAGCGAAAGGTCTATTATGTTGCCTTTATTAAAATTGTTATATCTCTGCGAAAAAATATGGAATTTTAGAAAAGTGTTTTGTGTCTGTATATTATACGTATATACATCGAAAATTTTCATTTTGTGCATCCTCGTATCAAACTCATTATGTAGTAATGAATTTTCATTCGAGAGCGACGTCGGTCGGATCGCTTAATTTTATATAACTAAACTGTCAGTCACCGATCGGTCGTACAAAAAAATTTAATTTAACAATTCGTGACCCAAAAATATTCTCTCTCTTTTTTTGTTCTATTCACTTTCTAAAATAAATTAAATAAGTGTCTCTCCGAGCCATTTGGAGCGCAGAGGTATATACGCATCGGAAACGTTCCGTCCGGATTCAATTGTCACTTCACCATTTTAATACATTGAAAAATAGGTAGCTTTTGCGACTGCACCCCAACATCCGGTGAAATATATAATAAAAATAACGTACAATATATATATGTATAAAATACATTTGGGGGGACAAGTTGAACGTTCGTACAAAAAGAGAAACCATAAACGTCGCAATCGAGATTCTAGTTGTAGATATTCAATCATCGTGTACGGGGTGCACCCGAAGCGAAAACCAGTTTTAAAAGGTAAAACCGAACCAATTTCCGAAATGTCTTGTTTAGCACGTCGAAGCGCTGCAAGAAATAGGAAAAATGTCCGTACACGATCGTCCAGGATACTTTTGGAAAGTCGGTGTCGAGACAGCTATCATCGGTAATTATCCTCGAACTAGAGGGTGACCAACCCTATGCCATTTTCCATTTCGGAGAGAAATCGCCACCGGCGTGCCAGCAAATGCATTACCCCGATTATATTGCCCGGTCTCGTCGTCCCGATACGCTAATGCGTTCCGATGCGCGCTCGCGGGGGTTTTACGGGCCGCGGCACTTTGTCCTCCCGGGCGCTCCATAATGCATTCCTCGGAATTCGGGGTGCGCGCGCAAAAATTAACGGAGGGACGGCTCTCTCTCTCTCTCTCTCTCTCTCTCTTTTTCATTCGACTCGCCCCATCTAATGCAATGAATTAAAAGCCTTCAAACTGTGATTGCACATTACTTCCTCGGGACTTGGATTATTCAATTATGGAATAGTGAAATTTGTGGCTTCCATCTGACTTACTTGATGAGTATGTTTTCCTAACCTAATTTTACCATTCGACTACCTGGATTTTAATATTATTCTAAAAATTAACTTCGCGAAGCATCCGTAGGGTACACTCGCAAAAAAGTATTTTTGTGATTCGAAGATTGTCCGTCTCAAATGTGGCTCAAAAGGGAATCCACTTGATATTAATCGATTTTTCTATAAGCCAGAAAATTCGATTTCTATGTAGTAGTGTATTTTCTTTTGAATCATATTTTAAAAAACAATCCGGTAATCATAAGAATACATTTTTGTGAGTAATAAAACAAGCTTTTTGCAATTTTGTCAGATTCGTTGCTCGATCGATCAAATATTCACTGGATTAATATATATATATGAAATAAATTGTGTTAAATAGTTGCAACCTACAGGAAATCACTTGAAGAAAGTAAAAGAAATTTTTTTGGATTTTCATGTCATATTGGTGCAATGTTATAGACAGTCAAAAACCTGGAATTATTCGAAAAATAAGCATTTTTAGCATTTTTAACAATTTTTAACTAAAAAAAAATAAATGTACAATCAAATATTTTTTTGTCGGGGCCTCCCGATAGGTTGATGGCCGAGCTTTTTGAGCCGAATTATGGACTTTTTAATAAAACGATGACATGCAGTACATGCTAATTTCCATATAGTATGTTTTTAATTTTATTAAAATCGTACATTCCTTTTTTTGTGTTTTAAGACTTATTGTGGTTCTAAAGTATAATAAAAGTGATAATTAACGTATCTACAAAAATTTAACAGATTCTTCTTTAAATTTATAAGATTTTCTTCTTTTAATGTATATAACAAAAAATTAATAGTTTTTAAATTAAAAATTGTTAAAAATGCTAAAAATGCTTATTTTTCGAAGAATTTCAATTTTTGATTGTTTATAACATTGCACCAATACGAGATAAAAATCCAAAAATTTTTTTTACTTTCTTCTAGCGATTTCCTGTAGGTTGCAACTATATAAAACAATATTTAATTTTTGTCCAAATCACTTGACATGGAATCTCCCCATATATTTATATATTTTTAAATATTATTTAAGAGCATAGGTTGGACGATCAACCTGTGCCTATATAATCTGCAAAAAGGAATATGTATCTTACGTTTACGTTTGCAATCCTCCATAAAGTCCTCCTAAACCATCCTACCTCGATTCCATTAATTTAGTCTAGTTGTAGAAAGAGGCAATTACGTTTGCAGCGCAGAGAATCCCGATATTTCCTACATCAAGAAATCCCTTCCCTAACCATTTTACCAGCAATTCGGAGCATGTAAGACATCCAGTTAACTGGTACATGTATATATATGTGTATCCCTTCCTGTGCCTTATTCACACGGGGTAATATTCTTCATTTTTATATGTACTACTGGTAGAGTTGATTACTTCCTCTTCATATTTTAAATTTTACCAACTTTTCCGTATTAAACTCTTGATCAACGGGTGTTCGCATCTACCACAATATGTTAACTCTGAACTATCTCTGTCTGCGGTTACTTTCAAGTAGTTTTTGCACACCAGATTTCCCCAGGCAGATTGCCAACATCGTAACTTGTTTCGTACTCTTCATGCCTACCAACTGATGCTACCCTACTCGTAAACATGCACAAGTCTACCTTCTTCTTGTTCCATTTAGTTCGACTTAAAATCACTCGCGGTGATAAGAAACACGTCTTTTTAACTAACTCGCATTTAACGATCACGATGTTAATCTTTATTCGTAAATTAGTTTTAATTTAATGTAATCTTTGTGAATGTGAGTATCAGTCAGAATTTACGAGACCTTAAATGCAAATTCGAATGAAAAATAACTTCCGAGTTTCGTTGTAAGTCGAATAAAAGAAAAAGTATATCCTCGTCTCGATGTGTCTAAGCGAACGAGGTTGATGTAAAATATTAAAATATTGATACAACGAGTCATCGATTAGGATTAACAATTAATGTAATGCACTAATTTAATTATAACGGTCATCTTAATAGTAAGTATTGAGATAACAGAAACGGAATAACGAAATTTTAAGTAAATTAAAATAAAATTAAAAATTTTGTCAACGTTCGTTATTTAAATTCTTAAGCTTCTTACGTTTAAACATACTTACACAAGAAAGCTTCTTTATCCCGATAGGTAGTACAGTTTCAATTCTTTTTATTTTATTTTTTTTCCTTTGGGTTTTCTTATCCGCGAAGCTATCTCGACCCCCTACCCAAAGGCTACAACCACTCCCATTCAATTAATTTTCTATCTTCTGGTTTAATTATGGTTTAATTAAAATTCGCGCTCCCGCTCAACCCGTGGGAAAGTTTGAAAAGTTAATCCCCGCGGACTCAACGATACATTCGTATTAGCGAAGCACCTGCTGAGTCGGTGAATAAAATGGACTTAATTATGTTATCGGTGGCCAGCTCTCAACCCACCCCTTCCGAGTAGGTATATCTCGCGTGTCCTTTTCTCATCCTTTTAGTATGATGCGCCTTTAATATCGCACATTTCTCTTCTCGATTATATTCTTCCGATAAGTTGAGCGCATCGAAATTTTACGGGGAAAATAATCGGGACGACCTCCTCGCACTCGTATAGGCTATAGCTTCTGTACATTCTGTATAGGTAAAAGTTTCCGTGCTCGGAATTCACGGCGTAATTACTCATTTAACGGTACCGTAAAATATTCAACCGCGCGTACCCGAGCGTTTGGTTGTATATGTGTGTAGGTGCAACGTTGCCCTGTGGTAAACAAAGTTGAAAAATGGAAAATTCGCGTTTATATTGATGGGTTCATGCATGAAGACAAGTGTTGTCCTCTCTCGTTTAAGACGCGAGGATGAATATTCGAGGGATGTGTATATATATCCACAACGAAATTGCTTGAATTTCGAGCTCCTCTTGCATATCCTATTGTAATGCGTGCTTAAAGAGGTTTACCTCGGGTATTACGAAGTAAACGGTGAACACTTTTAATTATTTCGTTATTTCGCATGTGGATTTTGTGTATACCATATAGAAACCGAATAAGTATGCTGTTAAACATAATAAACTGTTTATAGTATGCAATTTTTTTAAAATTACGTTATTAGTATAACCTATGTGAGAAAGTTATGTATTCCGTATGTGTACATAAGTTGTACAGATAGTATGTTATCCATTTTTATGCATAGATTATACTAAGAAATGGACATGCCTAATTTATATATATATAAAATTAATTTATCAAAAATCAGAAACTATTTGGGGGATCAATAAAATTTTATTTTTTATTAAAATTTATTCACTTATAAAGTAGTCGAATGTGGAACTAACCATATTTTTGGAAGAAGATGTTTTTAGAAAATCCAAAGAAAAGTAAAAAAATATAATTTTTTTTATATTTAATTGATGGTATTTAAACTTTTCTATTCCAGTCGATGAAAAATTCAATTGGAGTATACACAATTTTCTTATAAAGTATAACAATTCTTGGAATAATTGAAACAGAAGATCATGAATAATATTAATTGAGAATTGATGAAATTACCTTTATTTTTCTATTTTAATACTTTTTTTATTAGTTTTTTCATATAGGTTTGTACTATTTTTTATTACATAGATACATTAATTTTTTTTAGCTAGCTACAACCAGGTATGTAAGTTTCAATCGGAAAAGAATAATATTATTATACTGTTATAACATTTTGTTTTATATTAATTAAATAACACTATATATGAGTAATATATTACATATCGGATCGACATGTGGACGAAGCTACGTGCTAATTAATTAGCAGCGGTTTTGTTTATTATAATTACAAAGAAATTACTGCAGGAAAAAATAATTTAATAGATTATAAATAAGTTATCTAGTTTGTATAGTAATTCCAATAATATTCTTATATTCTTATAACATTGTCAACAACCTTTATAATAATTCGTATGGCAACTTGTTTTCGATACTAATTACACTGAGAAAAAAGTTATAGTAAAAATTACAATGTTGCAATGCAGAGACAGACTGACACAATCCAAAAATTAACCATAGTGTATAATAAAATTTACTAGAAAGGTATTAATTTTTACTACAATTCTAGTAATATTTACTAAAAGTTCAGTAAAATATATTATACACTATGGTAAATTTTTGAATTGCGTCAGTCTGTACCTGCATTAATAGACAACATTGTAATTTTTACTACAACTTTTTTCTCAGTGTATTAACCATGGAAACGAAATGTTATTATCTTTTTTAACAAGAATTATTGGTTACATAACGTGTAGAATATTTCACTCGTAGAATCCAATAATAAATCCCTGTGTATTATTTTTCATAAAATAAAATTAAGTTTTTGTGGCCAAAAAATTCTGAATTACAGGAAACGAAATAAACAATAAAAATTAATACATAAACAAATTTAAAAATGCTATTTTATTTAATTTGCAAGAATTAAAATTACGGTAAATGACGGGTTATGACAAGATCGTGCATCTATCCATCTCTTAACATAATCTATAAGCATAACCAATATCTAAATATACGTATAATAATGATATACAGAAAATACATAACTTTTTCACTCGAAACTATTAATAATTTGACTAATTCGTTTAATTTGATTTTGAAAATGCGTATAATGGAATCTTCTAGTAATTAATTATTAATTTCGGTATAGATTAACCTTCGGTTAACCGAATAATTTTTTGTATCTACGATGACAAATATGGAGGGTAAATCACTCGATCTTAGTGCAACAACACATCAAGTCCGGGTAAACTTCACAAATGCCACCCGATACGACCGCACAGTAGATTTACGAATGACATTCGAAATGGGGAAGTAATGGACGTAACGGGCGATTTGTTAAACTATGTAAATTTTGCTGAAATCGCTTCATCCCTTGCGTTTACGACGTTCGCACGGTGCCCATTCGCAGTCATTGCAATGGCTGTTTATACGCGTACGCGGAATTTAATATACATATATATATATATATATATGGGTGGTTCTCTGTGACATCGAAGATGAAAAAAATAAATATTGCTATAACTGTGGGAATATGTTTTAGAGGTATCAAGTAGTTCTCCTGAATTTTTTCAGATTTTTTCTGGGCCATTATTTTAAGTTACAGAGAGTCAAAGTTGACATTTTAGCACTTTTTTGCATTATATGCCCATTTTCAGGAATTTTTAGCTCCCAGGGGATGCATTTTTCACTAAAAACATAAGTATGACTTTTTTTGTAAAATTTTCCGAACTTTTCATTAAAATACTTTTAAAGACATAAATGTATGCTGTCACACTCTTGTAAGCCATTTAAAACCTTAAATAGTGAAAATCAGCAATTCTGCTCCGGACTCTGGTAACCTAATACTGTCTAAAAGATGTCTTTTTATAGTCAGAAACTGCCTAAAAATTTCCAGAGTGGGTCTAAATCATTAAGATCACTTATGGTCAAAATATCCGGGAAAAGTCCCCGAAATATTAATAGAAATGTATATTTATTGCCTTACAACGATGAATCTATTAGCATGATCATTGCAAAAAAATTTGTGCACTTACCTTGGAGTGGTAGAAAAGTACCTTCACTTGTTTCAGTATCCATCTAATCCCCTGTAAGCTGCTAAAAATACAAATATTATTATAAAATTATAAAAAAATTATTTTTTAAACATTTATAATGCTGGATTTTTAGTTTTACATCCCTTACAAGAATTATAATACTAATCAGAAGGATTACTATAAAAGTATCACATTATTATTATTATTATTCAGCAATACATTGTTTAGATTTCACAAACTTGTCACTGTCACGTTATCATATTATTCATTATAATTATATATCCGATTTATTTATATATCTTTTGTATTAAATACGTATATTCAGTTATTGTAATAATGATGTTTATATATTTATAGTAATCCTTCAGATTAGTATTATAATTCTTGTAAGGGATGTAAAACTAAAAATCCAGCATTATAAATGTTTAAAAAATAATTTTTTATAATTTTATAATAATATTTGTATTTTTAGCAGCTTACAGGGGATTAGATGGATACTGAAACAAGTGAAGATACTTTTCTACCACTCCAAGGTAAGTGCACAAATTTTTTTGCAATGATCATGCTAATAGATTCATCGTTGTAAGGCAATAAATATACATTTCTATTAATATTTCGGGGACTTTCCCGGATATTTTGACCATAAGTGATCTTAATGATTTAGACCCACTCTGGAAATTTTTAGGCAGTTTCTGACTATAAAAAGACATCTTTTAGACAGTATTAGGTTACCAGAGTCCGGAGCAGAATTGCTGATTTTCACTATTTAAGGTTTAAATGGCTTACAAGAGTGTGACAGCATACATTTATGTCTTTAAAAGTATTTTTAATGAAAAGTTCGGAAAATTTTACAAAAAAAGTCATACTTATGTTTTTAGTGAAAAATGCATCCCCTGGGAGCTAAAAATTCCTGAAAATGGGCATATAATGCAAAAAAGTGCTAAAATGTCAACTTTGACTCTCTGTAACTTAAAATAATGGCCCAGAAAAAATCTGAAAAAATTCAGGAGAACTACTGGATACCTCTAAAACATATTCCCACAGTTATAGCAATATTTATTTTTTCATCTTCGATGTCACAGAGAACCACCCATATATATATATATATATATATATGTGTGTGCGTGTGTACGCACACGCATACACACACACACGGAGAAGACGTAGATATGTGTGCGTGGGTGTGTGCGCGTAGTCGTGGAGTCGGGGGAGGGGAGGGGAGGGGGGGGGTGTCGCACCTGTGCGAACTTTCGCGCTCGAAGCAATTTCCCCCTGTTCAATTATTTACTCGGGTTGCGCGCACCGTTGTTTTTCATTTTCCTTTCCGCGTCGTCTTCTCCGCACCGGGTGACGAATATATTAACGATAATCCTCCCCGGGGGCGTTTCCCCGTAGCGCGGCACTGCCACTATACGACAATTCGCATCGCGCGCGCAAAAAGAATCCCGTAAACGGGTTAGTCTTTAAGTTTTAATTAAATTTCGTATAGTTAATGTATGCCGCCGGGTCGAACACGCGAGCTCCAAGTTAGATGAATTCTTCTTCTTATAATATTGTCAACAACCTTTTTAATGATTCGTATGGCAAATTGTTTTCGATACTAATTACACTGAGAAAAAAGTTATACTAAAAATTACAATGTTGCAATGCAGAGACAGACTGACACAATCCAAAAATTAACCATAGTGTATAATAAAATTTACTAGAAAGGTATTAATTTTTACTACAATTCTGGTAATATTTACTAAAAGTTCAGTAAAATATATAAATCACTATGGTAAATTTTGAATTGCGTCAGTCTGTACCTGCATTAATTAGACAACATTTGTAATTTTTACTACCAACTTTTTTCTCAGTGTATTAACCATGGAAACGAAATGTTATTATCTTTTTTAACAAGACTTATTGGTACATAACGTGTAGAATATTTCACTCGTGGAATCCAATAATAAATCCCTGTGTATTATTTTCATAAATAAATTAAGTTTTTGTGGCCAAAAAATCTGAATTACAGGAAACGAAATAACAATAAAAATTAATACATAAACAAATTTAAAAATGCTATTTTATTTTAATTTGCAAGAATTAAAATTACGGTAAATGACGGGTTATGACAAGATCGTGCATCTATCCATCTATTAACATAATCTATAAGCATAACCAATATCTAAATATTAGTCTAATAATGATATACAGAAAAATACATAACTTTTTCACTCGAAACTATTAATAATTTGACTAATTCGTTTAATTTGATTTGAAAATGCGTATAATGGAATCTTCTAGTAATTAATTATAATTTCGGTATAGATTAACCTCGGTTAACCGAATAATTTTTTTGTATCTACGATGACAAATATGGAGGGTAAATCACTCGATCTTAGTGCAACAACACATCAAGTCCGGGTAAACTTCACAAATGCCACCCGATACGACCGCACAGTAGATTATCGAATGACATTCGAAATGGGGAAGTAATGGACGTAACGGGCGATTTGTTAAACTATGTAATTTTGCTGAAATCGCTTCATCCCTTGCGTTTACGACGTTCGCACGGTGCCCATTCGCAGTCATTGCAATGGCTGTTTATACGCGTACGCGGAATTTAATATACATATATATATATATATATGGGTGGTTCTCTGTGACATCGAAGATGAAAAAAATAAATATTGCTATAACTGTGGGAATATGTTTTAGAGGTATCAAGTAGTTCTCCTGAATTTTTTCAGATTTTTTCTGGGCACTTATTTTAAGTTACAGAGAGTCAAAGTTGACAATTTTTAGCACTTTTTTGCATTATATGCCCATTTTCAGGAATTTTTAGCTCCCAGGGATGCATTTTTCACTAAAAACATAAGTATGACTTGTTTTTGTAAAATTTTCCGAACTATTTCATAAAATACTTTTAAAGACATAAATGTATGCTGTCACACTCTTGTAAGCCATTTAACCTTAAATAGTGAAAATCAGCAATTCTGCTCCGGACTCTGGTAACCTAATACTGTCTAAAATATGTCTTTTTATAGTCAGAAACTGCCTAACAAATTTCAGAGTGGGTCTAACTCATTAAGATCACTTATGGTCAAAAATCCGGGAAAAGTCCCCGAATATTAATAGAAATGTATATTTATTGCCTTACAACCGATGAATTCTATTAGCATGATCATTGCAAAAAATATTTGTGCACTTACCTTGGGTGGTAGAAAGTACCCCTTCACTGTTTCAGTATCCATCTAATCCCCTGTAAGCTGCTAAAATACAAATATTATTATAAAATTATAAAAAATTATTTTTTAAACATTTATAATGCTGGATTTTTAGTTTTACATCCCTTACAAGAATTATAATACTAATCAGAAGGATTACTATAAAAGTATCAACATTATTATTATTATTCAGCAATACATTGTTTAGATTTCACAAACTTGTCACTGTCACGTTATCATATTATTCATTATAATTATATATCCGATTTATTTATATATCTTTTGTATTAAATACGTATATTCAGTTATTGTAATAATGATGTTTATATATTTATAGTAATCCTTCAGATTAGTATTATAATTCTTGTAAGGGATGTAAAACTAAAAATCCAGCATTATAAATGTTTAAAAAATAATTTTTTATAATTTTATAATAATATTTGTATTTTTAGCAGCTTACAGGGGATTAGATGGATACTGAAACAAGTGAAGATACTTTTCTACCACTCCAAGGTAAGTGCACAAATTTTTTTGCAATGATCATGCTAATAGATTCATCGTTGTAAGGCAATAAATTATACATTTCTATTAATATTCGGGGACTTTTCCCGGATATTTGACCATAAGTGATCTTAATGATTTAGACCCACTCTGGAATTTTAGGCAGTTTCTGACTATAAAAAGACATCTTTTAGACAGTATTAGGTTACCAGAGTCCGGAGCAGAATTGCTGATTTCACTATTTAAGGTTTAAATGGCTTACAAGAGTGTGACAGCCATACATTTATGTCTTTAAAAGTATTTTAATGAAAAGTTCGGAAAATTTTACAAAAAAAGTCATACTTATGTTTTTAGTGAAAAATGCATCCCCTGGGAGCTAAAAATTCCTGAAAATGGCATATAATGCAAAAAAGTGCATAAATGTCAACTTTGACTCTCTGTAACTTAAAATAATGGCCAGAAAAAATCTGAAAAAATTCGGAGAACTACTGGATACCTCTAAAACATATTCCCACAGTTATAGCAATATTTATTTTTTCATCTTCGATGTCACAGAGAACCACCCATATATATATATATATATATATGTGTGTGCGTGTGTACGCACACGCATACACACACACACGGAGAAGACGTAGATATGTGTGCGTGGGTGTGTGCGCGTAGTCGTGGAGTCGGGGGAGGGGAGGGGAGGGGGGGTGTCGCACCTGTGCGAACTTTCGCGCTCGAAGCAATTTCCCCCTGTTCAATTATTTACTCGGGTTGCGCGCACCGTTGTTTTTCATTTTCCTTTCCGCGTCGTCTTCTCCGCACCGGGTGACGAATATATTAACGATAATCCTCCCCGGGGGCGTTTCCCCGTAGCGCGGCACTGCCACTATACGACAATTCGCATCGCGCGCGCAAAAAGAATCCCGTAAACGGGTTAGTCTTTAAGTTTTAATTAAATTTCGTATAGTTAATGTATGCCGCCGGGTCGAACACGCGAGCTCCAAGTTAGATGAATTCTTCTTCTTACCGTTGAGTTTTGCCTTTGTGCGCCTCTACGACGCTTTTGAATTACCCAGTTTCTTATGTCCTTCTTCGCGTTGCGCCTCATCGCGCGCATTCTAAATGTTACGAGCACTGCGGGGATCGAGGAAAAAGGGAAAAAAAAATAATAATAATAAACGAACTTCCGTTAACTGGGTGAAAGTTAACTCCTCGGGTAATAAATACCGTATGCAATTACCTTTTCTACGGTTTAATCTAATTTCCTCCACTAGTCGTTATATGTTTATATGCAGAGGTGGGCAGCGACGGCGATACATCGCTCTATCTTGTTACTTCGTTTCAAAATTATTGTATCGAAATATCGGCGTTATTAATACTTTCTTCAGAAAATATCGCCGATTCTTTTGTATCGAAGATAGTTTTAAAATAGATACTTACTCGATACAGTATCGCCGATAGTTTTGTAACTACAAAATAACTAAGGTAAAAAATTCCAGTAACTGGCCACTTAAGGAAATTAATCATTATCACTCAAAATTTATAGAGTAAATAAAAGTGAATTGTATACAAAATTTTATTAAATAAAAGTATTTGCTGTGAGCTTACAATTTTATTGCAATGATCATGCTAATAGATTCATCGTTGTAAGGCAATAATATACATTTCTATTAATATTTCGGGGACTTTTCCCGGATATTTTGACCATAAGTGATCTTAATGATTTAGACCCACTCTGGAAATTTTTAGGCAGTTTCTGACTATAAAAAACATCTTTTAGACAGTATTAGGTTACCAGAGTCCGGAGCAGAATTGCTGATTTTCACTATTTAAGGTTTAAATGGCTTACAAGAGTGTGACAGCATACATTTATGTCTTTAAAAGTATTTTTAATGAAAAGTTCGGAAAATTTTACAAAAAAGTCATACTTATGTTTTTAGTGAAAAATGCATCCCCTGGGAGCTAAAAATTCCTGAAAATGGGCATATAATGCAAAAAAGTGCTAAAATGTCAACTTTGACTCTCTGTAACTTAAAATAATGGCCCAGAAAAAATCTGAAAAAATTCAGGAGAACTACTGGATACCTCTAAACATATTCCCCACAGTTATAGCAATATTTATTTTTTTCATCTTCGATGTCACAGAGAACCACCCATATATATATATATATATATATGTGTGCGTGTGTACGCACACACGCATACACACACCACACACGGAGAAGACGTAGATATGTGTGCGTGGGTGTGTGCGCGTAGTCGTGGAGTCGGGGGAGGGGGGAGGGGGGTGTCGCACCTGTGCGAACTTTCGCGCTCGAAGCAATTTCCCCCTGTTCAATTATTTACTCGGGTTGCGCGCACCGTTGTTTTTCATTTTCCTTTCCGCGTCGTCTTCTCCGCACCGGGTGACGAATATATTAACGATAATCCTCCCCGGGGGCGTTTCCCCGTAGCGCGGCACTGCCACTATACGACAATTCGCATCGCGCGCGCAAAAGAATCCCGTAAACGGGTTAGTCTTTAAGTTTTAATTAAATTTCGTATAGTTAATGTATGCCGCCGGGTCGAACACGCGAGCTCCAAGTTAGATGAATTCTTCTTCTTACCGTTGAGTTTTGCCTTTGTGCGCCTCTACGACGCTTTTGAATTACCCAGTTTCTTATGTCCTTCTTCGCGTTGCGCCTCATCGCGCGCATTCTAAATGTTACGAGCACTGCGGGGATCGAGGAAAAAGGGAAAAAAATAATAATAATAATAAACGAACTTCCGTTAACTGGGTGAAAGTTAACTCCTCGGGTAATAAATACCGTATGCAATTACCTTTTCTACGGTTTAATCCAATTTCCTCCACTAGTCGTTATATGTTTATATACAGAGGTGGGCAGCGACGGCGATACATCGCTGTATCTTGTTACTTCGTTTCAAAATTATTGTATCGAAATATCGGCGTTATTAATACTTTCTTCAGAAAATATCGCCGATTCTTTTGTATCGAAGATAGTTTTAAAATAGATACTTACTCGATACAGTATCGCCGATACTTTTGTAACTACAAAATAACTAAGGTAAAAAATTCCAGTAACTGGCCACTCAAGGAAATTAATCATTATCACTCAAAATTTATAGAGTAAATAAAAGTCAATTGTATACAAAATTTTATTAAATAAAAGTATTTGCTGTGAGCTTACAATTTTATTAATGAAAAATTATTTAAATGTGTTTATTCATTTAGAATTAAATAAATTATTATAGAATGCAATGTCTCAGTAACTAACCAAGGAAAATTTCGTTTGTTCCAGTGGCTAGAAACACACGTCCCAGTAACTATCTAATGTTAAATTTTAGTTTACTAAAGGTTAGGTAGAGCCCCGATTAGGTTATGTTACGAAAAACTTACAGCTTGCTTATATGATTATTTTTAATATTTACTACTTTTTATTAGTTACGTTCAGATAATTAACTATTAAACAAACAAACAAATTTTTGCGTTCATTTTACATAGGCTAGGTACTGGGGGTGCTACATTTTTCATGTACCAATTATGCAACCATTATTAATCTTATTAAATAAAACATTTATGGTAATATTTATATATTTTTTAGTACCACTCTATACTAAAATATTACGAATGTGTAAATAATTTAATAGAAGATTAAAGTAATTTCTTCATTTTCTTAGGAAAATTTAAAAAATTTTACAACTTCATGGCCGCACTGTAACTTTGATTATTTAACAAATTGTACCTACATTTTTTTCAATATATATAAATAAAAAAGACAATTTTATTAAACTTAAATTTATATATTTAAAAAAATTAAATACATCGATGCGAAATGTTACTGGGACTTTTACTTTATAGTGAATAATACTTTTTCGCAAAGTTAATATTATAATTTTACTACAAGGCTAAAAAAATTTCTAAGAATTTTAAGAAATTGAATACTTGAAATAATTGTAACTTTGCCACAAATGATCACAAATGACACAAATGATCTAAAAAAAAAAGCCTGAAGCAATACCTTTCGAACGGTCTGCAGGTTGTAATTGGCCTGCAAGTCTGTAAAAAGGTATGATATTTTAAAAAATCGCAACATTTCTTTAGAAATTTAAATGTAAATTACCAAATTAATTTAAATTTTTTTGTCTTTCTTTAAATTACCATAAATTTTATAAATTCGCAGGACATTAATTATAGCTACAGACCGTATAAAAAGTATTGCATTTGTCGCGAAGTTACAATTTTTTGAAAGTCAATATTGACATATAGTTTGTAAGACATTGACCTTCAAATTTGGAATTCTCACCCAGAAGGATACATTCTAAACATAGTTAGCAACGCATGTTAGATATAATGTTCTATAGAAAAAGTTGATATATTTTGAGATAAATAGCTATAAATACAGCGAGTGTGGAAACTTGAAAAATTTAACATTTTGAGGTTAGAAAAACTTTTGAACAAATAGATTCAAGTAACTAATTTTTTTTTTTTCTGTTTTCTGGATAACATATCCAGTGTATACCTAAAATTTGGTACATTTTAGAATTTTGTTCGAACCACTTGACGTGGAATGCTCTATCATTATATATAAATATTCGTACAACTTTGTGCGTGTGTGTATATATACTTAGTGTGTATATTGTATAGTTTGATTGTACACATACGACGTTGAGAATCTGATGGGAATAATCATTTCGTATACATACAAGTGTCTACAGTCAGTTAATTTGCCCAATATTAACACCTGTGTCTGCGAGATATATACACGTACACAAATATATATCGCACATAGCGATCTGCATTCGTAATCTAATCTCATAAATATTTAAATACTAATGGTTAGATGCGTAATAAGTACCAACGTACCTTGTCTCTTATACACCTACCTATAAATACATATTATATACATATATATATATACACGAATATGTATATTATATATATTGTTCTGATTACCCATATGATAATTTCACGTGGCATAAATTTCAATTTGCAATCAAGTTATTAATACAGCTTTGTGACTGCGGCTCGTGTACCATGGGTATATGGGTGCGCGCACCCGCGTGGATATACATGTAGGTTACTCCATAAATGCAAGCGCTAATACCTTCCGTAGTCTCATAAAGTTTAAAGCATATAAGGTGCACGCTTTCCCTCCCTGGAGTCGTACAACATTTCTATATGTCGGGTTTTCCATTACCAACGTAACGGCTACCTGAATAGCATCAATCAATCAGCCGACTGTCGATTTTAAGCCACTACCTGGTCCTTTGTGGGTTTATAGTTTACACTATAGTTTCGTATATGTGTGTATATATATATATATACACACACTAGTAAATATCGACAGCCTTCGCTCGTTCATCAAACCTAAAAAATTACTGAATTTGCCTAGTCAATAATTTTTCAAGCGTTTCGGGAGAACGGTTACTTTTTAACGGAAATACACCCTACATATCCTCTACGGTAAATATAGATATTACTATTTTCATCTTGTGTGTCTATATATACACTGCACCGGTATTTCTGATATATGGAAGCGTTTAAAATTCTATATATCGCATTTTATATGAGTTGACGAGGAAAACGCGATCGGTTACAACGTTCTATTTACGTACGTTTGAAAATAATCTTGGATGATAACGCTAATGAAATAGTTTAAAATATTTCTTGCTCCCAGAGTACGAGGAATAAAGTCAATGTAAATTTTAACCGATATCCCAAAGTGTAAGAAACACAATATTAAATATATGAATCAACAGTCGCACCGAAAATTACCAGCATTATTTCAAGGAACGAAAAAGAAATAAAAAAAAAAAAAAGAATTGCCACCACGCCGTATTTTATTTTAAACTAAAAATCATGAACAACGAGGAGGAGGAAAAAAAATTGTTTTTTAAAAGTGACCACCCATTGAATATTTATCTTTCGAATAGTATACGCGCGCCGAAAGTGCAAACTGTCGCTTCTATCGTTTTATTTTTTAAATCAAAAAAACTCGATCGCGGAATACGCGTTACAAAAGCGTACGTCATTGTCAATAGGATCGGAATTACGGTACACACTCCCGCATTTATTCATGTATCCTCCATCGTTCGCGCGTCGTTGGTTTATGGGGTCGCGCGTTAACGAAAACGCGGATAATCGATGATGAAAGCCGAAAATGAAAAAAAAAGGAAAAGAATAATATAAAAAACAAAAAAAAAAACACAGCGCGATGGAGAGAAAGATGAAGAGAAAACGAGCGAGGCTCGAAATAGCATCCGGCTGCACTTACCGAGATCGAGATCCTGCCCGGTAACAGCAGCAACGGCTTCGGTGGCATTAAATCAAAGAACTCGCTGGTACCTTTTCATCCTCGTCCTTCATCGATGATGCAGAGGCTTTACCGGGTGATCGACGTCGATATTTGTACGCGACTAAGCCGTGCGACACCATCGAGAGTTATTGCCTCGGATATCTATCCCAGTATCCTCCTGTAATTAAATTACTTTTGTTCATACACGAATTAAACTTTTTCTTCTAGTTTTTTTTTTTAATTTTATTCGATTTTGCATTTATTATTCAAAACGACGAGTATGCCTTGTACTTTTACGGAAGGGTTACATAGTCGTAACCGAGCATGCAAATTAACAACTGTTGATTATTATCAACAGGTTGATAGCTCGAATGAACTTTCGTAAAAGTAATTGATCACACATTCACGTTTAATAAATGTAGAATTATTAACGGGTGTATTGTTACTATGTTATAAATGTCTAAAAATATATATATTCTATCTTAATTACTTTCAAACGCAAATGTTTGAATTATCATTGACGACATTCAAGTGAGTTTGATGAGTCAAATATATTAAATGACATAATTTAATAAAATTAAGTACACTTGACATATATATACCTATATAATAATGTTTAAAAATGAAAAAAGTGTTTATTAACCCTTTCAGACCAAATGTAACTAGATGAAAATTGTAAATTAAAAAAATTATAAAGTAAATTATTAAAAATAGTAACTTAATATTTCATTAGTATAATTATAAATAAAAATTTGAAAAAAAATTCTAAATTAATTCAGGTCTGAAAGGGTTAAACTACGCGACGAAAAATTGGAATTATTAGAGGGATAACAAGTGATTAAAACGTTTGTTATAGACAATACGGTGAGCGTATACAAATGCTTTAGAATAAAATTTAGCAAGTCAAATACAATTCAATCTAAAGCCAAAGTAGTGTATGTAGGTCACGAACATTTTAAGATTGAATCAGCGATCGAAAGGATGTACAGTAAACCCCCCCGAGAGCACATTAATTTCCTTTTCAATAGCTACTTTGCATAACCTAACGCGAACATTCTCCTTTTACTAATGTCACATTTATATTTACATGTACGTTAAATATTAATCAAGCGAGAGATACCAACAAATCTTTCTCCTCTTTCTTACTCTCTCTCTCTCTCTCTCTCTCTTTAACTACCTCTCCCTTTTTTCAACGGTGTAAAGACGAAATAGGAATATATCGTAAAACCCATAAATTCTACCTCAGACGCGAAGTACGATACGTTTAACAAAACTATCCAATTATATTTCTCGCGTAAGATGTGTGTGTGTGTGTGTGTGTGAGGAAAGAGGGAAAAATATCGATTTACCCGAAAATTATCGGAAAGCGATTTTAAAGTCAAATGCAGTCGAAAGCATATAACGAGCAACCAGTTCAACTCGAGAGTCTCGCGTGCATCGTAAGATTTAATCGGTGTTGCTCCCACTCTCTCTCTCTCTCTCTCTCTCTCTCTCTCTCTCTCTGCTGGTTCGGTCGAGAGGGTGACGGTATATATCTGAAACAAGAAGCTACTATCGTTCATTGGCAACTCATTGACCGACGTCGATAACATCGATAGTACACCCCGGCACGCAATGCCCCACGAGTGTGCATGTATATCTCACCCTGTAATTTACGCCCCACTCCTTCTTCTCGTTCTCATGTCCAGTGCACGTAAGGTCCTACGCGTCCCAGGAATTTACCAATCTGACCTTTCCCCCAACCCCTCTACTCCCATTGTTCTCTCATATCGCTGTATTATCAATGGGCCGTTTTGGTAAAGATCGGTCGTCACTATCGCCTATCGTATACCTGCATCTATATACATCCTCTATCGTTAATTGCAGAAAGTACTTATGACCTCTTTGCCAAATGTTTCCATCTATCTATACCAATTCGATTCTCAATACACCAAAACGCAACGAATGCGTTGCAAATTGAATGTAAACCCTAGCACTCGGTAACCGATATTACCATTTTGAATATCATTTGTTTTCGGCGGAGAAAAATGTAATCGTCGTAACCAAATATATAATAGTACAACGTTATCATTTACTAGATTATATAAATTAAATATAATTAAATATAATAAGTATAAATATAATAAAATTTAATTTATATATATATGGGCTATTTCACGTCAAGTGGTACGATGAAAATTTTAAATCGCTCCAAAATTTGAGAACAGGCTGGAAATATCTTCCAGAAGATAGAAAAAAAATTTTAGGTGTTAAAAATAATTTGCCTAAGAGTTATTCCACCATAAAAAATGGAAATTTTACAATTTTTTAGAAAAATTGCTATTTTTAAAGCCATTTATCTCAAAATCTATTGATTTTTTTGAAAAAACCTTACAAACAACTTTTGTTCAAAATAATCTTTAGAACTTATCTACCTGGGTTACAATTCTTAATTTTAACATCTCGAAGAGATAGGGCACCTTGGAAATATTGAATATCAAAAAAGGCGACCACGCCACAATCGATTTTGATCTAACACCGCTCAAAGGATCACATTTTGCGAGAGCTTTCGAATGGCTTGGGTTAGATTATTGGCCAAGACCGCTGGTGTATGTTATGCCCTAAAATACATGAAAATTAGTGATTTTATGAGGTTTACGAGGTATAACTTACACCAGCGGTCTTGGCCAATAATCTAACCCACCGCCATTCGAAAGCTCTCGAAAAATGTGATCTTTTGAACGGTGTTAGATCAAAATCGATTGTGGCGTGGTCGCCTTTTTTTGATATTCAATATTTCCGGGTGTTCTATTTCTTCGAGATTTTAAATTTAAGAATTGTAACCCAGGTAGATAAGTTCCAAAGATTATTTTGAACATAAGTTGTTTGTAATGTTTTTTCAAAAAAATTAATAGATTTTGAGATAAATGGCTTTAAAAATAGCAATTTTTTTTAAAAATTTAAAAATTCCATTTTTCATGGTGGAATAACTCTGTCGCAAATTATTTTTAACACCTAAAATTTTTTTTCTATCTTCTGGAAGATATTTCCAGCTTGTTCTCAAACTTTGAAGCGATTTAAAATTTTCATCGTACCACTTGACGTGAAATAGCCCATATATATGTGTGGCAAGTTACGTGTACGTATATGAATATATTCTCATAAAAGTATTCAGCAAACAAAATTAATTGCTTCTTTTCTTTTTCGACACTCATTAAACAAAACGTGAATACAAATATGTAAATGACACATAACGTGTATATATGTTTAAGGGGATATCGAACTCAGAAAATAGTAATTTTTAATATTTTTTTATAAACAAAAAAATAAATTTTTGAAAAAATCCTGAACGCCATGCTCTTAGGTATGTTTTAAATAGTATACTCAAATTTATTCAGATTTTTAAATTTGTAATTAAATTCTGATTTTTCGTTGAAAATTCATGCCTTCTTAAATCAATAATTACAATTATTATTGATAAATTAACTTTTTACTTTTTATACTACCTATATGAATTTATTCAGATTTTTAAATCAATATTTCCAAGATAATTCTTATGTTGAAAATGTAATTGTTCATTGAACTACGAATAATATACCAAAGCGACAATAATTTTAATTCACAACTTAATGTAAGTTTAACATATAATAACATGAAATAATAGAATTCAAGTACGTATTTTCATTGGAAAATACAAATTGTTTGTACATGTATATATATATATATATTTGTAAACATTTAAGTTTACTAGTATATTTTATATATTTATTTGTAGACATACTGGAAAAAAGGTATTTTCGAGAGAAAAAAGGACCATTTACGTTTAACTGACGTTAAAAGCATTTTCAAAAGCGGAAGAGTCTTTAGTGGAGTTCCCATAAAAGTTACGCACTGAATAGAAATAGTATTTAACTGGGTCCAGTGATTGACGCAAATTCATTCGGGACAGTTGTAGCCTAATAAATTCACTTGTGCAATATTACATTCGAAATAAATATGTACATTTCTATTAAATAAAATAATATTTTATAGTTAAATTTACATTAATTATTTTCAATAATTGTAGAAGATTGTCGAGTGGGAGTAAGCATTATTACACTTCCTAAATTGTATTTTATCTTCATGAAAAATCGTTAATCAATCATCAGATGTGCCGCAGCATGTGAATTAAATATAACGTATCAATGATTTTAATTGATAACAGTTACATTAAAAGTATATAACAATATTATATAAAGATACCTTGGGAACGGCTAAACAATTCGCTGTGAAATACTCGTGAAAATGTACAACGTATGCATATATTACAGATATACGATATAAAATAAAAAATTCTTAGTGTCATTCTTGGAGCTGAAATGATTTGGTCCTTTTATGCAGTTTTAATGAGGGTGGCGCGTATTCGCGCATTCTTTCGGGCTTTGGATTTTTAATAATCTCGGAGGTTCAGGAATACCTCGATGGAGGAACGATCGTCGAAGCACGAGGACCGATAAAATTCGTTAAACCTTATACCGTATATATATGGAGATTTTACGATGGCGCGAGCACGCGAAAATCGCTGACGCAGGCGGAATATTCCGTAAAAGTGAATTTTATGACTCTTATGGTTCTCGCGCGTGTCTTTGAAATTTTCGAAATTTATGAAATATTTCCTCCTGTTAAAAACCTGTTTATCTACGACATAATGGCACCGATATTTTTTACACAATGTATAAACGCGATTAATCCTCGTTGAATGTTGTAAAACTAGACCCTCGGTATATTCAATACCGTTTTAATCTATATCCATTAGATATACGAAACGGAATTCGAAATTATACTAACTATAAACTTTCCCATGATTCCTCTAATCGTTTTAGAGTAGACTTACTAGAGAGTAATGATAGCCTTAAGCACAAGTTAATCCAACGATTTAGAGTCAATTATTCACCGTATTATCAAAGCCCCTTCCGAAATAAGTATAAGTATTACAATCAGATAATCTCCATACTTTTAACGATTCATTTACATACACTACCGAAGATATTTATGCGTCTTACGATCTTTCGTTAAACTATTTGTAACACCTTTGTCCATTGGTAATTATCTTGTAAACATTACCCAGTAACTTCGGCGAACTTTTTATCGAAATTAAATTTACCTAACAAGTTAGCTGTGCGTACATAAATACTTTATTTATTCATCAATTTACGAATTGTATAGCTCTATTTGTTTTTCTATTTTTTAATAAATTAATTTACATTGATTTTATCTTAGAAAACTCAATTTAATTTGATATTTAATTTTGTACTGTTTTGATTCAGGAATATTTAATATAATAATCTATTGACTGAACAAACATCGCAATCCTGGTACAAATTTACTATTTCAAGGTAAATAAAACTCTAATTTTGCCATTTTTTTAATTGGGCATTTATTGGGTATTTTATATGACACTTGACTATTTTTTATATAGATGTGTACTTTTCTTTATTACACAATTACGTTAATTTTTTTACCTAACTATAACTAGCTATATAAGTTTCAATCGGAAAAGAATAATATTTTTAGAAATGTTATAATATTTCGTTTTATATTACACATAGGATCGACATGTTAATTTGAGGAAACTACGTGCCAATTAATTGGCAGCAGTTTTTTTTAAACAAGGTTGAACTTCTCTTTCCATAAACATTCGTGAACTTACGAGCAATTAAACATAAACATGCTCGTAAACATGGTTACTTTAAAATTGTAAATTAATTGCTTATAACTATTCAAATAGAGCCTACAATATTGTATATTAACCATGGATTATTTTTAACATTTGAGAAAGCAAATTTTAATACTATATAAAATAATTTAATACCATGAATACTATTATCCTTTTGTTTCAAGATATGGATATACCCAAATTGCAGAAACCAATTACAATTTCACAAATATTTGAAAATCTAATAGCATCAAATATCTGAAAATAAGAAATCACATTTACTATGTAAAGCAAATTGAATTCCGTTATAAAGTGAGTTTTACGAAATAATTGATTTATAATGAATTACAGTGCAAATAATCATTTTAAGTCGGTGATATATAGATTAAAAAATGATGTACCATGGTAGCATAAAAATCTCGTTTACTTGTTTATAAAAATATTTGAAAAATTCACACATTAAATTTTCAAAGGAAACCTAACACGGTTACAGAGCGTTTTTTTTTCGATAAAGTACACTGTTCGTTTTAAAAATAAAGTGTTTCTGTGTTTAGGAGTTTATATTTCGTTAAATGAAAGTATTTTTATAAAAATATTCATCATTTACTATATAATTCTTTTTAAACTTTATAATAAATGATACTTGCTCAGTCGTAAATATGATTCAATATAACCTTTACCCATCTCAGGTCAATCTAATTAGCGAATCTAGTTAATTTTACCGAATGAAAAAGAGCAAATAAAAATATAAGGGAAATAAAATATAGTTCCGAGCGAAAAATAAATAAAACAAATAATATTACTTTTCCATGCGTGAAAATTTCTTTTCGCGACGGAGGATGTAGATAATAAACTTGGAAGGATACGGACAATCGAGAATCATCTCTCGAAATAGAAGTTTGGTAATCGCGAACGATAATTCCAGAATGAAGGGTATATCCATCACTTGGAGAGAGTTTCTTATGCGGGCTAGAGTGGGGTATACCACCGGATATTCTGCGGGATCGTTCGCGCCTGGCTTGGTCTTCTATGTGAGAGCGGCATCCGTTTTGCGGGTAGGGCTCGTGCGCTCAGGCAAGAAATTTCATTTGTCGCTACGCCACGTCAGACTCGAGCTCAGAGAGATGATCTTGCCCATGCGGCGAAACAGTACGCCGAATACCTAAATCAATGTGGATGCTTTGTTTGAAGTCCAAACTTATCGATATTTATACATATCGTACTCGCGGATATACACGTCTTAAATTTCGTTATACATCGCTACGATCAAGACTACGTTATTTTACCATATATGGCCGTCTTAATTTTTTTCCTTATTTTTTTCATATTTATCAGAATTGATGCAGGATTTTGAAATTTTTATTTTTTTTGTATCACTGTACGTAGACTATTGAATCATGGAGACATTTTGTGAATATATGATTGTTTATAATTATTATAAATAAACAATTGTCAAAACAACATGGGTTTTTGAGAATTTAATACGTTAGCGGTGAAATTTGATGGGTAACATATGCTTTTTATCATTCGAATTCTTTGATAAACAAAGATTATAGAATTGCCACTAGGATTGCGGAAAAATACGTTGGAAACCTATATTTACACTTTTGGACCAATTTGCCTTAATTACGCAACTGAAAGGGTTAAAGGGGTACCAAAGTCAACTTTTATCGTACCTACCTTACCAGCCTCAAAAGTCACAGAAAATGAGTTATAATTAAAAAAGGACGATAATTTACGCAAATTGAGAAGAACAGTTCCCATCCTTTATTAATAATCTATCTTAGTTAAAAATTTCAAACGAAAATATCGATTGGTTTTCGAGAAATCCCTTACCAAAATTTACGATAATTTTGTGCAATTTGAGGTTATACGCTCTCGACTAATTAAAAGACATGTCAAGATTTTGGTAAGAGTTTTCTCGAAAACTAGTCAATATTTTTGCTACAAGTTTTAAAGACAAATAGATTATTAATAAAGGAAGGGAACTATTTTTCTAGATTTACGTAAGTAAACTTCCTCTTTTATCATTATAACTAATTTTATGTGATTTTCGAGGTCGGTAAGGTATAAGGAAGATAAAACTTGGCTAAAAAATCTAACTCTGTATTAAACGATGAAAAATATGTAATTGTTATTTATAGTTATTACGTTTAATCTCTATTCAATTAATTAGTAGTGTACAGATTGAATACTAAAATAAATTTATCGATTCGAAATAATTTTCCTCTAGCTGCAGTATTACTTTTTTTCTTGCTCTGTACAACATTATCCTTTTCGAGATAGATTGTAATCGAATTATTTAAATCGACTTATTTATTATTTGAGACGTATTTACATAGTAACGAAGCAATTTTAATAATTGGATTTGGCGAATCGTGCGATAAAGACAAAGACACTTCACTTACATAATTCATTGCGCAAAGTGCTATATTTAAACGTTACTTTACTTTATCAAACTTTAGCCACGATCGAGAAAAATTCAATAGTCATTCGTAACGAAAGACACGTATAATAATTTTCGAAGTATAATCAACAAATGAAAAAAAATTTTCAATTTTTGAGTACACGAATAGGAAAGAAGAAATTATGAAAATATTAATAAATCAAAAGTACCCGATACTTTCTATGGACACTGTATCGATAAATGTCAGTGTGGATTGTCCGGGTCTTTATTTATTCGGCATTATATCTCGATGGTACGGTGTACACGTGTACCTGATCCTCATAGCCGATCGGACACAACGGTTAACCGCGTGTTAAGCCAGGGGATGAAGTCGCACAAGCCTCTTATACGTAACACGTTGTACGTCGATTAACCGCTAAAGAGTTCAGATAACTTTTCCCTAATATACACTCGCAATCGTGAAATATTGAAGGAAACAATCTTAAAAATTTATACACAGAGAAAAATGGTACATTAAAAATGACAATATTGTTATAGTAACGTAGGGATCTACTTGGATTACCACAATATTTACTGTATTATATAGTAATTTTTGTAATGTATTTGAAAAGTTACTATCATCTTACATGATGAGATTTTTTAAAGATAATTATTGATCTTTATCTAATTATTGATGAGGGCAAGAGTGGAAGATGTTAATCACACAACGTTATTACTTACAAGGGGAGTACATGACCTCCGGGAAACGGATCTTATCCTAACTTTATTATATTTTGTGTAATGTAGAAATATGAAGAAAGCCAAGTTATTACTTGCCAATGGCCACTTTGACGAAAGATATTCGACACCTAATAATAATTTCAATGAAAATTACTTCCACTTCGATTGCTTATAACCCCGAAACAAATAGAGATAGATTACTCAAACCAAACGCCAGAAGAAACTTGATTTCATGTAAATATGTTTTGAAAAAAAGAAGCTTAAATTACTCAATTTGGACCAAAGTTATGAAGAAAATAAGAAATTGAAGCAATTTTAACCAAAATTTAATATAAAAAATGTATTTTTATTTTTGCCTAAACTTCTTTAATTTTTTAATATATAATATTCCAACATTTCACACTACATCGTTTTGAATATATGCGATGCAATATAAAATGTTAGATATTTGCTCGTTAATATAATGTTTTTGATGTAAATGAATTGATCTCTATGAGCCAAATCATTCCAAAACTGGCGAGACTTCATTTCTTCGTCCCAGGATGTGTTATTGTCATTGGATCACTAACACGCTACTTTTAAATTTTAAATTTTAAATGGTGAATTTTAATTATAATTTCTTTCTTTCCAATTCTAAATCTAGATGAAAACAACGTTTTATCGTCTCCACTAACGAATTTTTAGCCCATGCGGTATATATATACGTGCTTAATTATTATATTTTTCAGTGTGTGTCAAAGAGAGTCTGCCTGTGACTTCTTGACGAGCCCACCAGGCAGTACTGGGGCGAAACACAATTTTTCATTTATGTTTACTCTCATTTTACTTTAATTTTTAACAATTTTCAAATATTTCTAGTTAATATTTACTTATTATAATCTTCCATAAACTTAGAGCTTCATAGCATTCTCCGAAGGAAAGTGTGCATTCCTCTAAGTAGGACTACTTTCTGGGGCTGAGAAATAAAGTCTCACTAGCTTTGGAATTATTTGGTTCGTAGAAATCAATTCATTTACATCAAATTCTTTAATTTTTATTTTTTTCATAACTTTATTCCAAATTAAACAATTTAACTTCTCGTTTTTCAAATTGTATCTACATGAACTAAACTTTCTTCTGGTTTTTGGTTTGAGTGTCCATTTATTTATTTTGGGGTTATAATTGATTAATTTGGAAAAGTGGCCATTGGCAAGTAATAACTTGGCCTTCTTCATATTTCTGCATTACAAAAGGTATACCAAAGTTAGGAAGATCCGTTTCCCGGAGGTCATGTACTCTCCTTGTAAGTAATAACGTTGTGTGATTAACATCTTCTACTCTTGCCTTTATCCAGTACAATAATCATTTATAAAACATTTGTAAATTTTAATAAAAAATACGATGTACATGCAAATATTTGCTGTAAAATATCTACCTTACTAAAACAATATTGTCATTTTTAATATACTATTTTGATTAGTGTATATAATGAAATACAATAAGGTAACTGATATATATATATATATATTATCTAGTGCAAATACAGTAGTTAGAGAAAATAATTATCAGATATAAAATCGACCGATATATTAATTAAATTTTTAGTAAGATTATTGACTAACTTTAAAAAGAATCACTGTATTGTTAGGAGATGACGAGCTTGAAATATTAATTTTATCGATACGTCCGTACCGGATTTTTTTCCCTAATCAATGCCAATTTGACGTTCCACATATACATACGGATTTTATATACATTCTATACACTCGTATGCGAGAATTCGCGAAACATTTTAAGCTATGTGTGTTCATGTAAGATCGTTGAATAAATTGAAAAGTTTTTATTACCGGGAAATTTGTATTCCAGGTGATTATAACAAACAGGAAAAAGCTTTTACCATACCGAATGCGAAAAACATCTCCGGTGCTTCATTTATTAATAAAAAGGATACGTATATATTACTGATTCGCACATCGCGAGAAAAATAAAGATATACAAAACGTAACATTTCATTTAGCACTGTATATAAAAAGTAAAGTGAAATAATAGAGATAGCGGTAGATATATAATATATTTATATATAATGGGAAATGTTATATGATGTACAGAGAGATCAGTAAAGTAATTGAATTTATTTGCACAAGTGTAATATATCTGTTGCACCTGCGTCAATCGGTGCGCGAACCGGTCAATATTTGGAAAGGCGCGATCGGCACACGAGTGACCGGAAATCGATACGCAACGTACATCAGGATGCACACTAGACGATTGTCTCCACTCCCTCGTGAGCGTAACGCAATCTGTCAAGGCTGCACAAATATATGTCCTCTCTCCCGGAAACGTAGCGATATCTACCGTGTCCGTCTGCGAGGATGACCGTTTCCCTTGGGACATCAGGTACGACTATCCTATATCTTAGACCACTGCATCCTACGCCCCCGCCGACTTCCCAATCCTACCTACCCTCGGTTCTCTACGACCGGACCTGTAAAAATGAGAGATGGCTCAACGTGTACCTCGATTACGGGTGAGTGGTGTTTGATGAGTTACACGTGCCACGTGCGAAGCGAAACGAGATTGGGTTAGAGCGTCTTTTGATAGGTTGATAAGAACAAACGTTGTTAAATTCACAGTTTCAAACTCTCTCGTAGGTGAAATATTTTATCATGCACATATCAATACTGCGACTCTTCAATCTTGTTTCACTTTGATAACGGATTCAAAATATTTGGAAATTAAATAGCGTACGGCTGAGTGTGATAGCATTTTATTGACGTTTACCGTATTACAATGTAGGGGCTGGTATACCCACTGGGTTACCGACCAACCGAGGAAAAGATAATTATTACATTTATTTTAATGTATAGGCAATTCTATGCAATAACTCGAACAGAAAAGCATTAGATAATTAAATAAGTCAGTCTACAATGTTCCAAGTCAATACAATTAGTACATCCTAAAAAATTTTTGTACAAGAAAATGTACAATTTTTCGGTGCAGAAACTTTTTAGGATACGCTTGTTGTATCGATCTGGGACTTTGTATAATGACTTATTTGTATTTCTGTATTCGGGTTTTGCATAAAATTGTGCATTCTTTTTAAATAAATGTAATAATTATCTTTTTTTGCTCGGTCGGTAACCAATCGAGTATGACACCCCCTTAATATCAATCGCGTATGCAGAAAAGTAATGCAACGTACAGGTATAATTATAATTAACAGACCAATATTAGTTATTACATAGGCGTGGTCTATTATAATAGCTAAAAAATAGTTGTGCTCTAACAAGGATATAAATTTCACCTTTCGGGTCACGGATTTCGTTACAACTTTGGAAACTATTTTCTAGCATATACAAATTACATAGGTCATATGAAATTCAATCTTATATAGACTGCTTAATAAAAGTTGTACGGAGATAATTAAAAATTGTTCAAAAGTATTCTTCAGTTTAATTACTGTTAACTCCGAGACGATTGATAGAAGATATATAATAAAAATTATAATAAAGGTATAATAATATAATAATATAATAAAAGTATATAGTGTCCTGATGAGGATGGAGGACTACCATCGAAATGTCGCCAATTAAATAATTACTTGTTTTGTTCACCAAAAATCGATATTATAACATTTTCCTTTCTATTGATAGAAGACATTGAAAATTAAATCTATCACAAAGTTAAAATTAAGTAAGTAGGATTTGAAAATAAAGCTTCAATATCTTACAAGGGAAGTACTTGATCTCCCGGAAACGGATCTTATCCTAACCTTGACATGTCTTTTGTAATATAAAAATATGAAGAAAGCCAAGTTATTACTTGCCAATGTCCATTTTTACGAAAGTTTCTTGGTACTTCCTTGGTTAGTTTGGTTCCTCAAGTTGTGAAGGGCATAAGAATTAGACAAAATTTTGACGAAAATGTAGTTTTTAAGGCTTTTTTTAGCAAAAAAGATCGCTTAATTCTTATTTCATCCATAACTTTTGATCATATTCAGACTCTAAGTTTGGTTTTTTTTAATTGTACCTTTTTGATCTCAATATTTTGTAAGATTTGAGTTCATAATAAGCGATTGAACTAAAGCATATTATTTTCACAATTTTTCATTATCTGATTCTATCGGATTTATTAGATCATCATTCTACCAAGTTATCAAAACCATTGAAAATGCCCTAAATATATATGTTACGAATAGATTTAAGTATTAATTAAAAAAATTAGATATTACATTAATTTGTTCATTTAATTATTATTACGAAAGGAGTAGAGTTTAGATTCAAATAATATAAGAGTTTAGTTTCGTTAGAGGAATAATTATTACAAAGCGAACCGCGAGTGCGATATCTTATGTTAAAACAACATGTAACTATAAGCTTTCTATGTAACTTAAATGCTAGCGTAAACAACGTTCAGTTTTGATTCTTTGAACGTTGAAATAAATAATTCGATGTAAACGTATATGTAAAGAAGAGCAGCGGAGGGGAAATCAGCGCGATTATTTTATTAATTAAAATATGATTAAAATAGAAAAATACTATTGTAGGTTTGGTGTTGGATTCTCTTAGAGCACGGGTTCGCCCGTGGCCTAGAAGCCATACGTGCTCAGTTATAACTGAGGCCGTGATTTTATCTCGCTGGGAAAACCTATTTTCAGTTTTCCAAAGAGATAATACGTGCGTGGAGAGGAAAATTCTACCATGGCCGTCAGGCTGCGAGATAAATACACCAAATTTCCAATATTGTTCGCGAACTAAATAAATTTATTAAAGAAAAGGGGAAGAAATTCGACGAAATTATTGTCGCGTAGAGGGGTTTAGGACACGCGCATATATAAAGTCGCTCGCGCTTCAAGCGGGGCTTTTTCCTCTGCTGCTCTCCTAAGGTAAAGTTGTATCAGCTAATACTTGAATAAAGTCATTTTATTCTTGAAAATTAAACATTTGTCTTTATTATTTATTAACGTATTTATCAGTAACAATTTTGGTGCCGAAACCCGGGAGCTTCAAATACCGGATAATTTAAATAATAAAGACAATTTTAGATTTTTTGTAATAAGTCTAAAACTAAAATTTTATATTTCTGAGGAAAAATGGCTCCAAAAAGAAAAGGTTCTACTATCAAAAGAACTAAGGCCAAGCAGCAAAGAACATCAAGCAGTGAGGCTACAAGGGCGTCTCAAAGTAACGTTCAACAACATTCAGTTTCGCATACCGATACCGGCTCATCGGCCTCCCAGCAGGTCCATAGTGGAAGACGTCGGAGGTCTGTTAGAACAAGCCTAAATAGAGATGATATCAATCCGGACAGTCAACCTAATCTATTGCCAAATAATAACGATGAGAATCAAGACGAGGCAAGCGAATCAACTGCAGAGTCGATCGTCAACGAGGTTCATCCCGGAGGTCAGTCTTCTCAGCAACCATGGAGAAATAGTACTGAAATTCCGTCTACAGCTCAGCGACTCGTGAGTAATGATCATGTTGATCCAACTATGCGATTAGTAGAAGCTATAGAAAAAACTTTGTTTGCGGTACGTGATGCATCCACGGCAGAAGAAAATTCGCGTTTAATAAATCGCTTAGCATCTGTGAGAAGTTTGCCGGTATTCACAGGTGATCCTTTGCAGTGGCTTCATTTTAAAGAAGCTTATAAATTATCATCTGATTTAGGCGGGTACAGCGATAGAGAAAATATTTCGCGTTTGTATGAAGCATTAAAGGGCGATGCGCGTGAAGTAGTAAATACATTACTTGCAAGTACTCGTGATGCAGACGAAATTATGCGTACTCTTGAACTTCATTTCGGTAATAAAAAAGTCGTCGCAGAAAAGATTGTTTTAGATTTAAAAGGCTTACCGTTTATAGAATCAGGAAAAATTAATTTAATACAATTTGCTACAAAAGTTAGAAATGGTGTTATCGCGTTTAAAACATTAGAACTTACGGGTTATTTACATAGTCCCGATTTAATTAAAATTATTGGAAACAAACTACCTTCAGCTTTACGTTATGCGTACAATAGATATGCGGCTAATTTATCGGCGGAAAAATCGGAATTAGAAAAACTCAGCGATTTTATATTTAATGAGGCGGAATTAGCGTCAGCTGCCGGTATATTTGATGTAAGTGTGACAGACGAGCCACCAACAAGAAAAGTTTACGCATCTAATAAGTACGCACGACCTTCGAAAGCCGCCGGAGTATACGTAGTGAAACCTAACACGGAAAATGATCCGCACTCGAAGCCGAACTATGAATGCGTGTTTTGTCATAGAGAAAATCATAAGCCGGCTGAGTGCATGGTTTTTTCTCGTATGCCGATAGAAAGACGTTGGTCTTTGGCGCAAAAGAATAATTTGTGTTATGGTTGCTTGAGTTTCGGGCACCGGAGGATCGACTGTCGTAGCGCAAAATGTTCTTTTTGCCGGCGTCGTCACCATAGCTTGCTACATAACGTAAAACGTCCGATTGATTACGTGAAGCAAAATACGCGTCGCGAAGTACAATCTGAAAATAATCACGTTGAGCGCGTAAACACAGTTACAAATGATATAAATAATATATGACTAAATTCGCAGATTTTGCTTAAAATTATTCCTCTTCGTGTGTTCGGTCCAAAAGGTTGCATTAATACATTTGCTTTACTTGATGAAGGCTCAACTGTCACATTAATTCACAAAAATTTAGCATATTCTCTAGGTTTAAGTGGCTCGCATGTTAATTTATCAATACAAGGAATTAGCGAAAAAAAAATAATTATGTCTGATTGCGAAAAAGTAGATTTTACAGTGTTTGGGAACTTCGGTTCTCACGAAATTAAAGGCGCAATTACAGCGAAAAATGTTAAATTTCCGTGTCAAACGCTTGCCGAAGAACTAGTTCTGCTTTTACAAAATAGAGAAACGGATATTAATTTAAAAGCTTATTACGATGCACAGGTAAAAATATTAATCGGACAAAATAACTGGGAGCTTATAGTAACAAGAGAACTGCGCGAAATTCAAGGTACAAATTTAGCTGTTTCTCGTACATTTTTAGGTTGGACAGTTCATGGGTTTATCGATAAACAAATAAAATTGAATTACATAGTACACAATACACAAGAAATATCAAATGAGAAAGATATGCATTACGAAGAAGATTCAAAATTGGATGCTTTAATTAAACACTATTTCGAAATAGAATCAATAGGAATAAATATAAAACCAGTACACAAAATTGAATCAAGTCGCGCAACAAAAATTTTAAATGAAACAAGTCGTCAAATAGGAAATATTTGGGAGATTGGTTTGTTATGGAAACATGATCACGCTCCAAGTGAAAATGGTTTCATGACGGCGCGAAGAAGATTAGAATTATTAGAAAAGAGACTAGACCGCGATCCTACATATGCACGATTATATTATAAAGAAATGAAACGTTTTTTAGATAACGGTTATGCAATTAAAACAAATAATCAGTCAACCAAACAAAGAACTTGGTATTTACCTCATTTCGGTGTGTATAATATAAACAAACCGGATAAAGTAAGATTAGTTCTCGACGCGGCTGCGAAAACCAAAGGGCTTAGTTTAAACGATCAACTCGAAGCCGGTCCAGATTTAATACAGTCACTACCGGGTGTACTTATCAGATTTAGACAATATGCAATTGCAATGAAAGCCGATATTTCAGATATGTTTTTACGTATTAAAATTCGAGAACAAGACCGAAGCGCACAGAGATTCTTATGGCGAGGAAAGGATAGAGCAAAAGAACCCGACATTTACGAAATGACTACTTTAATTTTTGGCGCAAAGTCGTCTCCTTGTAGTGCGATATACATTAAAAATAAAAACGCCATGAAATTTGCCGAAACTTGCTCAGGTGCATCGACTAGTATAATAAAAGATAGTTATATAGATGATTTTTTAACTAGTAGAAAAACAGAACGCGAAGCATTAACTCTCGTACGGGATGTTATAAAAATTAATGCCGAAGCTAATTTCACAATGCACGGATGGGCGAGTAACGTTACCCGAGTATTACCGAATACTAATTTAGTTGATAAAAATGAAACACGATTATGTGACCGAGGGGGAGAGAGAGTATTAGGATTGTTTTGGGATACAAAATTAGATGAGTTAAAATTCAATATTGAATTTTCTAAAATTGATAAAAATATATTAAACGGCGTAAGGAAACCAACGAAACGGGAGTTCTTGAGAATTATAATGTCTATCTTCGATCCATTAGGTTTATTAGCCCCTTTTACATTAAAATCTAAAATACTTATGCAGGAAATTTGGCGTAGTGGTATAAACTGGGATGATTCATTACGAGATGAGGAATACGTAGGTTGGTTAACTTGGATTTCAAAGTTAAATAATTTAAAAAATTGTCGGATCCCGCGTTGTTATATTAAAACTAAAGAATCGGATTTAGAAGCGCAACTTCATGTTTTTTGTGACGCAAGCTTAACCGCGTACGCAGCAGGAGCGTATTTACGATTTGAAATAAATAAACAGCCAGCGCGTGTTAGTCTAATCATGGCAAAAAGTCGCGTCGCTCCTTTAAAACCATTATCGATACCGCGATTAGAATTACAAGGTGCATTACTAGGTGCAAGATTAGCAAAATTTGTGCAAAACGAATTAGATATTAAAATTACACAACGGTTTTTATGGTCTGACTCTACTACAGTACTACATTGGATAAAATCCGAACCGCGCACACGACAAGTTTACGTCGCGCATAGACTTGCAGAAATATTGGAACTTACTCAAATTTCGGAATGGCGATGGGTACCGTCAAGTCAGAATCCCGCAGACGATGCTACTCGTTTTGCGACCGAAGATTTTAATAACGATTCGCGATGGTTTAATGGACCATCTTTTTTGCGAAGTGAAAAATCTAATTGGCCGGTGAGTAAATCGTTGAATAAAGAAGAAACATCTGCGATAGACAAATTAGAATTACGCAAAACACTAATTTTTTCGGTACAGCAAATGAAATATGAATATACATTATATATTCGTTTACTAGGTTGGCGCGGATTACTTATAATAGCAAGACGTATACGAAAGATGTTTAAGAAATGGAACAAAAATATAAACATATATACATCAACTGAGAGCATACGCGACAGCGAACGCTATTGGTATCGCGTTATTCAATCTGAGTGTTTCGAAAACGAATTAAAAACGCTAAGAAAAGGCAAAATAATTAATAAACATAGTAAAAATCGTAAATTTAAAGCCATTTATCGATGAAAATCAAATTTTAAGAGCAAGTGGGCGTGTAGTATCCGAAGAGGTTGATTTTAATAATCAACCAATTATTCTTGATTCGAAACATTTAGCGACAAAGTTGTTAATAGCCGAATACCATCGACGTTTTAATCATTGCAGTAACAATACAGTTATTAATGAATTAAGACAAGAATATTATATTATTGGGTTACGCGGAGCTTTACGTTCGCTCATAAGTAAGTGTATCGTGTGTAGAATAAGAAGAGGAAAACCTCAAAACCCGTTGATGTCAGCGTTACCGTCGGGACGACTTGCTTATAAACATAGACCATTTACTCACTGTGGTGTCGATTACTTTGGCCCTATGAACGTTAAAATCGGACGACGTAGAGAAAAGCGTTGGGGAGTATTATTTACTTGTTTAACAACTCGTGCGATTCATCTTGAAATTGCATATACTTTAACGACTAGTTCGGCAATAATGGCATTACAAAGGCTTGCGGCGCGTCGAGGATGTCCCCAAATTATGTACAGCGATAATGCAACTAATTTCCGCGGAGCGAGTAAAGAAATCAAAGATGCGATTACAGAAATTGATAACAGTAAGATTCAACAATTTGCTTTGAATAAAAATATAGAATGGCGATTTAACCCACCGGATGCGCCACATATGGGGGGAATCTGGGAACGTTTAGTTCGTTCAGTTAAAATTTCTTTAAATACTATTTTACGCGATCAAGCGCCCAGTGAAGAAGTATTGCACACTCTTTTTGCAGAAGCGGAACATTCGGTAAATTCGCGACCACTTACGTCTGTCTCATTAGACCCGCGAGATAAAGAAGCGTTAACACCTAATCATTTTTTAATAGGATCGTCATCAGGACAGATAGAATTAGGTAGATACGATGTACGAAACGTGTGCCTGCGTAAACAATGGCGAATAGCTCAACAGTTCGCGGATTCGTTTTGGAAAAAATGGTTGCGCGAATATTTGCCAACCCTACTCCCTCGTAAAAAATGGACTGAAAGCGAGAAACCAATAGAAGTAGGTGATATTGTGTTAATAGTTGATCTGCAAGCTCCGAGAAATTGTTGGAAAAAAGGAACGATTATTCGCGTTTTACCAGGCGTAGATAAAGAAGTTCGAATTGCGGAAGTATGTACTTCGACTGGAACATTTTTACGACCAACTAGAAAAATTATTCGTTTACTAGGTGCGAATGAAGTACAAAATTAAAGAAATTTTGTACGAGGGGGAGATATGTTACGAATAGATTTAAGTATTAATTAAAAAAATTAGATATTACATTAATTTGTTCATTTAATTATTATTACGAAAGGAGTAGAGTTTAGATTCAAATAATATAAGAGTTTAGTTTCGTTAGAGGAATAATTATTACAAAGCGAACCGCGAGTGCGATATCTTATGTTAAAACAACATGTAACTATAAGCTTTCTATGTAACTTAAATGCTAGCGTAAACAACGTTCAGTTTTGATTCTTTGAACGTTGAAATAAATAATTCGATGTAAACGTATATGTAAAGAAGAGCAGCGGAGGGGAAATCAGCGCGATTATTTTATTAATTAAAATATGATTAAAATAGAAAAATACTATTGTAGGTTTGGTGTTGGATTCTCTTAGAGCACGGGTTCGCCCGTGGCCTAGAAGCCATACGTGCTCAGTTATAACTGAGGCCGTGATTTTATCTCGCTGGGAAAACCTATTTTCAGTTTTCCAAAGAGATAATACGTGCGTGGAGAGGAAAATTCTACCATGGCGTCAGGCTGCGAGATAAATACACCAAATTTCCAATATTGTTCGCGAACTAAATAAATTTATTAAAGAAAAGGGGAAGAAATTCGACGAAATTATTGTCGCGTAGAGGGGTTTAGGACACGCGCATATATAAAGTCGCTCGCGCTTCAAGCGGGGCTTTTTCCTCTGCTGCTCTCCTAAGGTAAAGTTGTATCAGCTAATACTTGAATAAAGTCATTTTATTCTTGAAAATTAAACATTTGTCTTTATTATTTATTAACGTATTTATCAGTAACAATATATATAAATAATTAACTAGCAGAATTTCGGTTACTAACAATATTAAATATTCAACGTTTCATTAAGTTATTTAAATATTACAGAGAGTATAACATAATCTGATCGAATATTGATCGTATCCACTTTCGCATCTTAAAGATAACGATCGATACTAATGTGTACCACTATTGAAACTTTGCATTGTTACATAATTTATAACCGAGTGATTATTAAAGAAAAAAAAATATATATGGGCTATTTCACGTCAAGTGGTACGATGAAAATTTTAAATCGCTCCAAAATTTGAATTCAGGCTGGAAATATCTTTCAGAAGATAGAAAAAAATTTTTAGGTGTTAAAAATAATTTGCCTAAGAGTTATTCCACCATGAAAAATGGAAATTTTTCAATTTTTTAGAAAAATTTCTATTTTCAAAGCCATTTATCTCAAAATCTATTGATTTTTTTGAAAAAACATTAAAAACAACTTTTGTTCAAAATAATCTTTAGAACTTATCTATCTGGGTTACAATTCTTAATTTTAAAATCTCGAAGAGATAGGGCACTTGGAAATATTGAATATCAAAAAAAGGCGACCACGCCACAATCGATTTTCATCTAACACCGCTCAAAGGATCACATTTTTCGCGAGCTTTCGAATGGCGGTGGTTAGATTATTGGCCAAGACCGTTAGTGTAAGTTATACCCCATAAACCTCATAAAATCACTAATTTTCATGTATTTTAGGGCATAACTTACACCAGCGGTCTTGGCCAATAATCTAACCACCGCCATTCGGAAGCTCTCAAAAAATGTGATCTTTTGAGCGGTGTTATATCAAAATCGATTGTGGCGTGGTCGCCTTTTTTTGATATTCAATATTTCCAAGTGCCCTATCTCTGCGAGATTTTAAAATTAAGAATTGTAACCCAGGTAGTTAAGTTCTAAGGATTATTTTGAACAAAAGTTGTTTTTAATGTTTTTTCAAAAAAATCAATAGATTTTGAGATAATTGCCCTAAAATACATGAAAATGAGTGATTTTATGAGGTTTATGGGGTATAACATACACCAACGGTCTTGGCCAATAATCTAACCACCGCCATTCGAAAGCTCGCGAAAAATGTGATCTTTTGAGCGGTGTTAGATCAAAATCGATTGTGGCGTGGTCGCCTTTTTTTGATATTCAATATTTCCAAGTGCCCTATCTCTTCGAGATTTTAAAATTAAGAATTGTAACCCAGGTAGATAAGTTCTAAAGATTATTTTAAACAAAAGTTGTTTGTAATGTTTTTTCAAAAAACTCAATAGATTTTGAGATAAATGGCTTTGAAAATAGAAATTTTCCTAAAAAATTGAAAATATTTCCATTTTTTCATGGTGGAATAACTCTAGGCAAATTATTTTTAACACCTAAAATTTTTTTTCTATCTTCTTGAAGATATTTCCAGCCTGATTCTCAAATTTTGGAGCGATTTAAAATTTTCATCGTACCACTTGACGTGAAATAGCCCATATATATATATATCGAATTAATAATGCACGATATATGATAACACTATTGAGGTGTGTGTTCTCTGATTCGTAAGATATCAAGATCAAAGTTAGGAGTATCCTGATTGACGTCCGATGTTCCGGTGAGTCTCGGGCGAGCACACACGCGGACCCATACTACTGGCACAAAGGCGCGTCGAGGCGTTGAGATTTCGCCGCAAGGGAGATTCGGTCACGCGTCGGAGCTTTAGGACTCGACCCTACCTTGTGTTAAGCGAGATTTACTTATGTGCATTGGGGATAAGTTGACCTGTACTGTCAATTTAGTATTTAAGGACCTCTGACATTCGGGATACTGTGATTTGTCGCTGGTTAATTAATTCTAGCGTTACTGGGCATTCGGGATGTATTACTACTGATTTAATTGCCTCATTATTTATGTAAATAATGATTCGTTCGTTTATTACACGAACACGTGGGGACTCTGAATACTACCGAGAATTTATTTGTTGTACAATGCATTGTTAATCTACATTAATAATTAAATTAAAACTCTCAACTTTTTTCAGTTTCTTTATATTTATATAGCTGTCCGTTTGATTAACAAAATTTTGCTTGTTCTTACGCCGCGAAATACCGAGAAAAAAGTTGTAGTGAAAATTACAATACTGTGTAGTAAAATGTACACAATAATACAGTAATTTATTGAATTTTGACAGTCTCTAATTTTATCACTATAGACATTTTGTATTGTCATTTTTACAACTTTTTTCTTAGTGAAAATATAAGGCCTAGGCAGTGAAATAAGAAAAAAAAGAATGAATAAGAGATAAATAGATAAATATAATGTTTTAAGCAACGTTTTTGTGGTCTAAATTAGAATTTCAGATATACTTGTACGCTTCTTATGCTTCTGCGTGCTTAAAATTTTAAAATATTCTAAAATAAGATTAATATTTTCGTATAAAATACTGCTACAGGGATAGTGTGATTGTTACGAAAAAATATTTTAATCCCTGATCATCTAAAAAGTTTACTTTATTAACCTCTACGAGTGGAGTCAAATTGTATATTATTCCTTCGATCACTTTATTCCCCGAAGACTCACTTGCTCCCCGTAGACTCATTTTATTCCTCGTACACCCATTCATATTCATCGTGACCCTCTTTTTTGTTTTGAACACTTAGTTTAGCCTTTTTATATAAATGAAACATTTAATTTATTATTTTAAATTAAAAATATCAAAAAACTTTAATTATTGAAAAAATGTAGGAATTAAAAAAAAATAAATTGTTATTGCGAAAGTGACTCTTTAAATGGTCAGGGTGAAAAATTGTATATGCACTTCGGGAGTAAAAGGCGATTATTCCCTTGGATGAATTACTGCCAAAAGCGAAAGCAAGTAAGCAGCAACTTTCATCCCGGGAATAAATGCCTATTTTACTCCCTAAATGCATACATATTACATAACTAAATTTAAAATAAATAACTATATAAAAATAAACAATAACCCGTTCATTTAAAAAAATACTTTTCACGTAAAGTCATTTAACCTCAAAATTCTACTTGTGAATGCGAGCTTCCAGGAGCAAGCGTAGCAAATATACAATAAATGTATTATTTTTCTAAAAATATTGTCAAAGTTTGTAAAAGAAATAATGGTGCAAAAATCTAAATAAAGAAGGTGCACGTTGTGTTTTAGATAAAAATATAATTTGTCACGTATAGCAGATATAATAAAAATTGTAAAACTCTATTGTACGAATATTCAATGAGCCAAAAATTGGAAGCAGTTATACTCGACGACACAAGTAGCTTCCAAGATTTAAACCACGAGTTTGGTGAGAAGGTTAACGGTGCGATGACTCGGCTGTTGGTGGGTCGTTAAACCGATTTTACATTGAGAGGCCCTCTCCGGAACTTTCTCGTTGCTATTTGCGAAGTGTGGATTTCAAGTCGAGTAAGTTCGTAACGGGCTTTTTCCACAGTATCCCTCTCACTCCCCCTTCCCCCCCTCTTCTCTCTCTCTCTCACTCTTTCCATTCACCTTTTTTGTACTGCTCCTCGCCAGTCGTTTCGCGCGCCGGACTTTGTAAAAGGGGGTAGGCGAATGACAGGACGTCGATACGTCGATACCAAAGTCTAGTAGCATGCCCGAATGAAAGAAATAAATCGGTTTTCAGCTTGGTATTTCAAAATTGCGAGAATGCTGGTTTAATCATTTGGTGGGATGTATCTATTATCAACCGTAAAACCTATTATTTCTCTTCACCGTCAAAGTAATTTTTACCAATGATATTTATATTTTATTACTTTATTGCCTTTATTCGTCGATGAAATTTAATTACCGAAAGAAATTTCGGTTCGATATTAGTGCACAAACCGGAATTATTATTCGATAATATTTCGATAGAAATTTCGGTATTATCTACTTATATTTACTTATTTATATTTTAACTCACTGTTCTCTCGTATCTCATATTACGAGTGATCCGTCGCATCAAGTAAAAACATACTCAATTTCTACGAGAGGCGTAAATATTAACTACTTTTTGTATATTATACATACCATAAAATTTAACATGTTATAAATAATAGTAAATTAAGATATTTTATATACATTCTATTATTTTCAATGATACTTATGTTTTTATTCTTATACTCCAAGCAACTATACGAATTCTGTTCGTTAGTAATTACGAATAAAATCGTTGATTTTACTTTTGAAAAGTGGACGATACACTCGAGCTATCGGAAATTGTCATGAATTATTAATCCGAGAAACAATCGAGTCACTCGATAAAATAATATTCGTTCACGTTTTGATTGACATTCCGTTGAATGAACGTACATTTGCAAAAGAAATCAGAGTTGCTTGGAAAACACGTCAAATAAACTGAAGTTGTTGTTGTTGTCACTATTTTTTTCTCGAGAATAAGAAGAAATAAGAAAAGTAATAGTCGCGTGCGACTCTTCACTTCAGTAAATCGTGGGAAGAAAATTTTGTCCTAGTTACTTTGGCTCTAAAGGGTGTAAAGTACGCTTTGACGCGTGCAAAAGAGGAAACAATGTACCTTTACATGCGTGTCGAAAGATTTGAAAGGGGACAGCAGGAGAAGAAGTAGACAGTGGGCGTGACAACGACTCTCGCTGGCCGTCTTTTGCGAAGCACCCGGGACAAAAAGCAAGTATATTATTCGACTACAAGACATTATTACACTCCAATTACGCTGTTTGTACTTGCCTCATCTTTTGCTACTGTCGACTCCAACTAGCCATTCCAGTCGACTCACAAATGATTATTCTTTTTAGCTTTCTTCGTTAAACAACTGTATCATAAGATACACTGGTGGATTGTTAGTTTATTTCAATAAAAAAAGATTTTACGTGACGAGAAAAAAACCTTATTTCTATTACGTTGTAACAATTAGAATAAGTTTTCATTTTTCGTATAAAAAAATGTTTATTATACCGCTTAAAAATGTAAAACTTAATATATCAACTTGATATAAAGTTTATGTTTGGCAAAAGTTGATATCAACATATACGCAATGAGACTATCCCTAACTTAGAAATATTAATTAAATAGAAATTTAAATATTAATTAGACATTGGTATAATGTTTAAATAAACTTGAAATAATCTCTTTGATAAGTTTAAAAATATTATTTTTGAACGGGAAAAATTTTATTAATAAAAAATAAAAAAAGTTTATTCCGAGATTCGAACCTCCGATCTTCTACTTCGAAGTCTCTCGCTCTAGCGACTGATCCATTTTTATTGTTTATATTTAATAAGTTACATTCTACTTATATAGACTTAGAAGTATGTTCCAATTGTTCTTTATAACCAAAATTTAATATTATATAAACAATAAAAATATCTCAGTTGGATAAAGTAAGAGACTTCGAAGTAGAAGATCGGAGGTTCGATTCTCATGATAAAAAATGTTTTTTTTATTTTTTATAAATAAAATTTAACCTGTTTAAAAATACTATTTTCAAACTTATCTAAGAGATTATTTCAAGTTTATCTAAACTTTATATAAATGTCTAATTAATATTTTTCCAAGTTTAGGATAGTCTCATTGCATGTTGATATGAACTTTTCCCAAACATAAACTTTACCGCAAGTTGATATAAATTTTACATTTTTACGCGGGTGACATACGTGTGAGTATCGTCAGAAATAAAACACTCAGATCCTTTGAAAATCAACACTTTCACACTAGTATCAAAATGTACTATTCTACAATACGTCGAAATAATCATAGTATAAATTGTCTACCTGAATACTCATTATAAAAAACATAACAATCTTCGGATACCGTAATATGTTTATTTATTTACGATACTGCAATCTGTACATGATACATTTTCAACCCTCGAATGTTACAAAGCTTCTCTCCATCAATTATCTATGCAAACCAACTACAACCTATAGATAATTCACTTGGAAGGATCAACACAGTAAACACCTTAATTGTCAACCAGTTTAAACATGCCATGTAGGCCTGCGATGGCTCGGTCGGTAGGGCGTCGGGTTCGTAATCTGGAGGTCCCAGGTTCGATTCCCGGCCCTGGCCGATTGATACAACCACCACTGGGTAATATATTTTCAACAAGTGCTTTCTTCACCAAGACATCGTATGACCTCCGTCGCTGATAAGCACCGGTTTGGGAGCATAAAAAGAGCGACGTTAAAATAATATAATAAAAAAAAGAACATGCCATATCCTTTCTCCTATAACTGGCATACTCCTAAATACACTAATGTCTTTCCCAAGTTTCAATCCCACTTTCCTCCTCAACACCTCCATAACTATGCCGTATTAATATTTTTAACCAATCATTCATTATCCAATATTAACCAGGTACAAGTAAAGCCGTTCTAACAAAACTTCAAATTTTATTTGTACACCGCAGAAATTTATTCAGGTTAAAGTTTAAGTAGCTGTCGCGCAGAATATAAATGCATATGTATCTTTTTATTGTAAAATACCGTTGCTAATTGATATTACCACGTAGCTTCCTCGTATATTGCTTATTTTTAAATTTTTCTGACATTACTTCAGGCTACTCGTACATGTGAAATCCGTTTTTACATTCTCTGTACTTAAGAACAAAATATTATTATAATTACAATAAATTAACAATTATAAAACACTGTTTAAGGGTTCATTCAATTATTTATTACTTGTTTATGTCTTAATTATCAATTAACAATGACTATAAGACAAAAAAACCACACAATCTTTTCCAACCAAAAGTATCAATTATTTTTTATTTAAGAATTTTTTTAAAATATTGATTATCTTTGCGGCAACTTAATAGATAACTGAAAAAACCTCAAACCAGAAGATAAATAAATTTATGCTGTAATTTAACGGTACAAATTTTAAAAAATCAAAAATTGACCCTGATTTAAAAACAATTTATAATGGCTTACATTTGCATAAAAATTTTTTTTACTATCCCATCGTTTTCTCTACGAGAAGTATTATGTACAGTGGAACAAAACTCACGCATTCACCATTTTAAAACAAATTGTTTATGTAACTGTTTAAGAATTTGTAGAAATAAATATATACCGCGGTTAAATTTACCAACGAAACAGCATTATTCTATTTAGCCTCGAATACTAATAAGCACTACTTATATGGATCACTAGACAAACACAATAATTTTCTACCAAAGTACTCTGCTTCATTTTAAACAAACTTTAACTAAATAATACAATCTGATAGTTAACTCCACAATTTTCAGATATTACTTCAGACCTAACAATATAACATTGAAAAATTTCATTTTTTACATTGTAGACAAAATTATATCTCTCTTCGGCCGACACTCAAAGAGAAAATATTTAAATGAATAGAAGGCTACAAAAAATATTGTTGAAAAATCACCGATCCCGGATTATATCGTATTTTTTCATTTGAAAAACGCGTTGTGCATTCACTAGTTTCATACTTTTGTGCGTCGCGCGCTTAATCTGCTACTCGATGGCAGTTGGCCAACGAACGTATTCTCCGAAAAAAACAAAATCACTGATATTGGGCTCACTATATATTTTAGTACCAATTAAACTGTTCCATGTTGGAAAAGAGGTGACCGGCGGGTGGTTGATACACTTTTGATATTAGCTATCCGAAATCGTCACACTTCGACGGCGTCGGATCAGAATTATTATTTATCGATATCAATATTTATACACTGCACCACCGAAGATTTCATCTCTATACGCAATTCTTTCAATCCAACTGTCAAAGAGAGCATTTACTATAAATTCATATTGTGACATTTATTAGAATTGTATATATATATATATTTCCTTTTTTAATGTATTTAAATAAGACTGGTAACTAGTCGTATATAAAGTAGACGTGTATAAATATGAATACGTAAATATTCGTTCGAAATATTAAAATACTTTATACACTGGTGCGATTATTACATTTCAAAATGTAAAGAAAAAAATACATTATAGTACGGTTAAATATACATAATGCACAGAATTATTATTATACAATTGATTTTATTACAATTTCTCATTGTAATGAATTAAAAAGGAAATGCACTCGTCGTAATGAAATTTCTGGGGTGATGAATTAATGAGCATAATAACGTGCGATAGATATGCAGAGAGGCCTAAAACTTGGGGAAATAAGACTTATCGTTAAGGCATTTCACAGCTATATAAGATCAGGAAATAATGTACGTTCATAACGTTTTCATGGACGGCGAAGTGAGTTCCTCTTACGATGACCTGCGCGAATATCGACAAATTTTCCAAATACCTCGGATACCTCGCGATATATATCCTACCCCTTCGATCAATGAGAAAGAGAGAGAAATAGAGTACGAAACATTCTTAGTACGTGAGAATCGAAAAACTATCGATTTTCTACAAGTCGGTCCTTACCATATATCACCTTGTCACTTATTATACAGTTAACCTTATTTATCTTTTATTAAAAAAAATAATAATTTTAAACACCATACATGTATCGCGAAACTTTCTCCAATATAAAATTATATACTATATTTCGTACGTACCGATGAATATCCAGCTTTGAACACGATATTTTTTTAAACATTCGGTTGCAACAGCTAGAAAGATTATTTGAAATTTAATGAAACACAATTAATTAAAATACAAGTTTACATTATAAATTCTTGTGTAAATAATCTTCGAAGTAAACTGCAAAATGTGCGCAGGCAAAAAAAAAATTAAAAAAAGTTCGTAAAAAAATTAAGAGCACCTCGTTCTATATACAGTTGGTTTGAAAGATAAAATACAGCAGTTTACTAAGAAAATAAACTTAAGTTATAGAAGTAGTAAAAAAAAAGAAGAAGAAGAAGAAGGGGTATAACTAGATTTTTACGTATACAGATGAAAAAGATTTTTATCCCGTTAGATGTTAACGTACATTCATGGAGTTTTGAACAAAAGATTACGCGAAAACCTGAAAAGCCAGGTAAGTAAATTTCTCCTTAACCCTACACACCTATCTCACATTTTACACAGGTATCTTATCCCTTTCCATTCTCCCTCTCTCTCTCTCTCTCTCTCTCTCTCTCTCTGCTACTAAGGCACACGTACGTACGAGATGTAGAATACACACCCACACACGTATAAACACAGTGTATTCGTGGAAAGCCAACTCTCAGGGCGCACAAACCTCCCAGTCTCGTAATTCCGACCGATGGCAAAACTCCTTGCTCGTTCGTCCAGCAGCGCTGTGGGGCTTGAAAATCCTTCTGGCCGACCCAGGATCAAGTTCTGGAGCTTTGAGCTAGCGCTTAAGGATGCCCTGTGCTTTTGCGCTCGTTTTACGAACGTGAGCGTAGTACACGCGAATAAAAGCGATTGATGCGCAACGCCTCGTAAAAACTGTCTATAGACGTAGATACCTCTACGTCTCTCTATACATTTCACGAGAGCCTTAATATTTTTTTACCTCTCTTGGAGAGCTTGCTTTTAGGCTCGGGAGATACTCCTACACATCCAATGAGACGTTTAATTGGCTACACCGTGCCTTCATCCACTATTCTAAATGGAAAGGTTTACTTTAAACTACATTAAATTACATTTTTTTTCTTTTGTTTTTACAAATATTCAAATTGTTCAGTAGTACGTCCAAGAAAATATTAAAACCATATGTACGAACTTTACGCTTTTACCGTATTCAAATATTACACTGGATTATAATAATGAAAGTGTATATAAATTCCGAACAAATAAGAACAAAATTCCAAACAAGCAAAAACAAGTTTCTTCATTAGCATTCTAGAAATAACATATATAGTTAAGTATTTTTATTACAGTGAAGAATCCACAATTTATTACACTTTTATGTCCTTACACATCCTGAAAAGTAAAGACAACTCATCCACACATATGTTAGTAAAATTAACAGTATCTAGAGGTTTAGATTATATTATAGTAATTGGTAATTAAATTTTACCATATTATAATATTTCCTTCTCTTTGTCCGAAAACTATCTGCGCACCCCTAAAAGATTTACCTTAGCCACCTCAAATTTTACTATATTATTTATTATCAAGAAATATAGAAATTTCCTCTAATACTATGACCAATAATATCACTTTTCGAATTGCACTTCGGGAGTAAAGGGCGATTATTCCCTTGGATGAATTACCGCTAAAAGCTAAAGCGAGGAAGCAGCAACTTTCATCCCGGGAATAAAGACGTATTTTAGTCCATTTCCTTAAGCGCATAATATAATTATTAAATTAATAGTTAATACAAACAACTTAAAACGTTTTTATTCTTATTACGTTATAAATATCATTTAACTTATATCTCAATCGTTATTCACGTTATGGGTAGAGTAAAGTTGAGAAAATATAAAATAACAAATTTTTTTGGTTTTTCAACTTAATGAACTAAAACTTTTGTGGTACATTTGTAATAAAAATATAAATTTTTCTGCAAATATTAAACAAGATAAAATCATTTTAACCAAAAATATGCAGAAAAATCCATCTTTCAAGTAATTGTTTAAACATTACACAGACTTTATTTAGTTCAACAGTTTTTTTTATTAAAAAAATATATTATTAAAATATTAATTTTTTAATGCAAAAAAACAAAGTTTCATATAAATTTTATTTTTTAATAAATTATTTTTTATCTAATAAACAAAAAACTGTTCAAATTACAAAAAGCCTGTATGAGGTTTAAACAATTACTCGAAGGAATAATTATAAAAGAATTCAAATACATCCAAAAATTAATGTCCGACAAGGAGCATTTGGCATCAAACACTAATTGTTGATACATTTGTTCTGCATATCTTTAGTTATAATGATTTTATCTTGTTAAAAATTTCCAAAAAAAGTTTATATTTTTATTACAAACGCGCGACAAAAGTTTTAAATCACAAAGATGAACTAGGAGAGCCGAGCCCCCTTGTGCGGTGCCACGCGCCAACCCCCCGCGCGCAAGTTTCTGTTCTCAGGCTGCGCCTGAGAATAAAAATTTATAAGGCACGACCGAATATAGCTCGCTTATTATTATATAAAATAATAAAAATAATAATAATTAAAATTGTAATTATAGTATGCAGAATTATTATTTTGCATATACATATATGTTCTAATAATAAATTTCAAATGTATTTATAGATGATAAATTTTAGATATTATTCTAATATTCTGAATATCAATGTATTGAAGAGAAAAGTGTTGTTCCTCAAATATCTCAAAAATTAAAAAAAAAAAATATTTGGCAAGAAAGAAGTAATAGGAAACACATTTTTGAAAGAAGAGGTGACGTGATTTAAAAAAAAATACTTGTGTACATAATTTACATATGTTTATATAAAACCGTATAGTTTATTTTTTTACATTAATGTTCCTTCTAAAGAATATTTGGTAAAACAATATTAATGGGACGTATATTTTGGACAGTAAAGGTAAGTAATTGTGATAAAATATTGTGCAATTTAAATTAGTCTATATGAAACAATATAATTAATTTATTTATTCGATATAGAGCAGCATTCATGTATATTGTTTAAATTTGTTAATTTTTGAAGAAATTCAATTGTATGAAGCTTTGTTTTTTTTATTATGCAGCTGGTGGAATGGTTACTGGAGCATTATATAAATTTAATTTAGGTCCCAAAGATGTGTTATCGGGGGCCTTCTTTGGTAGTATATTTAGAGTAGTGTATGGTACCTATATGTACTTTATGTTTAAATTGATGAATTTGTCAAGTGAAAAACTCAGTGAACAGTCATAAATTGAAATATATACATGAAGAATAAATTATTAACTTCTATTTTAAATTACAATGTTATTGATAACATGTAAACGTTAATCAATTCTTTTTTTTTATTAATTAAATAAATTAAGAAAAATTAAGAAAAAAGTAATTATAATATTTGAAAAGACAAATATATTTAAGTAATATAAAATCAATATATTCTTAGAATTCGCGGACACAATAAATTCGTTATGTTTATTTAACGTTCAAGTCCAAATTTTTCAAGTTAAAGAACAAAGTTTTTTGTCCAATTTTATTTAAAAATTTTAATTAAATTTTAATTTAAAATTTTAGAATAATTTGGACATATTGAAAATATGCTTTACAGAGTTTGTCGTTTAGATTATTTTAAAATTTTATTTTTGTGTGTGGAAAATATTTTTTACTGTTTTATATTTTTTTATATCAAATTTTGTTATAAAAATATTAGTTTTTTTAATAAAGAAAATTTTTTATTATAATTCTTTCTTTTATTCGATTTTTTGTATTAAAAAATAAATAAAAAAAAAGATTGTTATAAATAAATATTTTTGTAAAAAAATATTACATGGCGATGACAATTTATGCGGGTTACATAAAATGCGATATACATTATATATATGTGTATATGATGGCGCTGATGGCACAATTTAAACGGACAATAAATATAACGTCAGTTTATTTATTTTATTGTCTATATAAAATTATGTATATACATTATGTATGTATATATATTACGTATACACATAGTTTTTATATGATTTTCATGAAGTTTTACTGTATGATATTATAGTTATTCTAATATAAAGTTAAGTGAGCATTACAAAATAGCAGAAGCTCTTGTCCAGTATTTGTCCAATTTTGGCAGTGTTTGAAAATAATAGAATAATAACTATTTTTGGATGGTAAATAATTTTTATTTATTATTTAGTTAATTTATTTATGTATAAGATTTATATTTTATTTATTTTTGAAAATATTAAGTTGCCGTAAGTTGTCAATAACGAAGTAATATTTATTTTTTTACATTTTATTTATGTTTTAAATTGTAGAATACTTTTAATTAAATTTAAAGATAAATTATATAAGATAATTATGAATTATAGGAGTAATTCACCTACTAGTCAATTTTAATACAAGAGTAACAATGGTAGTGAGTCGAACAATAATGGTTCCGTTCAACAATAACCACGAGCCTCGTTGTTTTGTATTGGGGTAGTTTTGGCGATGTTTAATCTTTCTCAAGGTTGATCTGGTATACATTAACGGTTTGTGACATTTTATTATTACATTTTTTAGTTTATTTTAAATTACATTAAGTTTGCATTTAATGTTGTATTTATTATTTTACTATTAAAGTTCTTATTATGTAATAATAAATACAATAATTTAAAAGAATGGCACTTATAATTATTAAGACCGAGAACATATTCAGGTAAATATATAAATTACATAGATATTAATTTTGAAATAAGCTTATAAAATTTATAATTTAAGCACAGTATAATTTTTATTTAACATATATAACAATCATTAAATTATGTAATTATGCAATATTAATTAAAGTGTTTTGCGAACATCATTAAGATTTTCAATCCATTAACTGATGTTTAATGTGTTATCTTCTAACAACTTTTATTACTTAATGTGATTTTTTATGTTTTTGAATATTTAGCTTTATTTTCTATTACAATAATAATAGGTTTTTCTTTTTATTTTATATTTACAGAAGTAGTTCACCTACTAGTCAATTTTAATACAAGAGTAACAATGGTAGTGAGTCGAACAATAATGGTTCAATTCAACAATAACCACGAGCCTCTTGTTTTGTATTGGGATAGTTTTGGCGATGTTTAATCTTTCTCAAGGTTGATCTGGTATACATTAACGGTTTGTGACATTTTATTATTACATTTTTTAATTTATTTTAAATTACATTAAGTTTGCATTTAATGTTGTATTTATTATTTTACTATTAAAGTTCTTATTATGTAATAATAAATACAATAATTTAAAAGAATGGCACTTATAATTATTAAGACCGAGAACATATTCAGGGTAAATATATAAATTACATAGATATTAATTTTGAAATAAGCTTATAAAATTTATAATTTAAGCACAGTATAATTTTTATTTAACATATATAACAATCATTAAATTATGTAATTATGCAATATTAATTAAAGTGTTTTGCGAACATCATTAAAATTTTCAATCCATTAACTGATGTTTAATGTGTTATCTTCTAACAACTTTTATTACTTAATGTGATATTTTTTATGTTTTTGAATATTTAGCTTTATTTTCTATTACAATAATAATAGGTTTTTCTTTTTATTTTATATTTACAGAAGTACTGCTGATACAAGTTCAAACAAAGGTTTCTTAGTTAGTAGTTACGGTAGTGCTCCGCAATCATTGTCAACTTTCCAACATCCTAGTCATTCGTTTTTGAAAGTAAACGGTTTCACTCAACAAGTGTATCATAAATATCATTCACGTTGTTTAAAAGGTAAGATATTAAAAAATCTTGAATTTACTTTTTGTAACTAAGTTATAAATTCTTAATGTGATGATAATTATTATAATGTTTTCTTTTCTTAGCTAAAGAAATCATGTTGATATTAATCATGTTGTTATATTCATTATTCATAAAATTTACATAAAGTCATTCACTTTAGAATTCATGGAATCTCTTTTTATTTCAGAGTGTAAACAACTTGGTATAGAGAAGTTACAAGAGGTGAACACACTCTTCCAATTTTGGTCATTTTTCTTAAAGGAGAATTTCAATTGCACTATGTGAAGGATATTGCTATGGGTTTAAGTGTCTGTTTTGATTTTATAATTACGGTATAGAACAAAAATTCAGACCACAACTTCATAAAAATTTTCAAGTGGAAACAGTGAAAAATTATAAAAGTGGTACGTGCATTTATTTACATAAGATATATATTCAGAATTTTTAGATAGAAATTGCATTTTACGGTACGAATAAAATTTATAATTTGAAATTGTTATATTAAAATATATTATTAAAAAATCTTAAGATAGATTACAATGTAATTGTCTATTAACAGGTATATTATTTTATACATACATATATTATTTTTTTAGAAAGAAAAGTATGGCTTAAACATTTTTGGAGAAGGAGAAGGAGAGTATGAAACATTTGTTTAAATTGTCCATTGTACATCAAAAGTATTGTAATGTAAGTTTTTATTATAGCATAAAAGAAAATAATATTTTACTTTTTGTAAAATAATTGTAAAATAATTAATTTATTTTAAAGATGAGTATGAAAGTGTAGTGCATTTAAATGATGAAGTCACACCAGTTGGGTACCTGAATTTCAAAAAAAGTACGCCTTCAAAACAAAATGTTAGATAGGAATCGTTTTAGTAACAATAATAATAATTTCAATATTTTATTTTCATTTTTTACATAAATATAATTAATTTTAGAATGGTGTACAAAATTTGACACTTCAAGAAAGACTGAAAAATTGGCGGTTAAGGCGTCACTTGACTATATTTCTGAAATAGTTGGACCAGATTTACAAGATGGTAGCAATTTATCAGATGACGAAAATGATGAACCGGAGAAAGATATTAAAGACTTACATATAACAAATACTGATAAAAGAAAATGATATTACATCAACAATTATTATACAATAGAAGTCAACTTTTTAACGTTTTTTCATATTTTTTTGATTACTTTAACCGATTTTCTATGTTTATCTTAAAAAATATTGTTTTGAGCGTTAAGTGTATTATAGAAAAAAGGTTTATTATTTTAATACGAACATTTTGTTCATTAAAAGTTTTTCAGAAAAACAATACATTTCGTTTTATTGCGAAAAAACATGTTTTTTGTGCTGTTTTTCATTATTTTGACCGTTTTTCTATGTTTATCTTCGAAAATATTGTTTTGAGCGTTAAGTGTACAATAGGAAACAGTTTTGTTATTTTGAGACGAACATTTCGTCCGTATAAAGTTTTTATGTAGGATTAATACATTTCAAGATAATGTTACAAAACTGTTTCTAAGGAATTAAAAATAATGCCATAACTTAAAGTGTTTCAGTGCTATATATCTGAAAATACGACCATTATCTAATTATATTATGACGAAGTTACCCTTTGAATCTTAGCTAAATCGGTAAAAAATTGACTGAGTTATCTTTGATACATGATTACATACATACATACATCCATACATACATTTTAGGGAGGGCCTTAAATGAATTCTAATACACATAAATTTCTCTTACAAACTATTATCGAGTATATTTTGATACATCACACATTTTGCGATGATGAAAATATAAGGCTCTCCCGTGTAGCAGTCGTGCCTAAAAACGAAAATAAATTTTTGTTATAAATAAAAATAAATAATTTTAGCGAACATTCGAAAAAATCAGATACATTATCTAATATTTTTTTTAATATACATATAGATTTAACTAATAACGGCCTCTCGCAGGCCTACGTTATTGATCATTATTCTTCGATCGTATACTCCCCACGTTCGTAAATAAATAACACTTGTAAGTATATCTGTATAAAAGTAATAAATTTTATTAAAGGAAGTCGATTAAAAATTCTCAGGTTATCCTTTGACACGTATACTCGTTATTTCACATATTTGAGTACATCAATATTATATAAAATATCCACTCTATCCACGTATTTTTAATACACACCGTAATGCAAATACAATTCGTCAATTATAGTCACCGTACTTTTAGTTCGATTCTATTATTCCTGTATTTCGCGTCACGGACGAACAACAAAATTATTTATTCACACTCGCGGTAACACATTCGAGGTAAATTTAATAAGATAAATATTTAATGCTGCTTATATTTACGGAACACGTAAATATCAACGAGTCACGAAATAGAAAAGAATCGCTTCAGAATAATAGAGTAGTTTATCTAAATGAAACATTGCATTATTTTAACATCTAGGTACAACGTAATATTAAACGAAACGAAACGAAACCAGCATCACCGTATCCGAGGTATACCAATACCAAGGACAATGATATACATTTAAAGTCACGAATGCATATTGAATATACTACTTGATAATGTGCGATAACATTATTTTTTTAATATATTTACACTCGAAATAATTATAAGATATTGTTCGCACACGCCGCGGGATATCGTCGTGATCAGCGTACGTCAAACTTTCGATTGCTAGATTATAAAATATTATATTCTCCAGGAGTTTCGAAGATATTATACTAAATAAATGCTTGTTCTCAAGAATTCGAAGCGAGCATCGCGGGTCAACAACATCGATCGCGTGAGTGTATTTTTGTAACATCTCTTTTTAAAATACGTTAATCTCATTTCTTCCTTTAACACCTATACCTATACCTTATTCGCTCGTCGTTTATTCACACAAACGTAGGAAAATAAACTTGTAACCGGAAAACACTTATTAATTAATTAACGATTCGGTGATGGATTTACGATGTCAGCATAAGTGCCCTTTCCTTTAAAAATTGTCTGTAATTAAGCCTATTTATAGAATAGACGAGTTATATACGCGAGGACAAAAAGCAAGATTACTTGTATGTATTCCAGTAAATAAATGAGAAAAAATGATTTGTAATGTTTAACGATTATTAAAATATGAAAAAAAAATTTCAAATTGAATGGAATATAAAACTATAAACAAAAAATATTTACTATTTTTAATAATTTTACTATGTTAAAACTTTTTTTCTTCTCTTGGATACTGATTATTCAGAGCTATTCCATTTCTAAACTTGCACGATGTAAAATACTCCAAAAATATCCCTGTGTATAAACCCTGCGTGCAAATTCAGAAATGGAATAGTTTTATTAGTTGGAAAGTTTTATATACGTTTTTATTCAATTTAAAATGTTTTTTTTTTATATTTTAATTATCAAAGGCTACAAGAGGATTACGTTGCACGAGTTACTAAGGCGGCGTTGAGTTGTACCAACCTAATATTATCGTTTTGTTTTAGCCTGATATTTATCGATTATATTGGCAATAATATAAACGAATCATACGCTATCTAATTAGGTAATTGGATTATTAATTCATGTTTTATTTATTAAATAAATAAGTTTGTCGAACATAAATTAAAAGTATATAACTTGAGTCTAAAAATGATCGCTTAAAAAATTAAATCGAAGCTGCGATTTTTTAGGTTAGAGTGATATAGAATATAGATTATAATTAATAAATATCCTAAAATTGCGATACAAATAAATACACAAATGATAAAATTTAATAATAAAATATAATTTATATACAATACAAAATGATTTAAGATACTGGATATATGTAAAAAATTATTTGATAATAAAATAGATAATTATTCAATGAAGACGCAAGTTAAAATTATATCGTACAATTACATGTGTTATGTCTCGGTTATAAATATTATAATGAAATTTAACAACTTGAATTTGTAAAATTCAGTAAAAGGTGATTGAGTAAATTTAACATGATGAATAAGTGCAACTTTAACCTGATCGCCTTTTAAAAAACTGCTTGTGCTAAAATTACTCGAGAATTTTATAAATTCAACTTGTTTTTCCTCTACGTGTAGATATGATTGATACCGGAAAAACCTGGAAATCGTGTGGTACAGTCGTTTTTTTATTGACGCTCTATAAAATGATCCTATTCGTCGAAAGTATAACCACTCTGAACTCTCGTTCAATTTTATGTCCTACCTAAAATTCTTCTCGAGTATAGATATCAACGAACTATCCGAGAAGACCTCAATGCACATAAAATTAAATTACTTGCGAATCTTCTCTCGATCATACATTACACAAACTTATATTCCTTTCAATATATGCTAATTAATTTTTCATATTGTTGTTTCGAATTTCTTGTACAATTTATGGTGCTGTTTACTATACGTATTTTATTTTCTATTTTTTTATTATTATTTTTAATGTAACTTAACCTTATTATACCTATAAAATAAAAGTATATATATATAACATTAATTTTTCAATATGTGTGTTACTTAGGAATCTTCCTGATTCTTTGAAAATTCTCTTGAAAACTCTTTAATTAAAAACTTTTTTGAATAATAAATAGTTTAATAAAATAAAATGTAAAATGTCTATCTGGTAAAGAATAAACAGAAGAAAAAAAAAGAAAATTAGAAATATGTCAAAAATTCGGGACAAAGTCACACGGCAGAAGGAAAGAAGGAACGAGTTCGCGCTCTAACTCCTCACGTGTATATCCGAAAAATGTTCGCCCGGCGAACAGTAAATCGCGCGCCCGCGCGGAATCTCGAGAATTTGGAGATATGAGATTGCCCTTTTTATTTGCCCCCATGCATTTCATATCTTGTCCGTCCTCTGGACTCCCTGGCAAATATCAAGAGTGAGAACCTCGGCGAAAGACAAGGGAGAAAGAGAGCGAAAGGAAATAAGGCCGTTCTTTCGGTGAAAAGAAAAGAAAAAACAGAAAGAAAGAAAAAAAGTTTCTTAGTCAGGTAGAGAGGCTTATCTCGACAGCAGTTCTTTTATTTCGACGTATAATGCTTCAAGCTTTTTCAGTTCTCGAAACATTAAGGTAATTGAAATTTTACCTTTCTTACCCAAAGCTCGGTAATATTTCCGTGCCGGTATCTATACGTAAACCGCATCGAACAATTGCAACTGCTGTACCCCTCGCGAGAAACGCAATGATAACGAAATTACAAAAATATAAAAAGACCTCGATGTAATGGGTATATTTTCCTTTTTTTATGAACCTATTTTTCGGTAAGTGTGTAAGCGGCAATCGCGCGTACATCATTACCGAGAACGGATTTTTTTAAGACTGCATGGGAGGGGGCCGATGGCAAAAGGGTGAGAAATTAATTGCGGCCCGCTGGCTATGCAAAGCCTTTTCACGCCGCGCGCACGTCAAACTGTTCGTTCCGCGCCGTCCTGAAAGAGAGAGAGAGAGAAAGAGAGAGCGAGGGAGAGACTGGAACGTGTAACACGATATAAGTTTTACGCTTACGCGAGGCACGAAAGTGCTCGTGCGCTTCTCGTATATTATACGGTAAAAGGTTTTTCAAAATTCGTCCGTTACACGAGTTGTTTGAGTAGTTCACCGTTTACAGGCCAAAATATGTATGTGGTTGACCCCACAAAGTGATTAAAATAATGTGCTCTTCCTTTTTTCATTGTAGTTTATTAGAATTTCCCAACAGAATTTAGTGACAACGCGACACTTTTTATACCTAAGAAATTGTATTTTCATTGTATTTTCATATTTTTTGTAATGATATACTTTAACTCTTTTAAACAAATTATTAAATTTTGATCCTTTAAAACGTATAAATTTTTCTATGAAAATTGCATTTTTTACTACTTGTTTACTTATATAATGATTTAACGATTAATAGATATGAAGTATTAGTAATTTAGAATTATACTAGTATTGTATCGTATTAGTATTGCCTAAGCTTTTGGCTATCGTAAGAACCTAAACCCGTTATAATAGGTCAAAATGAATATAAAATAAATTCGTTAATAAATATTGTAAAATTTGGTTATATAATTGAATTTATTTTTACGTTATAAATATTTGTTTGAGCGTGCATTCAGTATTATAGTATTAATTTAGAATTTATTAATATCACGCAATTATTTACACGAATAAATAATACGATGTTGTGCGAAAAAAGTGATATTTTGATATTTATTTATATATATACATTACATTAATATTATCATAGAAAACCGACAATGCCGTGCCCAATCTTCTTTCTCGCGATAGGTGTGGATAGTTGGACTGGTATTTCATCGTAGATTTCGGTGATATATCCAACCTCGGAGATAGGGGACTACAAATCCGGAATTTTGGTTGCCTGCAGGCTTGAATCAGGGTTCCGAATTGCGACCATGATAGCTGATGATGGATCAGTTATCGTGTAGCTTAGATTAATTTTTGCGAACGAGATGTAGCTTACATAATTAATAAAATAACGTTATAATATCAAACATGGTTATATTTCGAGTCTCTTCGAATATCATTTAGTGTTAGCCCGAGGTGAGACATTTTATTTAGGTCACCCCCAGTTTCTTTCTTACTCGTCCAAACGAACGACTAATTACATGTAATTATAACTTATAGGTTCCGCCTTATATTCTCACTTTACCTCTCGTTACTTTTATACCTTTCGCTCGATTTATAAAGCTACCTCGTACACTATATACCATTCGTACATAATAAAAAGAAAATAATTTTTACAGATAAAAAAGCAGATAGAAAATATTTACAAGGATGATCCAACACACACTTCATGTATGAACCGGATGACCGCATGTCTGACTATTGATACTGCACTTCTACTCGGGATACTAAGCCTCACGCGAAACCCAAGATAATTCATAAATATAAGTTGCATCGAGTTATTCTACATACGATTTATATAGACAATTTATTGTCGACTATATACTTTTTAGAATTTTGTTTATAAAGTTAAAATAAAATAAAAAATAATGTACATCGAGGTGATTTAACGATGTGTCAACGAGATACAAACTTGGTTCAAAAAGTATATTGTTCGAATGTATTATGTGTGTATGTGTGTGTGGGCCGCGTGCGTGCGTGTTCGTCGAATACCGAATGAGTATTTCCAGTGAAAGTAATCTCGAATACTATTTGAAATTGGTTGTATCTCAGTGACAGATTGTTAAATCACCTATAGACGTAATTTCCTTCCATTGAATAACAGTCTATATAAAATGTATAAAAAGTATCCGAGAGAACGTTGGAGAGGAATAGTTGCCGATCTCTCAAAGATAAAGTATACGATATAAACTATATAAACCTATATAAACAAATTGAATAAAGTCAGAGGAAGTTGGAGCATCATAACAGAAGTTCGTAGCGCACGACATAAACAGGAAAGTAGATTAATCGTAAAACTAAATGACATTGGTTGATCAAAATTCACAAAGACCATCGTATATAATCGTATAACCAAGAAATTTGAGGTTAATTCGATAAAATAACTAGTTGAATTGAATTTTACCGAGAAGAAAAGTTATATACGGCGGTAATGATCAAACCCACAAAACTCTTTTTCGGGTCACCTCGACTATTCCATAAACTCGTGAAATCCATGCCACAGACACATACACACACGCGCGCGCACACACACACACACACGTACAAGAGAGCTCGGGGAATCCTCCGTTCCTGCCGCGAAATTGACGTTTCCGGTACCGTGTCCCGTATTGACGTTCCCGCGGCGTCTTGCACGCGCTAAGTTTGTTAACCGAGCGGCAGTTCCCGCAGTCGCACGTACGAGGCTCTATACACTTGCCGCGTCCAAAACTAAAGAGAAACGAGTAGAGAGACGTAGAGAGAGAGAGAGAGAGGGAGAGGGAGAGAGGAAGTCTCTTCGCCTAACTACATCTGGATTATTTGATAGGAGGAAGTTTAGCCTCGCGCCGCTCAGGAAACAGTGGTTGCATGCACATAACGCAACGGGTCAGCGGGACTTTCCTAAACTCGCTCCAGGAATGCGAAATTTGTTATACGGTATATATATATATATATGTACACACACGTAAACTAGGATCTCGACTCTCCTTATCCTTCTGTTTTGCTCTCCTTCTTGATCGCTACCACTGCCGAGAGTAACTAATTGTTCAACTGATATGCGCGTGACCGACGTGTCTTCGCCGATTGTTGCTTTACGCGGGTAGACGTGTTGCCAGAACCCAATTGTTGTTTCGCTAATAATTACCTTCAACTATACACTCTTCTCTTGTACCGAATTCGGCTTTTGGATTCCTCTATTTTACCCAACCTGTACACTCTCGGGAGTTTATAATTCTACACGTCGATATCTATATATCGTCGCCTTAGTGCAATAACGTTCCAATACAATTTTTTTCTTTTCAAAAAAGATCCAAATCGACTTTTTTTCAAGAAGGTTTCAAGTCACTTATACATTTTGTTACTATAAGAAAATGTTATGTTTCTGCATTTTCTTCGTTTTTATTGTAATCATTACGTTAATTTTTTCTTCCATTATAGATAGTATTAAGGTACCAATATTGAAGATGATAATAAATAAATAACAACTTAATTATTTAAATAGTTGTACAACGTTTCGTCTGCGTCGTTTGTAGTTTATTATTATCATTACATTTATTATAAAGAAAGAGTAGCCCAAAATACAATTGTTGCTTGAATTCTCTTGAGGTTATGTCTAAAATCATTGACATTTTTTCATTTGAAAATTAAGGTGCTTTCACTATTTTTTAGAGTAACAAAATGAATAAGAGAATTGGAATCTGTATGAAAAAATATTTAAATTGATATCTTCTTGAAAAAAAATTTAAATTGGACCCTTTTCGAAAAAAAAATTTGAATTGGAACCTTATTGGACTAAGGCGACGATATATACATTCACTTTTTTCTCTAATAATGAATTTTTTAATTTTCCAACCCTCCGGGGTATTAAAATATTAATTACATTATTTTTAATTAAAATTTCTTTTTTTTTCCTCACCATCTCAATTGTTGCTACGCATCAAATAGATAATAAACTTTTTTCTCCCCTAAAAAATTCTAATAATAAGCGCATAATATTACAGATATATTAGAAAAATAATGCATCGGGAAAATTAAATTATCCAAATAAAATAAAAAATAATCTTGATTATATTGGAAGAATGCAATAAAAACAATAACTAGGCTGCAATTTTATTCTGTACACGCCAATTATAGGAAATCTTTATTAAAGATGAATGTTTATAATGTATAACCGAGCCAGACGTCTTAGGTATAAATGTTACAACTAAAAATACAAACGCGAAAACAGATATTCGATTTTAATAGTCTGCGTTAAGTAATCATTTCACGCTTGTCAAATTTTAATACCTTTCAATAGTAATTGTATACCCAGATTTTTAACTATTTATTCGGATTGATTCACGAAATAACGTTAAATTGAAATAAACGATATATAAGGAACGGTTTTCTTCGAAGATAATTATAACACTTAGCGAACAATCAAAATTTGAAAATTGCAACACCATTTACGGTAATAGCATTTTTTTTTCATTCTCGAAATAAAAAGAGTGAAATTCACGTTGTATGCTGTTCCTGCGCATTAATCAAAAGTTACTCTGTAATTATTGCTATTACAATTTTCACTTAGAACCGCAAGTCTTTTAATTATTCGAAACGCACTTTTTCATTTCAATTTTAATTGTACCTACGTTAAAAAAATGTTAAAATGATAAAAAAACACTTTTATATACCATATATATATATATATTAATGTACAAAAAAAAGAGGAAATGAAAAACGTCAATTGCAATAACAGTGAGAACGTCAAAGTACGAAAAATAAAAAGAATAAAGGAGAATATCCAATTTTCATATATCACAAAAAAAAGAAGTAAAGTTCCAGCTATAAAGAAAAAAAGTAACTTTCGTTCGCAACAAGCAATTACCGAAGGAGGAAACTTACACTCCAATAAATTCAAACAACATTATCTTCTCAAACGTATAATTTATTTAAAAAAGAAAGAGAAAGAGAGGATCAGAGAGTGAGAGAGAGGGGGGGGAGGAGGTTGATCCCATCTTGAAAGCAAGTCATATCGAAAATGGCAACCTGGTAATCAAGAGGTTGTAGGTATAAAGAAAAAAAAAAGAATCATCTCACCTGGGCTGTTAATTTCAAATCCGATAAAGAGGTAGTACACGAGATTAGCAGCACGATCCCGCGTCATCCGGGCTGCAGTGGCGCGTGTCAGGACGGTAATGGGGCTCGAGGTATATAACGTGCATGGGCTTTGACATTTTTCGGATGAGCCTGTCGCCCGAGCAAAGCGAGAAGGGGTAAAGTCGGCTCTGATCTTCGGATCAGTGGCTCGGAAATGTACCAGTGCGCGCGGGAAGGTATACGCCGGCGACGTTACCCTCGTGTATATACACCGACACACAGACACGAACCACCGTTGTGACGCGCGCACGCGCCAACACTTTCGCGCCCCATTTATGCGTTCTCGTTAAACCCTCCTTCCTTGTATACCCTCTTAGACTTTCAATCTCGATCATACACGCTCCGCTTTTCTTTTGACAACTCTTTAAACTCTCGTTCACCTCTCACTAATCCTAAATATATTATTTACCTTTTATTAGTACTTTTTATACCTTATATAATTGCGTATAATTCACGTTACTTATCGTTATCGATATTCGACATCGATAAATTATTATTGCCGTTCATTGTAACGATGTACGGGGAAATTAGAAAATGTATTGTAAGAATTATAAATCGAAAATTCAATTATATTAAGAATGTTCAACGTTATATTTATAATAAATATAATCTCGATTTTTATTGACTAAATATTGTTAAATCGATTAAATATATATTAGAGCGATGTTTAATCTGATGCATTTGCTAAATTAAATAGACTAATTTCTTTGGACGTATGATCTAAAGTAATTCATAATAATTTAAATACAATACAATTGCAAAGATATAACATGCACGATGAAAAGTATATGATGGATAGGTAGCGATGTATCAATTATCATTTTTTATTACAATTTTCTGACAGTATTTTATAAATGAATTTTTATCGATTTCTTCGTTAAATATACATTGTAATATTCATCAACGAAGGTAGCGTATTTAATTATTAGATAGCGTATTAATTCAATTAAATAAAATCGCTTTTTTGTTCATATAATAATTAATAAATATTGGAAGAAACAAAAAGAAAAAGAAAAATATGTGTAGCCTAAATTAATTTGATCACTTATCGCATATATATACATGTATAGGTGAAAATAAATCACGTTTGACAAATTTATAATTTTATAAAAAAAAACTAGAAATAATTGTGTCAGTATTACTTTTAGACAAGACTATCCAATGAACGAGCTATTTGCCAACAATCAAACTGTACCTTCTCGAAAGGGTCTCCACTCAACTCAGAAAGGAGACAACCAAAAAGTAGGATCCGGGTTATAAAGGAGCATTAAGCTTGGTTCTCTTTCGTGCTCGTTTTACGGTACCTGTCGATGATACGAACCGTCACCTGAGGAGCTCGTCACGTCTCTCTAAACGCATGCACATCAATAAAGCTTGAGAGCCGCGTTTGAAAAGGACGACAAGCAGAACAGTCGAAGCTTTCGTAAGTATGCGCAGATAAAAGAAAAAACGTTATTGGAAGGATATACACTGTACGTAAATTTTATGGGATTTAATGTGACAGGTAGAATTGAGAAAGAAAATATAAATAATAGCGAATTTATTTCCTCGTATTATCTTGTGATTACTATACGAGTTTGTTCTGTGATTTTATTATTTATGCTCGGTTAGGAAAATTGCATAGTATTTGTTCGCGCTTATAAGCGCATTTCAAATGTTGCGAATCCTTGATTTAACTAGTCGATTTATTAAACTTTGGATATTTAAGTTGGGCACGTATTTACGTGTTTTATTAAATCTCTTTCGTATAGAGAATCAAAAATTACGCTGTGGGTAGACGGTGAAGAAAACTCTATGAAAAATTACCATATTACTGTGTAATCAACGTAACGCAGACTTAAGGGGGCGCCGAAGCTACTTTAGAAATTCAAATTTCGCGCCAAAAATGTAATCGATTATTCCGTGTTTATTGTAAAACCAATTATTTTAAATAAAAAAAAGAGTTGTCCCCCCTAGCTATCATAAAAAGCAATATTTCTGCCAAGTGAGAGTAAATTCGTTTTTCTGAAAACTTTGACCTACTAAAAATTGTAAAACATAACCTCTTTGTTTAGTAGGTCAAAGTTTTCAGAAAAACGAAACAATATTATTTACTCTCACTTGGCAAAAATGTTGCTTTTTATGATAGCTAGGGGGGATAACTCTCAATAAACACGGAATAATCGATCACATTTTTGGCGCGAAATTTGAATTTCTAAAGTGGCTTTGGCGTCCCCAAAGATAACAATTATTATAAAAATTACTATTCCTTATAATTTATCAAGTTTGTCTCTCGATTACTCAATAATATTATAATGTTTATAGTAGAACTTTTTTCTCCGTGTATAAAGTGTATGTAAAGTAATAAAAAGAAATAGATCGTAGGGAATTCCTCAAGATATATAATTCATTTCTTGTCACTCGCGCATCTAGAACCTCTATAGACGAATATAACAGAATTAAATGCGTATTCACATTAGGTCTTGAGTTGCCAAAGGAGTCATTAGCATAATTTTTGTACGGTTATTAAAAACAAAAATTTGATAACAGTATTTTATTATTGGACATTAATGGGAAGAGTCTCAGTATATTGGAGTATGTGTTTGCAGTCACTTATGCGTGGAACGACAATGTTTAACCCTTTGAAGAAGACATTTTTCTGTAACAAATGTTCCAAATATCAGAGAGACTGCTAGATTTATGGAATCGTTGATTACTAATCTGTAATTAGATTATAGAATTGAATTTTAGACAATTTGATTATCAATTCGTATTTACAAAATCGTATACACATTCGTCATCAACAACTCCGAAAACCTATAAATCCATTATTTCAAAGTTTTCAAAACCGATTTTTTTTAATACGTTTTCTTTATACACTCCGCATCACAATTATCGCAACAAGATTTTTCACAGAAAAATTGCCATTTTTTAAATGCTTGTAGCTCGGTCAATTTTCATCGTATTTAGATCATTTTTTTTTGTTTTGTAGGGAATAATGTGCACTTTGAGGAAAAAATAATGCCTAATAGCTGCGAGATAATTCCACATTGCTATGTCTTAATCAGGCCTACCAACTTCTTTTTCTTAAACAACGCAATAGTTTGCACGTTTACCTGGATTACCAAAAATTTGTTTTCAAAAAACAACAAATACCACCTTAAAGTAGACTTTTTAACGAGTATTTAAAAAAAAAGTCGACCCTCTACGACTTTTTTTGACCGAGTTATGCCATTTTATAGATCTTCCTATGTTTTAGTCAAATACCGCCAACATCAGCATTACCCGATACGTACCGCGAGGAGGTTGTTGGTCGGACTTACGCATCATTGTCTGATAAGGGTCGATTGTGTGAACCGTTTCTTACATTAGGTACCCCGCGGCTCGTCACTTCCGCAGTATTTTTTGACTCCAAATTTTTTAGTTGCTATGTACGCTGTATAGCAAAATTAATGCTGAATGAGCTTTCGCCTTAACTTTTGACCAGTATCCCGGCGTAAATTTTTGCTTTATTTTTTAATTGATTTGTTGGTAGAGTTGATAAAGTATGGAGATGCATTGTTAAATGTACCGAAAATGTAGAGGTGTAATGAAAATTGATTAAATTACAAGCATTTGAAACATGGCCATTTTTCGAATACTTGTAATTCGATCCATTTTCATCGCATTGAGATAATTTTTTTTTGTTTTGTAGGGAATTCAGACCGCGGGGTCCCTAATGTAAGAAACGGTTCACACAATCGGCCCTTATCAGAGCCACAATGATGCGTAAGTCCGACCAACAACCTCCTCGCGGTACGCATCGGGTAATGCTGATGTTGGCGGTATTTGACTAAAACATAGGAAGATCTTTAAAATGGCATAACTCGGTCAAAAAAAGTCGTAGAGGGTCGACTTTTTTTTTAAAATACTCGTTAAAAAGTCTACTTTAAGGTGGTATTTGTTGTTTTATGAAAAAAAATTTTTGGTAATCCAGGTAAACGTGCAAACTATTGCGTTGTTTAAGAAAAAGAAGTTGTAGGCCTGATTAAGGACATAGCAATGTGGCATTATCTCGCAGCTATTAGGCATTATTTTTTCCTCAAAGTGCACATAATTCCCTATAAAACAAAACAAAAATGATCTCAATACGATGAAAATTGACCGAGCTACAAGCATTTAAAAAATGTCCACCTTAAAAATATCTATAAATTTAGCTAACCAAGGAGAGTGTTACATCTTGTTAAAAAAAACAATCTCCAATGCCGTTTGCATTTGCTACGCAGGCTTCTTGTAAACATTATATTTCACGTGTATATTTAAAATATATACGAAAATCTGTATGTTCGTTTTGTATTTTATTTATTAAAAGAATATAAAGTCATCAGAATTTCTTCCGTACAGGTAGCTCGTTAATTATATAAGTCAAATTTTTATTTTCATGTACTTGTATTGCATTATTATACTTTAACAATATTTAAATAATTTATGCGTTTAATAAAGTACGTACTTTTATACCCATAATATTTAATGCTTATCAGTTTACTTCAACATCTGAATTCCACATGAATTATGTATTTGGACAAACAGCGAATATTTACTAAAAAAACACAGTACTCAGTAATTTCAGACGAATAATAATTTATTATCTCTAAAACATTCCTAACTTTATGCTCTTCCCTTTTTATAAAAATTGTGTCTCCGATAGTGGATACTTTATTTTCATTCTCACTAAACATCTTTTCGAAGAAAATATTAGAAACAATAAAGTAAACGCAGATATATCGTAAATCAATAATTTATATTAAAGTATTTTAAGATATAAATTATACAAAATAAAATTATATTTATTTTATTATATAATATGAATTCATAAAAAATATATTTTATATATCTATACATACGTACGTAAAATAATAAATGCGAGGGTAAATTTGATATTTGCGATAAAAAGAAAAGAAACGGAACTTTTACAAGTAACTCTCAAGAAGTTAAATATTTGGTTGTATTAGGAGGATTGCGTGTAAAAAATGATTTGATACCAATCCTCTGATAGATTTTACTTTTAAAGAAGAAATTTTCATTCGATGCTATAATTCAACGTAGGTCAAAAAAAAAGTAGGAAAAAATACATTTCACCATTCAATTTCCCTTGCTATTTATCCGGTGTAAAGAATCCGCGTCGATTTATCTCTTTTGCCTCTCACTTTCCGCGTTTCTTTCGAACTCTCATTTCTTCCTTTTTTTTTCTGTTGGATATATATGTGTCTATATATATAAATAATGTATATATGTATATGGTATCGCTCTTTGAATGAGCCGCCAAACCGTACCGTCTACTCCCTTTGACAGCGAAATGACGTTTATACTGTACCAGTAGAAGCTCGCGCGCGCGACTTTACGGTTGCGCCTGTACAAATAATCAGAGTAATGCGATTTTGTTCTTCAGAGGATTTTCGCATCGTACAGCACGGAAAATGCAATAGTGTAAAAGGAGAAAACGATTATCGAAAAAAAACACTAATGGAATATAAAGAGAAAATTCTTCTTTTTTTTCCCTTTGTTTTATAAATCTTTTATACTATTTTATACGTTTTTTTTATCATTGCGGTTATTTCATTGTCCGTTTTGAACAAGCTATTGTTGAAAAGCGTCAATTCGTACAAAGAAATTTGGTGCATTAATTTTATAATTTTTTTTAAGTTATACAGACATCACGTTAATTTAATTTTTATCGATTTGTTTATAAAAATTAAGTATTTCTTTGTTAATCCTTGTAAAACACGAGTTAACGAATCTATAGAAATAAAATTGTTCGACGCTCTGTTGTGGTTGTTACTTTTAATTAACGTCAGTTAAATATTGAATTAATATAAATACATAAGATGTTGCACGATTTAACTAATATTTATCTTACATCAAGATTAGTATTCAAAGACAAATAACACACGTGTTTACGTCTCCTATTTGAATTTTAAATGAAGTTACTACGATGTGATGATAGTAAATATCGTCAAATTAATTTCACTCTGCGATGTAGTTTTACAAGGGAAATGAGATTATATTTATATCAAATGAAAAATGATTCAACTAAAAATATTATATTTTCATATACACGACAGTAATAAGTTTAACTATCTTCATATTGAATAATCATGAGTTAAACTAGAAATATAAGATAGAGTTTAAAAAATAAATTTACGTAATAATTTACGTGTGACGTAAAGACTATATGTGCAATCAAAAAAATATTTTTTAAAACTAATGTGCAGAAAGTACGTAAATAAATGTTATAGATATATATAACATTGACTTAAAATTTTCTTTATGCAAGAGAAATAGATAATTTAATAATTTACTATTTATACTGCTTAAAATTGTGTTTTGATAACACTAGGTGATATGCGACGATGTATATATAAGTGCTTAAAAATTATCACTATTTTTAAAAACACTCCCGCAGATAACAAATAAACATTCCGAGTATTTATTTTTGACTTTGTTTCTGGCGACACAAATGTGCTTTAACTGACACGAACAAATTTTCTCTTTTGTCTATTTTCTTTCTTTTTATTGTGAAAGTGGCAAATTTTTTGTCACCCGTCATATTTTCTCAAAATTCTTTTTATAAAGTTAAATTAGTCGCTTTTACAGTCGAGCGTCAAAAGAAATTACACTCTCTCTTAACTTTATATAATTTCAAATTAACTTGCATATGAAGTATTAATTTTTAATTTCTAAATTATTGTTACTCTTATATAAATATATATAAATATCTATCTTCCATACGTTATACTATAATGTCATAATTTATTATACGCTAAGTTCTTTTGAGTGACAAGTGATATGTATGTAAGAATTTTTCGTTTTTTCTTTACACTATTGTATTAATTTGATATAAATAATATAATATGTAATTTTATAATAATAACTTTATAGTTTCATAATTTTCTTATAATTTTCCTAAGATATAATATTCTTTTCGAGCAGAGTGTTCAAATTTAATGAAGTCAAAGAAATTTAAACTTTCCGAAAACGCACAACGATCGAAATAGGTATTTCTCGTGCACGTCAAAGAGTTAAAGCGTTTTCGTTTCGTACGTTTCCAGGTAACCTATACGATCGATTTCATCACCACATACAATTTTTCCATTAGAGTTGCAAAACTAACGGGATTTACCTTTAGCTAGTAAACAAACACTTTGAACGTAGCAATAGCTTAAATCACTCGATGTTTTCCGATTCCTTTGAATTTAATTTAATCTATATAAACACGTACTCGCGTTTATATCCTCTTCACTCTATTTATATTCTGAAGTGAACGCGATCGGCAAATGACCAACAATTCCAGAGTACGTCGTATTTCGCGTAAAACGCAATGACCGTACAAGTTTCGTCGCGGATGTACATAGAGAAAAGAAAAAGAGCCGTAACTCGTTCCGGAGGATGAGTAAGGGATAAGCGTGAGACAGGAGCCAAACTGGATTATTTCCTTGATTCCCTCGGACTCACGAAGGAATTAAAACTCCATCAGGAGCCGGTGGTCAGCTCTTCTTCTCTTGTATATCGCGTCTACCTCTTTCGTTCTTCTCAATTGACAGGGTACACAATTTCAACTGCCACTCGATCGGGGCCTACCATTTTCTTCCTTTCCTTCGTTTATTATCTTTCAACGTCTACCTTTCTTTCTCTTTCACTTTTATTTCTCTTTTCTCCTATACGTTTTCCCTTTACCTTCGTATATATCTCATTTATTTGGATAGATTGTTTCTTACACCATTCGCTTTTTTTCTTTTAATTACCATTTGCATCTCACGTATACAAGCGTGTCCGGCTTAATTGCAATTTTTTTTCAGTTCGATCGGTTGAAAATTTACTTTAAGAATTATTCGGGTAAATAATAACTCGTCGCTTATTCTTTTCCCGCGAATTTTCACCGTGCACCATTTTTCTCTCACAGTCGATCTTTTGTTTTTACCATCCACATCGTTGTTAATTCTTCGCCATCTCATTGCAACTTACGATCTTATCGCTTATCTTGATACATCCGTTTTCCAAGCGCGCGTTACATTTTTCCACGATCGTTTAGATGCCCTATCTTTATAGCTACTCCGTATATCTTTTATCTCTCGCAATTAATTCAACTCCATATTTTGCTAATTTATTTGTCGTCGCCATTCGGGAATCCTATCCATCTTCTATACCTTTCATTTACTCCTTTCTCTCTCTCTCTCTCTCTTTCAACAAATTTACATTCTCCTTTATTTTTTTTTTCTTAACTCTTTTCATGTCTTTATACAACACTTCATTTATTTATTCATTCATTTATTCTCTCTGGCTTTAACCTCATTGTTCCCCCATTCGTTTATTTCGCCTCGGATCCTTTTTCCGCGACTACTTCATCTTTTCTTTTCTCGCTCATTTATCCTGGCCTCCCCCGTTCTCTTTTAATTCTTCATTTTTTTTTTACTTTTTTTTTTCTTCAACGTCGACCTGTATATATAGAGGAATGAGGTCTCTGGTGTTTCTTCGGAACAGCAGGAGAAAAGGAGAGAAAAAGGTACACCCTCTCCTCGTGCACTTCGATTATTTTCTAGCGAGCTGCTGCGCTTTCTCTTTTACCTCCCCTCCGCCACCCCGATCCTGTCCTTTTTTACGAGCTACGAGAAAAGACTTCTCTCGCTACTGTTTACTACCCTCGTATTCAATGTAGTATCGCTGTAGCGTCGAGGCGAATCTTCACCTACACTCTTACGTACGTGCATTTATATATATATATATATATATATATATATATATAACACATATATTGATGGTAAATCTCGTAAGAAGAAGAATATAGACATGGAGAATGTAAAACAAAAAATTTGATCTGATCGAGCTAATATATGTGATTGACTGCCAACGATTTAAGCGTATCACTCCTTGTCACGGTCATCGTCGGGGCTATAATAATATTATGCAGTTTGTAACATACTTAACTTAATATGAATAATATTTGCTGAAGAAATATAAATTATAATGATTTTCACCTTATTAATATACGTTACAAAATTCTACTCGACATGTCGATATAGCGACTCGACGTGCAGTCTCGATTGATATGAGTAATTGTATACAAAATATATAAAAAGAATGTATATAATACACGGTTGTGTTACTCCTTGTAACCTTCTCTCAAAAAAAAATTTGCAGAGAATATAATATGTATAACGTGATAAACAGATGTTACATCGAATAAATTAAATTTTAATTACAGTAAACGGGTTGAGCTGTTGTTCGTAAACATTTTTGACGTAATAAATGTCTTCTTTTTCTATTTACACTGTGTGTGAAAATAGACGTAGTTTTCAAAAAGAACGAACGAGTAAAAAAAGTATGGAATTTATTGTTGGTCGGACATTTTTTTTTATTAAAGCTTTATCAGTCCCTATTGGGACTACGGAGCTGTATATACATTTTGTTTATACAAGTTGTATATTTATCGTGGAATATTTTGACATCTATGTGTTATAAGTGTATTATTTACATTATATTTGTAGATTATAATTGTTAAAAAATTGTATTAATAATTTACATATATGTTCGGAGTTGGATTATACAATATAATTTTTATTACCATGGCTAGGAATAGTTTGAGTCTTGTATTTCGTTTCCATGCGAGCATTGGAAACTATCGATAAATTTAACTCAAGCAAGAGATGGTGCTAAATTGCAGTGATTAGCTCTGCAACGATTTATGGTTATACAATGATTTCTCTATATGATTTTATTTGTATTACCATAAAATTTGAAGTATTGCTTTCCTTTTCTCTTACTTGCTTCGGTAACATATTCAATAGTATTCTTGTATTCGATATTTTGAAGTTTTTTCTTGTCACGGAAACGAGTTTGCGATTTTTCATCGATTAATATTTTGATTATCGTTATGTTTTATAGTATAAAATATGAAATACGTTAATATTTATTTCACGCATAATTACACTATATGTATACACTGATGTGTCGATTACTCATCACTTTTTGGAACACAATATTTTAATTATTATTTGCACCACGTTTTTCCGCATCGCGTGAATTTAGATTCATTGAAATACTGAAATTGACATTTAAATTAGCGTTGGCATAGGCAAGCTTTTCATAGGGATCTCGTACAAGTGATTTATTTTAAAATGTATAACTAAAATGTGAAGGTATAATGATTTTGTTTTTGTTATAATTATTGAAAGACGGGTTGGTCGATATATTGATGAGCAAACCATAATTTTCATTTGACGACATCTCGATGAATTTTACCCGTGATCACCAGGGCTACACTCGTTCGTTATACTTCTTACGATATAAAGTTTAAAAAAAAAACGTATAGTAAGAAATATAATAAATTATGACATCGCGTTATCCATCGAAACGTCGCGAAATGAAAAATACGGGTATTATCAATATCGATCCCCAAGCTTTCTTTTAATAATTAAAACACATGGACGAAAATGACGATAAAATAAAAAAAAGAAGGAATTACAATATATTTCGGTTAATTTTAATATCTCTGATGAACAATTTTATTTTCTCTTACGAGATTATTTAGCACCTCGGCACCAAACCCCCGTCCAGAGAAATGAAACATCGCATTTTTCGCTACAAGGAGAGAAAAAAAGAATTTGGAAAGAAAAAGCAAAAGATCTTGTAGTCAAGCTTGGCCAGTCAATACTTAATTCCGCGACGTCAGCCTTTGCCTTCGAAACGATTAATGAGATTTCTTTGAAAGTGATTAAACTTTTATTTTTGATGCGGCTCTCCAAGGAAACCAGTAAACTATTTAGGAACGAAAGTTTCAGCATTGGTGCGAACGTTAAACGCAAGCTCCCGCTGATTACGCATAATTTAATAAAACTAGTAACGGTGCGCTCCCGTATATTTTTTCTATTTTTCCGTTTGTGAGTTCGCTTCTTCTCCTCCGTTTTTTTTTTCTTTCTTTTTTTAGTTTTTTGCCTTTTCATTAATTTCTTGTATGCACGATCTATTATCATCCCTTCTACCAACTCGTAGCTTAAAAAGTTGTAATTTTTCGCAGGTATATATCATGCATAAATTATTTAGCGAACGTTAATAAAGTAGCACGCGTATATAACTTTACAAATTATGCATGAAAATGAATTGAATGTTAAAAATTATATTTAAAGCAATCAATGTCCGCTTGAGTAATTGCCAAATTTCTTTCTCGTTGTATTTACACACATTTATCCCAGATGGTACTATACTATACTAACTTTCAGTTAATTTTAAAGTTTTCCAATATTGACCGATTTCAAGTAAAATTTCAACTTTAAACGATTAATATTTCTAGTGTAGTGTACAAATTGTATATCTGAAATTATAATAAATATTTCTTCAAGTTAGCGAGTTAATTAAAACTTTCAAGTTGAAACTTTATACATATATATATATAATAAAAGTTTTCATTATTAACTTATATTATAACATATTGAAAAATTATAAATTTAATATTTACAATTATTAATGAGTATTCGTACTGTAACCGTGTAAATAAATATTACGTTAATATACAAACGACTAATTACTATACCCATCATGTATATATTTGTATAGAGTTTCTTTTAATTCTTAAGATCACCCTATTATTTGAGCATACGAATTAACTTCCAAAATTGGGTAAAACTACTTATCTCCGATACATACAATACTGATACAAGAATCGTTTTTGTTAGTTACAGATAAGTGATATTACGAAAAATATTGGAATAAAGATAAAATTTAACACGATTTAACTGCCTCGATAAATGTTATATAAGTCAGGATCACCATATCGAAGTTAAATCATGTTGAATTCAGAAAGTGTCGTCGAATAATTCAATTTAGCTCATTTAAAAATTTGCAGTACGCATAAAATAGGTATTCCTTCTTCCCTCGACGTGTTAATCCGATGGAGAAGAAGAAAAAAAAATCCTATAATCTCCACGTCTATTCGAATCACATATTTTGCAAAGTCGCATTTTCAAACTTCCTTAATCCAATAGCAGAGCGAGAGAGAGAAAGAGAGAGAAGGGTCGAACTGAATTTTCACGCTTAATGTAACAAGTAGTTATATACCCAAGGCATTTTCTACATCGTTGAACCAATTTTCATTGCTTTGCATTTAAGACATTTAATTACAATATATATACACATACAGATACACATAAGCAAAGATCTCGTTTCGACTGTGTACATTCCGCCGCGTATATGTATATTACATATATCACGAGAAAAAAATTTTTTTTTATATAAGAAAGATAGTACTTATATTAAGAAAAAAAAAGAAAAAATAAGACGTTCGTGCGATTTTCTTAAACTATCGATAATCTGCACAGAGTCGTTCGCTAAAAAGCTTAAACGCTACTTACGACGTTATTAAAGTTGCGGGTACATCCAGTCAATTCTAACGATTTATCTACGTGATGCTAAAATCCACGTTAACTCATTAAATACATAATGTACAGCCAATCTGCTTTCTAAATTGCTCGCAAAGTTATCTTATGCGCGTAAGGAAGATTACTTCCGGTGTCTGATTATCGTAAGAATTATAGGTTTAAATTCTCTCTAATAAAAATGTCTGATTCTAACTCTTTATCGATATAATGTTCAACTAAAAATGTGCACGTGGAGATATGAACAAATTTTTTTTACGCTTCGTTGGTAAAATTTACATCGGTCAGTTTTTATTCACTGCCTACGTTTAATAACAAATTATTATTTTGAATAATAAAAACAATTGTTTAATATACGTATTTTTCATATAAATAATTTAAAAATATATCAATTTTGCATATTACGTATTTTAAGATTACGCGCAATAAAAGTCTGTCGTACAACGTTCGCTTCGCGGTTCACGTGACGTTGAATATTTAAATCATTCGAATTCAAATGAACTTTAAAAATAGTATTTTCGTTACAATAATAAACTATACGTATCGCTTGACAGTTTCAAAACGAATCAATTTTCTCAAGTTGGAATTCGCTTCGTCAGCGCACATATACTTCATTAATCGTTATAACGTATAGCTGATGTGATAATACAATCTCTACATTCAATTTTTCCCTCAATTTAAAACTGTTAAATCGTCATTTTACGGTGCAGAGTGAAAAATTATATAAATAAGAGACAAAAGCGAATTCGAAAATAAGTCTGACGCGTTGCGTATATATGCGACTAAAAATTATCCTACGTACACGTACATACAGGTGAAAGAGTGACATTAAATATAATCGCGATTTATAATCTCGCGTGCAAACGGTTCATGATCGTTAAAGCTGAGAGGCCGATATGAATCGCGCGTCGTCCGAGTAACCGATCATCGAGTGAGAGATAGTCTAGAGAAGTTTATGACCGGGTGAATTCTCAAAATCGATTAGATTGCCGTGCCGAGTTAGTTTGGCTGACGTAAACAATCGACCCGAAGAAACTTACACTTGTGCGGACTTTAAGAGGCTTTATGTATTACTCTATAGATGTCTATACGTATATACTTTTGTATATATATACTATTACTTTCATGAAAATAAAGAGAGCGCGAGTAGATTGAGATGTAATGGATGAATAGCCAGTTTGTTAAGTACTTTTCAAGATACACTTCATAAATCTTTAGAAGTACTTAATTTATACTTTTAATTTCCTCTTTCATCAATCCATATATATTTATTGTGTAATGCGAAACTTTGCATTTAATTCATAAAGAAAGCTCGAGATTAATTCTTTTTCAAACATTTTAAATCATTTCAGATTTTTCTTCACTTTTCGAATCCCTATTTATATTTTAAAATGATATATATATATTTACTCCTTTCCAATTCAAAGCTTAAGAACTAAATATTTTGAAACGTAAAGTTTACTTTGAATTAAAGATACAATATTGCGTATAATAAAATTATGTGAGCGTTAAATTGAATAGTTTTTCCGTCATTTTATAAAAACGAATTGTTTCATTTTTTTAGGATACGATACAACTTTCCTGCAATGCATTAATTCGCGTAAATAAAATAATACTGTATATTTTACATATAGACATTTAGCCGTAAAAGTAAAGCATTTTCTTATATCAAATTCTTTAAATCAATATATTTTCGAAACCTTGTTTCCTTTTGAATTTACAAAAATTTTCTTTACAAGATATCACGAGATCGAACCAAAAGTGCAAAGGATTTTCGTCTTCTTTCCGTTCGCGAGGGTGTTGCACGTATTTCAGGATGATTCACGCGGTGCAAACGAGGCACAGCTATCTGCACTGACAGGGGTTCAATTTTCTCATTCTCGAAATATTGCCGTCGCGACGTGCATACATTTCGCCCACACCCGTGTCTGTGTACGTGCACATGACGTTGGAATCGCTTGCGCAAGTGGACTTTTTTTTTTTTTATATTACCTGCGATATTGAACAATACCGAAATGTTAAATTTTACTAGTTTTATTTTGTTTAAACCGAATGTACACACTTTTTCTCGAACAAAAAAATGTAAAGTTTTATTCCGTTGTAAAATGACGTGAAATTCAAATACTTTATATTTATCGAGGATAGTATAAATTCAGTGAGACTTGCAAATTTTTTTTCGCACCGGTACTTCAAACGGTATTAACATAATTTATGGAAGGAAATAATACATATATGTGATATTAAAGATTAACGTAATATTTCGAATAACGCACAAAAGAATTCTATACCGTACAAAAATACATAACAATATTTGTGAAAAATCTATGTAAAAAATATACAATCTCACCGATTTCCAACCTCTCTCTTTTTTTTGACGAAGTTGGACGCTTGTAAATGAAACAAAAAAAATTAATTGAAAATAAAAGTATTGAAGGTGTATATCTGAATTAAAATAAAATGAAGAAAACTATTTTCACTTTAATTTAAACTGAAATTTTTGGAGTGTAGAGATACTTTGAGAATTCTTACGTTTTAATATATCCATTGATAATCGGGTAAGAAAATGCTTTAGTATTGATTTTTAATGAAATTCGATTTAATGATCGTGTAAGTTGTATACATTTAATTTGAGCCTTTCATAACTCGTTGCTACTTTATAAATTTTAATAGTGCCACGTGTCGAAATGTATTGTAATTGTGGTATACTGAGCTCGTCAAGTGATTATTCGCCGAGTAAGGATGAAGAAACCAAAGTTGTTGAGAAGAATATAAATTCAATTGTAGATATTAGTAGTTATATGTTTGTTTATTCCTTTAATACTCTAATAATTTGTATATGCTGCTTAGGTTAGTCCTCGGTATAGGTTTTAGGTTATATGGGATATAATACTTGATATCGAATACTCCGTGTCTTTGTCGTTGCCTTCCATCAATACGGTGGAGTCTTTCCGTTTTAACTTATATGTCATATAGGTATATATTTTTGTATACCATATACGCGGAATGTATCCACAATTATATTGTAAATATGTTTTATTTAAAGATATGTGAGAGTAAAAAAATTGGAATTCTCATTTATTTTAAAAATTAACAATAACTTAACTTTTATGAAAAAATCTTACTGTAACGCTCTTCTATTTGCTTTGAATAGTACGTATGATTTTTTTCAAAAATTTTTATCACTAATGATCGTGATTTTCGTGCAGCCTCAGCGATCAATTTTTCACCTAATCGTTACCGACGAAAAGTGGTTATTAATTTTTTATTCATTTAAAATTAATTATTTCAAAACAAATCTCTGTCAGCTTCTTTTACATTACTCAAGTGTGAATTTTTTCAGATGTTTAGTTTGATAATTGCAGAATATTTTTCAGCTTTCAAAAGTGAATCCCTATAATTTATGTAATTTATTTATAAAAGAAGGGGCAAATAGAAAAAAATACATGAAATAAAAGTGAAGCGTAATTGCTATATGAACGTGTACGTCGAGTTTCAGGACGTCATTTCCATAAACTTTAAAATATGCGCCACACTAAATTTGCCATTATAAATTGAAAATAATCAAGATATTTAAACAAACCAAATCTTTTCACGTAGATTAACTATTGCAATCAATATTAGAATCAATTCTGTACCGTTATAAATAAATAATTGTTTTTTATTTCTTAATTCGTTACTTTTCCCTCGTTATCATAACATTTAGCACATGAATTTATTAATTTACTTTATTTCTTTCTCATCCTAGAATAATAATTATTTTATATCCAAAGCGTGTTGTAAAGTTCAAGTATTTGAAAACAAATAATGAAATTTGCGTTCGGTGAGATATGTATATGTATATGTTTAGAATATATTTATCGGTTTTGCCGAACCAAAACTTGACTTTAAAATGAAAATGAATAATAATTTTATATATATATATATATATGCATCTATTAGGTAAGATCTTTAGTTACTTACTGAAGAGTCTACATTGGAGATTGAAGACGAAACACCTATAATTTTAATTAATACGCCTATAAATTCCACTAACCATAGTGAACAAAGAGTAAAATGAGCCTCCTTTATTTTAAAGTCAAATTTTTATAAAAAAAGACCGATAAATATATTAAAAAATTTTCATTTTAACGGAAGTTACAACCGATACAGTGAGCGCACATATAAAAAAACGGGACATATTATTACATTATGTTAACTTTTAATCTATCCTTTGTTTTCGTATAGTTAGATTGTTGAAATTGTTTTCGGAGTACTATGTAACGCGATTTAAACAATTTATATCGTTAATAACAATTTATCTACAATTTTTTAGTTTTCTATCAAAAAAAATTCGGATTCAACAGGTAAAAACACTTGGTAAAAATTTGAGTAGAACCGTTATACGGTTAAAAAAGCGACAAAAACATAGTAAAATTAAAGATTGTAATTGCATAACTATATAACAAAATATTAGCGTAAACATTCCTGATATTTCTTTACAATTTTCTTTTTATTAACGAATATATCTCATCGTTATCCCTATCTAATATAATAATATTTACTGAAAAACTTTTCTTCGCGATGGTAACACTTCGTAATCATAGTACAACTCTTTACACTTATTAATGTCAACATGTCTAAAAAAAAAAGATAACACTGCAAAGATAATTCCAAAGCAGTATTAATTGCTACAAAGTAAAACCATCTATCGTTAACATTTGATAATTAAAGTGCAAATATGCTTGTTTCACTTACACGAGTAAATAACAAAAATGCACGATAGGCAAATAAATATGTGTGTACACAAATCAAAATGTAGTGAAATACGTTCACAAATAACGCGATAATATATAAATATAAAAGAAAGAGAAAATATTTGAAAATTAATGAAATTTATCAGGGATAAGATAAAAAGAAAAAAAAAAGGTAAAGGGCACGAATGATAAGTACGAGAAAAGTACGGAGCGAACTAGGAGGATATATCCGAATGGGCGCAGGAGGAAAGCCAACTTCGGCTTTAATGCGGGTCGGTATAATCCGTTTAAAGTGCACCGAGGTACGGGAGAGCACGAGCAGAGGCGACCCTCGCGGAGCCATAAAGCTCAACGCGATAATGGTTGATTTTGCGTTTAGTGGTTTCGTTTGAGAGTCACGTGTGTATACGCGTTCGATACGATACCTAATCTTACTCTATTTTTATTGTATCCCTCGAGTGCATAATCAGTTTTATTCCACCGACCGCAAATTCATCCGTATGTATATATATGCTTATATATATATATATGTCCTCTCTTTTTGGGACTGTTATATAATGCATCCCGTTTATTTATATACCCAACCGCTAAATAATCGGTCGAGTCACTTTGAATTATATCATACGCCGTGTGCTAAATTAACTTACTACGCGTAAACTTTGAATGATTTTTTATTCCGCGATTTTTACGTGTACACCGTAACGCATTTGAACATTATTTTATCTTAGATTATTTATTGCACATCGTATATATTTCAAACTTTTGAAGCGTAAAAGGGCTAATGTATGAAATTTTTATTATTCTAGGATTGTTCGTTGCGCACGTTTCGTTTACAAATGCCGACAATCATCTGTAGTTATCCCAGGACTTTGTAAAGTTATGTTTATAAAATAGTAGTATAAAAAATAAAAGATCTGAAGGCATTAATAAAACAAGATACATTAATTTTATTTACACAACGAAGATGGATCGGTCGGTTACGTTGTAAATGTACTGTTAAATAGATAGGAACGTTTTACTCGTTGTAAAGTATTTATAATGAAGATTAATCAAAGATATCAAATGCAGCATTTAGCAATTATCACGGGTATCAAAGTTAATGTACCATTTAAACAATATCCTAGGAAGCATCGGCAATTAGTCAGTTAATTGGCGCTCTTTCACCTAGGTTACCTTAGACGCACGGTACGTTAAAAGCTCAGAAACTCCGAGGGTCGTTGAGCAAGGAGAAACCATACGGTCGTAAAATCCCAATCGCTATAGCTTCGAGATAACCACATGGTTGCAGTCGATAATAAATTAAAGAAAGAACCTTTCCTAATCTGATTGCTCGTAAACAAAAATATTGTACTCGTCCTTCCGATATATATAATCAAAATCTTTTTATTTTTATCAAAATTTTCTACATTTTTATTACACTAAGTAATATAAGTCGATGACGAAACTTCAAGTTACGATAAAATTTGTTTTAGTTAAACATTAAATCTTATCTTTCTACGAAAATTTTATGTTCACTCAACTTGAATAACTTTATCAAATATATTTACTGAGATTTATTTACTGTTTTCCGCGATTACATCAAACAGTGTAGTTAAGTTAAAAAATTATAATTTATTTAAAGTATTATTATTAATATTCAACACTTTTTCTTCTTGTATAATATTTTATAAAAAAAAAAATTTAAAAAGCTAATCGTGCATTGCAGCAAATGTACTACGTGCGCGGTGTTTGTTATCGTTAAAACTACTTTGATATTTTCATCAGAATACTGAAAAGACCTTGTAAATCCTCATCGTAGGACCTATAGAAAATGATGATGGAAAAGTTAAAGTCGGTAAACAGAGGAGTTCCACGTATTTTTAACGCCTTTAAATGAGAATTTACATTGCTCTAAAATCCGTTTAACAACATTTTCATTTTCGCATAAGGCAAATAGAATATCGTTCACTGAATTCGCGTATATACGTGCAACTAAATTTTCCCAGGACATTGAAATGCAGGATAAACGTGGGAAAGTATAGGGTGTGATGGGGGGGGGGGGGGGGGGAGGGGTATAAGTTTTGAAAAATAATATCTGAAAAACATAAGTGATATATCACCTATATAAAGTAAAACTATTTCTACTTGGTCTTGTCTTGGAAGCAGGAGGTTTCGTCTAGGGCATATATCTATCGGCACCCGAATAAATAAATTCCCTTAGATAAAAAGTATAAGCCTTAAGCACGATACATCAACAAGGCGTTCCTGGTCGTACCGAGTGCCCCTTGCATTTGTCACGTATACTCGGTGGGTACCAACATTTTATCCTCTTTCTTCCACCCATATGTACACACACTTCTTTTTAAGTGTACTTACGACTCGTGTATACGTACCAAATCCAGCCGGGCGCGTTGCACCAACGAGATATTGTGTAAAGTACTTCTTGTTTTTTTTTTCAAGTGTGCGAACGTATATATATACGCGTATATACTTGCTTTATTTCTTGTTATTTTTTTACTGTTAGGTAATGGTAATGTATGGTCAAGATGTGTGCGGTGCAGAAATTTTTTGAGGGGTTTATGAGAAATTCCGCGCGTTTTTGACCGTGGATGAAGAGTTGTAAATAGTAAATAGTAGTGATATATAAATGCACTTCTTACAAAGAATATACCTTTTCCCTTCTATGTTCTAATTTACTTGATTTTCTAACGCGCTCGTAAATAACTTTTGTTCACTTATTAATTACATTGAATTAAATATTCCTATTTGTTTGACTATTATTTTTCACCTTACTCCTTTCCGTTATTATTCAGGGTAATAAAAAATATTGTACGTATTCTACCCGTGTAATTGAGTTGTTTGTCATTCGCGTCTATTAGCTGTATCGTTTCTATGTCACCACTACAGGTGCAGGTTGAAAAATTCGATTAAATCCTAACGTTAAAAGAGACCAAAGTTTTCCCAATTTTATCTAAATGGAATTGTTAATAAAACGTTAAATTATGTGACGTTGTAAAATATAAAAATAAAACGAAAAATGCCATTTCGCTGTAAAGGTTAAAATTGTAAATATTGTTTGAGTTTTTATTATAAATTTTATTCAAAATGATCGCTCGTTAAATCGTAAAACCTTTGTAAATATCGCGCACCGTGTGATAAAATTGGAATAGAAAACAAAACGAAACGATAGTGAATATTTATTTAGATATCAAATGTCTTGAAAAAAATCTTTAACCTTGATTACATTTGCGCATACAGAAACAAAAATAATGGTAAATTATCCGTACGATAAGTGGCGCATGCGTGATGTTTTTTTTTATTTCGCTTTGCGTTACGTAAATTGCTTTACCAAAATGAAATTTCATTGCATATTCATTAAAATGTATATACAAGAGAGTATAAAAATTCATTGGAACATTTACAAATTTCATTCGGTAGATCGTACATCGGACTAATTACTTTAAATAAATATTGCCACATTGAATTATTGAACACGCGTATTTAGTATACATTTCGTCAAACAAAAAATAAAAATGTATTCATAACTTAGTTCAATTAAAATGGTAATGTAGCAAACTATGAACAAGTTTCCCTCCAATTATGTAAATTGGAAAGGTAATAAAAGTCTTAAACGCAATAAAATAATTATTTATTTCGCAGATATATCTTTGGCATTATAAATTTCATGCGGCAAAAGAGTACCGAGTCTTTGACCACCCTTTAATCACCTGCAGTTTCCAAAACGATCTCGCATAAAAGATACCGCAAGTGTATACGGCATAGTGTTTCTACCGAGTGCTTCCTAAATTTGAAATATCTTCTTTAATGACGACTGTCATGACAATCCTATTTATTTATTTATTTATCTGTTTTCTATTAATATATTCATTTCTTTATTTACTAATATATTTATTCATTTATTCCAGAGTTAGGTACAACCTTTGCAGCCTGACACTGAGTAGATATTATTTACACAACATAGTGCAGCAAAACCTGCAGAAGAAAATTATATCTCCTGTACGCTGCAGTGTGTAATATTGCATGTCTTCTTTTTAATTCGACGATTATTAGAAAAGAAGACATACAATATTTAAACAGACAATATAGAAATGTTTTGGTGTGATTTAATTAGACTATATATATGTATTCATATATGCCTACACGGAGAAAAATTTCTGGTAAATTTTATTCTGGTGTTCTAGTAAAAGTGGGACGAAGGACACAGCAGGGTAAAAAATACCCGGTTTTGAAATAAATTTTAACCGAACAGCAGGGTAAAATTTACTGGAAATTTTTCTTCGTGTATCTATGCGAGATTGTAACACCGTTCTCAGCATCAGTGGTAAAAATAATCTATGCTCGAATCTGTGTGTTTATTTAAGTTAAGTTAAAATTGTAAAAATTTGTTAATTTATATTCGTATTCAATAAATAATTAGAGTACCTGAATAAGTCTGCAAACCACGCATATTATCATCCTCAATATTGGTACTTTAATAAAATGGATAATTTTTAGCTTAGGATATGTTTTCTAATATAAAAATAAAGAAAGCCAGAGCTATAAATACCGATAATCATGCTTATAAGTTCTAAATAAACAAATATTAATATTTAAACTAAATTTAAATGAAAAGCTGAGACAATATAAATAGAATTTAAAAAAGATGCGCTCAAATCCGTTACAATGGAACAAAGTTATAGCCGAATTAAAATTTTGAGGAAAAGCTTAAAAAATCAATAAAATTTGTAGTGCTTAATTTTCGTTAAAATTTTGTTAAATTCTTAATTCGGCTATATCTTGACACCATTGTAACGGATTTAAGCACTAATTTTTTTAATAGTATATTATGACACCGTTGACACGATGCTCTCACTCGCTTCGCTCGTGCGAACAAGCTCGAAGAAGATATAACATATCTTTCATAACAGTTTCATACGTTATTTTATAGTATTAGAACCTCAAAATCAGAAATGAAATTGTGATTTTGAGGTTAAAGTGTTATAAATCCTATTTATTTTATCTCAATTTTGGTATTAAACTTTATAGTCCAGCGGCTATACATTCAGTTTGTAGACAAATGAGATTTTTAATTCTACGTTTGTTTTTCTTATGTATTTTAATCCGCTAAATCCGAATTTCCTGGGTTGAAACTCTGAAAATAGCACGCTCTAAAAATTAATAAAAATGCGATTTTGAAAAAAAAATTATGTCGTTTTTTATGAGTTATTTTGAATAAAAAGTTATTTACTCTTTTTTTTTCCTGAAATGCATTCAAATTTTCAATTAAATCCAGAAAATCCATAAAACATTTCTGATTAGTCACTGTACGCCGACCGCGTAATCAGTACTCGTACAGATCATTGAAAAGTTATTCAATTGTCGCGTAAATACTTTTGCGATTAATTTGTAGCTTAAAGTACACAATTCAATGAAGAATTTAGGCTTGCATATGTTTCAATCGATGCTGTGTAAGCTGAGTTATTGGCCGTCGAAGTTATCGAAAAACGTGTTTTTGTTTACTTTGACTATTTTTGACGACTGTAGAATGCATTTTAGGGAAAAATTTAAAAAGATTTTTTGTTCAAAATAACCCAAAAAATGCCATAGATTTTTTTTCAAAAATTGCATTTTTATTAATTATTTATAAAAATTGTTAATAACTAATGAAGGCGCCATTTTCAGAGTTACTACCAAGCAATCTCCAATAACCCAAGATATTCGGATTAAGCGGATCGAAATACATAAGAAAAACAAGAGTAGAATCAAAGATCTCATTTGTCTACAAACTGTATGGATAGTCGCTGGAGTATTAGTATTAAACTTTAGTTTGAATGTTATAGTATTTGATAGTTTAGAAGTTACAAGCGTTTAAAGTAGACCCTTGAAAATTTTTGAAAATTTTGCTTTGATAGCGTATAATAATTGCAAAAAAATGATTGTTAGGGTCTGCTGGCTTTTTTTAAATTTTCATATTACAAAATCCGTTTGGGATGTCGGACCCAGAAAATGGTCATTTTTTACTTTATTTTATAAACAAATGAATAAAGTTTTTAAAAAACACCGAACGTCAAGCCCTTAGGCATGTTTTAAATAATATACCCAAATTTTGTCCAGATTTTTAAATCCATAATTTGATCACGATGTTTGGGTTGAAAGATTATTCATTTTTTGACTAACAATTATCGACTAAACATTGTTTACTCAATTAATATTTAAGAAATGTTTTTCTATTAAAAAATCATATCGTCAAGCCCTTCCTTATGTTTTCAACTATCAGTATGAATTTTGTTCAGATTTTTAATTCAATATTTTAGATATAATTTTTGGGTTGAAAGTTGCAGGTTCCTGTAATTTGGGTCCGACATCCCGTTAAACACGTAACGCTCTCCTTGTCAGTATCTTTAAGATTTAATATAAATATTTAATAGTAACCCTTAAAAATAATAAATAATATTTTAGAGATGAAGAGAATAAGAAATGAAGATTAAGTAATGTCGAAGAGAAGTAAAAAACGATGTATCTACCTGAGAAATGTCATTGTTACTCTATCTTCTAATGAGGCCGTCATTCGATTATACCTGGGAGGTGCTTACGTCGTTTCGTATTCACGGACACACTGTTGGGACTTGAAGGGAGGTGGGTGGTTTGAGTGGGGTCGGAATATCAAGCAAACCTCGTGCCAGACGTGCAGGGTAAACGTTCCACTTGTTTCGAATCGCGTTTTGCGACTCACTTTACTCGAGCTGCGAATTCACACACGCGCTCTCTGTGGCTTTGCGGGAAACGCCAAACTTGCCTGCTTTTCTACTTCCCAATTAAAATTAGCTCATTTATAAATGTCTTATTAATGACGTTACGCCTTGGAACAGAAGCTCGCAACTACGTTTTATTGCAGCATATAAATTAGAAATTCGGGAACGGAATATTAATGAGAATTATTATTAAAAACTATTTCCCAAATACACGCGTTTAATATAGAAGGAAAAAATAGTACGAAATAGGGTAACCAATAATATATTTCCTGACAACAAAAAATTTTAGTTACTTAGGTTCATAGGTTTAGGACGAACGTCAATAAATATTCATTCTCTAAATTATCTTTTAATTATTGCTTTAAATTCCATTGAAATATATCTATATTATTATCGCGCATGAATTCCTCGGTGATTATTTTAAATCACTTTTAAATTTACTTACGTTTCAGTAAAATATTCGTATGCAAATAAACCAAAATCGAGGGAGTCAACAAAAAATCCGTACATATCTGTTTTCTTATGCGCATATATAAAATTTATCACAAATCAGACCGTTTATAATATAATTATCCGAAACTCTGACGACATAATAAATTATGAATATGATTTACCCCGGTTTTGCCGAACGTATTTTTAGTTTTTCCGATATTTCGCGCGGATATCAGGAAACTTTTAAAGGCAAATTTTCCAATAAGTTGTACAGTACGTATCAGAAGGTATAACGTTATCCAGCCAATAAAATACAAATTAATTGTACCATTATAATTTACTAATATTTTCTTCCATCCTGATTTAAACAAATATTCAATATCGATACATCCGTTAGTTTATATTCCAATAATACGTGACAGTCAAACCAATGTCTCGATTTTGACGTTTCGCCAAATGAATATTTCAGTAATATACAAATGTTTATCCGACTATAACTTATAATTAAAATGTTTAACAAAAAATAAGGTATAGTTTTATCTTTAAAATACAAAAATAACAAAAAAAAACGTATTAAAACGTAATAATATATTTCGCGAGCATGAAAAATAATCCATCGCGTAGTAAACTACCCTTTACTCGTTCCATACCCTCCGTCACGCCTCCGCTCTAGAAAATTGGACCTCTTGAAATTTGTACCTTCGGAAACAAAAAAGAAATACGAGGAAGCCCCGTAGGCTATTTAAACTTTTTCTTCCAGCGGTTCCATCGATACTCGTTTTCCATTTCTATACGTTCGTGTAATTTTATACTTTGGGAGAAAGAAAATGTTCCGTCTCCTTTCAGATCATTAAATGTTATACGTTTCCTAAAAGAAAGCATTAATGAACTCGAAAATAATAAAGAAAAAAAAATGTATAATTAATCAATTGCCTAGTTTGATAATTTTCCAAATATTTTCCCGAAATCAAGAATAATTCAAGTTATCAACTGTTGATCTTTAGTAACTCGCGAAAACGATACCGCTTAAACCAAACTTCCGTATAGTTTGAGATCTCGGAGTTGAAACAATATTGTCATAGAGATTATCTACATATGTTATGTGCATATATATATATATATATATATAACATTACTTTGGAGAGTGGAGTGCATAGCTAGGTTATTGAAGTGTAACCACCAATTTTCCGAAAAGTGTCACAAATATATATATACGACACATTGTATATTAATCGAGGTAAATAACGACGTGATCGCAACGTGAATGTTTAGTTATTAATAAATTTGTATATCGGAGTAGGTAAAATTCAATTAAAAAATATATTCAAAGACGTTATATGAATAACATCGTAAACATTAAGACTTCAATATTATACGAGAGTTTCTTGTAGAAATGATGGAAATACAATTAAGTTTCGCGTCAATGCTGTCGGTGGATGGAAAAAGTATTGCGCCGAGTCGAGGAAAATTAGAATCTGCATCCGTAAATTAAGCCTGATATTTGCAGGATAAAATTTCGTATTTTCATTTACGAGGGCGCAGCCAAGTTTCTCTTACAAATATATACGCCGCGAGGTTGGCTACGGAACAACAAATATGACGAGCGCAACTTAAAACAGTCTTAAGAACACCAATTAAATGGCTACTCACTTTTCTCGTTTCTCCTGCGCTCGCCCGAAGACCCTGAAATAACAAGAAAGAGAAAATGTCTTGTAGTCTCTCCGACAAAATTGAACCTTATCAAATAGGATAATTATATAATATTTTTTTTATATCAAAGAACATCGTTTCAAATATTTACATTTTCAGGACTAAGAAAAAATAAACACTTACGACAACGTTTACATTGCCATTAGTTACATATTTATTTATCGTTCGTAGAATTATAAAATTAATATAGAGAACAATGTGTAAACAGTCAATAATAATAATAATAATAATAATCGTCACAATAATAATTTATAATAATAATCGTCGGCTATATTGTTTGAGTTAATTATTTTTATAATTAACCCTTGAAATTATTATTCGTATTTACAATGTTTAATTGACACGAGCATACGTTTTCGATCTCGTACCTATGCGTTCTACGACGCATCCCGTTCTTCTTTTTCTCGATAATAAAAAATGGCCTACACCATCCGAAGTGTCTCCATTAAAAAGTTTCTCGAATACAATTTTCGAGTACAGCGATAAGTCAAAGCTTGGTGCGCTTGGTCTACTTTACATTCTAACTACAATCCTCCAATGTTCTTCGAGCGCTTCCTTCTCTCATAAATCAGGAACTCGGTAGTAACGCGGCCAAAAAAAAAGAAAGAGAGAGAGAGAGAATTATTATTCATCCGGTTCCGTTTTCAAATATCGCTCGGGAGCATACGTACAACATCTACGAAGAGTACGACACATTCACTCTTCTTTTCGTCTAAGTTTCACGGAGAGGAGGAGAGGGAGGGAGGAGGAGGAGGAGGAGGAGGAGGATCAAACCGAACGATAACAGACACCGCAAGCTTTTAACCGCATTTGAAACTTTTCATCTTGCTCCCTTACACACAGATGCCATTCAAATGTGCATTCCAAGTGCTTCCTTTTTATTTGAGAATTAACCTCATTGGGAAATTTTTACTTTTTTTTTTTTTACTTTTTCGTTACTTAAAAAAGTTAAGAATTAGAGTGAACTCGTCAGAAAGTTTTATTAAATGTATTTTAATTAATGTAGATTTATGCACTATGAATTATTAATCGAGACATTTATTTATGATCGTGTAAACTTTCGAGGCGTGTATTTTAGGTGAATGAAGATGCTTTTCAATATCTTATCGAGTTTCATTATTCATCATTATCTTCAGTTTTATTTATGATCTCGAAGAATTTTACTGTTATTGGGATCGTATTCCACGTTGCGAAAAGAACGCACGCGTAAACACAATATTTCTACGAGATAAGTTAAATATTTTGGTAATAACGGATACTTTTACAATGTAAACAAGAAGGTTACTCTATTAGAATACTAATTAATACAAATGAGTTTTCAAACGTGTATAAATAACGTTACTGCACGGAGAGAAAAATTTCAGTAGATTTTACTAAAATTTCTGTAAATTTTAGTAACACGGTAACAGACTGTCGAACAGACTTATTCAACTTTTTGTCAATTTGTTACTTAACTTTCTACCAATTTTTACTGAGAAGTCATTTTTACTTAAAGCCCAGTAATTTCTTGCGTTATGGCTCTCTGTTACCACGTTAACGAAAGTTTACTAAAATTTACTAAAAGTTTTTTTCTCTCCGTGTAAACAATTAAATAAATCAAAACTACGCATCACGCAATAGTCACGTGTGAGGAAACTGCGTACACGACTGTGGTTTTATATAGAGTTGTGCACACTGGAGGTAATGTATGCAACTCTCGACCCAAAAGAAAGCACTTCTAGCGAGCCATTCGGCATTTTTTTTTCTTTTTTCAAAAAAAACCCGTATCACCGTCACTGCAGTTTCTCGATGTTCCCTCGAGTCTCATCGAGGAATTCGCGAAATCGGCATTTCTCTCTTTTGCACTGTGTCAAGAAACGACCGATCATTTATGCAAATCAATTTTCGAGCTAGAAAATCTACAAGAATTACGAGTCCCTCGCCCATTATCAGTCATTGTTTTCTCCGACATTCGGTATATCAAGCAGGATGTACATCGATGATTTGAGTACTGATTACAAGTACACGTGTAGTGGTGTCACCCTACAATTTGCATACGTAAAGCACCATTGATTGAATATTCTGTTTTATTCATTTTTTTTCTTTGCTTAATTCATCACGATGAGAAATTTGGTTTAGCCTACATTGAGACAATACATTATTTATTCGACGTATCGTTGACGCTGCAACGTCCCGTAAAAATTTTCGAACGCCATTGATTTAAAGGTTAATTTTGCTATTTTTGCGGGCACTGATAAATTCATTGGCTTAGCAATTCTAGGATAGTATCAACGGTTAGAACGATTTATGAAGCTTATTTATGGTAACTTTATTTCCACTCGGATTTATGACCAATTTATTTTTTCGATACACTTTGAATGCCTTAAAGTGAAATTGCAGCTTAAAACTAAAGAATAGTTTAATAGCTTGCCACGAGTTAAAAACCGGAAAGTTTTTTAACTGAAAATTACCCGGCTGTGTATAAGAAAGAATTTTATTACTCTTACTATATACACATTAAACTCTCTAAGATACAATTATCTAATTTTCACTTCCGGTAATTATATCGTTACTCATTGAAATTTTAGAATTATGACTGATTCGTCATCTGCATTTTTATTCCTATTACTGCCTTTTACTGTACCGATATCAAATGCATTCATTTTTCAGAATGATAATAATTGCACTTTTGATAAATTTCATATTTATTCGCTAATTAATCCCTTTGTGAGGTGTCGCAACAACAGTTGACAGTATCGTCAGAAGAAAAAATTCTTACAATCAAGACGAAAATCGAAGCGTGAAAACATCCATTCCAATGAGCAAAGGGATTTTGTTATTCTTTTCATGAAAGAATCATCGTTCGAGCAAGGAACAAAACTCAATTTCGTCATAATGAAAATTCTCAGTTCGAATCAACGATTCTCTCGTACATTCTATCTTTGAAAGAAAAAAACATTTCGAATTGGAAAAGAAAACCCTTTGACCTACAAACTTTATCCTTAACGCTTTCTGCTTCTTTAACGAGAGACTTTAGCCCTAGAAAAGAACATCACGCGCGGAAAAAAAAAAGAAGACAAACATATCGAGAGCGGCGTATAAAGAAATTTCTCGACTTGGTCTTGACAACACCGAGCTTCTCTCCAACATTCGGAAAATACTGTCCACATTTCCATTTTCATTATTTTCCTCTCGCGGTCGTGAATGGCAAAAAGGATGCACGCGTACCTCTTTGATCATCGTCGGAACGATTCTCGAATATAAGCCGATCCCTTGACAATGCGAAGGTGCGCGTAAAAGAGTGATTGAAGGTGCGCGCTCCAAGGAAAGAGATTCTGATGATTGCGAAATAGCATGCGGGCTAGCTCGAGCGTGCACGAGCGTCTTTTGTATAGGGCAATACTATTCACGACCCGAGACGTTTGATTTTTCGCGCGACAACCGGAAAAAGGATGTGTATATATATGTTTTTATTTTCTTTCGTGTACGTTTTACTCCAAGAGCGATATAAATGAGAGAACCTCGTTGACGGAAGGCGTTTACTTATGGCTTAATTTTTTATTTCGCGCTCGTTGAACGAACGTTAAGCTCTATTAATTAGTTCAAATTTACGAAGACGGGAGGAAGATCTAATTGATTACTTAGCTAAGTAAGTAATTAACCGTTTTCATACGTTCAATTTCAACGAATATACTGAGAATATCGTTATTTTCTCGATTAACCCACGTACTTATATAACGGGACAGCATAATCGTGCCGTTATTGTTTCGCATATATATACGTACACACACACACACACACACACATATATATATATATATATATATACATTCAATGGATGTTTCGAAAATAAGATAACGATATTTTTACGCGGTCGAAATGAAAATCTAATTTTTTTTTAATACCCGAGAGCTGCAGGTTTTAAGTACGTTTTCCCGTGTTACGTAATCTACTTCACCATCATTAATAATTATTACGGTGCGCGAAAAATGAAATGGTAATTAACCCTTTAATGCTCTCAAATGAACCAGTATAAATAGCATGAAATGAATTACGCCTGCAAAGCTTTCGTGAACCGTTAATTATACGAATCTAAAGTAAGATTTACAATCAGCTGTAACTGGTAAAAGTATTAAAGTAAATGGTATCAATTAACAAAAAATTTTCAAGATATATACGAATGCTGGAATATCAATTTTTTAACCGCTAAATTTTAGCTATATATAAAACCCTTGACTTTTTAACACAACTACGTGTGTGTGTGTGTACTGCTGTATTATTTAAATTGTAATTGTAAAAAAAATATTTATTATTAATGGTTTTACTATGTAATTTTAATTTAATATGAGGAACGTTTCGTTCGTCTTAGCGGAATTGCTACGGCACTTTTTTATAAAACCAAATAGATATCGTAAACAATTGAAAATTTCATTAATAATTACAAGATTTTTTTTATGTTATAAAATCAGACTATAATTTTTAATCGATGCGGACAGTAACATGTATGATGTCGTGAAGGTAATAACAGTCAGAACGAGAGCACAGTGAATTTCAAGAGAGTCAAATGTGCTGAGATGGGCAAAACATAGTTATAATAAAATTAAATAAATAAAAGTAAGATAGTGTATAATTATAAAGTAATAAATCCAAATTTGTATGTCGATCTGAAGAAAACCACTGGTAAAGAAAAACTTTTTGGAAAATTTTCATTATTTTTCCTAGCATTGACCTCCTTCAGACCGGACACAAAAGTTAACGTTCAATAAAAATATGGGAATCGTCAAGAATCAAAGTACTAAATACAGAGTGTACAGAACTATCCAAAATAAATAGTCGAGTGAACGTAATGTAAAACAAATAAAATGAAGTTAATACCCTGAATCTGAGTTATTAATCGATGATCGATTTGTTCGAACACGTCGCACTCGGCTCGAGTCAATTGCTTGAGTACGCGAGCTAATTATGTAATGACTTGGCTGTTCAGTTCGAGCTTGCATTATCAAACTTGCTGATTCGATGTCACGTACAGTCATCACGCACATCATCGAATTGCGTCCTCTCCCTATACCTTGCGCGCGACCGATCAAACTCGTCCAACTGCGTGGACAAGAGTCACCTCCTACACACGACGTAGAATTCGAATTTCAACCGGTTAATGATCAATGTCTTTGGAATTTAATGAATATTCATTCAGGTGTCTCGATTCAGTTATATGTATAGTTAAAAACGATATACGGGGGCGCGTGGTACGAGCTTTTTCGCGATTGAGAAAACGTTCAATTTACTCGCGTGGGTTCGAGGGAAAGGAGCAAACAACACCTGAGCCCTATTCCCGTGCAGAGTCACGTTTCAACTTAGTTTAAAACCCGCCCGAACAAAATTTGTTATATTAGTTCAGATTTATAGAATGACTTTCCTCGGCTTCACTTTCCAATCCAATATTTTTCGTTCCTCAAAACTTCTCTTAAAAGCACTGATAAGACAAATTGACCTTCTTTCCGTGTACAATATTCTCTATAATTTATTTTGCATTTTAACGTCCAGTTCGTTTCGTATACTTATATATACATACATACGCATTTATATCAGTTCTCATTGACGTGCGATAAACATCGAGCAATAAAAATACAGATATTTATTAATGTCATATTATTAAAAAATATATATCGATTTGTATTTATTACTCGATAAATAAAAGCATATTTGAATGAGGGCATTTGTTTAGCCCGATATATTATTTATACGTCAAATTTGTTAAAGTTAATTATCGCGTATTCACGTAAAATTGTTCAATTATTAATAACAATGTAAATGGAACGCGCGTGCAATTTACAGTATCGCCTCATTATAACAATTATGCAACAAAAACAAACAAAAAACAATTATATGTGTGAAACGCGGAGGAGGACGGGAAATTTTTTATCTATATAGGTAAAAGGCGAGACGCGTTATCAACGTAATATTTAGAAACACCTTAGCACTGAGCATCGACATCGTTTAAGTCAACCGGATCTAAGCTTCGCACCAAAAATACTTCAAACGTGAGATTAATGTCCGGATAACCGATCCAAAGGTTATCGATCACTCGAACCTCTCACCGTCTCTATCGTTCCTTTTTTTTGTGTTACCCCCAACGAGAGTAGATAAGGCACCGAAACTCGGGGAGATTCCCGGTGAACGCATATACAAGCCCAGCGCGCGAAACTCGCGTATAACGTTTTTCAAACTCAAGGGGGTGAAAAATCGAACTTTTCTCAACGTATATCGTGTTGTACACACGTCGACGTATATACACACGCAGCAGCGATTCACACAATCGCACGCGTTACCAACACGCGAATTGGAGCGTCGCGAGAGCTCTAAAAGCACAGTTTCGTGGGTTCTTCGAGATCAAAATCGCATCAAGTAGCTCGATGCGATAGCGTCTTGTCGACGAGTATAAGAAACCTTTAATATAAAGTTGTGCAGTGGCAAAAACCATCCAATTCTTTTTCTTCTCTCTACCTCTCGCTCTCTCGCTCTATTATTTGAATTTATATACCGATGAAAATGTCGCAAACAAATTTATTGTTATTGAGAGTCAGTCAGATAAATTACTAATAATAGAAATTTCCTATACTTACTTTGAGAGTTCATTTTATAAAATGAATGCCTTTCTTTTATATCGAAGAAATTTTTATCGCGTATAGGTAAATTATCGTCTTTTTGGTAAATATTAGAGGTTACTTATTAAAAGGAAAGTAAATGTTGCGAATAAAAATAGCGATAAGTGATGAAAATAATACGTACACGAGTGATTCGGTCTTCACGTATGCCTCGAATATATCAAATAAATCGATCGAAGATGTAAGAATCGAAGTTTTGTAACTATAAGTGATTTCACGTGACCTGCGAAATTCGATACATTTCATTTATAAACTTATCGAAAAATATATATTTGGTTAGAATTACACTCGTTTATACATTCCAAAATCAATTATATATAGTTTCGAATAAGACATTGGATACGAATAGATGAGGTAATAAAAATATGTATATATTCTTCGGTCTAATGCAATATAAACAAAAATGATCGTACATAAACTGGAGTGAAAAAAAAGGTACTGAATATAATACCATTAGGGCAGTCATTGATATACCGACGTAAACCCATAACCATTAAGATCAGGTAATCACCTCTCGAAGCGTAATAATTAACATATATATCCGTCCCAGATGATATAGATGAAGAATGGTTGATACATATAGATATAGATATATACAACGATGATAGTACATTAAGACCGCGCGAGCACCGTAAAATTTTTTAACCGTTTTGTCGCGGGCTCGTAGCATTACGCGCCGTTGACAGGGCAAACAGAGATAAACCGCGAGAGGCGAATAAATTTCGCCACGGGCGACCAGTTGTATTATCGCATTAAAGGGAGTCGTCGAGTGCGAAGGGAGGCGTCAATGCTACAGACCGTGGGCCTCCTCTCTCAAAGCCCTATCGCCGATTTGCATATTTCGTGCCTCCCCCCATCCCTCTCTTTCCCGCACATGCGACCACTCGAAAGTGATAGAGAGAGAGAGAGAGGGAGAGAGGGGGAAAATGCGTACAAAGCACGCGCGACCCGAGGAGAACACGCGGCCAGCGTATAACCGCCTAATTGCGCCGTGCCGGGCTCTCTACGTGAGAGCGACGGCCTGGAGAGATAGAGGCAAACCTCTCGGTGTGTGCCGGCTGCAAAGGTGTTTACGCAAACACGACCGGTGCAACGCCACCGAAATTGCGAGTCTCGCCGCGAAACTCTCGGTCAACATCGCTTCTGTTCTATGCAGTTCGTACGCCTCGCGTATATGGTTTCAAATCTTTCGATCATTTCTCCATTTGTTTTGCAGATGCGTTCTCAATGGTGTTGCCTCTATATATATACATATATATATACACGTGCACAATTTCACGGGATATTCAGGATGTTTGATACTCCTCTTGTTTCCCGTTATTATTCGTTTTTAAATTATATTATTCAAATACACGTGGAGACAAATGTTTCGGTGAAAATTACGATGTTATTCTGTGTACGAAAGACACTTTATACTAGGTTTCACAGGAGCAATCTACCAAATGTGTAGTAAATATTAATAAAATATGTAGTAACACTTTACTCATAACAACTTAGTAATTCTTATTATTTTCGTCAAGGATATGTCTCTCGATATGTCTCGATATGAAGGATATGTCCCTTGATCACTCGTAAGAAAGATGATCTTTACTCAAACTTTGTGTATGCGATTACCATCCGTTGAAGTATCAAGAAACGACGTGGGTGTTGCCCCAACATCATTATCTTTTTAAAATATAAATATAAATTAAAAGGAAAGAAAATATTAAATAAAACATAATATCTAATCGATTAAAAAGGAAATAAGAAAAATATCAAAGTTTAAAGGCCGCAAACACGACGTGCATAAGGTACGTTCAGGGCTGGGTTTTTCCTTTTCAATGTTCGAAAACGATCAGTAAAAAGAGAGGGGCACGGGGGGTGAGTTAAAAACTGAGACTTTACTCGCAGACGTTTAGTCAAATTAAGTGCATTTGTTTAAAAAGAAACAAACAAAAGATTTTGAAAAGACAAGCTGACGTTGGGATTTTTTTGTTTTTGTCTTCTGTGTTCAGGTTTTTCTTTTATTACTCGTTAAGACTCGATGTTGTCAAGTTATTTAAATTAAAATTAAAAAATAACCATTAATAAACATTAATAAAGAAACCTTTTTTTTAGCACGAGATGGATGCTCCACATTGAGGCTTGATTGAATGACCTTATTTCACAATTTAATCAAATTCATGAAAAGGTAACAAAATGATATCCTTTTACTTTAATTAGACCGTGACTGATTACACATTATAAACAATTAAATAATTATTAAAGAAATTTTAGATCGAATTTTAGGTCAAATTTTAAATTTTTCAATAATTTTTTTAATAAATTCAAAGATATCTCACTCATTTTCTGAATATTATGTCTGTTTCATCTTAGATTTTATGTAAACTTAATTAGAAAGTCTAACAATAATAAATAATTAGTCATCGCTAACGGATTAAAGTTACACTGAAAAAAATAGATTTTTGATTCAAGCGGAATTCTTCTTAAATATGCGTCAAACAGATATCTGCTTGATCTAATGCAATTATTTTAGAATCAAGAAGAATATGCTTAAACTTAAAATATTGATCCTTTTGAATTACTATTCCTTAAATTTTAAAAAAGTACGTTCCGCTTGATTATAAAAGAAACCGTTTGATTACAAAAGATTCGCATTAGATCAAGCAGATTTTCTGTTTGACGCATATTTAAGAAGAATTCCGCTTGGATCAAAACTCTACTTTTTTCAGTGTAAAATGATTCTCTTTTAAATTTTTATTATTTCCAATTTATTTGTGAAATAAGGCCTATTGAATCAAACTCTCCAATATAACATCTTTTCCCCTGTATTAATACATTTCACATATTTAGTTAAAATGTTTTAGTATTATTTGCATTGGCATACGTGTGTAAAAATCGAATAGATATTTTTTAAAGTTTAGTGTATCCGCTTGAAAAGCAATTTCAATCTGTGATTGTGAAGTTAAATAATATTAGACTTTCGATATTTTCGAAACTATTATACGCAAATATATTTATACAACAAATCACGAACACCCGTGCGGTGCCGACTACAAACTTTACCAATCTACTGGAAAATACACTTCGGCTGTCTTTGATTTTTTCAAATAATTCCAAAACAAACGTTTCAGACAGATTAACATTTTTTGTTTACAAAATGAACAATAAAATTTATAAGCTAATATTTGTAAAAAAAACCACTCGGAATACAAATTTGGACTTGGGAAAGCATAATGCCAAACTCCTAATTCGCGAAAAAAAATTCCGCTTTGAAATTCATATCGCGCAATCTTTAAACTACAGTTGTTAAAAATACGAAAACTAATAGTACACAATTTTTTGTTAAAGCTATACCGCAGTAATGTATGCAATATATATTCTGGAATTTCCTAGCGATTTAGGATTCAAAAGAAAAATTAAAATTATATACGCAATGAGTAAGCAGTAAATTACGTTACCCAAAATTGATGTGTACACACACACTCACACACACACACAGACACACAGACATAATGTATTTAAATTGCATTGTGCCAGTAATTGCTCTCAAAAAATTTCTCGTTAAGATACTGAAATTCACAAATGGATTCTCCGCTCAGCAGATAAATACCAAAGCTAAGCGGATTCGACCTCTTTCTACTTGCGGTAACTAGGTCTGCGTCTACCTCGTATACCTCTAAATGTACAATCTCGAGAAGACCAAAGAAATTCGTCTGTAGTCGGTGATTTTCTGGTGAGAAATGGCTACCTTGGGTTACGGCAAAATCAGTCCTCCTAGGACACATTGTATTCTCAAATGTCGATGACGCTCTTTGAAATACAAATAATTATCTTCTTTAGGGGGATGTCGGACTCGGAAAATGGGCATTTCTTATATTTCTCTTTAGAAATAAGAAAATTAATTTTTTGATAAATCCTTATGCATGCTTTATAATTATAATGATACCCAAATAAGATTTTTAAATTTCTAATTACGGTATATATAATGTTTGGGTTTAAAGTTTATACCTTTTTTATTCAAATTGCAATCGTCACGCTTCTTTTCATATTTTAAACTATACGTACGAATTTTTTGAAATTTTTTATTCAATATTTTAATTATAATTTTTGTGCTGTAAGATGTACATTTTTACATTTGAGTCCAACGTCCAGTTAACTAACGTAAATCGATCGCTTTATGCGGTATTATTATTTTTAACTATAAATGTCTCATTAAAATATTATCTAATATACGATTAATTACAAGTGCAGATTTTGTTACGTGGCGATAACAAAAAACCCTTGCAATAGATTACAAATATGTTAAATATTATATATATACATATAACTATCTCAATAAAATTAAGGTTGTCATCGGAAAGAAAACATGTGACTCCGCATAGTTCAATTAATCTTCTTGATTAAATTTCAAATCTAGATTCAATCTACTCTCACTCTCTCTCTTTCTCTGTACCCAATTTAGCCGAGTCGAAATTAAAACCTTATTCACGTATTAGAAGCGAGTAGCGTATAGTAACGAACGAATTCTTTATATAACTTGGTTTCCTTTAACGTAGTTAGAAAGTGGTGTCTGTTACCAGGGGATATTCGCTCTAACGCGGTTATTTCCGTTATGAAACGGAAATTTTGCGGTACAGCGGATGCGGAGGTGGGGTCAATTGCGCACATCTTCGCAACCAGGATTTCTCCTAGGCTCTCCGACATGGAATCTTATCGGAGTAATGCGGCGTCGCGTAGCGGGACGAAAAGTGGAAGGAATCCTCGGAGAGACATAACCATACCGAGCGGATAAAACGTGAGAGAGTTGATCGAAAACCATTTAACCACACTCGGTTCTATGGAAAGAGGTAGTATAGATAAAATAAGCCGCGGGACATCATTGCCTCCGTAAAGATTTCAATGCATTTTACAAAGACTCGAAGAAAATTTGAAATAACGTTTGTACTTCAATGGTAGATTATCCTTCTCTTTTATATACATACTTACAACTCGTTTGTTTCGAGTAGTCACTACGTTTTCTTGTTTCTCACCGTGGTTATATCGTACGTTTTATCCTAAAATGCCTTTTCCTTTTTACAGTGGTACGTGTAACGTTTTTTCAACGTTTAATTTATTAGCCACGATCATTACACGGAAGTGCCTTATATTTTCCTCATCGCAAAATATGTGATACCTCAAGAAAGTATATATTTTGACATAAAAATAAAATTTATGCAACTTAGAACTCGTCGAAACCTCTCCCTGAAATGTATGTATGGATGTGTGTATGTATGAAATCCTGTGATCAAAATAGCTCTGCTAATTTTTAATCGATTAAGCTGAAATTTAGGATATATTTATTATAATTATAGAAGTGTTTGGTCTTATTTTCAGCTGTATCGCTCACAAATTGTTAAAGATATAGAGCATTTTACAATTTCGTAAAATTGGTTTATGCCCATTACCTCCAAAAATACTATTCTTCCGTGGATAATGAATGCAGTCAAAATGTTTGTCTTAAAATTATAAAACTTTTTCCTATGCGACACTTTTTGATTCGAGCAATGTTTTTAAAGATAGGCATATGAAAACAATGAAAACATTTAACGATCTGCCTGGAATGTAAAAGCTTATATAAATAGCTTTTACATATTTCGGCCCCTCTAGTTTTTAATTTAAAATAACAGAAATTCCTGTGTGTATACGAGACTTGTGTACCATATGTGTTTTCTATGTAACTCTGGTTAAATAAATAAATAAATTTGCAGTGTAACGTTGTTATTTTACAAAACTTGAAAAAAATATTTACTTCCGCGTATAGACATTTGGAATCGTGTAGATCTGCAAGTGTCTGATGAAACATTGACCTTTTTCACTAGTTTTACCATATTTCCACTTTCTCCAATTATTTTCTGTAGATTTTCTATACGTATTGCTTTTTAAGTAGAACGAGCACTTTACATCTTAAATGTCGCAAAGTTTAATATGTTTAAAGAATTTTAGATTATACCACGAGTATCTTGAGGGACATATAGATATGTAAAATAGAGGTTGGATTTTTCTTTCGTAAAGTGAGATTTTACCGAAGTTAATCTGCAAAATGGATTGCGCAATTACTTGGGAAAAAAAGTGACAATCACTTTTGAAAATTATTTATTAGAATTTATAAATAAAATGAGACGAACAACTCGATCCGACATTTAAAAATCTATTTAGTAGTTTCAAAGGGTTATTCGTAACAAGCACCATCGAGTTTCAGAACTCTATTGAAACAAAAATTCATTCACTGATTTCACAGTGACTTCGCTCTCTAGTATGTGGGTCAAATGTAAGAAAGTTTCGCGTAAAATTTTGCCCGCGATATCTCTAACGATTCGGGAAGTACCTTAAGCGTATTACATACTCGGGTGTATACTTTGTAAGAAAGTACATATAAAAATATTGCAGCTCGATAATTCGCGTGAAGTTGGGAACGACGTTAATTGGTTGAACGCGTATCCGTAATTAACGATCCACTTAAAAAATTAACCGGACAAAAATACAAAAGGGTGTACGACGAAAAGAAGATGAGGAAGAAGACGAGAAAAAAAAAAGGAAAAAAAGATGATCGAAAGATATTCAAAAAATGTATCTGTCATAAAAGTTTTACAACTGACCTAGTTTACTTATTTCTCATTGAATCCCTTCGTGCGTACACAATATACACCGGTTAGCCTGCCAGAAAAATTTCGTACGAGCGAACGTTCCTTATCGTAAAAATGCCAATCCTCAGAGTCCAGAGAGTTTTAATATTCCCCACAAATATCGTCGATGTTTCTTCGGTGGAATAAAATAAAAATACTCGGTGAATCTTAGGTTATACTTACATACATATATATACATATATATTTCGTAATTCCTCTTCACGTTGGCTAGAAAACGCAGTGACTAGTTTGTCGTACACTCGGTGGTTTTGTATGTAACAACGTTTGGAAGAACTCGCAGATGCTAAAGTAATGTCCCTCCGATATTAAAGTCACGGGTATATAACCTTCTGACATTGCAGGTACAGCGTATACACATATATATTTCAGAGTGTGTGTCTTGAGGAGGTACGCATCTATGTAGACAAATAGCTATAGGTTACTTGCTAGATTCTCCTTTATACCTTCGTGTTTCGCGCCAAGTATATATTTATCTTTGATAAACTATCGCGCAGTTTATATACGAAAGACTCCCGCTAGCTGTTCTCCCTCTCGCAAGTATATGTTATATACTTGAGGGCGTCATTTACTTTAACGGTTGTGTCGTACGACACGCTATGCGACAATCAAATTTAACATTCCCTACAGAGCGTCTCAATTCTGTCACAGCCTTTTTTTCTATTCTTTTCCTTTTTACTTTTACTACGTATAACCGTCGAAATAAAAACATAAATGTCACTTTTGGCGTTTATATCGATAATGTACATATGTATTATATTAAACGACCTCGTCTATATTAACTGTAATATTATTAATTTTCTTCGCAATTATATCGTTATACGCATTATTAAATTACTTTAATCCATTTACTCGTTTAAACTTTCAGATATATATATATATATTAAATAGGCGTTTACCGTGTACATATATGCCATAATGCACGATCGCACATTAATTGTGTAATGTAAACATATATGTTATTTTCTTGTATTACATATACACATATACATACACATATATTGTATTACATATACTTATCTTTTTTTAATTAAAATAATGAACATCCATCACTTTAAGACCATGCCAATTGTACATTTAATTGCATTAAGAATTTAAACAATGTAATACGATTATCACTTTCCCTGTTACGTCGAGAATAAACATTTTGTTCATTTTGTAACCTGCCCAGCAAGATTTAATAGTATACAATGATTTTGGTCATGATCTCCTTCCACTTATTTCGTATACTGGCTATACTAAATAAATGGATGGATATTATGAATAAGTAATCCTTTTATCTTTTATTTTTTTTTTTTTTAACACTTCAGTTTTTAGTTTACGATTATTATGTTTTTCTTACTTAAATTGTTTTTTTTTTCATTATCAGATTTTAATTTTTACGAGCCCTATGCACAGATAATTTCATTTATCTCTATATAGGGATCACATCATTTTTTTGTATAATGCTTGTAATTTTTTAATTGGTTAAATAAATAAATAAGTAAATAAATAATCATCGTTTTGCATATTTACAATAGATATAATTTTTTAAATGACGATTAATCAATGTTTTTCGAGAACTTTTTTCCAACGACAAATTGTTTATTTTAAAAATAGATTACTTGATAAAATATATATTAGAAATTCCTTGTAATCGTTGTTTCTCAATGAATATTTAAAATCATTAATTAAACGCGTGTAGAACGGTGACATTTCTCAATGAGAGAATAATAAGGGAAATCAAATTTTATTTCATTCTTTCGTACGGGAATTATTATCGAAATACCATCACGAAGGGAGTATTTTAAATAGATCGTAGAAATTCCAATTTCTATCTCCTATGCAGATTCACATTTCTGCTTAATCAACATAATAACGATTATATATCTTGAATAAAGTTCACTTATTAAATGTCATTACTATATCGCACGTATTACGTATATATATTATATATACATTCCGAGAGGACGAATAGAAAATTGCTGACACGACCGATGCGTTACGCAGGTATAATATCTTGGTGAGAGCGCACCTGAATATCGCGGAGACTAATATTGATTTAGCATCCATGTACAATTCTTCTCAAACTAAATAAGTTTAAAAACGAAAATAAAAGTAAAGTACTGTCGTTCGGATATAAACTTCAAATTTAAATTAATCAAATGTATTTGAGTAGATATATATATATACATATATACATTCGTTTTGTGTGACAAAATCAATCAATTGAACATCGGGGAGTAGTTCTTTATCAACCACCCACCGGCCCCCCGAGTCTCTGGTAAATTGAATCCGTAATTTCGAACGCATTCAAGAACCGAATCATCGACTTCGAATCCCAGTCCAATCCCCCCATCGATTTCGAAAGGAGAAGGCGCGCTGCATAACCGAATACCTCTCGCTCCCTCTCTCTCTCTCTCTCTCTCTTCTCTCTCTCTCTCTCTCTCTCTCTTGCACACGCGCGAGCAACTTCAAGCTGAATGTATACGTATAACCAACACCTCTCTCTCTCTCTCTCTCTTTCCGAGGAAACTATATCGCTATCGTCCATAACACCCATATATACCAAGTGTGATACTCCGGAAACCGAGGCCCCCCCCTACCCCTCCTCCGTAGAGGTACTCGCCGGTCTGGTAACTTTCTCGAAACGGCCCAATCGAGGTCTTACAGGAACACGAAGGTTTCGCGATGCGCTTGCGCACCACCGCCACACCCAGGTGATGTCGTTGCGAGGAGTACTCATCTAAGCTGATTGCGGCTTAGACCACCGGTACTCCATCTCTCTGTGTATAACGAACTCCCTATTGCATTCCGTAAATTAACGACTGCACATATCCTATTGTCTTTTACATCCAATCTACCTGTGTCTTCTTCCTACTATCTCGATTTCAACTTTCCTACAATCCGTCGAATGTTTTTTACGAACTTTTGCGTCTTCGTAGATTGTATATCTATATAAACATTCGAGAGACTCATTTTTTGTTTCACACTGATAAATATATATGTATATTACGTATATTGAATACTCTGTTACATAAGTAAGGACGCACGTTACTAGCCAGGATTCAAACGTAGGCAATATTTAAAGAAACTAAGAATATGCAGTTTCAAGTCACAAAAGTATAGCCTAGTGATAGGAAAACTCTTTCCACAAAGTATTTTTAAATAAATGAAGTACTTAACTTTGAATTTCCTTTCCTTGAGATCTACTGCTTAAGGGGATGTCGCACCTTCATTTAAAATATACACTTATCGATATTAACTAATTTTTTTAATTTATCATTCAATTTGCATATCTGTTCAATTGTATAAATTAAGGCACATTCTACGCGATGTCCAACAATTGTGCGTGTGCTAAAAAAGTTTAGAAAAAATGAAAATTAAAAACTACGTTTGAAAAATCAAATACAGAAATCTGTAATCTGTACGAACTCGCCTTAATTTGTATTACGACTCAGTTGTCGATTTAATAATTAAAAAATTAAAAATAGTAACGTCTTACGACACGCGTCAACTCAAACTTTGTCGGATTAATTTAAAAATGTAACGCAACGCGTATATTAATTTAATTATTATCCGTATAGTTGGGTTTTAGCATTGTTTAGTACATCCTATTAATGTATAATGGGAGATACCGAGTAGTATCGACCAAAACCACTTTAGACTATACATATATATACACAATAAGTTTGTTCTCCTATTGGTCCAGAGGATATTTCGCCTCGAAACTCATAAACCATTGTAACAATAGCAAATCCGCGCAAAATACGAATAAGCATACGTATAATCGAACAAAATAAATTAAAAATATAGATAAATAGTTTGAAAAACATATTCGTTTCACCATCTTCAGGAAATTAAAACATTTGAGTTAACTCGGTTTTTACTTTCATCCTTCTTCATTAATTTTAAGTGTCACGTACACGTTTGATTCCCTTCTACTCCTTACCGCGCATTTTATCACTGCAGAATAGGTGCGGCACGATTCAACGGCAACACTATATCGAGTTACATTAACGCAAGTGCGCGAAGTTACGCGAGACAATGTGTATACCCAGGAGTAAGTGGTCCTGCCTGTCGCGGAACAAATGCAGTACCTCCCTGGATCTTTTGTTTCAAGCCCAACGCAACGCGCAATCGTATATAATTAAATTGTTTGCATCGGTTAACCGGTTAATATTATTCATTTTACCATCTACGAATTTGTATATTTAATTCTACATTTTCACTGTTCAAATTATTTAATCAGGACCAATGTGTTGTTTGTATTTTAAATAAATAAATTGGACACATCAGAGGTTTATTAAGATCGAGCACGACGTATAACTGATATTATCTATTTGACAATTTTTTTATTTGTAAAAGACGTAAAACCACTAACTAAATATTATAAAAGATAAATGCAGCCTAGAGTATCACTTTATGCGAATCTAAGATCAGATTTGAAATATTTTTTTATCAAAAATTAAGTATTAGTAGGTTATATCTAAGAATATCGTAATACTTATACGAGGAGAACATCATATATGTTTGGGAAAAAAATCGTGAATTAAAAAAGTTTTTTCAAAATTCCAAAAAAGAGACTTTACTTTAAACGCCCTGTAACTTGTATCAAATATTAATCACCAATTAAATATTAACATTGTTATTAAAGTTTAATGTAAAAGCTGAGATAAAAGAGATATAATTTTTTTAAAAGATACGTTCAAATCCTTTAAAATTACAGTCGAATTAAAAATTGAAAGAATTTAGCTAAAAAAATCAATAAAATTTGTAGTGCCCAATTTTCGTTAAAATTTCTTCTAATATTTAATTCAGCTATAACTTTGCTCCATTTCAACGGATTTGAGCATACTTTTTATAAATTATATCTATTTTATCTCAGCTTTTCGTTAAACTTTAGTTTGAATGTTATTATTTGATTATTATAGGAGTTACAGGGCGTTTAAAGTAAAGTCTCTTCTTTTGTTAAATGTGCGTCTCGACGAAAATTATATTATTATTTTTCGTAAAAAGTACTGCGTAGTATAGAATAAAATTATAGCGTAGAAGACGAACAAAATGAAGTTGATACAGAATAATCCAAAGTAAATGCAACGATATCGACCTCCCAGTACAATATAAAAGCACTAGTTCGAATCGGTTCATTCGCGCTCTTCCTATTTTTCCTACAAAATTACTTTTCCTTCATAAAGTTTCTTGAAATAAATTAATTTTTACATTTCGATACGCTGCTTTCGGTGTGCTGCTGTAATGGCCATCTTTGAAATATGTTATCTGAAAGAAAACACGTTAAACTGGGAATTCGTTATATATTGTCTCGATATTTGATAAAAATACCTTTTTGGGTACAAGCAACAACGATGTAAGGTACGTAAGTGATAGTACTATATTAGTCACGGGAAAAGAAATTATTACTGATGGTGCAATAGCCATCAATAATCAAGAGTTTTGGTTCGAATATCAAACAATACCTAATTCTGATTTCGCTAATAGATCTAACAAGATCGAAGTAGCTTTTAAACTTAAAAATAGTAAACCAGGAAAAACTTCTGAACAAACGAAATAAACTTGCATATTCATATCATCGTTTCATCTGTATGAAAGATATCCATGAAAAAGAATTCATTGTGAAATATTGCGAGCGCGATTCGACTGGTCAAGTCGTAGATGATCAATTCTCTTCTATTTATCTTGACTTACTGTTATTTTCGAAAAAGATTTGTAACGGTGCATTGTTATGACATTTATTCAAATGTCTAGTAATTTAAAGGCCCGTTAATTTAAGTAGCCGACAATCAGTATTTAAATCTGATTATTCGTCATATTCCTAGAAATATGTACGCGAGACGAGGAATTACGCTAATCTTATTAGTTCTCCCGATATAAATACAATTATTGGGAGTCCCTCGCTCTCACTCGTTCCCGGTTCGTTGGAAAGGCCATTCTTTTTCGAAGAAATCACCAGGTAATCCTGCTCAATACTGGAGATTGAAAGGCGAAACTCTGGATCCAAGAGAACACGATTGGTGGAAAAGTAAAAAAAAGGGTTTCGATCGGCGTACCTCCACGAAATCTACGGGACGAGTCGAGCCATCATTGGGAGCAGACTGTTTAAAGTTAAGTTGTTAAAATTCTTTCGTAGCTACAACGTAATATTTAGATGTATATAATGTGCGCGTGTTTATCAAATCAATGGGAAAATATTGATTTTAAGTGTCGTCATTTACCATATCAATAAAGATTATAATCGAGACCCAATACTTTGTAATTATCGTGACGTGAATAAATTATATACTATTGAGTAGATTGCACGTGAATTATTCTTGATTGAATGCCTACCTATATTCTTAAGAGTTTGATTATTTTATATTAGAAATAAAAAAAATCTTACATTGGCGCCCAACAGTTGGATGCAAAATTTATATTTTGTAGAACCGTTATCAATTTCATATCATGTATGGCATTTAATGAAGAAATAATTTATATTAGTAAATCCGGTCGAAATTGTAGGCAGCGTTTTAATAATTATAATATTTCTGCGAAAAGAAAACCAAATTTGACGACATCCAACATGCCGATTTTTGCGAGAGACGAAACGAATCTGAGGGAATCAAATGAGTCACAATCAGAAAGAGCAGAATTGGATCGTATGCGTACCGAATTAAATGAATTACAACGACAACTTCAAACTGAACGAGAAGCTTTAACCGCTCAACGACAAGAATTGCAAAATATGACACAACAAAATCTTAACCAGCAACAACAGCCAATTCGAGGAGCTGCTCCTACCGCCTCAAATAATGATCCGACAAATATGCCTTCGAGTTCACATCAACGAGCTGAGATTGGTGCGGTTGTAAGTAACTTACAAAATCTATACATAGATGCGACTATACCGAAATTTTCGGATGAAATTTCTGCAAACCCGCATGAATTTTTAGAAAGTTTAGAGAGATATTATATATTAAAAGGAATACATGATGACAAGAAATTATTATTTGTACAACATGCATTAGAAGGGAAAGCGAGATTATGGTTAAATTTAAAGGGGAATTTTAATAATTTCGAAAATTTTAAAGTGGCCTTTCTCGGTGAATTTTATTCGACTCCGATTGCAATTAAATTTAAAACTAGATGGTTAGCGCGCAAATATAAAAATCAGGAGGGTTCATTTCAGACATATTTTTACAAACAAGCAAAAGAAGCTAATTTCTTTATTCCAAAACTAACAAATTATGAAATAAATTATTCCATTGTGCAACAATATCCGCTTTGGGTTCAGGAAGCGTTAGCCTGCGTTGATTTTGAAAACTCGGTAGCAATTAGTCAAACACTCGCAATATTAGATACGATTCAAATAGAAAAACAAAATGGAAATGAAAGAAAACAACTACATAATCATAATTATAACGAAAATATTGCTCGTGTTAGACAGATAAGCATAAATAATCAAACTAGACCAAGAAATGCTTACTCATATTATGATCGTAATCGCCCGCGAATAAATAATACGTATTATTCGCACGAATATACGCGTAAACAACACCAAACACCGTATTATCAACACTCTTACCAGCAACCATATCAACAACAACAATATCAGCAACCAAATACTTATTATCATCAACCTTATCAACAATTTCCACATATTAAAAATAATTTTTCACTACCCGATACACGTTTTCCACCTCCAAATTTTTCTGTTAATAGCCAAACAAATCATCAAAATACACAACCACAATCAAATAATTTAAACGAGAACTCGACACGTTGAATGTCGGTCCGACGGCGTGTCGCAATTCATTTGATTTTATTGAAGATCTTTCTAATGGTATAGACATAAAAATGGACCCGAATTTAAATAATAAGAATAGTAAAATAGCGAAATGCCCGCATATATTAATAAGTATATTTGGACTTGAAAAATGGTCATTGATCGATTCAGGTAGCCAAGTAACAGGTATATCTGAAGACTTTTATAAAAAAATTAGCGCAAAAAATAAATTATTAGAATTTCCGGTGGCCAATACAATAGTTTCGACAGCAATCGGAAAGAAACAAACCTCTATAAAAATACAAGTTTATTTAGAATTTAGTATTAATGAAATCAATTACAAAAATTATCATACATTTTTAGTAATACCTTTTTTAACTAATGACGTTATACTTGGAAATGATTGGAATATGAAAAATGGCGTTTGTCTAAATTACGAAGAGAATTACATTAGTATAACAAAAATGCGCGTTTCCGATAAATCTATGTTGTTTGAGCGAACACTTTCGGATAAATTAGTTTGTCTTGAAAACCAGAATCAAACTTTTATTTATGTGTTGAAAAAAGAAGAATTATCATTTAATAAATTGAAAATTAATAATTATAATCAAACAGACAAGATTACGGTTAATAATACGAATACAAATGAGTGCTTAAATTCAAACGACATAGAATGTATATATGATAAAAATAATATAAATTTACATAATGATAATAATAAATTTAAAGATACGCAAAATCTTAGTTTAAAAGTAAATTTATTTAATAATGAAATTTTTAATCAATATATTGATGAAATAAATAATGAAGCGAAAATTTCGTTGGTAATTAATGATTTGGATTCTGAGAAAATTAAGCTGATTTCCGAGAACGACAGCCAAAATTTATCCGAGAGCATTCGATCTGTTGCGGATTCCCTTACGACATTAGATAAGGAACAGCAAAATATAGTATTTAAATTATTAGATAAATATAAACAAATTTTTTCAGATAAATTAGGAGGCGTGAGGGATTATGAACACGAAATACGACTGATAAAAGACAAACCTATTATAAGAAAATCTTACCCTGTCCCACTAGCGTTGAGAAATCAAGTTCGCGAAACAATTAAAGAGATGGAAAAAGCAAATATAATAGAAAAATCGACTAGTGCTTATTGCAATCCACTCCGCGTAGTAAAAAAGAGTAATGGCCAATTAAGAATTTGTCTCGATGCAAGGTATTTAAATGAAATAATTGAGGACGATCACGAATCGCCGCCATTAATAACTGATCTCCTTCAAAAATATCCTAGCGCAAGATTTTACAGCAAAATTGACTTGACAAATTCTTATTGGCAATTAAACCTTCATAAAAAATCACGACAATTAACTGCATTTCTGTTCGACAATACACAATACCATCATATTCGCGTCCCTTTCGGTTTGAAGACTGCTGGGAGTGCATTAATACGCGCTCTTAAGAAAAGTTTTGGTAACGAAATTGACAATCGAATTTCAATTTACGTCGATGATATTTGTATTGGGACAGAAACGTTCGACGAACACATCCGTTTATTAACATTTATATTTGATAAGCTATTAGTGGATAATTATACCGTAAAACTTAACAAGTGCGATTTTTTTAAAGAAAAAATAACATTTCTCGGTTTCATTCTTTCATCATCGGGGATTCATCAAAACCCCAATAAATTAGACGCAATATGTAAATTCGAATATCCACAAAATAAAAAACAATTAGAAAAATTTCTGGGTATGTGTAATTTTTACAGGCGATTTAGCTTTAAGCACAGTTACTTTGTTGACGAATTTCGCGATTTATTGAAAAAAGATGCGACTTGGGAGTGGAGGGCGCGACATAGCAAAATTTTCGATGAAATGAAGGAAAATTTTAAGAGGGACGTTTGTTTAAATCATATTCTACCAAGTATTCCATTCAGAATTCAGACTGATGCGAGTAATCATGGTATAGCCGGCATTCTATATCAAATTGATAATAATAATGATCATCGAGTTATTTCTGCTGTAAGTAGATGTTTAACAGTAGCCGAAAAAAATTACACCACGACAGAGCTTGAACTTTTAGCCATTGTCTACGCAATAATCAAATTTAGAGATTATATAATTGGCTCAAAATTTAAAATCATTACTGACCATAAAGGATTAACGTTCCTACACTCTACTAGGTATCATAATTCGAGGTTAATACGCTGGAGTTTATTGCTCCAACAATATCAATATGAAGTAGAATACTGTCGCGGTGTTGACAACCAAGTCGCCGATTTCTTAAGTAGAAATCCGCAGGGAAAATTCATTGAAGAAAATCACGATAATTTATTAATTGCATCCTTACACAAATATTTTAACTTTTCAAATAAAATTATGTGTGAAACGCCGTTAGTTATAATGTCATTGTATGATGATAATAAATTCTTAAATGTACAGTTAAAAAATTTAAGTAACTTACAAATAAATGATAAAAAAATAAAACAAATGATTGATGAGAAATGTTATTTGAATAAATCAGAATTTTATCAATATTATAAAAACATTCTTTTTCATCGGAAAAATAATAACAATGTCGATCAATGGCAAATTGTAATTCCAGACATACTTAAAGAAAAATTAATTAAAGAAGTTCATGAAAAATTAGGGCACGTAGGCGTTTTCAAAACTGCATCCTATTTAAAACATTTCTATTATTGGCGCGCGCTGACAAGGGACGCGAAACGTTTAGTTGCAACGTGCGACACTTGCCAAAGAGTAAAGCATTTGACAATTTCTATGGAGGGAGGATATCAGATGGTTTATTCAAAAGAACCTTCAGACCTGGTAACTGTCGATTTCTACGGTCCCTTGCCTCGCGCACGGGGGGGTGTAGAATACATATTCGTTATTTTAGATGCATTTTCAAAATACGTTTGTTTATACCCAATGCGAAAAGCTACAACGGACGCTACATTAAAAAAGATTTTGAATGATTATATACCGCGTTGCGGCAAACCAAAGCGAATATTGAGTGATCACGGATCGCAGTTCACGTCGGCAAAATGGAAAACTGCATTAGAAGCCCAAGACATAAAAGTAATATATAGTTCGATAAGACACCCTCAATCTAATCCGACCGAAAGAGTAATGAGGGAGATCGGTCGATTTTTTCGCACGTTTACTAATCAAAAGCACACCGGATGGGCAAATTATTTAGGAAAAGTCGAAAACCTATTAAATATAACTACCCATTTTACTACAGGCTTTCCTCCGCAACAATTACATTTCGGTAAACCGGTTGGTGATGAGGTGCAAAAGATAATAAAATTCCCCGAGTCGGCCTCTTTGAAACAAGAATGCATGTTAGACTTAGCACGTAAAAATATCGAAAAAAATTTTAAAAGACGAAATAAAAACCAACAATCCATCTCAAAAGTACAACTTCATGTTCAAGACCTTGTGTTGTTAAGAGTGAAACATATATCAAATGCACTGGATAAAATGACACATAAATTTTTCCACTTATTTGTTGGTCCATATAAAATCTCTCAAATTTTACAAAACAACGCGTACAGATTGATAGATCCTCAAACGAATGAGGAAATTGGTATTTACAATCGCGCTAATCTCCGCAAGTATTATTCAAGCGAACGTAGATAAATAGAGTTTAAGATGTAAATATTGTATATATGGTATATAAGGGCGATAAATATGTTTTAGACGAGCGTTAAATATTAAAACTTATGATTTAGAATTGTATTAATCGACGAAGTATGGTAATATCATATTCAGTTTGTATTATATAAATGCGTTATGTATATATGTGTATTTATCATATATAATTATAATATGTATAGATATTTAATGTAAATATTATTAGGTTAAAATAAAAAAAAAATAAAAATTTTCAAGTAAAAGAAAACAAAAAAAAAAAATACTAGCGTGAAGCACAAATGGTTCTTACAGCGTTACAACCATTACGTATAGTTCGCGAACATTGTAAATAATTAAATCTGCAGATTAGATTAAGATACGTTAAAAGTAATGACCTTTAATTTTAGTAAAATAATTGTAATTTGTAATATCACATTGTGATACGATTTAAACGAACCTCTTTAGCGAATTCTGTTGTTCTGTATAAGAAACTGGGGTTTGTAGTAGAGATATATATAAAAAAAAAAAAAAAAATACAAATAAAAAGAAAAAAAGAAATGGAAAATTTTTTAATAGTCGGAAAATTGTGAAAAATGGCGGCACTTCAGATCAATATGTTTTCCGGTATAAAGTATGTATGAAGATGTCCTGTTGTGGCTACTCATAGAATTTGAGGGAGATAATGTAACGGTGCATTGTTATGACATTTATTCAAATGTCTAGTAATTTAAAGGCCCGTTAATTTAAGTAGCCGACAATCAGTATTTAAATCTGATTATTCGTCATATTCCTAGAAATATGTACGCGAGACGAGGAATTACGCTAATCTTATTAGTTCTCCCGATATAAATACAATTATTGGGAGTCCCTCGCTCTCACTCGTTCCCGGTTCGTTGGAAAGGCCATTCTTTTTCGAAGAAATCACCAGGTAATCCTGCTCAATACTGGAGATTGAAAGGCGAAACTCTGGATCCAAGAGAACACGATTGGTGGAAAAGTAAAAAAAAGGGTTTCGATCGGCGTACCTCCACGAAATCTACGGGACGAGTCGAGCCATCATTGGGAGCAGACTGTTTAAAGTTAAGTTGTTAAAATTCTTTCGTAGCTACAACGTAATATTTAGATGTATATAATGTGCGCGTGTTTATCAAATCAATGGGAAAATATTGATTTTAAGTGTCGTCATTTACCATATCAATAAAGATTATAATCGAGACCCAATACTTTGTAATTATCGTGACGTGAATAAATTATATACTATTGAGTAGATTGCACGTGAATTATTCTTGATTGAATGCCTACCTATATTCTTAAGAGTTTGATTATTTTATATTAGAAATAAAAAAACCTTACAGATTTCAACAGAGAAATTAGACTTGGATCATCTTGATTTGGAAAAATTGGAGGATATACAACAATTATCGTAAGTAAATGCAGATAAAAAGCCTAATTTATAGAGGTAAGAGACAGAGTAATTTACGAACACTTCAAATGAAAAAGAGACCGACACGTTGAATTTAAAATATTATTTAAGGACCAATATGCACAAAAACGGCATTGTCGATATTGAGATCGAAACGAAAGTGTTGCGCAAGACTTTTTATAGATAGCGTTATAATATCGATACTCGGAGAAGAGCTGGCGATGAGAGACATAGACTCGAAGCGGGAGCATTAAAAGGAAGCAATAATTTAAATAGCCAGGATAAAAAAGCCTCTTTTTGGGTGATGTCGCAGTTATAGAAGGGAATACCATATTCTCCGCATTATCTAGATTATTTCTCTAACTGGTAGAGAGAACAGTCGGATCCCCCTAGGGACCAGCTGGTGGTAAGAACTCCAACCAACCAGAGTGCGACGTGTTTTCACCCGAAGTCGCAAGTTTTAAGAAAATAGAAAATTTATCGTTTGCTAAAGATTATTTCGATATATAAAATTAATCGGGCATTTTTATAGTAATTGATGCAAGCATGGACGTGACAGGAAATTTTGTTTTAATAGCGTATAACTTTTGAAAGAACGATTATTAGAATCTGCGGCTCCGGCTTTCCTCATATTTTATATCAGAAAACATATCCTACAAGCTGGGCTCGATCCGTTTCCCAAACATATCCTCTCCTTGTTAGTGTATGAAGTCTGCACAGTGAATAACAATATTTAGTTGGTTATACAGTCGTCCCTCACAGACGAAAGATCAATCAACTGTGAAAATTCCGTTTGATCGCGTTAACGAGTTAATACAAAATAAGTATTGATATATAACAATCCAAGATTAGTCGAATGACACCGTACAGTAGTGAGTGTGGACGCATCTCGCGACATTCGTCGTAATTAGACAGTAACAAAAGTTTGGCCATCAGGGAAAGCCAAAGGGCGAAATCAGTTCACACACAATACCGCACTCGAGCGGCCAAGTTTCCAAGCGCGCTACCACTCTCCCTTGATGAATTTATCATTTTAAGACTTGGCGAGTATTTAACTCGTTTGGCTTGGCCGGTGCCCCACGAATCTTGTCTCCGCCTCCTCAACTGTCCCTCGAGGATTTATGAGGAGAAACTGCAAAAGCACCGTATACCTCACCAAGAGTAATTAGCCCACCTCGAGTCTTATGAGGTTCAACCATCTTCTCGACGTATTGTAAGATTTTCGATTGTTAACAGCCTCTAACTTTATATCTCTTTAAACGATACGTTATTTAAACTGATAGTACATTTATTTTTTTATTTATACATCGTATTCTGCAATAGAAATATCGATTGTTTATACACCATTCCTTAATTATTATATACTCGCGTAAAATTCAATTTTTGTCTTATTTTGATTTATTTATTTATCAGCTTGTAAACAAAGGTAAAGTTACAATCTGACCCACGAAAGATACAATTAAAATTAGTTACGGTAAAAATATAATTAACGATTCAACGATTTTAGTATTTGTTATCTCGATAAACATTTCAAAACAAATTATTTGCATTACCAATGTTATTTTAACGAGTGACATTTCATTTCGTAATTAAGATACATCGGTATAGATTTAAAAAAAAATATTTGGACTCGTTAATACGTGACTTATAAAGTATGTAAAGAGTGATCGAAGCTTTTATTAATTAAAAGATGCATTACGATTTATCATTTTTTATAGTAAAAAATCAATTATCCCAATTTGCATACTCGACGTACAAAGCTATTACGTAAAAGGATAAAAGCTTCCATTAACCAGAATTTTCATCAATTATTCAGATTCAACGTGCTTGTATACAATAATCAAGCATTAAAATTAAATTGATTATTACTAATTAAGAATGCAATGATGTAATTTATGAATTTATAAGGTATTGCACTGCACGCATTGCGTGTAACGATCAATCAACAAAACGAACAACGGATCGATTTGAAAAAAAAAAAAAAATTAGTCATCTAGTAATAACAAAACCTATATTGAAATAACAAAAAAAAACACGAAGAGAAATATTATAAATGGTAAACACCGCGTTAGCTCGAAAATACTCGGATTTTTTTCTTTTCATTTCGTCTGTACGCCGTTACGCAACATTTCTATTCGGCAACTATAGAGACAAAAAACATCAGGGAAGAAGGAAAAAAAAAACACGGCAGAAAAATCGCTGGCAGTCACGTCCAAAAATATCAACAACAGCCGTACTTTGTGTTTTCAAACCGGTCCGATCTGCATATATATATATATACCGCGTCAACCATGCCCTGTTCATAGAAACGATCAACGAAGAGTCTGGCCTCGGATTACAAAAGGCTCGCGGATCGCCGCAATGAACCACCTCGCACTCTTTCTCTCTCTCTCCAGTAAAGTAAATATATGTATATACATCTCTATATGTACGGGTGGGATGTACGTGTGTGCGTGAGGTTGTGCGCAGATACACGGAAAGTGGACAATGGGTGGTAGCGAATCAGCCTCTCGTTTTTCATCGATTTGGTAATATCGTTTAGTTACCGTTAAGCCGATAAACGCCCCGAGGGCCATTCGCTGCTATCGGAATTATGATTCTTCTCCCCTTTCCCTCTCTCTCACTCTCTCACTCTCTCTCTTTCCCACCAGTGAGCTTTTGATGAGCGAGGAGCGAGGACTTTTTTTTTCGACGCGTCTCGAGTGCATATATATAACGAACCCATTCAAAGTTGGTTTAATCCGCTCGTCGGGATCAAGGGTATTCATCGATACCGACCGTACTCTCTGCGCGCTGTGGTCCAAATGGAAATAAAAGGTATAGGAAGCACACGTATACGCGCCCCCTCCGCATTTGTGTGTTACTGAGGTAGTATTTAATTAAGCGATCTTTGGGCTCTACAATTGGTTATTTCGGAACGTTTAGTTCGTGCGATCCAATCGACATATTAAATATATATATATTAGTATAGCTCCCCGTGTGTGATTTTCTTCTTTTTACATGTTTTTTCTCCTCACTTTGAAGCACAATAACTTTTGATGTTTCTATTATAAAGAAAAAGTTATTGTTTAATATACTATATATATATATATATATTGAAAATATCATGATGCTTGACAACATTGCAAATCTTATTTAGCGAATGGTTAAGTTTCCAAAGGAATCCAAGTTTGTCGGAAAGAGGATAAACTAGTTTAACGTGAATTTGGAAAACGAGTTGTAACTTTCCTTTGAGTACCATTAGTTTTTGTATATCTTTTATGTTTACAGAATGTATTTTTGATCTTCCGAAACTAAAAGTACAAGCTTGATGAAATTTTTATATTTCGAGATTGACGTTACTTTTAAATGTATATGAACTCAAAGATCGCTCATAGTTTAAAATTATTAGGTAAAATGTTAATTAGATATAATAATTATAGTGCCTATACGTTGAAAATAAATATTTTTAATTAGTTGTAATACATTAATGTACTTTTAAAAATTATTTATAAATGATAAGGGAATATCGAAGATTTTTAATTATATTATGTACACGTAAACGTGTCATCCGTGGTAATATTTTGCTTTGCAAAATTTTAGTATTCAATTCAAACTCGAAAGAGTAATAGTTTTTATTTATGTGGAAAGCAACGCTTTTATTTAGAAAAACTTTAATAGATATTTTATTACAATAACCGGGATATCAAAGCCAAGTTTTATCCTCCTAACCTCACCGACTTCGAAGATTACGTAAAATTAGTTCTAAAGAAAAAAGGAAGTTAATTTATGTAAGTCTGAGAAAACAGTCTCTTGCCTTTATTCATAATCAATCTCTCTTTAAAATTTGATGGAAAAATATTGACTAGTTTTCAAGGAATCCTTTACCAAAAATCTTGTCATGGCTTTTAATTGAACGAACGTTTACCTATAACTTCAAATTGCACAAAATTATCGTAAATTTTGGTAAGGGATTTCTAGAAAAGCAATCGATATTTTTCCGTCAAATTTTGAACTAAGGTAGATTATTAATAAAGCAAGGGGATTATTCTCCTCAATTTGCGTACAAAAAAAGTTATAGTCCTTTTTTTAAATAAAAACTAATTTTCTATGACTTTTTTTGGTAGAATTAACGATTGCTTTAACAAGTCAATTTGATTGTCTAATTGCACAACGTTTCGGAGACATATTTGTCACCATCTTCAGGTGCTAAACTTTATTAATAATAATTACTAATATTGAATACATAATGGTCAACAACAAAAAGATTTTTACCTTAACATTACACAATGCGTTTATCAACTTGTCATTAATTCACCCTGTCATTTTGTATCTATAATTAATTACAATAAATTATTAATTATTTATTATAGCAACAAGAATGAATAATTAATTAACTAAACACTCACAGAAGCTGGAAAGCAATAAGAGTCACATTTTTTCTTCCTTTTCATTTTAATTACAATTAATAGTCAATTAAAACTCGAAAATTAAATAAATTAAGTAAAATTAAATAATTTAAATAAATTAAACTAGTAAACAAACAATTCCAAATGAAATACAATATAATTTTCTATGACTTTTGTTTATACCAGATTGAATCCCTCTTAAAACAGAAATATGATATATTTGATAGTTTATTAGCTATATAGGTATATCTGAAAATCAAAAGATAGTAATCTACTTAATAATGCAGAGAAGCTTCTTACGTTTAAGTGCAATCGTTCTAATATTGCAGTAATCCACGTGTAAGATAGGAATACGATTTCCTAGATGAAACTTATGGAGGGACGTTAAATCTAAACTGCCGAAGGGATTTCTGGTAGATGGACGTAATCGGAGTAATCGTTTAGCAGTGCGGTCGAGTGCCCGTAAGTGCTATTGCTGGCCGAATTCAATTTCTAACCAAGGCACGCGTGAACGTTCTTCTTATACATCGGGAAATCGATGCTACACACACTCGTACATTTGCATCGTCTAACATTTTTAATAAATATTAATTTTTTCTTTTTTTTTTATTCGAATATTTTTCATTTATTATTAGTACAGTAATATATACAGCAGTATATATACATTCCATATATTCGAAACAAACAATAATATTGAACTATTTTATTTAAAATTACGAGGCACAAAATAATATTATTTTAAAAATGCTGTAATCATTTATATTAATATTATTTTCTTTTTAAAACCTACAATTAGTAAAAAAACTACAAATCCGTAATAAAAAAAAACACTAAACTAATAATTCCAAGTGTTCATTTTATTTAAAATCAGAGAGAACTTTAAAGTTTTTAACGTAGTACTAAATTTTCATCCCTATATTTACGCGCTCGTACGGATCGGAGACAACGGTCAAAAAATACAGAAGTAAATACAAGAATGTCGGACAGGCTGCACATATAGGTCGTCAAATTAACTTTTCAGTGGTCGCTGATTACGAGTACACGTAGTATATATATATATATATATATACATATCCAATGTCGCAACCGCACATTACGTGCAAAGTTTCAAGGGCTAATTTGACTGCGCGCACGTACACATAATTACATCGTTTTCCGGCAGTTCAATTCCAAATCGGCTCACCCCTTCCTACAGTTTGATGCTTATTCTTGTAACTGGTCGCCATAGATGAATATTTTCAAACATGAATATACACACGTGTGTGTGTGTGTACAGGTATATGGAAAGATAGAGAACGAGGGCGAGAGAAAGAAGTAAAATTTAAATCCACTTGCCGGGCGTTCAATTTCGAGCCGCGGATAGTCTTATTCGCTTTGTAAAGTCTTTTCTTCTCTTCGCGCTCTTTCCCCTGCACGACTTGGGACTCGATACGGATCGGATTGGATTTCATAACTATAGGGAATATCGCTGGGATTGAGTTTCTAGCGTTCGTATTTATTTGCGCGGAGCAACATAAAATATTTTGCTTTTCTTCGAGCTGTTTCATTCTTTTTGTTGCTTCGCTCGTTTTATTGATCAGTTTACGCAGCGTTTGATGCTCTTTTTTTTGTTATATTCCTCGCTTTTTTTTTGCCCCCTGTTTTTTTTTTCGCCGATGACTCCTCCGGAAACGAAAACGATATCTGGCGATCGAATAAAGTTTCGGCCTTTTATGCCCGTAGCACGCTATGGGCACGTGGTAAAGTAGTCGGGGAGATAGTATCGCCCTCGCACCGATAGTTTGGTACTAGAATAACTCCGATTTCAAAATTTTTTTTTGTTAATCAACTTTTTTTTACCACTTTACAATAGATGAACCTTTAGAACAATACAATATTTCTTGATAAACAAGATTCATAATTCAAAAAGATACGTTAATTTTTTTTAATTGATAAGATTTAATCTTTATTTAAAATTATTATGCAGGAATAATACACTTATGTTAATGTATATTCTGTAATTACTTGTTCCCGTATCGCTTTGCATGAAAAAAAACTCATTTTCAACTCATTTAACACTTTTTAAAAAATATTATCGGATAATTCGAATTTACGGGAAATTAATGATTAGCAAAATCGACATAGTTAAATGAGATTGCGTAAAAATTAAATTATTCAATTAAGTATACAAATCTACTGTTGAAGGCACATGATCGAATAATGGAATTCTATTAGCTACGTGTAAATATTCGCATTAATTACTCTCGAATATATATTATATATTGCTATTTGCATAATCTAAAAATATCAAGTAATTTGTTGAATGTAAGTGATGAAAATGTAATTATATTTTTCTTACTAATTTCTATTTGAAATAATTATAATTCTACAATGTAAGTGTGGGTAAAAAGATTTATATAAATAAGTAATATTACAAAAACTCGCTGCTAATTGACAATAACACGTAGCATCTTTATATAGTGGTTATTTTCGATTGATGTAAAATGCGTTTTTACACATTGCAATTTGTAGCGTGATTAGAGTAGTTGAAAAATACTAATAGAAGTGGATTGGGATTGTGTAATAACGAAACCGAATACTACTTGGTCTGTGTCACCAGTAAAAAAGTTCATCCAAGATAATGTTAAAATCTAACTGTTCCAAAAATGTAAAAAGATACTACGATATATCCTCTGCATAATTAAAAATCTTAGTAATAAGCAATATTTGTAACCTTTTATTACGTCATGTCTATTCCTCCAACAATCCACGTAAATATATACAGTTTTATTAAAATTGTATCATCAACCCACGCCTTCCATCCTCCCTACAGCTGGTATTCTATGTATAGCCTAGAGGTTGTCGCTTCACTTTGGAATTGACATTCTACATAGACACGTTTTTCACGTGACACCTAGTGATAGTTACTCAAACTAAAAATTACATGCATTTAGTGCGAATAGACAGTTCGTGGATAAGACATTACGTGGATTATTGGTACGAATAGCCACGACGTTTTTATTATTCATTATTACTAACACTTATATACATGTACACAGCTTACATGTTTATACATACGAAACATATCGTAAAATACTAACAATTACAATATTTTGAAAAATATATATAAAAAATGATATCCTTCGAGCTCGACGGAAATATATACGTTTTGACTTTGAAAGCAATAGACAAATTTATAATTATGCTAAATATTTGAGTATTCCGTATTGAAAAAGAAACTCTAGTGGTGAAAAATGCGAATTAATAGAATCAACAATTTCCGAAGATTCAAAATGTAGTAGAGCCTCGGTTTCACCGAACGTGGATTTCCAGCTCACTGTTCAGCGGTTCAAAGCCGAAGAAGCATCCCATCCGCTTGGTATACGTATACATATATGTTTCCAATTCACGGTTAGCCAAAAGGCCAAAACGAAAAGGTATCCTGTTCACACCTATACAATCGGATATACACTCAGACACATTGGAACTTTCCAGACAGATGCATCGACACACGTGGGTACGAGCACACATCCTGCAAACGCAGACATGTGCGCCGAATCATAGAGATGCGTTAATTCATTCGTTTGCCTCTTTGAGAGAAGCGTGTACACGTCGATAAATACATAGGAAATATGCCCCGCACACTAGGCGAGTTCGTATAATTTATTCACAAGTTTAGATGTGATGTATATATATATATAGAGCTGCTAAGTCGCGTGGATGCTCTCACCCGAGTAGGATGAACGCGCGCATTAACTATGGATATAGAGATGCAGCTTTACTCTCCTCGCGACTCGCATTCCTATATCTGTCTGTGCCTCTATCGGACCTGGGACGGCCCGAGTCAACGTGACAGGTGACATCTCGAATGCTCCTGAATGCCGCGAGGTAAACCAAACTCGGTTTAACGGAAAGAGACAGAGAGTGGGTACGTGTACCTGTGTATGCGCCACGTCCTAATGTAACCTTCCTATATTGGATTAACGTTCGACCATCCGACCAGACGAAAAAACCTCGTTGCTATTTTGTTTTGTTGCACCTAAAACTTTTATGGGTTCAACGTGTTTTTTTCAACCAGAACTTCGGGCGATGGGTTTCTTTTTCTAGTGTATTATTTTTCTGGTAGTTTTTTTTCTAATCCTTTTTTTTTTTTTTGGTCACAAAGAATATTCCATGGAAAATAAAGTAGTTTACTTGTAAGTATTATAAAAAAAGACACGAGTAACTGTGGATAGTTGGATTAAGCCACCCTGATTGGTAGTAAGTTGGTAATGCTTAGCTTAACCAATTTTTTTCTTCGACCGTTCAAACAAAAGTAGTTGGTGTAAAAATAGATTATTTTGAAGTTAGTTGAAACCATTTTGTTCAATAATTATTGTTTCATTGGCATTTTTTAGTTGAACGGCTATTTTTTAGATAAGAAAATGTTTCTTAAATGCTTCAATTTTTACTAGGATAAGTAATAAGTAACCAAATGGTTAGATCAACTGCTTCATTTTGGTTGAAACAAATATCGACTTTTTCCTTACAATAACCAATTAATTAATGGCAACTACTAATTATATATAACAAAAAAACTGAATAATTTTGTCTATAAATTACTTTAATAATTTAGAATTTATCATGATTTCTATTCTTTTAGAACTTGTAATTCCAATACTTATGATGTGTCTAGTACTTTCTAACGCTTCAAGCGTTCAGTTAGTGTGTTTAGTCGTCTAAAATATCGTAAAAATAATTATTGGTCACTCAAAATAACGGTAGATTGGCTATTTTAAATTATTAAACAGTTACAGTGACTATTTTGGATGCTCGCAGTAAATAACAGTAAATTAACAATTTCAGTGATGTGAACTAGTTGTATCAGATTATTTATTATAAATATTTGAAAATTCTTGGTTTAATCATTTCATGTTTCGAAACTAAGTATTCGATCTATTTGCGCACTTTCGAAGTAAATAATTGTTTAATCTAACTTTTTTCCATGTTACATTGTTAATCTATTTTAATTTTTAAGTTAAATTTCAGTTAATTTTTTTATAAACGTATGGTTTATATTTTACGATAGCTGCTCTATTATACAATTATTAACCTAATGTAATTTACATTACCATCCAGAAGAAAATGAAATTTTGCCTTTTTTAACTAGGTTTTCGCAAGTTGTTAATTTATCCTAAGAAACCGTTGCAACTAAACAATATATCGCCGTGAATGCGGTATATATAATGCAGTTATGAACAATTACCTTGAAACTATCAAATGGAAATTCACTTGGGTTCGCAGTGCGTTTTCTGCTCGAGTTGCACCGGAAAAACAGTGAAGGAGGGGCGTTAAAAATGTCGGTGTGGTAGTAGTAGTAGTGTAGTGGTAGTACCAGCAGTAGCTGGAGCTATATATCTATATTCACTAGAATTCAAACCCGTAAACTCGAGTCTGCCAAACTACGGACGGAGAAGTTTACAAACGCCGAGCAGACTGCGAATGAAGAATAGAAAGTGGGTGGCGGTAGAAGCACGAACGAACGCCGTGGAAGAGAAAGATCAAGTTTTAAAAGTGGTCGACATCGAAGGGAAATCTTTTCACGCGCTCGCTCACTTGCCTTAACCTCTCGAACCCCCTTTCGCAGTTTGACTTTTGCCTCAATTTGGCCTCCGTCTGCGTACAACTACTTGTGCCCACATTGATTCGAAATTCAAGCCGCTTTTAACGTCGGAACTCCCGAGAGCGATCGGTCGACTTGTACCCGTCGCGAACCTCATCGTTAACGTAGATTTTATATATTATACCAAAAGAAATAACTTTTCAAAATCAACAGTTCAATTAAGAAAGAAATATCTACATATGGTTTTCACAAATTGCAGAGCTGCTATAATGTTTGATAATTTTAAAATAAAAAATTGTAGTTCTAAAAACTCGGTATATATACATATAGAATATCGCCAATATAAATGTTTACTATATATTACAAATATAAATACATTATTTAAAAAGAGTAATAGGCCTCGTCTAATTAATACCAAATAATAGGTACCTTAAGAGTATCCATGTCTACATTAAAAGTTTAAATTCAACAGATAAATGTTCCTAGTTTCGTCTACATAGACTATTTAATTTCGCATAAACTAAATCGCAATTCAAACAAAAATTATCTCGATTTCAAAGGTGGAAAGTATGCAAAGTAAAAGTTTGGAAAGCAAAGTTGGTTTATGTTACTCCTTAACGGAATTGATTCTTAGATGGCCAAGGAATTAGCAATGCATCCTTCGCAAATGTCCCAGCAATTGAATGTAATTGGACATTCGAAGTCGTTCAAGATGAGAGGATTAGAGGAACTGTGAACATCTGTAATTATCCAAGACGTAGGAGGACGAAGATTATCCTAAAACATATATATGTATACGAGAACGATCCCCTTACATTACGAAATCAAAGTAAAATTAATGATTCAAATTAATCCATTCTAAAGCTAAAATTGAAAACATGACACGCTAAACATCTGCTTCAAACTGTGGGTTTAATCAATCATTTGCAGCTACTCACTGCGGAACAAACGAAATGATTTATTAACCTCCGATCTTGCGGAGGAACAAAGAAAAATGAAAAAGAAAACGTCGTCGTTGGCAAAGGGTGCAGCAAGCAGAAACCTCGAGGAAAGCTGAAAATTATTAGCATTTGCTTTTTTGATTTGCGCATCCGGTTGTATTCAAAGTAACGTCAACACCAAGGGTGCCGCATAAAGACACTCGCATCCCATTTTCGTGGGGTTGGAATCGAGAAAAGGAGAAAACGCGGACTTTGGAGTCACGCCAGAGGCTATCCAGAAAGTGGGTTTCGATTATCGGAAAAAGGAAGAAGATTCCTCGCTCACGCAAAAAAAAAAGAAAAAGAAGAAGAAAAGCGAAAGGTTGAGCTCCTTTGGTACATCAGTGTCTCACTAGTGAGCCAACAAACCTTTTATCCGTGCAAGAGCTTGCACAGGTTACGTTACCGGATAAGTATCCTAATGAAAAGAGTTTGCGCGACTGGGTCACCAGCTTTAAAGTAGTTCTCCAGCTTTGTGAGATTACATGTCCTCCAGGTACATGCGTTGATTTTATTATCCATCATCCTCATTCTCACTTAAAAGATAAAATATCGAGGAAAAATATATAAGAATCTCTATAATTGCAAAAAATAATGTAATATAAATCATTTCATTTTCATATTGCCTGTTAAATCAGGTTTAAGTTATTGTGCATGATGATAGACACATACACACACGTACATGTGCATCTAGGAACCCCAAGTAGCTGAAGCTTCGGATAAATCCTAAAAAGCAGAGGTACTCATTAAAAAAAGGTAAACGTGATTAAAGACTCGAGCATTGCAATCGTAGTTCCAGTTAGAAGTCCAGAGTTCAACGGAGACTTCAACTCGCTTACAAGAAATCAAGCCCTTCTGGAAGCTGCAACCGTTCGGCGTACTCTTTACTCATAAAAACCTACTAAGTCGTCCGTCTTCGTCCACGTTTGCCTGCATTTAAGTTCCTTCCTCATTGGCCACCACTCGTCAACCTCCATTAATAGCAATTAAAGTAGAAAATACTTTATATTTTATTCAATTTGCGTCACAAGTGTTTTCTTATACTTAAAAATATTTTAAATTAATGTACGATATATGTATTATAAACTGTTAGAAAATAAAATAACATCTGTTTATTAATTCTCATTATCATTACGTTTGTATATTATTAATTTTTTATTTTACTGGATAATCGGGTACAGGTCAGTCAAATGCTTAAACTCCATTGATAAATTATACTCTAACAATAATTTTAATACTACATGCGAAAGAATGTTGCTTTTAATATTAATAACAGATATTATACCATAACTTTCCATTAAATACGAAAAAGTGAAAATAAAATATTTCAATGTTAATAAAAGGAGGAAGTGGGTGAAAAGAAAATTGGAAGCACAAGGTAAAAATACAGAAACGAAAGTTTCGTATGAATTCGGTTCGATTTGAGATTCAAATAATGATCTCCCAATCGCGGTACAAAGTAAATGTCACGACTGAGTCATTTCCGGTGGGCTCCTTTTCAACTATCGCCGCACCTCGTATATATATCCAGGTGACTTTGCCGCTGATGTCTCCGGAAAGGCGAATCTCGGAAAGAAAGAAAGAAAAAAGTCAGAGTCTTAAGCAGAGAGAAAGAGAGACGCGAGAATAAGGAAAAAGCGCTCTCTTGGAAGTGAGCCAGAGGCCAGGGCGCAGACCCGGAAGTGGCTTTCGATTGACGAATGTAACCCACATATTTTTTCCCGTTAGCCTTGCAACGCAAAACCGTACGTATATATATTCTTGAAGGGGTGAGTAGGAGTGGTATCCGCAAGCGCACTTTTCCTTCCTTTTGATGTACCAAGGTTGCATTCATCTTTGCTCCATCGTGATGTGCATGCGAAACCGGATGGAAAATCGGAAGCGCGCGAACCCGGATGCGAGAGTCAAAGGCTATAAAGAGGATAGGCGAAGATTCTTTTCTCATTTTTTTTTAGTCTTCAACGGGAGACCGGGAATTTGAGAGAGAGAGTGAGAGAGAGAGAGAGAGAGAGAGAGAGAGAGAGAGAGAGAGGGAAAGAGGGTGGAAAAATAAAGTTCGGTATAATGCCATGGCGAGTTTGTCTTTTGTATTGCGTCTATATATATATGCATATGAAAGAACGTGGCAACGCGTATTATGTAAATGCCAAGATTTGGTATGTCTCTCTGATAGTAAGAAGGAAAAATCACTGGAGTCTGATAGTTTTGTATTTGAATAATCTTGAGAATTCATACATTCGGATATATTTTTCTTTCGGTATTTAGAAAAGAAATCACCTTGTCTCGAAGGAAATATCGTTACTATTTTCACGCCCGCGTAAAAATTCTATTATTTAAAATCTGGGTTAATAAGGTTTCTTCAGCTTCGAAAGTAACGCATTAGCGTCGAGCGTACGTCTTAATATGACAACCGAGATCTAACGAATTTTAAACGTTTCGAATATAAATAAAATAATAAAAATTTTAATTAAACTCATTTACCTACATTATTTTATCGAGTTTAGTACCTGCTATTGATAAAACTTTCTGATTCTATTCAATAAGTTCAATATCCATTAGTCCGATTGATACTATGTACATCCCATAATTCAATAAAATTTGATAGATCATTTAGGAAAATATAATTGCCCTACAATTCTATACAAACATTCCAATCAAAATGAAACGAATTTAATTGATATGTCAATAATCAGCTGATTACTACCGCACAATGGTGTTTTACAACATTTTTTTTATAAGAGCTTAATTAATATCCTCAAAGGGAATATAAATATTTAAAAGGAGGATGTCCTTATGTATGGGAACATCCGGGAACGTACAAATCCTGCATCATCGTGTACATTTAATCATAATATTCCTTTATTCGTTTTAATAATTCTGTGAAATTTGGGGTAAAATATATTTTTTGCAAGATATTATTGTGAAAATATATTTACAACCTATATTATAAATGACATATTTTGTACTTAATTTCTTTTCGGTGACATTACTAAACTAATTACGCAAAAAAATATAAAAAAGTAAGAGGTATTATTTTATGATTTTTAAAATAATATTTTGTATAATAAATAACAATTTTGAGACATTCTAGCTTAAATATAAATGAACCAATATGCTGAGTATCACTAAGATCTTAATAATGATCTTAGTGAAAATCTTAATAATTTTTTTCAAAATTCTGATGTAATAGTATCATTCTTGGATAAGACCTACAGTAAGTAGCTCGGTTGGTATAAGTAGCGGATTCATACCATGGAAATCTCTGGTTCGATTCCCGGTCTCTGCATATTAATACAACCACCACTGGGTAATATAGTTTCAACAAGTACTATTTTAACAATGACATCGTACACGATCTCCGTCGCCGATTAGCACCGTATTGGGAGCATAAAAAGAGCAACGTTAAAATAATAAAAAAAATCACTTTTGAATCACCTCTATAAATTAAAAAGAAACACCTCAACACCCTACCTTTCACAATTCTTGGTCTCTCTACATGTTTATTCATTAATAACTATCGAACATATATGGGGCATGAAATTTTTAAAATGCATCAAATTTTAGGTATTTTTTCAGAAAACGGAAAAACTTTTTAGTTATTGGAATTCATTTGTTCTAAAGTTATTATAAACTCAAAACGTTAGATTTTTCAAGTTTTTTTCGACACCGGCTGTGTTTACCCTTATTTATATTATAATCTATCAACTTTTACTGTACAATATTACATGCAACAGTGATTGCTATTATCCTTCTGTGTTAGAATTTCTAATCTCGAGGTCGATGTCTCCTAAACTATATGTCAATATAAAGCTTACAAAAAATTACAAAATTGGAACTTCGCCACAATTGATTTTTTTATCCAAAAGTCTAAAAAAAAGCTTGAAGTAATAATACCTTTTAAACAGTCTGTAGCTTATTAATGGCCTTCAATTCTGTAAAACGTTATGATAATTTAGCAAATTGCACACTGAGAAAAATTTTTTAGCAAATACTATTTTAATGGTAAACAGAGGACAGACTGGCGCAAGTATAAAAATTGCTATTATTAATGGTAAAAAATTCCACCATTTTGGAAAAATTACCATTATTAATGGCAATTTTTACCATTATTAATAGCAATTTTTATAATTGTGCAAGTCTGTCCTCCTTTTACCATTAAAATAGTAATTTATACTAGCAAATTTTTCTCAGTGCAATATTTCTTTAGAAATTTAAATGACAATTACCGTGTAATTTTTTAAAATTTGTTGTCTTTCTTTAAATTACCATAACTTCTTACAGACTTGAAGGCCACTTAAAAGCTACATACCATTAAAAAGGTATTGCTTCAAGCTTTTCTTTTAGACTTTTGGATAAAAAAATTAATTACGGCGAAGTTACAATTTTTTCAAATTTAATATTGACATGTAGTTTATGAGACATTGACCTTCAGATTAGAAATTTTAACACAGAAGGATACATTCTAAACATAATTAGCAACGCGAATGTTACATGTAATGTTATATAGTAAAAGTTGATAGATTTTGAGTTAAATAGCGGTAAACCCAGCTGGTGTTGAAAAAAACTTTTTGAGGTTAAAATATCTTTTGAACAAATAGATACCAGTATCTAAAAATTTCTTTCTGTTTCTTGAAAAATGTTTCTCAAAAAATTTTGAATTTCACACAATATTTATTTTTACACGCGTTTTTACACACTTTTTCGTAAATATTAACATTACACACAGTATATAAATAAAATTCAGCCGTACAAACTGAAAATGTTACGCAAACTATAAAAAAAAATTTCAAATTAAATATTTATACAATTAAAACTGTTTATATACAGTTATATAAGGTCAGTAAACTTGATCAAGTGATATTGCAACTATACGTTCATTTCCAGCAATATATGTCACTTAACGACATCCAGACACAGTTTGAATTTTTCGTTATAGTGAAAACCTCATAAAAATTACCCGAGTACCGCAAATTACTAACGAAGAATCTCATTCAACATAACTTTTCGAGTTTTATTAGGTTGAATCTCGCGTCCGCCAAGCATAAATAGGCCGGCACGTGCATAATTGACATGCTTCCTTCCCAAACTTTATAAAACCGTTCCATGGTATTCCACGAGTCTGCCCGCGAAGCACGAACTTCTCCAGGTATTTACGAGAAAATAGAGAAGGGGGGGGATGCAAGGTAAATCCGATGCGCGCCGCGTGTCGTCGATAAATCAACGCTCGACCTCGCGATATAATGCCTCGTTTTTAACCTACTGACTTTTTTTTTCACGAATCCCTTAAATTGATGTGGAAAACTTAACTTCCAACTCTATATATCATTCGTCTCGCCACTGAAAAATGTAAGTTAACTGTATCGTTTCGAGATTCGTAATATTATTTGTACTGTAACTAATTGGTGCGTATATATATATAACGTTAATACTATTTTTACAATTGAATAATTAGTTTACAAGTACAAGTATACAAAAAATAATTTAAAACGATTAAAAGAACATAGTTGTGTAACAAATTAAAAATTAAACCAGTCATTTTACGTACGAATTTGAAAAACTTTAAGTAACATAAGTGTAACGGATTAATTATCATATTTACTTTGTCAAAGCGTGAGTGAAGAGTAATTCAATTTTGGTAAAACAACAACAAACACATTTTACGAACTTGTAGTTTGCTTCGCTCACAGAAAAAAAAAACCGCCCAACTTCCGTAAACAGCTTTGAAACAATCTTCTTTTTTCCTCCCACGCGTTAGGGAAATTCGAAGCTTTCCATTGCATTCAAAGAAGCGACTAGCAACGTTTCCGCGAATGAATCGCACGCGTTCAGGCACCTAAGAAGAAACGTCTTTTTCTCATCGCTTCTTCCACAGCTTGAAAATTGCTCCTAATTGCGCCGTTGCTCGTTTGCAGCTTCATTTGCATTGCCCTCGAGCCACTACAAGGTATTAATACCTCCGCAGAAAGAGAGGGAGAGGAAGAGAGAGAGAGAAGGGGAGTAAGAAGAAAATAGGGGAAAGAGAAAGTGAGAGTCTTAAAAGCCGACTTAATCCGCGATAAGACTTTTTTTTTTCTTTAGACGATAAATCGGAGAAAATTCTATCTCCTGTTTCTTACCTATATATATATTATCTTTGTACACAAAGAAGCGGTGCTCTTTGTTGATCGGTACACGAGAAGTATTGTACTAACTATTTTTTTAGTTCTCATGGGAGAGAAGGATGCGATTATCGATTTTCACGTTAATTGGGATTAAGAGGTTGCTGGAACGTACTGCTGGTTTTGAGGAAGGAAGTCGGGTTAACGAGCATACCACCTCTTAGAGGTGATTAATGCGGAACTGCATACTTAAGGAAACTGAGGTAAAGGATATAGTTTTAATTATTGTATAAAATTTGTTACTTTATCATAATGGCTGATAATACCGTCACTCACCACAACTTTGACCGAATTCCAACAATTTCGCGTTTCTACAAGTATTAATATAAAAATAACGCTTGTTCATTCGGTCATTGAATTTCCGTGTGAATTTTTTTACAAAATATTTGCCTTATTATTTACGTTTATTTATTATTAATATTTCATTCGTTTTACAAACCGATATCGTACAAATTAATATATACTAATAGAATCGCAACGCGTTACATTAACATTCAGAATTCAAATTATACCACATGCTTATCTTTCTTCCTTCTTCGATGCGGATGAATTATTGATTTGCTGCGTTATCACCGTAAAATTGAAACCCTCGTCAATAGGTACATCCTATAGCCAATATGATATTCTTGCGGTGCACCGATTTTATAAAATTAAGTGTATTTCTCTCGTGAAATAAGGAAAAGTCAACGGAAGAGTTAATCGTTCAACACAGCCTACTGTGAGATTGACTAGAATTTGATCTAACTCTTCCCTGGAAAACCTTCCTATACATCCGTTGAATTGATCAGTTATTCCTCCTCACTTTCCCTGGTAGAAAATAGCGCAGATTCTGACCAGAATTTCTGGTCAACACATGTTAAATTGGTGTATATCTAGAAATTCTGCAAATTTTCTGAAAAGGATTTCTAACAATATCTTATTTTCAAACATTTTTACCAGAAATTCTGACCAGAAATAGGCTCAATTTTCTACCAGGGTTCTCTTTCAATTTTGTTACATCCCCGCATAAAAATAGTTGCATGTATAACACATGTAAAATACATGTGCACTACATGTAGTCAGCTACATGTAAATTACATGTATCTTGTGGCCGAAATCCACATCTTAAATACATCATTCACGATGTGGTTTTCATGTAGTTTTGGTGTATGAAAGGTGTACCTAAAGTGTGTATGTGAGATTATTTTGCAAATAATGATTCTAAATTTCGCAATATTTAAATCGCAGTGTGATACATGCAACTATTTTTATGCGGATCATTATAGGATACTGATTACACTTAGGTGCTGTATAGGACTTTCGTGAACATTATAATATCTACAAAAATTCATGGTCAATCGTGTAACCTGAATCCCTTTAAAAAATATTCTGAACACGAAGAACTTTGGGTTAAAGAAACAAAAGGAAAATAACGTCATCATCCGAAGTCTGTACGTATAAGTAAAAAGAGAAGAAGGATGTACCATTATCCACAATAATAATCCGCAACACCTATTGGTGAAGCAACACGAACAATCTGAAATAAATGCGTTCTTACACGCTTGAGCCATTAACGGCGCAAGGATTCACCTCCATTAATTACGTCTGGTGATTAGTCCTGGGAGGCGCACAAGACGCTGCCCGCGTTACCGCGATTACACGAGCTATACCTGGAAATCTGGTCATAACGAAGCACTCGAGAGAATCGTATGTACGGAGAACTTAATCGCGTTATCCCAAACGCAACACCGTTGGCCACTACTCTCTACCGAGCTATTGACGATGCTCGTGAGAGCGTCCCATTACAATCGAGGGCTCTGTCGCAGAGTCCGAGGAAGTTTCAAGCACCGAGTTTCCAACTGACACGGAAAAGGGTTAAGCCCTTCTATGTAACATTTTATTTCTTAACGCTTTTCTTCGGTCTCGAAAACTCCCATTTTTCGAACACCATTTTCTTTTTCTATTATTGCTCTCTTTTCTTTCGATACGCGTGACTTTTTAATTGAAACGACTCTCCTTTTGGAGTAATTGATATGAGTATTTGAAATTTAAGATACCATTAAAATGTTTAACAAAAAAAAAAGTATAATTTCTAACTATATTAACATTTTTGTAATATGCGACGGTAAGCCAAAGGGTGCGACAGAACCTAACGCAAGAATGGGTAATTATCGAAATAACCTCTTAAATATTAACATTTGAGAATGACTGGTATATCGTTGTCATAATTAGAATATACGGCAGGGTCGAATTTAGCGATATTTGGAAAAATAAAACTATTTTATATGCATCAATAAATGAACTGTCATTTAATGATAATGTGTTAGGTTGTAATGTGTTTACAAATAGTAACAAACATATGTAAGGGACAAATTTAAAAATCTAGATCGATTTCACGTTTAGTGTAAGAACAATAATTGACAAAAAATTTTATCAAAAAATGATTATTCAATAGGTTAATAAAATCAACTTTAATTCTCCCCACCTTATCAACCGAGTAAAACAAAAATTTTGATTTACAATTAAAATATGTTGATTAATTCTTTATACGTTTATTTATTATTAATATTTCATTCGTTTTACAAACCGATATCGTACAAATTAATATATACTAATAATCGCAACGCGTTACATTAACATTCAGAATTCAAATTATACCACATGCTTATCTTTCTTCCTTCTTCGATGCGGATGAATTATTGATTTGCTGCGTTATCACCGTAAAATTGAAACCCTCGTCAATAGGTACATCCTCTAGCCAATATGATATTCTTGCGGTGCACCGATTTTATAAAATTAAGTGTATTTCTCTCGTAAAATAAGGAAAAGTCAACGGAAGAGTTAATCGTTCAACACAGCCTACTGTGAGATTGACTAGAATTTGATCTCTCTCCCTGATGGAAAACCTTCCTATACATCCGTTGAGTTGATCAGTTATTCCTCCTCACTTTCCCTGGTAGAAAATAGCGCAGATTCTGACCAGAATTTCTGGTCAACACATGTTAAATTGGTGTATATCTAGAAATTCTGCAAATTTTCTGAAAAGGATTTCTAACAATATCTTATTTTCAAACATTTTTACCAGAAATTCTGACCAGAAATAGGCTCAATTTTCTACCAGGGTTCTCTTTCAATTTTGTTACATCCCCGCATAAAAATAGTTGCATGTATAACACATGTAAAATACATGTGCACTACATGTAGTCAGCTACGTGTAAATTACATGTATCGTGTGGCCGAAATCCACATCTTAAATACATCATTCACGATGTGGTTTTCATGTAGTTTTGGTGTATGAAAGGTGTATCTAAAGTGTGTATGTGAGATTATTTTGCAAATAATGATTCTAAATTTCGCAATATTTAAATCGCAGTGTGATTCAACTATTTTTGTGCGGGTCATTATAGGATACTGATTACAATTAGGTGCTGTATAGGACTTTCGTGAACATTATAATATCTACAAAAATTCATGGTCAATCGAGTAACCTGAATCCCTTTAAAAAATATTCTGATAACGTCATCATCCGAAGTCTGTACGTATAAGTAAAAAGAGAAGAAGGATGTACCATTATCCACAATAATAATCCGCATCACTTATTGGTGAAGCAACACTAACAACCTGAAATAAATGCGTTCTTACACGCTTGAGCCATTAACGGCGCAAGGATTCACCTCCATTAATTACGTCTGGTGATTAGTCCTGGGAGGCGCACAAGACGCTGCCCGCGTTACCGCGATTACACGAGCTATACCTGGAAATCTGGTCATAACGAAGCACTCGAGAGAATCGTATGTACGGAGAACTTAATCGCGTTATCCCAAACGCAACACCGTTGGCCACTACTCTCTACCGAGCTATTGACGATGCTCGTGAGAGCGTCCCATTACAATCGAGGGCTCTGTCGCAGAGTCCGAGGAAGTTTCAAGCACCGAGTTTCCAACTGATACGGAAAAGGGTTAAGCCCTTCTATGTAACATTTTATTTCTTAACGCTTTTCTTCGGTCTCGAAAACTCCCATTCTTCGAACACCATTTTCTTTTTCTATTATTGCTCTCTTTTCTTTCGATACGCGTGACTTTTTAATTGAAACGACTCTCCTTTTGGAGTAATTGATATGAGTATTTGAAATTTAAAATACCATTAAAATGTTTAACAAAAAAAAAAGTATAATTTCTAACTATATTAACATTTTTGTAATATGCGACGGTAAGCCAAAGGGTGCGACAGAACCTAACGCAAGAATGGGTAATTATCGAAATAACCTCTTAAATATTAACATTTGAGAATGACTGGTATATCGTTGTCATAATTAGAATATACGGCAGGGTCGAATTTAGCGATATTTGGAAAAATAAAACTATTTTATATGCATCAATAAATGAATGTCATTTTAATGATAATGTTTAGTTGTAATGTGTTTACAAATAGTAACAAACATATGTAAGGGACAAATTTAAAAATCTAGATGATTTCACGTTTAGTGTAAGAACAATAAATTGACAAAAAATTTTATCAAAAAATGATTATTCAATAGGTTAATAAAATCAACTTTAATTCTCCCCACCTTATCAACCGAGTAAAACAAAAATTTTGATTTACAATTAAAATATGTTGGTATTTGAAAAAGTACGAGAAGACGCGTCTTCGATTACAAACAATTGACCTCCTCTGGAATATGAGACTAAAATACAATCGGTTTTTCGAGAAATTTTTTATACTTACCAAAAAGTGTTGATTATTGATTATTTATACGTTTTCGAGAAATTCCTCACCAAAAGTATAAAAAATCAATAATCAACGCCTTTTAGTAAGAGATTTCTCGTAAAACCGATTGTACTTTAGTCTCATATTTCGCAAGAGGTCAATTGTTTGTAAATAATGACGCGTCTTCTCATACTTTTTCAAATACCAAATTGTAAAACAAAATTTGTGTTTTACTTGGTTAATAAAGTATAGGGAAGAAAAAATTGATTTGAGTACCTCGTAAATTATAAAAATTAAAGCATATACGCCTAATTTCAAGATTTAATCTATCTTTATAAATAAAATTTATATATTCATTGTATTGGTGTTCCGGTTAAAACCATTTTGTACTAATTATGAAGTTTGCAATCCGCTTCGATATTACCTATAGAAAAGGAGATTTTTTTTGTTTTATTTATTTTATCTAACGTCGGTCTTTTTTATGGTCCTAATATGGTGCTAATCAACCACGGAGGTCATAGCGACGCCTCGCACGAAGAAAAGCACAACTCAGACATTTTGTAATGTTGATTTAAATGGGAAAATCTGAGTTGTGCATTTCTCCGTCCGAGGCGTTGATACGATGTCTTTGAGAAGAAAGCACTTGCTGAAAAATTAATTTCGCCTTTGGTGCTTGTATTAATCGGCCGGGACCGAACCTGGTCACCTCCAGATTACGAACTCAACGCCTTAAGGGGATGTCGTACCTTCATTTAAAATACACACTTACCGACATTTACTGATTTTTCAAATGTATCATTCAATTTGTATATTTTTTCAATTGTATGAGTTAAGGCACATTATATTATATGTAACAATTGTGCGTATGCTAAAAAGATATAAAAAAAAGAAAGTTTAAAATTATATTTGAAAAATCAATTACAGTAATCGGTAATCAGTATGACATCCCCTTAACGACACTATAATGTGTAACATTATATTATTTAAATGTATTGTTTTTACAGAAGTAATATTGTCCATTTCAGAATGCATAAATATGCACCAACGCTTTGTTCAACTATAGTATTTAAAAACTAAAGATTTTACACACCAAATAGATATTTATAGTATTACGTTTAAAACAACGTAATAAAGAAAAGTTAAATGTATTACTAATAATATAAAAATAAACTTCGTTCGATTTTCTATCCGCTTGAGATGATTAAAATTTAAATAATTAATCAATTATAAATAAATAACGTTTAATTGCATAATACGTTTTCGTCAGTTGAAATAATTGTAAAAACTATGTAAACTATTTTTAAAAGCCTAAGTGAATTATACAGAGTACTTAGAGAGTAGGGGAGAGTAAAGAGAACGAAAGGGAATTGCAGATAGGAATCCGGGTTAAATTCAAAGATCGTATAGTTATATCTTGCGTTTTAACAACTATTTATATAACGCTCTGTGAAACCACAGCTCTTCCTAGAAATTAAATAATCCAAACTTTTCCTTTTGAATTACGGCTATCTTGGTGTTATACGATATATTATAATTTTTTTCATTTACTTTTGATTAATGTCACATAAATACACATTTTTTGTAATTTAACAATTTTTCATACATTGCAACTTGTGCTGCATAATATTTGCTACTGTTACGTAATTATCAAAAAGTCATTAGAAATAAAGTCTCAGTACTATTAACCCTTTGCGGCAGAGCGGCGTACCGATATGCCCACCTGTTTTCGAACACTCTTTTGAGGTTTCAAAGTCGTTTTACCTGAGTTTCTTTTCTTTTGTAATTTCGCGATCACAATATGTTACATAATCTATGCTTATGTCTAAATTGTGTACATTATTTGTTAATTTATTTATACAATTTAAGTAATACTGTAAAAAGCTTTGTTAATTTGTTAATGGTGAAAATTCGAAGCGTATCTCTACGCTGATAAAATACATAAACATTTTTGGAATCGCTGATTACGAATCAATCATTAGATTTGCGTAATTCAAAACGGTATAACACAATATAGTGGTCAGGTATACATCTAAATTCTATTGGTTTGTATTATGGATATAAGTGTTTTAGAGGTATAGCTGATTACGAATTAATTATTAGATTTACAAATTTCGGAAGTCATAAAACTATAAAAAAAACAGCCGCTCTTTGTCGAACCAAAAGACATGAACAAGGATATAATGACTGTCCCCTCTGTATTTTTATTTACTTTTATGTTGTATCTGTACTTTTTTATTGTACTAATTTTTTAATTTATTTTTCTATTTTTTCTATTCTGTACTATTACTTATAATTAAATAAACAATTTCTACCTGGTGGCAAACATAATAAGTACGACAATGAAATTCAATTAGTTCTAAAACTGCAATAAAAAAAAATAATTCACAATGAAAATATTTTTTATTTAATTATTAGATTCGACAATTTTATAACTAATTTCTAATACTTTAGTTATATGCTAATTGAATGTACCTCTATTGTGTTCCCGTACATATCCTGAGTGGTAATGTTTTTTTTATGAAAATTTTGATCCAACATTCTAGTAATATCATTACGTGAAAACTTATTTTATTACGCTCGATGTTTACAATGTATAACTGAAAAGAACGTGAAATAAAAATTTTCTAATCGGATTTTTTGTATCGAGCTTCGATCCGCTATTTGAAATCCACCATCTTGAGTGTGGAAACTTAATATTTGTAATCACCTGATTTTTCAAAATGCGATTACTTTATTTTTGTGAATTTCGCTACGTCATTAACAAAATTTTAACAATCTAACTTGATATTCGTAGTTATAGCGACCCCAAAAACTCCCCCGAGTGTTAAAATTTAACTGACAAATATATGCTGCAGAGGGTTAAAGATTGTTGACACCACGTTTTCAAGAATCGTGACCAATTGTTACGCTTAATATCGAGAGGAACATTTGTTTACTATAATTCAATATGTGTTTTAATATTGTTAAAATTCAGAAGAAACTAATTAAATTGATTAAACCAATAAAAATAATTATATATAAAATATTTACAATTTATTTTAGTTTGCAATGTAACTTTATAAATCCGAATTTGTTACTTGTTACGTACGTAACATCGACGCGCGGATCGGCGCGTGTGAGAACGGTGTAGGATGACCGAAACGCGAAATATCATGACGAATGCAACTACAACAAGAAATCGCGGACGGTGGCCTAGTGGTTAGGTCTCGTGACTGGAAACTCGCGGATCCTCGGTTCGAGTCCCGGCGTCCGAACAATTTTTTATTCGGTCCTCTCCTATCACCTTCTCCATACGCAACATACTATAACCCAAACTATTGAAAACAGCCGACACTATACGAATTGAAAAAAATTAAATGTTTATATATCAATGACAAAAATGTTGTATATATATTTTAATAAAATTCGAATAAAGTATTCGAACGCAAAATTGGATTGTATCCAGCCAGAGGGAACTATATAAAGCACTGATAAAAAGTAATAAGCTAAGATCGAATATTTCATTAAAGTAAAATGCAAGGTATAAACCAACAGTGGATATATATTTACAGAGAATTCAATTAAACAATCATAAAAAGGTCGGAGTCAGTAATTTCGCGAGTATAGACGTTTGCTTTATTCTCAGTGGGTATCGTTCAACAACTATTTATCTTAGGCTTCGAGAAACCGCCCAAACTATTGCGATACAAGGGGGTCACGAGTACCTCTCCCTGGGTAAGAAAGGCTCGAGGGTCTTCGGTCTCGAGGCAGTCAAACGTTCTTGCCCTCCATCGACAAGGGCTGTTGGGTGAGGGAGGAGGTGGGGTGGGGGGATAAAGAGACTTTTCAACTTTCTTCACCGACTTCCGTCTATATACCTATAGACATTATCTAACCTACTCCCAGTTTTTCCTTCTTACCTCTTATATTCCTCCACCCGGCCGTTTCCACTCGAACCTCCGTTTATTCTTCGAGAAACCGTGACAAATTTTCATTCACCTTGGTGACAATTTATAAACGATTCGATACATGTATATATATAGGCGAGGTATGAGTTTACCTGCGGTATATGCAGGTCGGATACATTAAGAAAATATATATCAGTGGAGGATAAACGATAAAAGAAAAGAGAGGAAAAAACGTAAAGAGGAAGAGCTGCGGACCAAAAGATGTGAAAGTCAGCTAGAAAGTTTAGATAAGACTCTTCTGTCTACGTGGTGAAAAATTCTTTTTACTTTGGAGATTATCAAGAATTCGAGCCGACGGTAGATCAATTAAGAAGTTGTTTGAGAAAAACCGGTTCCCTCGATATATATCTATTTTACTAATAAATTTCGTTAACTACTTTTAATATTTACGGTCTCGACGAAAGATTGCATTTATAAATCAAATTCGATAAGTTACTGTTTACGAGTTTCACTGTATATACTTGATCATTATCCGCATATACTCAGTTGAAAGATATATATATATGTATATATATGTTTCTATAAATTACGAAAATTCGCACTTGAACATTATTTTAAACTAATTCTTAAATTTACTCTTCTGGTTTTAAATTCTTATTAACTCGCGTTAACAGTTTCAATCGGCCATTATTTCTTTTAGATATATCAGATTTATTTTTCCCAAATATACCTATATTTTAAAATATTCTAATTAATCAACGTACCGTAAATATTAAATAAAATTTAAAAATACGCAGATGAATATATACCGTTTGTCTATCGCAAGCATATTGGAAATACTGTATATGCATAAATATATTACAATTAAAACTTAGGTTGTTTCTAATAATTGATGTTGTTGGCTCCTCACCATTCTCTTGGCCTTATTAGCCGATGGTTTCTCGGTGGACGACACGTTAACCTTATACTCGGTAAAACGACCCAACGTATAATGAATAATGAATTTTATTTTCAATGCAATTTAAAAATAATGTAATTTTAAAAAATAATGAATTTTATTTTAAATACATACTCATTTAAGAAAATATCACGGAGAAAATATTTGTAATAAAAATAAAAAATATTACAATGTTTCATAGTAATGGAGTTGACAAATAATAAAAATTACTATTTTGTTATAGGAATAATTATACTACGTATCTATTAATATTTACTATATGTCTAGTAAATTTTCCTATAACAAAATAATAATTTTTATCATTAGTCAAGTCTCTGTCTCTGTCTCTCTCTCTCTCTCTCTCTCTCTCTCTCTCCACTACTAAACATTGTAATTTTTCTAAAAACTTTCTCTCTGTGCACGATATGTCACAATATATATATCGTTGCAATGTTTTTGTTTTCTAGAGTGTACGCGTATGCCTTATCGAACAAAAAAGAAAATTAAAAAAACCGAACGTCACAGCATAATAATAAAATTTTAGTATACGACATAAATGAAATATTAGATCGGTCATTACCGTGAAAGTATAATAAAACAAACGTTTTCGAGTCGAAAAAAAAGAAGGCAAATAACCATAGTGCGCATTAAAAAAGTCCGGGGCACTACGTCGTCAGTCTCGACGTAATGTTCTGGCAAGTCAAGAGCCACGAAACGTACCACCGATCATTTTTGTCTCGGCGCGGCAACGATGTTAAAATAAATTCGCGTACGGATCAACTGTGTCTGGATTGTCCAGTACGACGCGCCTTCCGAGATTTATCGTGCTCGGATGCGAAATGAAAGCGATTTGGATACGGGCCAAAGGTCCGAGCTTTTCCGATTACACTCCGCGAGTAATTTCGCGCGCGGTCACGAAAAAAAAGGGGGTGGGGAGGGGAGGGAAGGGGGGGAAAGAACCAAGGGAGAAAGAGAGCTGCGTCACGATAGGTATCAACACTTTGTAAGTGCCGACGTAGTCTACTTTTACTTGCATTCATGTGGCTTTGTGTGTGCGTGTAGCACATGTACGAAATATGTATAACTTAGGACAAAGAAGAATGAAGACACCGCGGTGTAAAAATGAAATGCTTATGCGGCTTGACGTTGGGATGACTCGAGAACTTTTTTTATAGTTCGCTTAATCGAATTGCAAACTTTATTTTACGACTCATGGGTATTTTTTATTTACTAATTTCACTGTGGCAAGATTAGATTCGTTGTTATTCAACTTTCTCGAGTTGTAAATAAATCCGGTGTCGTGTCAAGAATAGTTATATAAATATAATGGTATATATTTCTATTGTTTCACGTATACATTCGCACCTTCTTTAATTTCACCGATAGTTTTTATATCAATGATTAATCAGTTTAGATGAAGATTGACCCAATATCATTATAGTAACAATAACGGATACGTAAAATTATAATTTTTTTTATAATAAATATATCTTTAATTATAATAAATACATCTTTTTTTTCATTCAAAAATGTGAAAATGATGTATTTATATAATTTAAATATTTAATAGTATAAAGTTAAATATATTACTAAAGTTATTCATATTAATTTTAAATTTTGATAATCTTTTTCCACATTAGTTTCATTTAGCCATTCAAAATTTATCTCTTCCTCTCTCTTTCTCCATTGATCATGCAAGTTTAAGTTTAAAAAGTTTAAATTTTCATTGAGGTTTTATAAAGGTTTATTTGCACATGTGTTGCCCGAGATCGGTCTGTGTATATACGATAAAAACGTTGAATAAATAACTGTAAATGAACTCGAAGAACAACAATATCTTGAACGAGGTCCTGTGTAAACCCATAAACCTTCCACCATAGGAAATCCTCACCGCTCAGCAAAAGTTCACTGATAACACTGCGCCTTTCCCCCTTTCCTCTCCTCTTCCTCCTTCTCCTCCCCCCCCCCCATCACCATCATCCATTCCCCATACGACGCCCTAACATTTTGATATAAACACGGAAGAAGTAAGCGAGAAAAGCGAAAGAAGAAAAAAAACGCGAATTGCCGCTTCTTTTATTTGATATCGATCAATTGATCACCGATTGAAAGACACGCTATGTACTGAAATCCTTGGATCTAGTCACACGCAACATTGGATTACATTGGGCGAAAATATCGGAGGCGTTGAATTGCTCGTATTTATATATATTATATATATACCAACGTACACAGAGGAAGAATGACGCGTAAAGTTGTGAGAGGCCTATCCGACGTAACGGTGGCTCGTATATGGCGCCTATACATTTCCTTCCCTCGCGGACAATAAATTATCGGGCTATCTCCAGACCGACTTCCTCGTTTGCCGAAGACTTTCTCGAGATTCCTCTAACGCGATATACAAACATGTTTGCGGCGGCGTGGTTAGTGAATGTTTTTTTTCTCCCTTTTTTTTTTCTTTACGCTCAATATGATAAAGTGGTTTCGGATGACGGTTCTATACGCGCTTTCAATACTTGTTCATACGACTTTTTTTTCCGCGTCTTATCAATTCGCACCAAATGTACTGTTAAGAATTTGTAATTAAGACTATATTTTTTGGTATAACAATAAAATTATCTGAAATATTAAGTCAAACCCTAACAAAGAGAGGAACAACCGTGCGGGAAACGGGACTTTACCAAACTCTAGGATATTTTTTTTATTATAAAAACATGAAGAAAGTCAGAGTTTTAGACTTTAACGCTCTTTCTTACGATAGATATAACCAAATAATGGAATATCTTGCTGAAAAAACCCCTTGACTTTCATTTCTTATAACTCGGAAACAAATAAATATATGCTTCCACACTCAAATCCAGAAGAAAACTGAAATTTTTTTTTATTAAGCTTTTTCAATTCCATGTGGGATTATTTAGCTGTGCATAGTTTTTTTACAATAGTTGCGGAAAATTATAATACACATATAGTTTGAAGTCAGATTTGTAGATTACAGTTATCGAGATAATTACATAAAGTTTTACATACATTTTTTGGATTAATTAATTAATTAAAACTGAGATTGAGTAGATATAGTTAAGAAAACAAGAGGCTCAAATATCTGCATTTGGTCAAAAGTTATGAATAAGAATTTAACCATATTTTGTTCAATATTTTGAATTAAAAAATGTATTAATTTTCAAACCAAAATATCACTAATTTCTTATTTCTTCCATAACTTTTGAACAAATCAAGATATTCGAGCATCTATTTCTTTGAATCAAATCTACCCGAAATCGAGGGTTTTTTCGGTTAGATTTTTTGTTATTTGCTGATATCGATCGTAAGAAAGGGTATTAGCATCTATAACTTTGGGTTTCTTTATATTTTTATAGCAATAAACATATCCTAGAGTTTGGTAAAGATCCATTTCCCAAAGGGTTACACCTCTCCTTATAAGTTAAGGGGATGACAAACTTTCGAAATGGTCATATTTTTTATATTTTTTATAAACAATGAATAAGTTTTTGAAATAAAATTCTGAATATCAGGCTCTTAAGCATGTTTTAAATAACACAATTCCAATATTTCTAGATTTTTAAATCCATAATTTTATTACGATGTTTGGGTTGTTTTTTTATGCTTTTTTGACTAATAATTACCAACCAAATATTATTTATTCAATTATTACATAAAAATGATTTTCTCTTAAAAAAATCAAAACGCTCATCCTTATGTTTTAAGTTATTCATATGAATTTTGTTCAGATTTTTAATTCCATATTTTCGATATAATTTTTTACTTGAAAGGTGCAGATTCCTGCAATTTATATTCGACATATCTCGTTAACGCGGAAAAGCAATAATTACAAAATTGATCATAGGTGAAGGTTATAATTTGAAATCGTTATAGAACGCAGAAACTGATTGTCAGAACCGAAGAGATATATCCTATAGTAGCCTATAATAATAATAATAATAAAACAACGTATCTCTTTCTGGCTTATTCAGCCTCTTTCTTATTCGATATATCAGTATCCAAGGTACATACGCTGATGCAGCAATAAGCTCCTTGCCAAGTAGATAAAGGAGATCGGAATCATGGAAAACGCAACTTAATAAACCGAAGGAGTACCGCCCGCAATGCCCGCACAAAATCCGTTCCACCGTAATACGCACACGTACATCTGAGTATCTACGTTATATATGGGCGAACGCTGTTATTGCAGAATTCACGCGTGCGTATAATATAATGTATTATATACAGATTCATCGGTGCTGGTGCTTCGTCATTTGCCTCGACACTCCTCTCGATCTCGTCGTAGAATTTTGAACGTATCACCTTTGAAAATACAACCGGGAAGCAACGAGTGTTTGAATAACTCGATATCTCAAATCTCAATCCCGTCAGTTCTCACAATGCTATATCGAGTTCTTTTTGCGTATATACGATTCAACGGTCACACTCGTCATCAAATTATCTTTCTTAGTTTCTTTTTTTTCCTCTGTATAAATTGTGGAAATGCAAATAAGAAAATGAAGGTATGTATGAACACTCGCATTCTTTCAGGTATCAATTTGGGATAGAATATATAAATATATTGACACGCGAAATATTTTTTAGTCGTATCATATATGTGTTGGTGATTATTAAAATTATTAGTGAACTTAAGGGGATTTTTAACCTTAAATTAGCATTCAAGCTGTTTACCATTGACAAGTGTCGTTATTTAAAAATTAATAATGTTAATTAAAATTTAAGAAAACCTATACAAGATCAATGATTTACTAAAAAATTAAAAAAATTTTAGACATCAATGTAGAGAGACTAAAATTTTCAAAACAATTAATTTCGTAAACTACTACACCATTTATTATGAAACCAGAATGAACCATTTAAGGGTAGAGTTAAGCCTAGAAAATGTGTTTTTTTAATTTATATTTTTTCTGGCATATTTATAGTAAAAATGTAAATTGTTCTGAAAAATTTCAAATAGACAGAACCATTTCAACCAAAACTATTCAGTTAAATCTGTCAAAATTAGTATTTCGTGCCAAATGAATGCTCCTTGCATCTCATCAATTTTTTGATTTTTTGTGAGTATCCTTTCAAGTACCATCACATATCCAGTTATTGATCAGTTAAGGTAAATCCGTACGTACATAGAATAATTTTATGTTAATAAAGGTTAATAATTCTATATATTTTGACACATTCAGAAAGTATAGGTATTAAACTTCTTTTTAGCGATATCATAAAAATAAAATAACTACTATTTTTAAAGTGAGCAACAATCTAAGAAAAAAAGGTGGGAAGTACCAATTTCTGATCAGTAAATTTTCTTATTGATTGTTTAACCTTTACATTGTATGTAGCAAACGACTTTATGTAAATCTTATTATTTTATTTTATGATCCCAAACTGGCGTTAAGGGGGTGGCTCACCCAATGGATTACCGACCGAGATAGAAAAGGTGATTATTACATTTATTTATAAAAATACGCAATTTTATGTAAAATCCGAATATAGAAGCACTAGGTCATTCAATAATAAGTCGTTCTACAAAGTTTCAAGTCATTAGAACAAAGACAACCTAAAAAATATCTGCATGAAAGAATTTCGGAGAATCGTACATTTCCGGTACAGAAATTTTTTAGAGTGTCTTTGTTGTATTGATTTGAAACTTTGTAGAATGACTTATCATTGAATGATCTGGTGCTTCTGTATTCGGGTTTTGCATAAAATTGCGCATTTTTTTTAATAAATAGAATAATTATCTTTTTTTGCTCAGTCGGTAACTTATTCGGTATGCCACCTCCTTAATCAGCGGTGGAAGTCATATGATGTCTGTTAAGAAAAAATCTTATTATTTTAATAATATACTGATCAGAAATTGGTTCATCACCAACAATCGGGTACTTTACGGTATGTGTTTAAATTATCCATAAAATTTATTTCTATTTAAACTGTTGTTTGTTTATTATAAAAGAAATTTATATAAAAATATAAATCTGTTTAAACATTGCTATATTTGCATAACAAATACTTTTTAAATAATATATTTTTTTTGTGATTTACACAAACAACTAAACGAAAAAAAAAGTAAAGTAAAATTGTAATACATACTTCAAAGAATACTTCCCGAACGAAATATCAAATGAATTAAAAAATAGATACGATACGCATGGAGCATTTGACACTAAACACTAAATCTGATACATTTTTGAGCATAACTTTTAGTACAATGATTCTGACTTTCTGAAATTTTCGAAAAATGTTTCTTATTTTTACTAAAAATTTGCGACAAAAATTTAAAATAAAAAATAAACAACTCACGTTGATTGTTTAGAAATAAATGAGAAAATTGGAGGAAAATGAGGAACTACAAATTATAGATAACAACTGAGGAAAAGTAAATCAAAACCTCGATCGCAATAGCTCTTTGGGAGCCACGTAACAACCGTTCGGTTCCCGCAAATGCATTTCGCGCGAAACTCTTCCCCAGTTGCCGAGCCGACCTCTTACGACAACGACTACGCATATATATATGTATGTGTATATATATATATATATATATATATAGATGCAGGTACTGGCACTTAGACAAAAGCAAGCTATACAATGCGCGGCCGGATTTCCGAGCCATTCGCGCCCACATACATATCTCCGAGGTTCTTCGAGAAGTAGCCAGGAAGCTCCCTCGTAATCTTCAAGAGAGTTAATTAACTCGCCGAGGGAAGGCTAGAAGACCACCGCCGCTGACCGTGTATACCGTGCACTGTGGTTGTTAAGACAGCCCTGATTAAAGCCAAGGTACGCAATGAACGCACGTAGAAAACCGCCGACTCCCGAATTCACGACGAAATGTTGCAATTAGCAGCCTCCAGTCTAGCCTCATACTTAGAATTATTCTACATCTATACATCGTAGTATTCTCCTGAGAATAGGTTTTTTAACACTAAAATTACCAGTATTGTGGTTCTCAATTTCTCGGGTGACACGTACTTTGTTTTTAATAGATGGACTGCGTTACGATTTCATTTTTACCTTTGACTTACATTCGATAATTTGCTAATAATTATATCACACATTTTTGCGCTATCATTTTTCTTAACCATACTTTTAGAGAATACAAATATACACACGAAACTAAATTTTACACTGTGAGAAATTTTCTATCAAAAATTATGCGGTCATTTTAAAAAAATTACAATAGTTTCTAGTGTAGAAATCACAAGAAAATTACTATAGTTTATATTACAAATTTAGAAAAGTTATAGTAGATATTACAAGAATTTAGTAAATTTTATTATAATCTATAACTAATGGGGTGTTGGACCCAAATTACAAGAATCTGCACATTTCAACCCAAAAATTATATCTAAAGTATTGAATTAAAAATCTGAAAAATATTCATACCGATAGCTTAAAACATAAGGAATGATTTGACGTATTGATATATAAAAAAAAATTATTTTTGTTAATAATAATTTAATAACAATTTTTAATTGGTAATTATTAGTCAGAAAAAACATAAACATGAAACCCAAACATCGTGATCAAATAATGGATTTAAAAATCTGGAAAAATTTTGTTTTAATTTATTCTATTGTTCATAAAATAAAAGTAAAAATGAATTTAACTGGAAATTGTAATAATTTTTCTAATTTATCAGTCTGTGATTTATTTACTAGACACTATTGTCATTTTTATTTTAGACTTTTTCTCTGTGTACGAGATTTATTTATTTATTTATCGAATGAAATGATGACAATATATTTACGTCGAAAACTTTGAGTAAACTTAGCCGGATGAATCATTAAATAATCTTATACATTATAAAAGTAAATCCGATAAAATAAATAATTAATGTATAGGTATATCAAATATTAAAAAAATACATATAGATTATATTAATTTAAAAAAAAAATTCCTAACAGAATTTATATAAAATGTGTGTGTGTCAAATGTATTAAATTTTTTACGATCTCAAAATTACCTTATAACGTTTCTTATACATACAATGTTTAATATATATTATAAAAATATAGAGCAAAAGGATCTTTAAAATTTAAAAATAGAACTTAATAAGTAGATTTGCAATTTACGACTGTAAGATACAGCATAGTTATATCATAATACTACTCATACACCATAATAGCGCAAAAAAATTTTTTAACAATTTAATATAAGAAACTATATATTATTTGAGAATATTCGAGAAACTTGTAAAAATTTGCTCATCTCGCTCTATACAAGTTAAAAAAGCTTTCTTAAGGAGCAAAAAAACGAGACGTCGATGAGGCGACCGTTTGCGGTCCTATTACTTGTGCGTATGTGTGCGTGCGTGTGTGTGTGCAATATAACCAAGACGACGAGCTAAGAGTTAGAAATAGTGGACTATATACTATCCAAACAGCTACTATAATTGATACTCGTATTTTTCTAAGCTTCTAAGGTTTCTCGTTAAGAATATTGTTTTTGACGTGCATAGTCTATACTTCTATATACTGTCTCGAGTGAAAAAAATACTGCCTTTTCATTGACGTAATCAAATACGTTAAATGCGAATCGTTACAATATTATCATAATATAAGTATTGAAATTAAAAAATACGAGTGACAGTTTAGATGTATGTAATTTTGGGAAATAATTATCCAATTATCATTACAATGAGTAATACGTAAATGAAATGGACGTATAGACGCGTACACGTATATGTGTAAGTGTACCATAATCAATATTTATATGCAAATATTCGGTGGTTGTAAATTTATCGATTTAAATAAACACAATACCTTTAATGAAGGAGGAAAATAAACATTGCATTAATATGTACGTTCATTTAAAGGTTGAATTATGCATTTATTGGTCGAGGTACTAATTAATTAATTAAGGGAGTTGGTTTTATCACACTAGTTATCAAAGTAAATTTGAATAATTCTACATTAAGCTCTAAGTACATGCTACGCGTGCAATAAATTTTACGATACGATACGTGTGTAATTACCAACAATTCTATATCGTTGATTCGTCAAAAGAAAAGAAATGTTTTATCAACGTATCAAGGATTATGTGTTTACGCGTAATTTATAACACACACGCGCACTGGTAGTATATCTTTTTTTGTCTTTTCTTTTTTTTTTGGAAAACTTTTTTTCTAGTTTCCATTGGATAGCCTAATTAACTATATAGTTAAACAGGATCAGCCAAAGTTCGAGTTATTTGTTTCCATAATAAGAGGACAATTATTATTCGGGAAACTGAGATATGACTTTGTATCTGCGTAACAATTTGCAGAGTTTGAAGGTATCTCGCTTAAGTACGATGCACTTAACGGGAGGAACTCTGGTAATTTGATGTCAAGTTACTTCGAGGACTCGCAATGTATCCAGTCGTGAATTTAACAACTACTTTAGCGCGAAACATCATTTTAATCGCACAAACTGAACGCAATGCTTCGAAAACTTGATATCCTTTTTTTGCTCTCCCTCTCTCTCTCTCTCTCTCTCTCTGGCCCTATGCCACTTTCTATCCTCTTTCTATCGGTGTACTCGAGGAATACACGTAACAATAGAACTTTCAGAAATCGCTCAGGATTAGTATAAAATAATTTTTAAAAAAATTACGCGTTTATTACGCTACAAGAAGTTTTCTTAATTATTTATGAAAGCCTTTTGTGCTTTAGCATTATCGCGATAAAAGTTGTACGTAAGTTAAAAATAAATTAAACAAAAGTTCCGTTGGAAAGTTTCGAGTTTAAATTAATAACATAAGGAAAAGAACGTAAAGGTAAAGGTAAACTCAAACTGAGAAGTTGTGATCTTGAATTATGTTATTACGCCACTTTTAACGAACGACGACACAATTTAATGTTTTAATTCACATAATAAATGTAATAACGATGTAAATCTGAGAAAATACTTTTTCAAACCCTAAACATAAAATGTTTTTATCGCATTAAAACAACTTTACATTTCGCATAAATTGACTTCACATACATTTTATATATATATGTATATATTATGATATATGATAAGTTTTTTGTGGTTCAAAATATAACGTAGCCCCGCAGTTTTCTTGAAATAAATTTAATAAATGTAAATAACTAGGTTCAAATTATACGTAATCCAACGTACATGTACTATTCAAAACGTCTATTACACCGAGTATAAAAGTGTCTAGGAGGTCTGACCCAACGCGTCCTTATACCACTGAACCACTCAGCATTTACATAAACCCAAGAAAAACCTCGGGAGCAACCAAAGGCTCCTTCTGAATTTCATAAAACCTGCTTTTAGAAGCCGCAGCTCGTAACCGAAACGTCAAATAAGAAAAAAAAAGCAAAAAAAAAGGGAGAACGCGAAGAAATCCAAACCCTCGAGAAACTAATCGAGCGATTTATGTTCTCCTCGAATCGTCGAAGCATAAGCTTTTGCGGGCACCTGACTTTTATCGGCACCTCTCCCGGAATGAGAGGGGTAAAAAAAAAAGATTCCTGCCTACCATATATCAATGGTTGGTCTGACTATGTGCCAGCTGGACGTTGAAAGTTTACAATCCGTTTTCTTATCATTTACGTACTGGTCGATAAAATCGAGTCCTCGAGAGGAACGCGCAATTTCTTTACGAATTTAAGTATCTCGGTCACAAGAAAGGATGAAAACAAATTAACTTATGCATCATCTTCAAGTTGATGAATAAAATGATAACCATATATATACCTTTTGGATTTATTTCTAGGACGAAAGAATGGAAGAACGAGACGAGCTTTCATTGCTTTGGCATTGTATTTTGGCTCGCTTATTCGTGCCACAGGACGCTGTTTTTTTTTACAATTCGATGGAACGATGTCAAACAAGATCAATTGAACGCATCGACGATTCATGATGTTGTCGAAAATTTAAAACAAAGAAATGTATAATTTTAATTAAAACGTTAATTTCGAACGTACACATTGTAACGAGAGATCTTAGTAAATAAGTAACTTAGGACAAAGGGAAAAGGGTATAAAACTTACGCGGGCAATTGAAAAAGTTTGAAAAACAGAACTTAATTTCATCTTCTTATTAGATGAAAATGAAAAAAAAATGATATCATTTAGTGAATTATGTTCAATCACTGTAAGAACGAATTTCATTTATAACTTTTAATCGAGGATAAAACTTTGTAGCCGAATGTCACCAATCACTGCCTTTCTTCCTTAAATTGCGGGATCTTAAAGCTTAGTCATCCACAAAGACGAGACGTCACAAAGTATTCAAAGAATGTTTGTCACTTTGGAAAATATGCTTTATCGGGTAATTATAATAAACTAATTAATTAAAAAATTATTCCATTTACAAATTTTTTAAATTTTTTCAAATTTTTTTTTTTTCAAATAATTATCGATCGGTTTTACACGCTATTGAAGGTAAATAAGTATATTGGTTAATTGTTAATTAATAAAAATGACAGGAATCGGTGTAAAAATGTTAAAAAGAAGGAAACTATATTAATATTAGAATTATTAAACAAAATCTTACATCGGAATTCCAATGCAATATCGAAGAATTTTTAATTTATATTTAACACCTACATTCTTAAAGCTCATATAGAGGTTTGCGTTGTAATGTGTAATATGCGCGGAAAAAATTTTATATCGGTCATCTTTTCTCAGCTGTTGCGTCTCGTTTACGAATGGCGGACACGTATCCGCACTTTTCCGAGAACGCCACGCATGCATTCAACTGAGCCATAGTCAAGTTCTTTATAGTGCCGTAGCCTATTTAAAGTTCACATGAAACTCACAACTTCGAAGATGTCGTCGTATAGTTGTAACAACCATTCTTATACCTACTGTGTATACTTGAAAAATAAAAATTTTTTTATTCAAATTAAAGATTAAATTTTGAGATTTAAATAGTCGAGGGAAAGTTCTAACGAAACTGTTCACTATGTAGCGAATGAAATTTGACGTTATACTTACATGTGTCAATGGTTTCCTGGATTTAGTCCAGCACAGTCATATCGAGACACGTAATATCCCGTTTATCTAAAACAGAAGAAAATGCGTGAAATATTAAAAATTTCTTTTATTTTTCATAACATGTAAGTATGTATATAAATGTAAATTAGAAAATGGATAGTCAATAAAATATATACGTTATTTAAAATAATAAAATAAATATTGGTAAAGGTTGTGAGTATCGCATAAATAATAAATATTAACGGTAAGGAATTAATAGTTGTCATTAGATTGGATTAAAAGTTTATATAACGAAACACCTTGGAAGTAAATTATTTTAACGTCATCCGAGGTAAGCCTTGGGAGGTAACACGGAGAGGAAGATCCGCGTAAGTTCCACACAAGTGAACACATCTCACGGATTCTCCGTAGGAAGGAACAACAACAACAAAGGGCCTAACCCTTCGAAGTTCAGGGCCGTAGGCCATCCCCCTCGCTTGACGATAGCTCGCATCGCATCGCATAGTTCGGGTAGCCGGCTTAATTCGCAATCTCTGGTCAGTCTCGGGCATCTTGGCCGCTAAAACGCCGCGAGTCGGATTATCCGCGAGGCGCCTTTGTCGAGAACTCGGGCATCCCCTGTCCTCGAGAATTCGACCTCTCGTTCTAAATAGACTACCTCGCACTTAACTAACCAACGAACGAGGTTAAAGGACTATACCAGGACTATACCGTCCAACTCTCACTCGTGCTTGTGACAACTTCCTCGCCACCGTGCAGCCATATGGACGACACGAATTTTCGAGAGAATTTTGCGGGACTGTTGCAACTTCCTTCTATTGATAATCTCACGATTCGACAATTCTCGGATTGCCCCTCCCATCTCCGGCACTCTAACATTTTCGACATTGTTTAACACGCGTCTCATTCAAATTTACCCTATTATTAGACACACCATTTTCATTTACGTTACATTCAACCATTTTTATACTTTTATTTCGTTTAGTAGACGAGTTTTGTAGTTCTTAACTTTTATATTTTTCATACAATTGGTAATAGACTATTTTAAGAGTTACTAATGTGTTATGGATTAGGTTACCTTTATTTTATAATGATTTTTAAAAAATGTGGAATAAATGATATGCAGTTATTTCAATGTAAATTAAATGTACTAATGCAATGGAAGTTTAGTTTATTACTCTGTAAATCGAAAAAAAAATGTATAGTCACTTTGCAATATCAACAACCTGCTCGCTGTGAAAAAGTGACTTTTAACTTCCAAAAAAATATTTAAGCACTTCCAAAAAGTAAATGTTCACTTTTTCAAATGGAAATATACACTTTCTCAAAAACCAGATGTTCAAAATAGTTCGAAAAAAAACGAATGTCCACTTTTTGCAAAGTGTATATTTCCTTTCGAAAATAGTGCCCATGCACTATTTTCAATTTAGAGAGTACGATTAGAGGTAATTTTAATAAAAAAAATAACTTACAAAAACTTTATCAGTTTTAGATTTCGTTTCGACAAAAACTCATAGAATAAAGAGGCAAGTTTTGATATCGATGTTACAAGTATAATACCATGTATAATATGTTTATGTTATTGTAGTTCTGCGTATTCGAATTATACTCGATAAAACCGTAACCAATAATTATAATCTCAGTTTATTTAAATAAAGTACCTTGTAGTATAAAATTTATTAATCATTATAATTATTCTTACAAATAATATAGATTGCGATAAATTAAAATAAATAGAACTACAAATAAATACGACTATTTTTTGCTAACCATTTGAAATCCTACATTAAAATATTTTTGTATTGAATTAATTTTTTGCTCCAAACAATCAAACAATCAAAACAATCGTGGATATATACATTATTGTGTGGAAATGTATCACAGTAAACTCAGTGCGAAGTAAATAAAAATTATTCGATAATTAATATTTGCAATAATTAACAAAATGTGGGTCAATTTCTTAATTAGTTAGAGATGGTATATAAATACTTACAAATGCTCACAATTTAAATTAATATAAAGTAAATCTAAATTAGTACAATTAAATTAATTTTTTAAAGGGACACATCTATAGCGCTCGAAAAATCTACGACATGTCATGTATTTAATAATAAATCATTTTATTTCATATAAATAGGTTTTTATTGTATATTTTTTTTATTAACATAGCAAGTTATAAAACGTTAATTTTAAAAACTTTACTTACATTTTACATCACTTATATCTTTCTTAACCCAAGTAAACTATTTTATAACATTTTTGTATAGTTTCCTTTCATTCAATTTTAAAATAAAGTTTCTCTGATATTATTTTATATTTTTACGCGCAATACCTGCAATTTCCGACTATTGAAATACATATATTTTATTAAATATAAAAAAAAAACAATACATTTCCCGAAAATTGGTTTTATCGAATTTTTATAATACGTTCATCTATATAGAGTACGATATATAAAACGAATAAAGAAAAACCTGCAACTCATAATATAACGTCTTATATATATTTTCCAAAAATTGTATAAATTCGGGATTAATATTAAAATTTGGTATTCTAAAGGAAGTTGTTTTAAAATTTGTAAAACGTATGAAAAGATAATACAAAAAGATTAGTTAAACTAAATGCCGTATCTCTCGTGACAATAATGGAAAACGTAATATATTCATAGCGTTAGCCATTCGTGTCAAGATTCTCGGAGCGAATCAGGTGACGGGCCCGCAGTCTCGGATAGACTATATTCCCGTGGACAAATAGCTTGGATAATCTTTTGAGTGCTTAAGTAAACGAGATTCTTTCCTGATCACACAGCTGACCTCGTCCAGCGTGTTTCATTCTTGAGACGTTCGTTATGGGTGTACCGGCGCAATCTGAAGCATTAAGTCATTAAGGGATTCGGAGTGATTATTACTAATTGACTGAAATCAGTTAATTAAAATGCTTTTAACCCTTTGAGTCACGCATTATTCCGTGAAATATATATGTTTTTTAAGTATTTGAATCTATGGTTTTCGGGATCTCGGTGAAATTGCGACAAAAAATTAGTATAGGAGGGCTTTTGGGATCACTGATTATTTGGATTATCAGTACAAAATAATGAGTTTTTACAAATTATTTATTTTCATGGTGATCAATAAATTCCCCAGCTCATTATAATAACTAGACGAACAATAAATTCATTTACACTAATTATTTATTTTCACTTTCACTTTTATCTTTATTTCTATATAAGCAGAACCCGAAAAAGCGAGCAATTATGCGTATAATTATTCGCCATCTTGAATTTCAAAAATCTGACCCTATAAATCTGCTTTTCCGCAAATAATTAATTTTAATAATTTCAACGTTTTCTAACCAATATATTTCTTACAGCTATAAAATTAACTAATATACCGTTTAGACATAAATGAAAGTACTATAAATGCATCCGCAACAGTTGAATTATTTTTAAAGTGGTCTAGCACATACACGCTAGTCTACAAAGATGTGTAAGTATAATATTATATATCCATTAAATTTCTACGTTTGATGAGTTTTCTCTTGTAAGTATGCATAATCATTGTTAGAAAAGCACACTATAAAAGTATAAACTGTAATGAGTAATTTACTACAAATTGAAGTTATTGTGTAAAATGTATTTTCTTATCCATCCCCGTATCACCTAGAATCTCTTGTTCGAAAATCTCATGTTTCGTAACCTCTTACATTCTGACTCACCACCACCCGTTCTTCCCCATTATTTCCTATCTTCTTTTACCTCGAACATTTCCTTTTCTACCTCTTCTCCCCTACATTCCTCGCGCCCCCCTTCTTTTTCTTTTTCTCGTACATACTCTTTCACTTTCTCGGATACTTCGCACAGCAACTCCATCGAGGAGGTCAGATTTATGGTTTCGCGAAGTGAATAATGCCGAGGGCTTTTTCTTGGTATATGTATAACACAGCTGCAGCAAGTACACTAGGAAGGAGGATTATAAAAGGCACAAGGTACTCATTCGTTTCCTCTCCTTTTCTTTTGTACTTGGTCTAGCTTATTCCATCTCTCTCTCTCTCTCTCACTCTCTATTTTATTCTTCCTCTTGTCTTCATTGAACGTCGACGGGTTCTCGATTGACCGTAGAACTTTCGTCTCGCGAGGTCGACTGCGTTATTACATCGAGCGCGGAGGAACGACGAACGAAGAGAGAAGAATGATGGAGAGCACTTTTGAGCCTTCGAAGTTTTCCTAGTGAACGAGTTAATCTTGACAAACGACTTCCTATGGGTTTACCTGTGAAAGGGTATACCGGAGAGTGGAACACCCATCTTACGCTGTTTGACTAACCGGCTATCTCGAGATTTTGGTAATTTACCTTGCGTGACTGATTTCTCCGGGTTACTCGGTATAGAACAGTGGAATATGTCCACCTGCTCACCGGCCAGAGGATATCCATCTTCCAGCTAACGTTTGTCACCCACAATGATGTAAAACCTCAGATTTTGTACCTTCTTGCGAGTTAATCTTCAACTAACTTTCTTAAAGAACTCGGACAGCTTCGCAATCTCAAATGCAAACAGATTTATATACATTGATCCTCTGATATGTTTGCATGGCTCTCGTAGAATAAATATGACGAAAAGTGAGTTCGGTAAATTAAAAGATTTACTTACTACTTCGGCGATAATATTAACGATTATCAATTAATTTTTTATTTATGTATATCTACATTCATTTTTGTACCTGCCATATGCAATATAATATATTTACATACAAAATGGCGAGCCCGTAGCACGTGTTTGCCACTTTCGTCTTCGGCTCGTGTGTCAATCTGCACACACTATGGACTCGGCAGTATTTTACTTTCCTAGGTATGTAATATACTGTAGTTTTATTTACATTCAGTGCCAGTCCATTACTTTCCGTCCAGTCCGCGACCGCCCCAGCATCCTGAGATAGCTCTTCAACAGCCAGTTCAAACCCCGACAAAGGGTAAAACGAATAATAGATTTGCGTGTCTTCTGCAAAAATCATAAATGTTTCAGGACCGCAGGCAGGTCGTTAATAAAGATGGAGAATAACAAGGGAAGATAATACGTGTAGTCACATAAAGCTTGAAGGAAACGTGGAAAGAGATCGCATGTAGCGAAGAAAAAATTAAGAATTTTTAAAAGATAAGAGATTTGTTCTACTTTAATTTCTTTAGTAGATATGTCACTGTATAAACATCAAAAATTATTATTTACTATTTAATTTGAATTTTTTAATATTTAATCAAACATCCCAATTAATTTATCTCAAAATTTTATAATTTTATAAAATAATTATTAAAGTCCTTCGATATATAATTGAAAAAAAAAACGTAAAGAAACAACACACAAGCATCCACCATTCGAATCCACCGTACATACGAATAGTTTAAAGATAAATCCATATTATTTTAATTTGTCCGGTGCAAATACATTGTATCCTCATCGTAGAAAGCTGAAATTTTTTGAGAACAAAGCGAAATAAAAGATGATCGAGCAAAACATTTCACTCGAAAGTTGTGAAGAATTTAGAAACGTTTATCCACAAATGCAGGTAAAGTAAGAAAATAGAAAATGGGGTAAAATAGAAAATAGAGGAGTAAAAAGATAGAAAAATAACTCGGAAAAAAAGAAGAAATAGACAATAGAAGAGTAAGATTCTTCTGTGTTGCGTTGTTACGTTTTAAAAAGAACATTCCCGATGCCTCGAGCGCCTCACGCGCATCTTTTTGTGATAGTAATCGTCGCTTTTCTTTGAGCTTGCTTCGATGCTGCTTCTTTCTTCCTCTGGAGGTTTCATTCTTTTTTCTCTCCTCACCGTTCTCTACGGTCTCGCGGCTAAAAAGCAATCCCGGATATTTCAAACTGTATCGCTACTCTTCTTCTTCTTCTTGCCCTCTACAAGAATATGTTTGGCGATGATTGTATCAACTTTATCTTAGTTCCAATAAAATAATTGTTATTATAGAAAGTACAAGATTCGATCAATCGTGGTAATTCGGTATATTGATTCTTTTAAATATATGGATAATCGTTAATTATTATAATTATCATACTATTTAATAGTATTTATTTAGATCTTTCTAAAATTCCAATTGCATTACAGCGCATTTACTAAGAATAAATTTCGGTATAGATGTTTTTACTTTAAACTAGAGGGCCCAAAATATGTAAAAACTATACGCTTTTACATTTCAGGCACGATCGTTAAGTGCTTTAAAAAATAAGCGACTATAATATTTAGAAGTATTACTATACAAATTAATTTTAGCCAAATGGGTAAAAAAATGACTGAATTTTTCGATTGACTTGTTTACATACATACATTTTCAAAAACGATTAAAAGGTAAACAAAAGTTTTCTTTTGCGATAAACATTTCTTACTTTTAAAATTTGTACGTATAATCGATATTTATTTAGATAAGGTCTAAAACCGTTTTTTTGTACATTTTACGCTTTTTTTAACCGTTTTTATATTTATCAGGAAAAATATCAATGCAAGTAAGAGATGTTTAATAAAAAAAAAAGTTTTCTTTTATTATGATGAACATTTCTTACATTTAAAATTTCTACGTAAAATCAATAATTATTTAGTTAATGTCTAAAAAGCTTCTTTTATTGTACATTTTAGGCTTTTTTAACTGTTTTTTTTTTGTACTTAACTTTAAAAATATTCATCTAAGCAAAAAGTGTTGTATATAATAAAGTTTTATCTTATTAAGATAAACATTTTTTACATTTAAACTTTCACAGTACAATTTATATTTGTCTTTATAAAGTAGAAAACGCGGTTTTTTGCACTATTTTGACACTTTTATGCTGTTAACTTGCCAGTATTTAGTTTTACATAAAACGTTACAATACAAAATTATCACATATTTAAAATTAAACATTTTCTATACTTATATTTCAGATTATTCAACTTTTTTGTATAATGTCGTAGAAAGATTTATTTAGCGCCATTTTAAAAAGTGCTACCGTTCAAAACCTTTTCGACCAATTTAGTCCAAAATAGGAACGTTTACTTCTCTATTTATGTAGAATATATCATAAAAATTTCAGCCAAATCGGTTCAAAATTGGCTGAGTTATTCGATTAACTTTACTACATACATACATACATATATCACTTATTTATCTAATATACTTTCAATAAAATACTTTCGTAAATTTTTCGTATTTCGTAGAAGTTAATTTTGCCAACACTACTTCAAATACAAAATATTTATTACACCGTGTCCAACACAATAAATAAATATTCATTGCAATTTGATAAAATATGTGCAAACTATCGTAAAGATTGTTGCACCTAAAGTATCAATAAACAATTTTTTTTCGATAAAACACGCTTTAGACAAAAGATCACGTGAACACAAAAGCTCAACGCGAGAAAAACAACAATGAAAAAAAAAGTGCACACCCTGTAACAATAGGTATTTAAAAAAGAAAATAAATAAAATCTTTATTTTTCCGCGTAACCTGGATATAAATATAAATAATAAAATGTCGAAATCTGTAGATTACTTTGGGTGACATCGAAAATTCGTTGATTCGCAGTTAATAAACAGGAGCGTAATAGCTGGCACACAATTCGACACAAATTGAAAGTTGAAGACAAGCTTTGCAGTTAACGAAACCCATATATGTACGGGTGGTTCCACAAGAAATTTCAAGCGTCATCATTTCAACATCAAAACTCAGCGCAAAGTCTTCGCAAAGCGTTCTATCTCAACTGGCGCACCCTCGTACTCACTAATGTTACATTTCCCTCGCCTATCTACATCGTGGCACACGTTACAGATACCGCTCGGTAATGCACGTAGTACCACGTGTGCGACTGAGCGTGTCCTTTTAAATTGCTCGCCCCCGAATTTTACTAAAACGTATATGTATATGTATATATATATAATTATATGAACCAACGTCCGAACTCTCGTCGAGGCATTAACTTCCGATTCAACGTTAGAAATGCAGACGCGATGTCATATATGCGATAGTACGACGTGTTACACGTGCAATAAAAGGAGAAAGATAAGAGAAATGTGAAAGACTTCGGAAGAGCTTATCAATCATTTTTTGGGAGTTCCTTCGTGTACATTTGCATCGTATGAAAATGACTTGACATATATTATCTGCATTATACTTAACCCTCGAAGTCATAACGTTCTCTGGAGAAGACCGATACTTAGAGGTCATTATATAATTTTTTATTCAACTTATTTTTAATAAATAGCTGATTATTTAATTTAGTATGTAATGAGATTTTTACATATACTTTATTTCTTTCGGTATATGTAATATATTAATGAATTTTATAATCTATTAAAAATTCGTAAAGATAAAGGTATATCAACGTACCGATTTTACTAACGAGTATGATCGTCAATTTTTCGACAAAAATCGTACTGACGATGTATCAGACGATCCCTTTTAAATTAAAATGTGTTTCGTCAGAGACTATACGATTTCGATCTATAGAGAGAAGCATCAATAGCCATAGAAAAGAAAAAAGACTATTCGAAATGAGAGAAAGAGAAAGAGAAAGAAAGAGAGAAGGGACAACAGTGCAATGGATTTTTCAAGACATCCCTTTCCTTTCACCCACGGGAAAATCGAGGCGCATGGGAAAATTCCAACTCGGTGTATATCATCGCGCAATGTGCCCTGCGCTTTCCATTCCCAGTTTTGTTTTTTCTTTTTTTTTCCCCTCGGCCCAGTCCGATATCGACTTTACGTCGCTCGGCTGATGCGCGACGTACTTGGCTCGCCGCCAGGCCCGTTTCCATCAGATAACAAATTCCTAAGCTTTGAGAGTGTACACACGCCGTAAGCCTATTTGTGCGCTCGGTCCTCCTCCTTTTCTACTTCCATCCGGTCTCGCGCGCGGATAAAGTAATCCCAAAGTCCGCTCGCGTCTTTCCTTTTTTTTTTCTTTTCTTCCTCCCCGCGACGGCAGATCGGAACAATCGCGAGCAATGGTTCCTATACCCCTTCTTTCTTTAACAAACTCGAACATTCTTTTCTTATTAATATTGTAATTGAATTTCTTACGCGTTTCTCGGTCGCGAATATATATATACACGCGGTGTTCGACTATAACGTATAATAGACGCGTGCGCGGAATTTCCAATCACTCCGTATACTGTTTTTAAAATACATGTAGAATCCGCGACTTTGCGCGGGTTTGAAAGGAAGTAATATTTTTATTGTTCACCGGATATTTTTCTCGTCTGGAATAAAAGTGAAAAGGCAAAGGAGGCGGGGGTGCAGGAAAGTAGTCGAGTAGTGTTAATAAATATTAATCAACACACTGCGGTCAGAGAACTCGACACGTATCTTCTTTTTCGGTTACGTTACTTTATTTCTATTCGGCACCTTTTTCGGATAAGCTTCTTAAACTGAAACGCGGATAATAAGATTAACTACTTAGGATTATGTATAGGCTTTGAATATATTATTGTTTTGGCGAAAGGCAATGTGGTTATATGTATATATATATATATATATACACGTTTACGCCCAATGAAATGACAAAATATCATTATATATACTTTTGTACACTTATTTTATCTAAAGTCATTAAATTTAATAAATATACAGTATAATCGGTATTTCACTTTTAAAATATACAGTCATTAAAATTTCAATGAAACATCCAATTTTTTATTTCTTTGATCAAGGTAAAAGTTCGCTCTGTATGCAATTAATAATGTCCTGATACTATATTACATATCATAATTCCATTGAGAAGAATAATTTAAGTTTTCAGGATCCTTTTTTGAAAACAAAAAGTGATGAGATGCCATTAAAATTTCAATATATTCAATAAAGAAAAAATTATTCTCACGGGGAGCTTGAAAATTATGTTAAAAACTTTTTAAATATTACTTTCGTGAGATTATTCGTGAGCCGTTTAAAACCAAGTAATTATAAAGATTTTATATTTGTATTTATAGTTTGCGATTCTCTCACTTTTGACGTCGTGAATATTAAAATTTGTAACTTTATTGCAAATTAAAATATAATAATAACAGTTATTCAAATTAAACGTTTAATCGACATTTCATTAGCAATACTTAATTATGTTGCAAATGAATTTAACAATGAATTAATATATGTTTGTTTAAATAATATAATTTACTACAATTTAAAAAAGTTATTGTCATGTTGAATTTATAAAAAGGAAAATAAATGCTTATATATACAGGAGCAGGTATTATTTGAATAATCGTGACAAAGCCATTCAGTTTTTGAATTCTCGCAGTGTAAAATATAATAAATATTACATCTACTAATATACGTGTACACATTATGTATAGTACGCGATACATAAATTAGAATAGAGTAATACAAAAATTAGCGCGCAATGAAATAAAGAGATGGTATATAATATTAAAAAAAAAAAAGAAACGAAAAGAAAAGTTAATTAATAAAATAGAATATAATAAATTACGTAAACATTAGCTTTCCATTTGAATAAAACTAATTGCGAGAGAAGTCGTAAAGCACTTGGTAACGTGAAATACAATAAAATATGCAAATGGTATCTCGCGAAACATTGCGACAATTGCTCAGTTGGCAACAACTTCTTTCGCGTCGAATATAGAGAGACAACGAGGAGCAATCGCGTTAAGTGCGAAAACTTTATTTTACCCCGTTCAAAAATGCGAAACAGCACGCGCGCGCCACTTTTTCCTCAGTTATATAACGTAGATGAAAAAGAAGCGACGTGTATCGACCAGTTGTAATACTCGCGCGCGATCCTCATATAAGCCGGATTCTGAAATTACGTTCTCCTTTGTTTCGTATTTTCGATAATATTGCTCTCCGGGATGTATATTTATACTTATACTCGCGGCGCACGCGCCAATTTTCCCGATATCGCGCGCGGCTATATGTGCCCGACAATTTTAAACGCTCCAGTGTAAGAATAAGCTCGTAACGCGTCTCAGAAACAGTAAAATTTTATTCTTACAATGGCTATATGCCTTTGGCTTAAGAATACTTCGGATTCTTCTATCTACGGTTTTGTGTAACGAAATATTTTGAATTTAGTGGTTGCTTTTCGGGTGTCTCGTGCTTTTACCATTTGTTTTAAGAGTCGAATATAACAAGATTATCATTGGTAACTGTAATTAATCACTGTTCTGTAGGACATTGCACGTTGTACTGCAAGACGCGTTGACTTTTCGACGATAGTCTTTAAAAGATTTATTCAACGTTATATACATTTGATCACTTATATATAGTTATTAGCTGTAGATAAATAAATAATAAATACCTTTTCAAGGATCGATTTTTCCATTTACAATATAAATTTATACTTTCGCTTGCGTTTGCAAAAAAAAACAATTAGATTGATTTAACTGGATTCGTGGTATTTAATGAAGTAGCAAAATATTTCGCTGACTTAAGATAATACACGAAACGATGAATCAACGAAATCCGTGATTTAATCCGATAGGTTTATTTCATCGACGCTAACCAATTTAAAGGTTCGTATAAATTAAAACAAAAAAAGGAATTCTTTATCTTACATTGTGCCTATAATATAGACTTGTTACAATTGTATTACAATAAAACTATAATGTTCTTAAATATACATTATTTTTTATAATTGCATTTGTTAAAACATTAAACTTAATTTTTTTTATTTAACGTCGCTCTTTTTATGCTTCCACGTTGGTGTTAATCAGCGACGGTGATCATACGAAGTCTTTGTGAAGAAAGAGCACACGTTGAAAATACATTCGCCAGTGGTCCTTGTATCAATGGGCAGGGGTGAAATCGAACTTGGGACCTCCAGATTACGAGCCCGACGCCTTTATCGACCGAGCCATCGCAGGCCTCATACTAATACCCTTATAGAAAATTCATATCTTAATCTACGTAGATTTGTGTTCCTTAATAAAGAAAATTTGATTTGATATATATAAGGATGTTTTGTAAATTTCCATCGGGCGATTAATAGATTTTTATCTACACACGGAGAAACAGGTTCTAGTATAAAAATGAGAATATTATTGACTAAACGAGTGGCAGAATTGATAAACTATAAAAACTAGTGGCAACATAAATGTAGCATATTGCTGAGCGAGTTGCAAGAAAATGATCGGTATATTCTAATTTTATGCAATCTCATTAATTAATTTATAAACAAATATGATTTAATATAAAAAATTTATGCACGTGTGCGTGTGTAATAAAAAATCAATAATTTCAAGACTAAGGTATTCGGATCACGAATCAAACAAGATTTAAAAAATGTGTTTTATAAAATAAAAATATAAAGATATTTGCATTTTTGAACCCTAACGGTAAAATTTATTAATATTATAGGCTAATAAAAAAATTTTCCAAAATTTACTTTGAATTTAATCGTTTATGATTAAAAAATACACAAACATAAATTTTCAAACTATAAACAACAAAAAAGATAAGACCACATAGATTATTGTTACATTTACCATAAGTTGCATAAATTTTACTATACAATGTAGTAATTTATTGCATTTTGACACTCTGTAATTTCATTACTAGTCAGTATTACCAGAATTTTTTTTTCTCAGTGTATCTTTTATAGTAACAGTTTATTACTACAGATTTACTATAACCTTTACATACATCTGATAAATTTTCCAATGAAAAATAGTAATTTGTTATAATTTACCAAGCATGTCCCCAGTTTGCTCGATAACATTGTCATTTCTACTAGAACCTTTATCTCCGTGTAGTGTCAGGGATAAAACTATATATTTGGTATATGAAATTTAGTTTATTTGCATTAAATATAGTTTTACGCTCGAGAAAATCTCTACTATCATTGGTATATTTCGATACAACAGTCACAGTAAAAACGATATATTCCATTTATTTAATGAAATTTTTACCTTTCCCTTTGACGAATTTCTATGATAACGTATAAGACAAATATTGAATCGTATATTCGACCGCTAAATAGTTTTATGTACAACTACGATGTAAAATCGTCACATCGATTATTTCGTATATGAATATAATGCATACAGCTCTAATACGTATAGATTTTCATAAAAATTTATACAATTCAATCTAGTTTTATTTATCCTAGTACTATTCATTTTTCGTGCACGAAGAAAACGATTTTTTCCAAATTATAAAAATTATCATGTCGCGTATGAACAATATACGAAACACGCATAGAAAATATTAATTAATCTTCAGTCAGTCGTTTCTATAAAAAATAGTGAATAGTCATTTTTAGTAGAACTTATATTTCTCCTTGTAAAAGGCATCAATAGGTTATGTTATCCACGTGTATAACTATAATAGATAATAACATTTCTACCATACGTAATCGTCAATTATTTACCTGCGAGATAGATAAAAAGGGGAACACTGCACCAGCAAAATGAAATATCCTCTTCACTTTACGTGTCCAAGTTTCATACAAGGATCAGATATAATGTTGTACACAGTACTTTAGTGTATATGTATATTTATAGGATAGTCTATCTACGTAACACCTATCGTAAACATTTTAGTATACAACTTTATCCTATAATTAACGACATTAATAAATTTAATAAGGTGTAGCCGACTGCATTATATTTTGATTTAACAAAGCAGCACGCGTACTTCGTAAGATTAATCAGATTTGAAAAACAAAAAAAAAAAATTTTACCTAAATCATTCACATTTTGAATCTTACGAGAGACAACCTAGATATTTTCAAAATTTATGAAATGGTATGGTTTTCGAATGAAATTTAATAAAATGTATAATAGATTTCGACTCAATGAATTCCGTTTTCTGATCACACGTATGATATCACTCGTACGAACAACTGGAGAACGAATAAAATTTTCACATTTATTTTACTTTTCAACTGAAATATATTAGAATACTGTAATGGTACATCTTTCGGAATTATTAATGTATTATTAGAGATTTATTATATTATTCTGTCTGTATTACGCGACCTGCCTTTTTCCCGTTATCTAATAATAATAATGATAATATTCTCTTATCTTTATCTTTATCTTTATATACAAACAATATGTATGTTTTTTGGCTTTTTTCTTAAATATTTATGTTTTGTTTGGTAATAACTATAGGTATTAAAAATGTACAAAATAAAAGTGACTACATAACTTATGGAGAACGATATAGATTAAGCCTCTCGAAATAAATAAATTAATGAACCAAAGTAAATCGCTTCTGATCCTACGTGTAAAATAAAAACAATACGCGGTGAAAAGGCACATTATGAAGTTGGACGCGGAATTATCAAATATCTAGAATGTCGACGGTTTTTGGACATATTTTCTGCATGTTAATTATAATTGATAATTATAGATTAAAAACTTCGAATCTGAGAAAATTTGAAGAATAACCGTTTAATTGTAGTAAGATTATGTAGTAAGATTTTTATGTAGTAAGATTCAGATAGTTTATTACTTTTCAAAGAATTTTTCACACCCACGAAATATCTGTTAATTCTTCTCGAATTCTATACCAGGGGATATACCTAAAAAAAAAAGAAGGGTATTAAATATGTTGCGTTATATATAGCAACGATATTCAAAGATAATTTACGAGAAACTCGTGACTATGACCAATGTCCCAAAGCGACTCGGGAAAATTCCCATTAGAGCCGCGGGGTTTTCCCACGGCAATGGTGAGACAACGAGTGTGTGCGCGCGTGTGTGTGTGTGTGTATGTACGAGAAGTGGCGAATGGGATTGTTAGCGAACACCAAGATGAACCTTCCCAACCTCTTCCTCGTCCCATTTCTCGCGAGCTCCGCCCGATCGTAACTTACTCGTACGCGCGTGATTAATTTGCCTAATGTCGCGAATTACCGGAGACGCGACACAGACACGTGTAAGGGGGGGTGGAGTGGGGGGTGCGGAAGGGGTGACATGCCGAACTCCCTTACGTCTCTGTCATCGTACTTATGTCTGGCTACGTCGTATCTCGATTATACTGCCTGAGCTTAGTTACATATACATATACACCCTCCTCTCGTAAGTGATCTTTGATCTAATGTTACATCGCTCATTCGATGCGTTTGACAGCTCGTTATATTACTCAATGATAATAACTATGTACACGCGCGCGCGCGATTGTGTGTGTGTGTGTGTGTGTGTGGCGTGCGTGCAGTTGTTATCCTTCTCTTTTACGCGCAGTTCTTCTTTCGCGGATGGGCTCTTTTTTTGTTGCGTGTTTTTACGCTTTTTCCTTTCATTGGCGAAAATACGGAGTGAGTTTTTATTACCCACGGTTTTACATTCCTCGTGATTGACGTTTAAATGTGCACTTTTGCATTCTTACAACAAAGAATATCGAGTGTTCATTGTGAAGCGCGCGAGTTCAAGCGGTCGGCAATAAAAAAAAAAGAGAGAGAAGCACTACGCACTAAAAAAAGTTTATCAAGTTCTGCTAAATATATATTTTCGATCGATGTGATATACATGCGGATAATGCAAAAAAATAGGTTTTTATTTTTTAAGAATTCTATTTTCAATTAAAATATTGCGATTCGACGGTGCATTTATGCATATTTATCTTACGAGATAAACTTGCAAATGGACCGAAAATAAGTCTGTCGGCGAAACAACTCATTTCACGGAGGTATATGTATATATACTGTTGAATTTGCGTTAGCGGAAATTAGTGTATAGGTATATAATACGCGTAGATTTAAAAGGCACGAAAAGCGAGTATCTTCATAAAATATGAAATGGAGACATTTGATAAAAAGCGCATGAAGAGGTTATACGAGGATCAAATCACGCGCATATGTCGCGTACTTGGAGGCGAAAGTAATATTTTCTGGTGGGGCTTGCAGATGTGTCTCTCTCTCCTATTTTAAATATTCGCTAAAAGGGGGCAAACCCGCTGTATACGAAGAGACTTGTAGAGGCTGTTTACCTCTAAAGTGTTTTTGTTTAATGCACTTGGTGCTAAAAGAAATGAATAAACAGTGTATTTATCTTTCTTTTATATACGTTATAAAACTGAAAATTTACTCCCATTTTAGCAGGGAATTTTCTATAAAAATTTAATTAACTCTTTTAAACTTTGGACTATAAAACTAACGAAATTTATTTTATGGAAAACTTAAACAATCGTTACACAGTCCCTTGTCATTGTCCACATGAAATATTATTTTTGTAACGATTCACTTTGAATGTACCATCGAAATGTATATCTATTGCCACGAAATATTTAAGATTAATAGTCTTTTAATAATCGTTTAATTTTATACACATGTGAAAGGTTATACGGCTAATAAACATATAATACGCTGAGAAAAGAATTCTAATAAAAATGACAATACGACTGTCTAGTAATGAAATTATCATAATTAAAAAGATGACTATACTGTATAGTAACAATTTACGAAACTTGTGGTAAATATGCATAACGATAATTGTAGTAAAAATTTAATAAACTTTTAGTAAATGTTACAATACAGTATAGTCATCTCTTTTTAATTTTCGCTGTCATTTTTTTACATATATCATTACTAGACAGTATAAAAATCAACTATTATTTTGTCTTAACCGATAATAACACGTAGAAAATAAATGTATACATGGATCTACTGTACCGAGCGCATAAATTTTGATTAGTGAAACACCGAAAAAGAAAATAATGCGCAGTGCAGCTAATAATCGAAAATTGTAATTTTTTTATTCAGGTATTTTAAAACCTGCATCATATTTTTTATCTTGTATTTATTGATTGTATAGATTATTAATAACTTGTAAATCATTAAATGATTATTTGGTTTTCAGGCATTTACATCATATTTCTTGATATACTTCACAATTTCCTGCGGGTTGTGCAATATACGACTGAGAGAAGTGCTACGATATTTTGGCATTACGACCATTGGCATTTGAAATGTTCATCCAGTTGATTTTTTAGTTAGTTTAGAGCATTGTTCGTGCAATATTAAGCACTTGCCATACGATACGGTCAAGATAATACGTCCATACTCTTGGTATACGAAGAAACAAAAAAAAGTGGTGAATTCGAATGAAGATAAGTGAAACGATAGGAGGAAGATAGTAAAATTCGTTAGATCAAGGTAATCGATAACCCAGGATGTCCCATAGTTGCAAGTAATATCAGTCGAAGCGCTCCTCGGCGTTAATTGTCAACTCTCTCTCTCTCTCGGTGCCGAGGTGGATAACGCGCGTGCGCGTTAATTCGGCCCTCGCGAGCACAACACAATATGTCTCTGTGGCCCCCGGGCTATTACAACAGAGGGACCGGCACGCTCGAGCTCTCCTCTCCTTCTAATTCGAAAATACGGGGGCGAAGGGTACGCGTTGCGACGACCGATCAATCGACTATTAGGGTAATTAAGGACGCCCAGTGACAGTGAAAGGGTGATTCCGGGCATTTCCAACGGTAATTAAATCAGACAGGCTAGAGCTTTTCGATCGCGACCGGTTAACTGTTAAGGAAATTATTTCGTTCCATACGGTGATAATTGCGTTTATATACATATACCAAAAGAGAGAAAGAGAGAGAGAGAGTATATTCGTTTCAATATACCACTGACATTCCGGTAAATTATTGGTTTGGACCTAATGGCGTATTAGCATCCTAGGTGTACGTGAAATTTTATACTTGCTTATATTACCGACTGAGTCAATTAAGATGAAAAAATTATTGTAATTAAATAAATTTGGTGAATTATGAACAAACCAAGACACCATTGGCCTTTATTCAAGTATTATCTATCACAAGTATTATCTATCACAAATGTCATTTATATGAAATTCAGCACAATAATAAATAATATTTTAATAAAGAGTAACGAAATCTTAGTTTTCATAATTTATCTTTTCTTCCCAATTGACTCGGTAAAATAAACTTTAACATCTCCTATAGAACCTCTTTTACATCTTAAATTTCAATATAAAATGTATAGTTCTGATATCACTTAATGTCAATTTCTACGTATGCACACGAAGAAAAATGTATAAATAAAAAGTGCCAGAGTCTTTAGTAATGAAATGACAGGCAATAAATAATTTAGTAAAATTTGCAAGTAAATTTACAATATATCCTGAAATGTCGATTTAAAATTTATCATAAACTATATAGTAAATTTTTCGAATTTATGACTCTCCTAATTTTATTGCTAAAGATTGCGATAATTTTTAATGCAAAATATTTTCCTCCGTGTACAAATAGAACGTTGTAAATCGCAATTAAATGGAAATTAAAAACACGTAGATTTTAGTGAAAATTCAAAATTTTCCCTTTATTATTTTTATATATATATGTGTGTGTGTATATATATAAAACAGGTGCTTTCATTATCGTAATCAAAATGGACTGCCTTAATAAGATAATATTCTAGTACGCGTAATTATAACATTGTTGTTTTATAAAAGCATTGAGTTAATTTTATTAAAATTCTATTTTAACGAGGGCGAGTAATCGAGTGAGTTTTGCAGCTAGTTGTTAATTAATTCACGTACTCTACTTCGTGTAACTTAATCCGCGGCAATCATAAATCCTGTATTAATCATGAAAATTTAATTTGAATCTTTGATTAATGAAACCGATGTACAGTCGACTTTTTGCACCTTGCGCCGTACAACGGCGTGTAAATATCAAAAAAAAAAGAAAACAAAATGATAACAGTGAAATTAATGCAGTGTACAAATCTCAAAATTAACAGACAAAAAGCGATACGATTTGCAAAAATTGTGCAGAAACGTCGAGTCGAGCCCAGAAAATTGTAATAATTACATTTTAATCTTCGTTAATCCTGCAGTATATTGTGCGATTGGATGTAACCTGTATATATATATATATATATGCATGGAAACGTGTAATTTACGTCAATAAGTTTATCAAACGGGATAAAATAAGTAAATATATTATCATTTATTATTTTTGTATCCTCTGTATAAATATGTTATTACTTTCAACTGATATTGCCAATGTGATTTATAAGCCGAAAGTAACGTCCCGCGTAAAAATGGTAACTATTGGCAATATATTGATATACTATTGCTATTTGCTATTGTAAATATATTTGCAATATATTGGAAATATATTGCCAACATATTGGAAATATATTGCCAACATATTGTTACACCACAATATCCAATATATTGCCAAAATATTGCCAATAGTTACTATCTTACCTTTTGTAAACTATTACCAATATGTTGGCCATAGTTCATAAATTAAAAAAAAAATAAAAAAAAAATAAAAAAAAAATATTAGCCAGCCGCGGGATTTGAACCTTCAATCTTTAGATCGGAACGCTGGCTCTTTACCACTGAGCCATTTTGCTATTTTGTTATTAAGAGTTAATTTCAGGCTATAAAGAACAGTTGAAAATATGCCCGAGTAGAAATGAATTCCAGGCAAAAAGAAGGCCCTGTTCAGGTACCTGACGAATATTAAAAGGCCCTGAACAGGTGCCTGTAAAGGGCCTTTAAAAAATGTAATGGGGTGGAGATCAGGGCCTGTTTTATGTAATACTATTTTGTGGGTATGTTCAGGTGATATTAAGGCACTTAATTAGTAGTAAAAACTAAATCTGAGTGTATTTGTTATTTTACAATTGTTTTTAATTGTTAACCTTTAGAGGACGGGAATTTTCTGGTTCAAAAAAGCTTTTTTTTCAATAAAATTAATGTCTAAAAACATCGAATCACTTTTAACCTTTACAGGACGGGGATTTGGGTTTACTGTTTTCTCTCACTTTTCTATAGAAATCGAGTTTATGTGATGTCTCACATCTCAAAACTAACACATGTAAAGGGTCGATCATGGGCATGGCCCGTATAGGTTAATAGGTTAAAAAAACGTTATCTTACATGTGTAACAGCTTTGTAATCTTAAAAACCACAAAATATGCTAATATAAAGTTATAAATATAAGGTTAATTAGGCGTGCGTACATGCGTGTATGTGTGTGTGCGTGTGTGTGCGTATAGGTTTTGTAAATAAAATAAAATGCATTTTAATACATAAATATTTATTAAACATAAATATTATATATAATATAATTAAAATATATGGTTTAATATAATTTCCAAATAATTACAACAATCTTAATATAATATAATATTAATAACTTTGCACTTTTTTTATACAATACAAAATTAAATCTTTTCACATATTTAAAGCAATATAATACTGCATAAACTTTTATATTATTAAAGTGTTTTTTTAAACTTTCACTATTTATATATTGTATTTTCCTTTTCAATCGGTACCTTCGAACTCTTAGTAAATTAAGCTTCTGAGTACTTATAATCAATTTTTTTACTCATTTTATATTTATAAAAAACTCTTGATAAAATTCTAACCTGAAAATTTATATACAATACTATATAATTTGTAGATACTATTACTAACCTCACATTCGAACTAACAAAATTGACTTTTACTATAACCTCACATCCGAACTAACAAAATTAGGCCCTGACTTAAATTCCATTACATTCGTATCCCGGCCCTTAACAGGCGGCCTTTTCAGGCCCTGTTTTCTAGTTCAGGCGGCCTGGCTAGAATTTCTACTCGGGATGGTAAAAAAATTTCTAAGTCCAAATTTTATGAATTCAACTGTTCTTTATAGCCTGAAATTAACTCTTAATAACAAAATAGCAAAATGGCTCAGTGGTAAAGAGCCAGCGTTCCGATCTAAAGATTGAAGGTTCAAATCCCGCGGCTGGCTAATATTTTTTTTTTATTTTTTTTTTATTTTTTTTTTAATTTATGAACTATGGCCAACATATTGGTAATAGTTTACAAAAGGTAAGATAGTAACTATTGGCAATATTTTGGCAATATATTGGATATTGTGGTGTAACAATATGTTGGCAATATATTTCCAATATATTGCAAATATATTTACAATAGCAAATAGCAATAGTATATCAATATATTGCCAATAGTTACCATTTTTACGCGGGGTACGTAATAGTAAAGTTAATATAGTATAAACGTAAGAGTAAAATAATTTGTAGACAGATTGAAAGAGAAAGAGAGAGAGAGAGAGTGAACTCGTGCGAGAATGATAGAAAAGAGGTTCACGTACAGAGTTAGACCAGAGGTCAGCAATACAACAGGATTCTCATTTGCATGGTAACTAGCGTGGCCGAATTTTCTCGTTAATCGTCATCGTACCGCTACTCGCTCAGGGCGTCCGGTTTTCGTATGTTGTGACCAACGCGCACCCCTCGGCTAAGCGTACTTTATCATTATACCTTGGTGGCAGTCGAGAGAGGGAGAGAGGGAGAGAGGGAGAGAGAGATGAAGAGTCAAGAATCGTCGATTAATGCGATTACTGCGAGATAATTCAAACGTATATACCAACCGATGAACTACCAACGGCCCAATATATCGACGTTTGATTTGTAATGTTGTATTTCCCGAATTCAAGAATTCACTTATCTTTTTCCCTCTCTCTCTCTCTCTTTTCGTTGTTCGCGTTGAAACAGTTGCAACGAAATATTTCACCATGTTTGGTAAATCACTTTTAGCTCGACAGTTAATTATTGGATACATAGCTATTCAATGAATAATTTCGCACGGAGAGATGCAACCAAGTACCTCTGAGCACGGTTGTTCCAAATTTTATAGGTATTCGTTGGTATATCCTACACTACTCGTGTCAATTTGAATAAGTTAATTCTTCCGTCAATTATTTCAATAATTTATTATCCTTTTTCTTTCGGGTCGTACCAAAGTTTATTCAACTGGATTCGGATTAATTTCCAGTTTCACTTTCGCGTACATTATTCAAATTTCTATATTTCAATTGTTATGGTATATACATACACTGAGAAAAATTCGCTAGTATAAATAACTATTTTAATAATAAATTTTTACCATTATTATGTAGCAATTTTTATAATTGTATAAGTCTGTTCTTCGTTTACCATTAAAATAGTTATTTTAACTAAAAAAATTATTCTCAGTGTATATAACGAAAAATTACATCGCGCAGATGGATAAAATGTTTATTTACTTATAACTGTATTTCGTTTTGTAAATACACTTCGTAAAAATTAATTTCACGGTTTGCTCGTTCCCCGATTGAAAATATGCGGTAATTTAAATTTTTGTATTAATAACTTTTTACTAGTCGAACTTTCCGTATTTACACTGTCGCGCTGAACCACCGCGGTCAACTCGCAATCTTTAATTACTTCGGTGGAAAAAAAAAACTGTCAAAGTGCCAATCTGTAGGTGAGCCATAAGTTTAACAAACTTCATGTTTTTAAAACACTATATTTGCAACATCACCTATAGAATACAGAAACACATTTTGTTGTTTGCAACGTCGAATATTTCATGTTTCCATGCGTTTACAGCGGTTTAAAACATAATAAGACTCAGCTAAATTCAATAGCGTTTAAATACAGTTTAAAGTACTCCTTATAAAATTATATATATATATATCGCTTAGATGATAATTTACATTAACGTAACAATTATCGTAATCTAATATTGGATTTGTGGAAGAATGAATATGCCTTGAATGAATATGAATATTCTTTTAACACTTGATTTAATTTATAAACTGACGTTAACACAATATATAAGGTATACCTATTAGAACTCTAAAAAGCAGTATGTAGAAAAAATTAACCAAACGATCTAATGGAAATGTTAATTGAACTGACTTGAAGCATTCTCAAACAAGTATTTAATCGATAGCTTCCCCTCTTACGTATAGTCACTCCCCGTAAGAAAAATAAAAGGGTATAATTGACACGGTTACCGCAAATTTAACATTTCTGTACACGAAAATCGACGTTTCAATATTGATAGAAATGAACTGGCCTAGCCCAATGTTTGCTCGTCGTCAGCAGACATACTTTTTTTTATTATTTCAAGCACCAACAATTCCGCTCGTTCAACAAGAACTATCCTATACAATTATATGCAGATGTTACGAGGATGCGAAAAAGATGTTTCAATGCATTTTGTAATTCTGAGAATGTAGGTATGCATACTTGCGAAACTTCTGTTTGTGTGTAAATTTGTGTTTTTGTTTTTATCAATCACTTTACGCACGTGGAGAAAAAAAAATTTTTTTTTACATATATCTAAGTTTTAGGTAAACATTGTAGTGACCACTATGGTACACAGAAAAAAAAATTTGTTTGAATCAAAAAAATATATTTGTTTGAATTCAGTTTATTTGATTCAAATAAATATTTTTTTGATATAAATAAAATTTAATTGAAATAATAAAACTAATTATTTGTTTTCATGCACACAATTTTATTGATTTATTATTACTTAAATCAAATAAATTTTACTTGAATCATTAAAATATTTTTTCAATTTTATTTTATCGTTTATTTGAAATGAAAAAACCCATTTTTTCCCATGTTTTAAAAATACCCAATAAAATGGTAAACATAAATCAAGCAATAATTTATTTAGTTCAATGAAAAAATTGCATTAATTTAAAAAATGGATTTAACTGAAAATATTTCTTTCATATAAGTACATATTTCTTCAAAATGCTAAAATATTTGGTTAAATTTATTAAATAATTTTTTAATTTAACGAAATATACTACATAAATTAATGTTTCTTTCACTCATTAAATTAATGCAAATATTAAATTAATTCAAGTAAATGTTTGTTCAAAAAAATTATATGGGTTGATAAAAAATTTTTGATTATACAAAATAATTATTTTGTTAAATTAAATAAATAATTTTTTTCTCTTAATATATTTTTATTTCAATTGAGAAGTTTGATTTTATAAAAGCAAAAAAGTAAATTATTTTAAAGATGGGTTTAGTATGATATAACTTTACTCGAACAATTAAGTAACATTACAAAAAATAATGTTTTTCAATTAATAAAGTATTTTTTTAAGTGATTGTCTAAAGTTAAAATTACTATTTTTATTGGTGATTTCAAGTAAAAATGTATACTTATTTTAACTAAATTAGGACTTTGTTTTAAAGATAATAACTTTACTTTAATTCAACTATATTTTTTTTTAATTCAACACTCCATTTGCGTGAAATAAATTTAAATATTTTAATTGTAAAAAATTTGTGTTTTAATTTGGTAATGTACTTATTACTTTCATTTTTTGTAACTAAATGAATTGAAATTTATTAAATAATTTTTTAATTTAACGAAATGAACTACATAAATTAATGTTTCTTTCACTTATTAAATTAATGCAAATATTAAATTAATTCAAGTAAATGTTTGTTCAAAAAAATTATATGGGTTGATAAAAAATTTTTGATTATACAAAATAATTATTTTGTTAAATTAAATAAATAATTTTTTTCTCTTAATATTATTTTTATTTCAATTGAGAAGTTTGATTTTATAAAAGCAAAAAAGTAAATTATTTTAAAAGATGGGTTTAGTATGATATAACTTTACTTGAACAATTAAGTAACATTAAAAAAATAATGTTTTCAATTAAATAAATATTTTTTTGATATAAATAAAATTTAATTGAAATAATAAAACTAATTATTTGTTTTCATGCACACAATTTTATTGATTTATTATTACTTAAATCAAATAAATTTTACTTGAATCATTAAAATATTTTTTCAATTTTATTTTATCGTTTATTTGAAATGAAAAAACCCATTTTTTCCCATGTTTTAAAAATACCCAATAAAATGGTAAACATAAATCAAGCAATTAATTTATTTAGTTCAATGAAAAAATTGCATTAATTTAAAAAATGGATTTAACTGAAAATATTCTTTCATATAAGTACATATTTCTTCAAAATGCTAGAATATTTGGTTAAATTTATTAAATAATTTTTTAATTTAACGAAATGAACTACATAAATTAATGTTTCTTTCACTTATTAAATTAATGCAAATATTAAATTAATTCAAGTAAATGTTTGTTCAAAAAAATTATATGGGTTGATAAAAAATTTTTGATTATACAAAATAATTATTTTGTTAAATTAAATAAATAATTTTTTTCTCTTAATATTATTTTTATTTCAATTGAGAAGTTTGATTTTATAAAAGCAAAAAAGTAAATTATTTTAAAAGATGGGTTTAGTATGATATAACTTTACTTGAACAATTAAGTAACATTAAAAAAATAATGTTTTCAATTAAATAAATATTTTTTTGATATAAATAAAATTTAATTGAAATAATAAAACTAATTATTTGTTTTCATGCACACAATTTTATTGATTTATTATTACTTAAATCAAATAAATTTTACTTGAATCATTAAAATATTTTTTCAATTTTATTTTATCGTTTATTTGAAATGAAAAAACCCATTTTTTCCCATGTTTTAAAAATACCCAATAAAATGGTAAACATAAATCAAGCAATTAATTTATTTAGTTCAATGAAAAAATTGCATTAATTTAAAAAATGGATTTAACTGAAAATATTCTTTCATATAAGTACATATTTCTTCAAAATGCTAGAATATTTGGTTAAATTTATTAAATAATTTTTTAATTTAACGAAATGAACTACATAAATTAATGTTTCTTTCACTTATTAAATTAATGCAAATATTAAATTAATTCAAGTAAATGTTTGTTCAAAAAAATTATATGGGTTGATAAAAAATTTTTGATTATACAAAATAATTATTTTGTTAAATTAAATAAATAATTTTTTTCTCTTAATATTATTTTTATTTCAATTGAGAAGTTTGATTTTATAAAAGCAAAAAAGTAAATTATTTTAAAAGATGGGTTTAGTATGATATAACTTTACTTGAACAATTAAGTAACATTAAAAAAATAATGTTTTCAATTAAATAAATATTTTTTTGATATAAATAAAATTTAATTGAAATAATAAAACTAATTATTTGTTTTCATGCACACAATTTTATTGATTTATTATTACTTAAATCAAATAAATTTTACTTGAATCATTAAAATATTTTTTCAATTTTATTTTATCGTTTATTTGAAATGAAAAAACCCATTTTTTCCCATGTTTTAAAAATACCCAATAAAATGGTAAACATAAATCAAGCAATTAATTTATTTAGTTCAATGAAAAAATTGCATTAATTTAAAAAATGGATTTAACTGAAAATATTCTTTCATATAAGTACATATTTCTTCAAAATGCTAGAATATTTGGTTATAGTGAAAGAATCATTTACTTAATTCAAAAAAATTTTTTTGAATTCATTAAATTTTTTTTTCAGTGTAAAATATTATAAAACGTACGATTCGATGGAATTTACTAAACGGTATGATAAACGTTTTAAGGGGAGTCCGTACTGATAGCTTCAAAAATCCGCCACCCGAAATTTTGCGAGCAGAAGTGGCGCTGGCGTCAGGTAAGCTCAGTTCATATTCGACAATAATTATGGACATTTAAAGAAAATAGAGTTTTTACTATATATAATCAGAGTTGAGCGCCATAGCTATTGATATAATGATTAATTACATATTACTTAGCTGATTGCAAAATCAGTATTTTCAACAAAAAGTGATAAGTACAAATCAATGCTCAAAACACACACCAAAGTCACTACGTACTTATCACTTTTCGTTGAAAATACTGATTTTTCGCTCAGCTAAGCAATATGTAATTAATCATTTCATCAATAGCTATGGCGCTCAACTTCGATTTTACGTGGTAAAAACTATATTTTCTTTAAATGTTCATAATTATTGTCGAATATGAGGTCAGCCTATCTGACGGTAGCGCCACTTCTACTCGCAAATGTTTGGGTGGCGAATTTGTGAATCTATCAAGTACGGACTCCCCTTAACGCATTAATGCCAAAAGGACAAAAATTCTTATCGATTTTCGTAGTTGTTATTTGATGCATAAATTGTAGTGTTAACTTAATGTTGATTTTTTTTCTATATAGTATTGCCGTCGGGAAAATAAACCTATCTAACAAGGAGAGCGTCAGGCCTGCGGGAAACGGATCTTTACCAAACTCTAGGACATGATTTCTACTATAAAAATATGAAGAAAGCTCAAGTTCCGTATGCCAATGCCATGTTTTACGGACTTTATAAGCAAAAAACGAAAAATTTCGCAAGAAATAGTCTTGACTTTGGTTGCTTATAACTCAGAAACAAAAAAAGATATGCATTCAAACTTAAGTTCAGAAGAAAGCTGAGATCAAATAGATTGGATTTAAAAAAAAATAAGCTCAAATATCTTGATTTGGTTAAAAGTTATGGAATAAAGAAGAATAAGAAGATAATTTAGCTTGAAAATCAACAGATTTTTTAATTCAAAATATTCGTCAAAAAATCGTTAAATTTCTATTTCTTTCATAACTTTCAACCAAATTAAACTATTTGAACTTCTTTTTTTTTAAATCCAATCTATTTGATCTCAGCTTTCTTCTGGACTTAAGTTTGAATGCATATCTCTTTTTGTTTCTGAGTTATAAGCGACCAAAGTCAAGACTATTTCTTGCGAAATTTTTCGTTTTTTGCTTATAAAGTCCGTAAAACATGGCATTGGCATACGGAACTTCAGCTTTCTTCATATTTTTATAGTAGAAATAATGTCCTAGAGTTTGGTAAAGATCCGTTTCCCGCAGGCCTGACGCTCTCCTTGTAAGCTTCGCAAAAGCTAATGATTTTTCGAAAGTAAAAAAATGCGAAAATTTATTCTTTCTTTTTTTTTAATAATTTTTTTCCATAACAAACAATTTTTTTTAATTTATTTGTTTATGAACGATACTGATTTCAGTTACTATTACTACTCTAACCCTGCATTTTTAGTTTTCATTACTACATAGTCAAAAAATTTGATTTTAATGAAAATTTCCCAAAAATTGGTAATTTTAGTTATTTTTTCATTAAAATCAATTTATAATTATATAGAAAAAAGTAACTGTATCAGCAATTTATCCATAACATTTGGGTTATTTTTATTAACTTTTCTGAGATGTATTGGACAATTGGATATTATCAAACTATACTGTGTCAATTAAACTTGCGGAGTAAGCCTAAGATCGGCAAATGGAGAAAAATATTGAATGCAAAAATGACTGTATCATTGTATAATCGAAGGACAAACTTAAAAATGATAGAAAATCTTAGTTTTATAAAAAAATGTAGTACATACCTGTTGAATTTTATAAAAACTTTTATTGAATTATTACTATACACAATAGTAATTTGTTATGATTTGTCGATCGTTTGCTCAATGACAGTAATTTTAACTATACATCTTTCTTCGCGCAGAATAACCAATCCTAAAAGTTACTTCTCCTCTTAATGATATAAACCGATCTACGAAGGAAAAAAAATGCTTTACTCGCCTTTCTTTGAAAATGAGTAAAACAAATATTTCAAATTAAACTTAACTTACGTACACATCGCAGATTCTCTTTATACTTTTCTATACGATATTTATCAAAGATTAATGAAACGTGGTGAATAGTTATATATAGATAAAAAAAAAGAGAAAGTAAAAACGAATGAAAAATATATATTAAACAAACATAGAATATTCTTAATTACGTCGAAGCTCTGGAAAACCGTACAAACAAGTAGAAATACCGTGGAAAGCTCAGGAATCGCACATTTCGCACAAAGCTCCTAGCTCGAGGGCATCGAGATAGCTTAAAAGACCTATCGATTCCCAGTGTATATATATATATATCCACGCCGCAACAATATCGTCGCGGGTTTAGCGCGCCCGGCAAAAACAAGAGGCGTTCGCGCGGAATTCGAATTCAAACAAAGATACTGCTGTGAGAGAGATAGAGAGAAAAAGGTGCGAGGGGAGTATATACGCGCGTAATCGTAAGGAAGGATGTGTATAGACGAAGCAGGAGGAAAATAAAAGAGAAGTATATATATACATATATAGGGAAGGCCACGCAAACGAAACTGGGCCATCGATTTTCCATTTCACCGTGAGGGGATGGGGGGGGCGGCTTATAACTTTTCAACGCGGCAATCCGAGCGATGACCGGATGAAAACCGCTCGGCGCTATAATCAGCGCTCGGTTGTTCGACGATGCGTGTCGAGAGGCTCTCGACACCGGAACCAGCTGGTGCTGCTGGCCGCGATGTTGCACCTAATGTGGCCACGTGCTATCCTATACTGAATATAATTAAGCGCGTATGCGCGCGGCTCGATTCCCCCGATTATCTCCGCGTTAGACCGATGTCGATCCGCGATCCGCGAGTCGAGTGATGATACCTCTTATTGTGGCTAGAGAGACATTTATCATCTGTTAATTCGTTTACCTCTGATTGACCTATCGAGTATGCGTATTTGCAAAAGATCCTTTACTTTTTCAATTGAAACCGTATCAATTCGATGGAAATAATCTTCCTTTAACTGTTAAGAAATGTGGATTGAAATACGGCGAAAGGCACATGACTTGATAATAAAGTTTTCCATGATTCAATTTGGCAAGGTGCACATTATATTTAAATTCTTTATAGTTAATATACTAATCATTTACAAGTAAGAATTGTGATTTTTATACGAGTTCAGTGAATTAATCAGTTTTCGCAATTGGCATGTATATGATTATCTTATAGAAAATTAATGAAAATAAATAAATTTAGATTAAATTTTCACGTATCTGTAAATAATAATTTATTTGCATTATAATTCATATCAAATAAGAGTTTTCCTTGCAGTTCTAAATTTTATGAAAATTATTATTTTCTTTAAGTCATATTCTCTAACTATTAAGATTAATGTACTTCGTATAAAATAATGGATATTTATCTTTTATAATAAAAAGTTTGTAATAGTAAAGGCATATTTCTTAACCATTGCGAAATCGACATTTGATACAAATGATATTAAATTTTATGCTACGAAATTCATGGTTTTTTTTTAATGAAAGAATCGTTTTTCTGAGTTAATACAAGTATTGTAAATAATTATTAATTTAGCCGATATATCTTTTCTGGGCTGCAAATTGTGGATCGAGTGATTGGCGAAATCTCACCTCAGGTTTATATTAATTACTGAATTACCTAAATGAATAATTTTATTAAAAACTGTAAGTGCATTATATATAGTTGAAAAATTATTAATATACTATTTTTGCGATATTTATATACATACATAATTATAATAATTAGGACGATTGGACGTATATATATACAATTAAAATTTTGATTAAGCTTAATTTGCGAATACAATCCTATTTTTACTTTATAATTTTATTTTGTTTTGTTTCATTATACGAATATGCGGGATGTAATCAACTGTTCAATCGTGGCTTCATTCTCAATTATTCTCGGGAGTGTATTAGCTTTGTACGAATCGGAGACAGAAAGAGAAAATTTGTTTTTCATAATGTCGAATATTATTCAATTGCAAAGAAAAGAATTTTATTGTCACCCAATTTTCATTCTTGTATGCCGAACAAATGAATTGCAGTTACGAATATGCTTGCGAATTAAAAATATACGTTTTCCAGAAAAAAATGCGGAATTCGTCAGCTAGAATATTTTATTATAAATATCCTCTTGATTAAATTTTTAATTTCAATATATAAATTGATGAAACAACATTTAAGCTACTCGACTACTGTCAGTCTTTTACACTTCGGTCAGTATAATCGTACCATTAGACGATTGAGAGGTCGACCAGTAGCACAACCTGACACGCCAATTCTCTTCCTTAGCCAATTCTGGAAACCCTGTTCCCATCGTGCACTACATTTATTACACCTCATATTGTAAAATAGAGAAATTAATGAATTCAATTTTAAGATCTCGCATAATACACGATGTATCACGTAATTTAATTTGAAACTATTTTTTTTTGTTAACAATTCCTTCTTTTTTATGAACTATAAAAATTCAGGGGAAAATGGATAATAATGATCTATAAATTCACTTTACGAAATTCAGTTGATATTTTAACGTAAAATAGTTCTTGCAACATCTCCCTCTAGAGGTTTATCTTTAACTATTAAACTACAGCGGAGTACATTACTTTTTCGTGTATTATCATAGATTATACACGGTAAATTTTACTTACAGTAAATTTACTTTCCAAACATACCAAATGGAAAGGTAAATAAATATTATATATAAACGTATATATATTTACCGCAAATTGAATATAAAATAAAAATGATATATATCGGTAATTAAGTTGGATTTTAAATATTTCATACATGCAGGAGAGAGAAAACACAACCTGCCATAAATAACGTCCGCTTTCAGAAGATTTCACGAATCACAAAGGTGAACGTAACGTCATAAAATGAATTCGGGTACACGACAAAGAAAGTGGCACTTAAAAGGTAAAACTGTCTCCACACCCCTTAAAAAAAGTACAAGAACCGTAGATACGAAGAGAGAGAGAGAGGATCCGTCCCATTTCTAGCTATCCAATCAACGAGGTACCTGAATATTCAACAAAAACGCGCGAGTCGTCCTTGAATGCAGCGAACACGCGTGGATCAGTAAACGACATCTTTGTAAGAAACAAAGTAAAGTGAACATCGTGTTGATGTACAAAATCGTTGTCGAGTCTAGTTTTTGATTTCCCTCTAATCAAATAATGTTGTCTTTTTCTTTTTTACCTTTCGGTTTTTTATATATATATAATGACTTTAGTCCAGCTTTTGTGGTGGATCGATTGGTCGTTGCATCTTTAATAGGAGAAACTTGAGCTTTGCGAAGTTATAAATTCAACGGGGGGATTGCGTGGATGGATTTTAAAGATTATGAAGTCGAGAAGGATTTGAAAGGCGTTTTGTCGAATTTTAAACCACATTTTTTCCCCCTACATAATCTTTTTATATTAAACTTTGATCGTTTTTAACTATGTATATATATAAAATCATTGGAGATACGTCAATGTTATATATAAAATGTAATGTTGTCGGTAAATTCAAAATTTTCATTAAAACTTTAGTTCTGTCACGGTTGAACGTATCCTAGACCACCTCTGCCTAATGCACAAATAGGCTTAGTATTCGAAATTCGAATCTGTGCACGCACATGTTTGCACACTAAATCCCACTAGGCACAACCGAGTGCTGCAACAATTTATACTGCAATATTATTTAAATTACGTTAAATTGATTCATATAATTATAAATTCTGGTTATAGCTATTATTTACTAACAAAATAAAATGTCACTCGAAAAATACAATTGTGGAGTTTGTCATCAGAAAAATTGTCAAATTTGAACTCAAATTTTACATAAAAATAAATTTATCATTGTGAAGATAATTATTTTTAATTACAATTACACAAGAACGTTTACATTTGAACTTATACATAGTAATAATGTATGTTCGTAGTTACTGAATATAAATTAAATTAATATTAATGATCATTTAATGGATGTAACTTCAGAAAGCAATATTAAAATTTAATTAATCATATGTATTCTTTATTTTTGAACTCTTAACACACGACGAGCCACTTCTATTTCATTATTCAAAAGTTCATTGATGCGTTTCAAATGTCTTTGTAATTAAATGCAAAAATTCATAAAAAAAACCCAAGTATAATTAACCTTAACGACAGTTTATAAAGTAGAAAAAAATTAATTACATAATGCAAATTGTCGTTCGAAACTGTATACACGTGGTTTAAAAACACACATTCCCTTACGCGTTTTTCTTTGCATTCTCAATGTTTATTTCAAACAGTAACCAAAAAGTTGGCATACGAAATCCCAGCGCGCAAGGACGAAAATTCGAAAAGTTGGAAAACACAAATTACTAGTTTGGAACTTGCGCGCGCGCGGGGGCAACACTCGGATTTACAAATTTGCCAGTGGTGGTTCGACTAGTCTGTGCCGTTTGAAAAAAAAAGGAACGCGTACGCATTAAAACTCCATCAGGAATTAATGCGGAGATCGTCACCGTGTCTTGTAGAATCGGGAATATATATATATAGTAAATGTTAGCGATCAAAAGGGGTTGGTTGTACGGTCAAAGAAGACTATATGTAGTTCAAATGCGTAATTCCCACTCCCACGGTCAATGTTCACCGAAATAATTTGGCAAATGCATTCGTCGGGAATGGGTATCACCGCCTCTTCCGTGCATTCGCCGACTTTTCTCCTTCGTTTTCTACCTCATTTACATCCAGCTCACATAATAGTCAGACTTGGAGGGGAAAATTACTCGTTCGCTTATTTCTCCCTCCAGCCCACCCCTCTTTTTCTTCTCCCAATCTACGCGTAGATATTCGTAAGTAGGGCTTATTTTCCGCGAAGTACTTCGATGGTGGGATGCATGTCACAGAGTTGTCTGGGTACGTCATTGATTTTTATTATTTTTTTAGAAAAAAAGAAAATCCGCAGGATTTCGTACACGCGCAGGTATTGGTACATTACCTAATATCCTCTTGATTAAATTTTTAATTTGAATATATAAATTGATGAAACAACATTTAAGCTACTCGGCTACTGTCAGTCTTTTACACTTCGGTCAGTATAATCGTACCATTAGACGATTGAGAGGTCGACCAGTAGCACAACCTGACACGCCAATTCTCTTCCTTAGCCAATTCTGGAAACCCTGTTCCCATCGTGCACTACATTTATTACACCTCATATTGTAAAATAGAGAAATTAATGAATTCAATTTTAAGATCTCGCATAATACACGATAGATCACGTAATTTAATTTGAAACTATTTTTTTTTGTTAACAATTCCTTCTTTTTATGAACTATAAAAATTCAGGGGAAAATGGATAATAATGATCTATAAATTCACTCTACGAAATTCAGTTGATATTTTAACGTAAAATAGTTCTTGCAACATCTCCCTCTAGAGGTTTATCTTTAACTATTAAACTACAGCGGAGTACATTACTTTTTCGTGTATTATCATAGATTATACACGGTAAATTTTACTTACAGTAAATTTACTTTCCAAACATACCAAATGGAAAGGTAAATAAATATTATATATAAACGTATATATATTTACCGCAAATGAATATAAAATAAAAATGATATATATCGGTAATTAAGTTGGATTTTAAATATTTCATACCTGCAGGAGAGAGAAAACACAACCTGCCATAAATAACGTCCGCTTTCAGAAGATTTCACGAATCACAAAGGTGAACGTAACGTCATAAAATGAATTCGGGTACACGACAAAGAAAGTGGCACTTAAAAGGTAAAACTGTCTCCACACCCCTTAAAAAAGTACAAGAACCGTAGATACGAAGAGAGAGAGAGAGGATCCGTCCCATTTCTAGCTATCCAATCAACGAGGTACCTGAATATTCAACAAAAACGCGCGAGTCGTCCTTGAATGCAGCGAACACGCGTGGATCAGTAAACGACATCTTTGTAAGAAACAAAGTAAAGTGAACATCGTGTTGATGTACAAAATCGTTGTCGAGTCTAGTTTTTGATTTCCCTCTAATCAAATAATGTTGTCTTTTTCTTTTTTACCTTTCGGTTTTTTTATATATATATAATGACTTTAGTCCAGCTTTTGTGGTGGATCGATTGGTCGTTGCATCTTTAATAGGAGAAACTTGAGCTTTGCGAAGTTATAAATTCAACGGGGGATTGCGTGGATGGATTTTAAAGATTATGAAGTCGAGAAGGATTTGAAAGGCGTTTTGTCGAATTTTAAACCACATTTTTTTCCCCCTACATAATCTTTTTATATTAAACTTTGATCGTTTTTAACTATGTAGATGTATAAAATCATTGGAGATACGTCACTGTTATATAAATTGTAATGTTGTCGGTAAATTCAAAATTTTCATTAAAACTTTAGTTCTGTCACGGTTGAACGTATCCTAGACCACCTCTGCCTAATGCACAAATAGGCTTAGTATTCGAAATTCGAATCTGTGCACGCACATGTTTGCACACTAAATCCCACTAGGCACAACCGAGTGCTGCAACAATTTATACTGCAATATTATTTAAATTACGTTAAATTGATTCATATAATTATAAATTCTGGTTATAGCTATTATTTACTAACAAAATAAAATGTCACTCGAAAAATACAATTGTGGAGTTTGTCATCAGAAAAATTGTCAAATTTGAACTCAAATTTTACATAAAAATAAATTTATCATTGTGAAGATAATTATTTTTAATTACAATTACACAAGAACGTTTACATTTGAACTTATACATAGTAATAATGTATGTTCGTAGTTACTGAATATAAATTAAATTAATATTAATGATCATTTAATGGATGTAACTTCAGAAAGCAATATTAAAATTTAATTAATCATATGTATTCTTTATTTTTGAACTCTTAACACACGACGAGCCACTTCTATTTCATTATTCAAAAGTTCATTGATGCGTTTCAAATGTCTTTGTAATTAAATGCAAAAATTCATAAAAAAAACCCAAGTATAATTAACCTTAACGACAGTTTATAAAGTAGAAAAAAATTAATTACATAATGCAAATTGTCGTTCGAAACTGTATACACGTGGTTTAAAAACACACATTCCCTTACGCGTTTTTCTTTGCATTCTCAATGTTTATTTCAAACAGTAACCAAAAAGTTGGCATACGAAATCCCAGCGCGCAAGGACGAAAATTCGAAAAGTTGGAAAACACAAATTACTAGTTTGGAACTTGCGCGCGCGCGGGGGCAACACTCGGATTTACAAATTTGCCAGTGGTGGTTCGACTAGTCTGTGCCGTTTGAAAAAAAAGGAACGCGTACGCATTAAAACTCCATCAGGAATTAATGCGGAGATCGTCACCGTGTCTTGTAGAATCGGGAATATATACATAGTAAATGTTAGCGATCAAAAGGGGTTGGTTGTACGGTCAAAGAAGACTATATGTAGTTCAAACGCGTAATTCCCACTCCCACGGTCAATGTTCACCGAAATAATTTGGCAAATGCATTCGTCGGGAATGGGTATCACCGCCTCTTCCGTGCATTCGCCGACTTTTCTCCTTCGTTTTCTACCTCATTTACATCCAGCTCACATAATAGTCAGACTTGGAGGGGAAAATTACTCGTTCGCTTATTTCTCCCTCCAGCCCACCCCTCTTTTTCTTCTCCCAATCTACGCGTAGATATTCGTAAGTAGGGCTTATTTTCCGCGAAGTACTTCGATGTGGATGCATGTCGACAGAGTTGTCTGGGTACGTCCTAAGATGTAACCCTCTTTCACCGGCGCGGCGTACTCATTCGAAACGGTAAGCGCATTCGAGAGTCCTTGATTAATTCTCTATTGTTAAGAGGGAGTGGTTGGATGCGGTTGATTGCCAATATTTTTAACTTTTAAGCTTAATTATAAAAATACAATTTATGTTGACGTTTCTAAATTCGAATATTTCGACACACAAAACTTTTAACGTATAGAATAACAACCCTGATAGAAATCGTATTTCGTTAAATAAGTATTAAATAGATTGTTTGAATAGAATGGGCAAAAAATAGGCGAAAAATGTGCCCATTTTTCTCCTATCGATGAAACGCTTTTTCTCACATTTTATGACCATCTATTAATGTAAAATTCTATTTTTCACCCATTTTTGAGCTTGTAAATATATAGATTAAGGTTGAATCTAGTTATGTTCTATTAAATGTATATTGAAAATGAACAAGTGAAAAATCTAATAAAATAGCGTTTATCTTCGTAAATATGGGAAATATTACAGAAAGTAGTTGTTAATCACACGGGAACTCATCCGAATCTGTAGGAATTTTAAAGTTTACTGTTCGCGGAAAGGTGGACACATTATTTGAATGTATTGAGGTCGTGGTCATTCTATTAAGTGCTAATAAAATTGGAGAAAAAGCGTTTCATCACAAGGTATTTACTACCAATTTTTAATTCCTAGTTCTTAGTTTTAAATTTCTACTAGAGTAATAACATACATCCATTCTTAGTTTTACTTGTTTTTCGTAGGCATAGTAATAATTTAGTTAAAATTCGTGCGAATGCCTACACGTGTCAGGAGAAGCGATCAATAAAATTAGTGCTATTTTATATTGTCTTGTAAAATTGATATTTCAAAAGTTACTAAAATTTATATGTTTTAAAAACTAAAGCGAACGTTCGATTAGCATCCTTACTTCTCCGTATGATACACAAATAATTTTTCAGGGATTACATCAATTATATGATAAATAGCTCTAATCCTCGCGAGATAATTATTACCGAATAACTTCAAGGCTTTCCTTGCCCAATAGATGAAAAAACTAGATGTTTTGATTGAGCTGAATTCTTGTTAAATATACATCGAGAAGAAATTCTGGTTGGTCCAATGTGATTTCTTTTTGATCAAGAGAAATCTGATTGATTTCAGAATATTGATCTTTTTGAGTTGTACTATCTCATTTTTTTACAAAAAGAACATTCCCTCGATTATAAAAACATCACATTCACACGGCGAACAGATTTTCTTCTTGAGGCATATGTAAGAAGAATTCCGCTTAAATCAAAACATCTATTATGTTCATGTATACATTGTTCCATGGGCAAAATAATTCCTTAACCCTGGATGAGAAAATGTGAAAGACTAAGTAACAAATTAAAGGAGTCGAAGTGAAGTGTAAACTATTTATTCCGTTTCATTTTATCCTCTAACCAAATAAACCTTGACCGAACTAAGACCTCAAATTTTCCAACCTCTTCGTTTACAATATGATGGGAGCTTACATACTCCATGTTGTGTCTATGCTACACGTCGTCTCATTACGTTGCGTACATTAATATACGTGACAAATATTTATATTATCTACCGCAAAAACAAATATTGACTAGCAAAAGTTAATTATCTATACCGAGTAACTACCCTGATTATTCGAAATATGAAACAGCAATTAACAATTAGATGAAATTTAAAATTGAATCAAGTAAACAATTTTTCATTTACGACAAGATTCGTGAGTAACGTATTTACATAGTGGGTTCCAACGACCATTTCGATATAGGACTTCTGTAATATTGGCATGCAAATTCTACTTAGTGACTGAAGTACATATTAATATCCATTACTACTGTCCACCTTCTCTAGTTTCTACAGATATTAACTACTACACGTACAAAAAGTAACTAAAAAACAAGAATTTTTGTGTAAACATTATTATTGCACTGAAAAATATGTATTTTTGATCTAAACGGAATTCCGCTTGAATATGCCTTAAGAAGAAAATCTGGTTGATGCAATACGATTCCTTTATGATCAAGAGAAACCTGAATGATTTTCGAATATTGATCTTTTTCAGTTGTTCTATCTCATGTTTTACAAACAGAAATTCCGCTCGATTATAGAAGAATCCGTTTGATTACAGAAGAATTACATTGGAACAAACGATTTTCTTCTTGAGGCACATGTAAGAAGAATACCGATTAGATCAAAACATCTATTTTTTTCAGGGTAATAGAAATCATATTCCATTTAATAAGTAAAGGATTAACTTTTTTAATAGAATGGGCGGAAAATCTGTCAATTTTAGTTCGATCGACAAAACACGTTTTTCCATTTCTTAACTATTTATTCTAATAAAATCGAATTTTTGGCCTGTTTTGAGCTGTTTCTCAAGTTATAAACATGAATTAAGTCTCAACATAAATTAAATTTCGTCCCACGTGCACGTAAGAAAAATTAATTATGAGCAAAATACACTTTAAAAACCGAAACGAATCTATAGAATGTTTTAAATTTAATATTATTGTGAAGTACAAAAAATAATGTGAATGTTTTGAGGTTTATTCCTACAACCAAATATTAAAGAAACGAGCTAAAAGCGTTTCATGACAAGCACGCAGTCTCTAACAATTTTTACTATCTAGTTATGAGATTGGCGACATAAACAATAAAATATCTCAGTTTATATAGCAAAAAGTTTCAAAGTAGAAAATAGAAGATTATTTTTTTTAATAATTTTAAATAAATTAAATGCCATAAATTTGCAATGAAAGTCAACGAAATTTTTTTAATAAAATTTAAATAATTTTTATTAGTGAAACCTAGGAAATCCATGAATTCTACTGCTTAGCCACGATTTTTATACGATTTTGCCAAGATTTTACCAAGACTATGCAAGTAAATATTTTCCCGGCCGGCATACATTTTCAAAAATTATTCAAAATTAGTACCAAAATTCATTTCAAAATTTAATTCACAAATAATTAAGATAATGCGCAAATTTTATAATAAATATAATATAAACTAATAATAATACTAATAGTTGATTGTATTAAATAATAAAATAATTATTTTTGTATTTGCAATTTTATTCTTTTTACAGTGTAAAACAATAAGATAAAGCGGTTATACCCGACATTCTTAATGAATCAATCGCCGAATTCTTTTTAAACTGTTTCTGAATATTAAAATGAATTCGCATTTAAACAAAAAAGAAAAGAATTCCTTTGTTATTATATAAAATAATTATGTTTGCCGGCTGGGTTTGTCATGATTTTACTGTAAAATTTTTTCTACCCGTGAATTCTACCAGGGCAGTAGCCGCAATGTTTATACATCTCGAGATATAACTTTAAAAAACGGTGGAGGGAACCCGTGTCCGTTACGCAGAAAGAAACTTTAATACGATTCGCCAATAGCTATTAAAATTATTTTTCTTATGAATATATCGAGCTAAAAACGTAAAGTAAATTTCGGATCGTAAAAGCCACGTAATAAACTCAGGCGCACGCGTGCGTAGATGTATATATGTATGTATGTATTATTTTGCATTTTCTCTATATATACACGAAGATTATTTTACTCTGTTCCTCGACTCTTATTTACAAATGCGTATGTATATATATACGCGGGACGTGCGCGCGCATGGAATTATTATACTTCCTTTGTTGGAACGATACGTAAACTTCTTTCGTTATCCGGATGCATTAGTTGTTCTGGTGTGCGCTTTAATCCCATTGGCCACGACGTGTCCGAGTGCTTTTATTTCTGCCCTACGTATTTCTCGGTTACGCACATACGTTATCCCGAGCTTTAAGCGTGGATTGGTACGTAAGCGTCTCTCCATATATCTATACCCATATATATATATATGTGTGTGTGTGTGTGTGTGTGTGTGTGTGTGTAGGTATAGGTGAAGAAATATATATATGGGCTATTTCACGTCAAGTGGTACGATGAAAATTTTAAATCGCTCCAAAATTTGAAAACAGGCTGGAAATATCTTCAAGAAGATAGAAAAAAATTTTTAGGTGTTAAAAATAATTTGCCTAAGAGTTATTCCACCATGAAAAATGAAAATTTTTCAATTTTTTAGAAAAATTTATATTTTTAAAGCCATTTATCTCAAAATCTATTGATTTTTTTGAAAAAACATTAAAAACAACTTTTGTTCAAAATAATCTTTAGAACTTATCTACCTGGGTTACAATTCTTAATTTTAACATCTCGAAGAAATAGAACACCCGGAAATATTAAATATCAAAAAAAGGCGACCACGCCACAATCGATTTTGATCTAACACCGCTCAAAAGATCACATTTTTCGCGAGCTTTCGAATGGCGGTGGTTAGATTATTGGCCAAGACCGTTGGTGTAAGTTATACCCCATAAACCTCATAAAATCACTAATTTTCATGTATTTTAGGGCATAACTTACACCAGCGGTCTTGGCCAATAATCTAACCACCGCCATTCGAAAGCTCTCAAAAAATGTGATCTTTTGAGCGGTGTTAGATCAAAATCGATTGTGGCGTGGTCGCCTTTTTTTGATATTCAATATTTCCGGGTGTTCTATTTCTTCGAGATGTTAAAATTAAGAATTGTAACCCAGGTAGATAAGTTCTAAAGATTATTTTGAACAAAAGTTGTTTTTAATGTTTTTTCAAAAAAATCAATAGATTTTGAGATAAATGGCTTTGAAAATATAAATTTTTCTAAAAAATTGAAAAATTTCCATTTTTCATGGTGGAATAACTCTTAGGCAAATTATTTTTAACACCTAAAAATTTTTTTCTATCTTCTTGAAGATATTTCCAGCCTGTTTTCAAATTTTGGAGCGATTTAAAATTTTCATCGTACCACTTGACGTGAAATAGCCCATATACATCTTGGGAAAATCGTTCTTCTCACAATGAGTGTCCCTTTCGTAATTAATGCTACTCCAATGTACTATTTTAATTCGATTAATTATCGGTTTATACATTACGTAATAACCATTATTTATTGTCGGAGTAACAAATGCTATTGTCAGTTTAATATTATCAGGATATAAACGTACATTTTATTGTTTTTTTTCGCTTAACGCGTGTTCGTTTTGTTTAATTAAATCTTTTTAGAATCCTCGGTAAACTATCATGTGTTTGAGAAGAAAGTGTTTTCAACTTTACAATCTTGTGTAACATTCTTGTGTAACAGTTTAATCGATATGTTGATACGTACATCTTATTAATCGGTTTATTGGCCGGAGTGTATTATATTTTCACCGTCGGTAAACGTGTAGCACCATAAATGATTATTATTTATGTATAAAAAAACACGTTTTCTCAAAAAAAACAGTCACTTTATATTATTTTGAAAATACGGGTATGTGTGTGTGCGTAAGCGCGTGTGTAACGTAAACAAGTTAAACGAATAACTTGACAAATTATTGACCGAATTGACTGAAATGTATACATGGTGACTTCTAATTAATTAGACAAAGTATAAACGTTACTATTTTTAATTAAATTGATCGAATAGGATCATAACGTTAATATTCCGTTCAAATCTTCTTATGCATTCACCAAAAAAATAATTTCTTCAAACAGAATTCTTCTTAAATATTATGACCCTAGAAGAAATCTGGTTGGTATTGAATGAATCCTCTATAATCAAACTATACTTCCATATGTCCGAAATAGAGAAATTTGACTTATTTTAGGAGTGTAAAAATAAAATAAACCCAACTCACTATATAAAAAATGAAATAAAGCTTATATATTAATAATGTACAAATGCCAATGTATATAAATAGCATAAATTCTGTTCTGAGAGTGAAAATGCGTGCGCTGTTTGGAAAGGCTCGAAGCGTGTTAGTATTCGAGCGAGTTGCGTGTACAATTGGAAAAATTTTTGCCACTAGAGGCGATACTAATAATGATTTTACGTATCAAACGTCTTACTATTTTTGTGTATAAAAGAGAAAGAAAACAAAACCTCAATTAACGTAATTACAAAAACTATATACATAAGAAAAATAATTTAAAACAAAAACCATATTTATTACATAAGAATAATAATTAACTGAAACTTCTGTCTTTTCCTACAACTTAATTAGATTAATGTAGAGGACCAAGCATATTTTTCTAAATTCTAGAAGATTTATTTAATATCTAGCAGATTTCTTCTTGGTTCATATCCAACAAGAATTCCGCTTGAAGTAAGAAATTACTTATTGTTGTCAGTGTCGTTGTATATAAAAAGAAATGAATAATCTATGCCCTAAATGTAAAAAATTAATAAATATAAAATAAATGACAATTATTTATTATAGTACTGTAACTTTGTATGTATAACAAATTGCAAGTTCATTATACAAAATTGTTGATAAAGTGCAAAAAAACCATAACAATTTTAATTAGACAAAAAATTTTTGTACTCGACACTTTTCCTGAACTGAATATATGTAATGGTAAGTACGAAAAAAAGGTTAAATGAGCCTTACGTACAAATATTTAATAGGAAAAATGTTCACCACAACGAACAAAAATTTTTTTTGTTAAACATTATTTACATATATCGACATTATTTAAGCTAGTATATTTGTTTGTTTATTTTCCTAAATTAAATCTACCAAAATATCTAGTTAACAAACATTTTCTTTTTAAATAAATGTAACGATCGTGCCTGGAATGTAGAAACATGTTTTAAAAAAAAAGGCAACTCTTGGAATAGAAAATTGTGCACAAAGCGTATGGAAGGTTAGAGTGCGGTAGTTGTGCGCAATGTTATCCTTTTTAAGAAACAAAAAAAAACCTCGCCAATAAGGGAAAGAAAAAAAAAATAATTATACTAACAACGTTAAAATAGGATTATTGCAAGATTAATAGAGAAAGTTCTTGAAGTCACCGTCATTCTTCTATATGATACTGTTTGGCGCCAACTCGGAAAACTTTCTCTCTTAATCTCGTAGTAATCTTACATCTTGATACATTTAAGACACAATTTTTATTAATATACTTTTCAAAAATCATTTTCATCTACGTTTTCGCGCCACTTGTTCGATAAAACTTGGAGTAATAACTTTCCAACCCGTGTAAATGATTTCTGTAATGCAGTTTAATTAACTTACCGTACCGCGTGCAATAATTATTAATATATATATATATATATACTCGGGTGAAACGTGTATTGAAGCTGAAACTTAATTAATTATACTATTGATTTGTATGCGACCCAAATTCATCTATCTATTGTAATCATTCACTGAGATGAGTTGTATCATGTATATATAAACGTATGCGGATAAACTAATTAATGCAAGATGATAAATAATTACCAAATTCGTGTACGCTTTTTTTTTATACTTGGCGATATAAATGTTGACGATATTTGTTTAACATGTTGAAAAATTTTATTTTCATTTATACGAAACTGTATCAACAAAAATTAATTTTGTTATAACCCGGACAGATTAATTGTTCTTTTAGTGTTTGTCACATTTGATCAGAATTGAAAAGCGTATATATTGAAACCATAAAAGAATGTACATATATATATGCATATATATAAAAAATATATACATATATATTTTCCTCGATACGATATGTAAAATAAAATAGCCGTATACTGATTTAATTAAACTGTCAATCCTGCAGTGTAAAGTAAAATCCTCTTCTGCATTGACTATTTCACAAGAATCTAACATGTAAACATCTGTCACTGAAAGTGACGTATCTACAATAATGTATTTTGATAATACAGGTAATGTAGAAAACCTATGGGCAATGTAAAGTACTACAATTTACTTACGATAAAAAAATCATTTCCCTTGTAACTCAATCTATATATATATATACTAGGGGGGCTTTGCCCCCCTGCGCGCTTCGCGCGCCAACCCCCTATTTTTAATTTCGAAAAAGGTTTTTCGTAATTAATTTATTTAAAATAATGTTTTAAATTGTATTATTTTTTCACTACCATGGACACCTTAAAAATTAAACAGATTCACACAACACCTTGGAGGTATTGCTATAGTTATTATAATTTATAAATAAAAGTTTACCAAAATTTAGTGTAATGAAATCAGAATAAAAATAATAAAAAAAAAATAAAGACATATTAAATGTTAACTGTAAATTTTAAACTATATGAATTCTTATAAAGCTTAAATTTATATTTTAATAATTATAAATGTTAATGAAAAATTAACTTACCAAATATAGTAAAGTACATATACTTACTAAATTGTAGTATTTTAGTTAACAACTTATTAAAATTTTGGATTATTTTAAACCGTTATAAATAGAAATTCACCTTCTAAAATTAATTTATTTAATGACGAACGATAATCGCCAAAAGTTCTATGTCATTAATATTTTGTACTTTAATAGTAATAAAACTTTCTTCTTAATTAAATTAATGTTTGTATTATTTTTAAAGAATTATTTATAAAATTTTAGCGCTATATAAATAAAAACCTGTTTCTTCCATTTCTCCCGTGATTCGGAATTTGCACTCTCTTTCAAAATTTGCGTTTTAATCCATAATTATATCCAATTTATTTTTACTATGCAGAGCCCAAATATTTATTTTGATTATTATAAACAAATTCATTTCTTAAATATCCTTCTGTTTCTAATAAATACATACTTGTTTATTTAAAATATTGTGTTATAAAAATATAAATTATCTACACACTTATATATCCATACAATTTTGAAATATTAATTTAAAAAATATTTAAATTAAATGCTCCTAAATTAATAGTTTTTGAAAATCTATTCTGTTAAAATTTGAATTTTCTTTTGCCTATACTGTTTATAATAGAATTATCTTAAAAATGCAATAATTAATATATTTAATTTTTAACCCATTGTATATATCATATGGATATTTGGAAAAGTGTATGTTATACTTGATTAATATTTATTTAATCTTCAAACAATTTTGCATCTGTATTTAAAGCATTACATTGAATTTTAGATCCGTTATTATTATTGAGTATACGTTTAAAAATTTTATGAGTTTTATCAAGAATGAGTAAACAAATACACATTCTTTCAAGTTATGTTCACAACTTTTTTTTGCGCACGGAAAAAATACATATATTATGTATTCTTGAAAAAACAATTTTAAAATATATATGGGGTATTCCACGTGAAGTGGTCCGATCAAAATTTTAAAATGCACCAAATTTTGAGTACACATTGCAAATGTTTTTCAGAATATAGAAAAAAATTTTTAGGTACTGGAATTTATTAGCTCAAAAGTTATTATAACCTCAAAAAGTGAAATTTTCCATATTTTTTTCAACACCAGCTAGGTTTACCGCTATATAACTCAAAATCTATCAACTTTTACTATAGAACATTATATATAACATTCGTTGCTAATTATATCTAGAATTTATTCTTCTGGGTTAGAATTTCTAATCTCAAGGTCAATGTTACATAAACTACATGTCAATATTCAACTTGAAAAAGGTGCAAGTGCTCCATCTTTGATTTTTTCATCCAAAAGTCTGAAAGAAAGCTTGGAGCAATACCTTTCAAATCGTCTGTAGCATTTTTATGGCCTCCAATTCTGTAAAAAGTTATGACAATTTAAAGAAAGACAAAAAATTCACAAAAATTAACATGGTAATTCCCATTTAAATTTTTAGAAAAATTTCGTGTTTCTTTGAATTGTCATAACTTTTTACAGAATTGGAGGCCATAAAATGCTACAGACCATTCGAAAGGTATTGCTCCAAGCTTTCTTTTAGACTTTTGGATAAAAAAATCAAAGGTGGCGCACTTGCACTTTTTTCAAGTTAAATATTGACATGTAGTTTATGTAACATTGACCGTGAGATTAGAAATTCTAACCCAGAAGAATAAATTCTAGATATAATTAGCAACGAATGTTACATATAATGTTCTATAGTAAAAGTTGATAGATTTTGAGTTATATAGCGGTAAACCCAGCTGGTGTTCAAAAAAATATGGAAAAATTCATTTTTTGAGGTTAGAATAACTTTTGAGCAAATAGATTCCAGTACCTAAAAATTTTTTTCTGTATTCTGAAAAACATTTGCAAAGTGTACCCAAAATTTGGTGCATTTTAAAATTTTGATCGGACCACTTCACGTGGAATACCCCATATATATTATATAAATATTACGCCGCACGCACACACACCCACATACATACATACATATATATACATATATTTGGTCTATTTCACGTCAAGTGGTACGATGCTAATTATGTGTAGAATTTATCCTTCTGGGTTAGAATTTCTAATCTTAAGGTCAATGTTACATAAACTACATGTCAATATTCAACTTAAAAAAGTGTAAGTTCGCCGCAATTGATTTTTTTATCCAAAAGTCTAAAAGAAAGCTTGGAGCAATACCTTTCAAATAGTCTGTAGCTTTTTATGGCCTTCAATTCTGTAAAAAGTTATGATAATTTAAAGAAAGACAAAAAATTCACAAAAATTAACATGGTATTTCCCATTTAAATTTTTAAAAAAATTTGGTGTTTGTGTGTTCAAAAAATGTGATCTTTTGAGCGGTGTTAGATCAAAATCGATTGTGGCGTGGTCGCCTTTTTTTGATATTCAATATTTCCGGGCGTTCTATCTCTTCGAGATTTTAAAATTAGGAATTGTAACCCAAGTAGATAAGCTCTAAAGATTATTTTGAACAAAAGTTGTTTATAATGTATTTTTAAAAAAATCAATAGATTTTGAGATAAATAGCTTTGAAAATAATAATTTCTCTAAAAAATTGTAAAATTTCCATTTTTCATAGTGGAATAACTCTTAGGCAATTTATTTTTAACACCTCAAATTTTTTTTCTATCTTCTGGAAGATATTTCCAGTCTGTTCACAAAATTTGGAGTGATTTCAAATTTTCATCGTACCACTGATGTGAAATAGCCCATATATATGGTAATGAACAATTAACTTACCAAAAATAGTAAAGTGCATATACTTAATTGTAGTATTTAGTAAAAACCTATTAAAATTTTAGATTATTTGAAACGGATTTAATAGAACTTTACCTCCTAAAATTAATTTATTTAAGTCATCGCCAAGAGTTCTATATGTCATTAATATTTTGTACTTTAAGAGTAATAAAACTTTCTTCTTAATTAAATTAATTTTTGTATTAGCTTTAAAGAATTATTTATAACATTTTAGCGGTATATAAATAAAAACCTGTTTCTTCCATTTCTCCCGTAATTCGTAATTTGCACCCTCTTTCAAAATTTGCGTTTTAATCCATAATTATATCCAATTTATTTTTCCCTTTAGTTACAGAGCCCATATATTTATTTTAATTATTATAAACAAAGGCATTCCTTAAATAACCTTTTGTTTCTAATAAATACATACTTGTTTATATAAAATATTGTTTTATATAAATATACGTAATCAACTTACTTATATATCCATACAATTTTTAAATTTTGATTTGAATAATATTTAAATTAAATACTACTAAAATAATAATTTTCGAAAAATTTTTGAAATGTAATTCGTATTTTATATTGCCTCTGTTAAAATTTGAATTTTCTTTTGCCATTACTGTTTATAATAGAATTATCTTAAAAATGCAATAATTAATGTATTAATTTTTAATTTATTGTATATTTCACATATAGCTATTTGAAAAAGTGTATGTTATACTTGATTAATATTTATTTTATCTTCGTAAAATTGTGCATTTTTTTAAAAACATTACATTAAATTTTAGGTCCGTTTTTATTTTATGAGTTTTATCAGGAATAAGTAAACTAATACACATTCTTTCAAGTTATATTCACAACTTTTTTTTGCGCACGGAAAAAATACATATATTATCTATTCTTGAAAAAACAAATAACACGTACACACACATACGCACACACATACACACACACACACTTCTGGGTTAGAATTTCTAATTTCAATGTAAATGTTATATAAAATACATGCCAATATTCAATCTAAAAAAAGTGTAAATGCGCTACAATTGATTTTTTATCCAAAAGTTTGAAAGAAAGCTTGGAGCAATACCTTTCAAATAGTCTGTAGCATTTTTATGGCCTTCAGTTCTGTAAAAAGTTATGAATTATCTTAAAAATGCAATAATTAATGTATTTAATTTTTAACCCATTCTATATATCACATATGGATATTTGGAAAAGTGTATGTTCACACACACACACTCACGCACATATATATAACATATATATGACATATATATATAACATATATATATAACATATATATAACATATATATATGACATATATATATAACATATATATATAACATATATATGACATATATATATAACATATATATATAACATATATATATAACATATATATGACATATATATATAAAACATATATATATATGTTGAATTCTGAATTCTTAGACACGGCGGCGGCGGCGGCGGCGGCGGCGAAATATTTATATATTATAGAGAGATATATATATATATATATATATATATATATATTGTACTTTCGATTTTAACGAAACGGACAATATTTCCTTGGTACATACGCGCACACATCCAACTTCAGAAATTAAATGAAAAAATTCATTTTTCGAACTTTTTAATGGTGAGCTGCCACGTTAACAGGCTGTAACTCAAAAGAGGTAGGTAAAATAAATAAGAAAAAGCAAATTCTTTGCTTTTTTTTTAATGTTGTTCGTATACGTAGTCTAACATCCCAGCGTGAACCATACAGTGAGTAAGTTATTGCTTCAGTTTACCGCGGCACCGCGCAACAACAGTTGACTTTTATTCCACTCTTTTCTTTTAGTACAATATTGTTGCTACGGTCGATATAACGCGCAGTGAAGCGCCGAGTGAATCGAAATCCGCTTATGTTTTTTACCACTGGAAAATATATATAGAGACCCAGAGGAAAATATTCCGGAAGGAGATAGAATTTAAATTTGCATTACCCTACCACCCATTTGTCTCTGGATTAAAACGAAACTTGCATATCCTCTTAAACTCTTAAGTTATTTATGTGAGTATCGACTAGATCGAGAAATCGGCACTCGAGTTAGATTCTTGCGCGCGGAGAACACGCGCGTTACGAGAATCAAGAAATATAGTCAGTTGTCATCGAAAGAAACAACCTCAAAAATGTATTCTTGTGATTAACAGATTGTCGTCTGAAATATGATACAAGAGGAAATCCACTTGATGTTAGACGATTATTCTATTACCAAAATGGATCCCATTAAAATCCAGATCTCACCATTCTAAATAGAAATCGAACTTTCTGGGTTATAGCAGAATCGATTAATATCAAGTGGATTTTCTTTTGAGTCCTATTGGTGACGACAATCCTCTAATTACAAGAATACATTTTAGTGAGTGCAATGATGATTTGTAATAAATTAAAATTACGTAATAATGTAATATCATCATTAGTACACTGAGAGAAGTGATCTGGTAAAATTTACATAACGGTTTAGTAAATTTTACTAAACTGGTATAGTTGTGATGCCCCAAACTGTCAGTATTGTAATTTTTATATTAAGTATTGTATTTTTTTACTTTGAATTATTTTTAATTTTTAGGCACGACTGCTACACGGGAGAGCCTTATATTTTCATTATCGCAAAATGTGTGATGCATCAAAATATACTAGATAATAGTTTGTAAGAGAAATTTATGTGTATTAGAATTCATTTAAGGCCCTCCCTAAAATGTATGTATGGATGTATGTATGTATGTATGTAATCATGTATCAAAGATAACTCAGTCAATTTTTTACCGATTTAGCTGATATTCACAGGGTAACTTTGTCATAATGTAATTAGATAATGGTCCTATTTTCAGATATATAGCACTGAAACACTTTAAGTTATGGCATTATTTTTAATTGTTTAGAAACGGTTTTGTAGCATTATCTTGAAATGTATTAATCCTACATAAAAACTTTATACGGACGAAATGTTCGTCTCAAAATAACAAAACTTTTTCCTATTGTACACTTAAAGCTCAAAACAATATTTTCGAAGATAAACATAGAAAAACGGTCAAAATAATGAAAAAAGCGCAACAAAACACGTTTTTTCGCAATAAAACGAAATGTATTATTTTTACTGAAAAACTTTTAATGAACGAAATGTTCGTCTCAAAATAATAAAACTTTTTTCTATTATACACTTAACGCTCAAAACAATATTTTCGAAGATAAACATAGAAAAACGGTCAAATTAATGAGAAAAGCACAAAAAAACACGTTTTTTCGCAATAAAACGAAATGTATTGTTTTTAGTGAAAAACTTTTAATGAACAAAATGTTCGTATTAAAATAATAAACCTTTTTTCTATAATACACTTGACGCTCAAAACAATATTTTCGAAGATAAACATAGAAAATCGGTTAAAGTAATAAAATAATATGAGGAAACGTTAAAAAGTTGACTTCTATTGTATAATTGTTGTTGATGTAATATCATTTTCTTTTGTCAGTATTTGTTGTATGTAAGTCTTTAATATCTTTCTCCGGTTCAGCATTTTCGTCATCTGATAAATTGCTACCATCTTGTAAATCAGGTCCAACTATTTCAGAAATATAGTCAAGTGACGCCTTAACCGCCAATTTTTCAGTCTTTCTTGAAGTGTCAAATTTTGTACACCATTCTAAAATTAATTATATTTATGTAAAAAATGAAAATAAAATATTGAAATTATTATTATTGTTACTAAAAATGATTCCTACCTAACATTTTTATTTTGAAGGCGTACTTTTTTGAAATTCGGGTACCCAACTGGTATGACTTCATCATTTAAAGGGATTACACTTTTATACTCATCTTTAAAATAAATTCATTATTTTACAATTATTTTACAAAAAGTAAAAAATTATTTTCTTTTATGCTATAATAAAAACTTACATTACAATACTTTTGATGTAGAAAGGACAATTTAAACAAATGTTTTATACTCTCCTTCTCCTTCTCCAAAAATGTTTAAGCCATACTTTTCTTTCTAAAAAAATAATATATGTATGTATAAAATAATATACCTGTTAATAGACAATTACATTGTAATCTATCTTAAGATTTTTTAATAATATATTTTAATATAACAATTTTAAAGTATAAATTTTGTTTGTACCGTAAAATACAATTTCTATCTAAACATTCTGAATATACATATATCTTATGTAGATAAATGCACTTACCACTTTTATAATTTTTCACTGTTTCCACTTGAAAATCTTTATAAAGTTGTGGTCTGAATTTTTGTTCTATACCGTAATTATAAAATCAAAACAGATTCATAAGCTATTGTCCTAAACTCTTCGTACATAGTGCAATTGAATTTCTCCTTTAATAAAAATGACCAAAATTGGAAGAGTGTGTTCACCTCTTGTAACTTCTCTATACCAAGTTGTTTACACTCTGAATTAAAAAGAGATTCCATGAATTCTAAAGTGAATGACTTTACGTAAATTTTATGAATGGTGAATATAACAACATGATTAATATCAACATGATTTCTTTAGCTAAGAAAAGAAAACATTATAATAATTATCATCACATTAAGAATTTATAACTTAGTTACAATAAGTAAATTCAAGATTTTTTAATATCTTACCTTTTAAACAACGTGAATGATATTTATTGATACATTTGTTAAGTGAAACCGTTTACTTTCAATAACGAATGACTAGGATTTTGGAAAGTTGACAATGATTGCGGAGCACTACCGTAACTACTAGCTAAGAAACCTTTGTTTGAACTTGTATCAGCACTACTTCTGTAAATATAAAATAAAAAGAAAAACCTATTATTATTGTAATAGAAAATAAAGCTAAATATTCAAAACCATAAAAAATATCACATTAAGTAATAAAAGTTGTTAGAAGATAACACATTAAACATCAGTTAATGGATTGAAAATCTTAATGATGTTCGCAAAACACTTTAATTAATATTGCATAATTACATAATTTAACAATTGTTATATATGTTAAATAAAAATTATACTGTGCTTAAATTATAAATTTTATAAGCTTACTTCAAAATTAATATCTATGTAATTTATATATTTACACTGAATATGTTCTCGGTCTTAATAATTATAAGTGCCATTCTTTTAAATTATTGTATTTATTATTACATAATAAGAACTTTAATAGTAAAATATTAAATACAACATTAAATGCAAATTTAATGTAATTTAAAATAAATTAAAAAATGTAATAATAAAATGTTTTCAAACCGTTAATGTATACCAGACCAACCTTGAGAAAGATTAAACATCGCCAAAACTATCCCAATAAAAAACAAGAGACTCGTGGTTATTGTTGAATTGAACCATTATTGTTCCACTCACTACCATTGTTACTCTTGTATTAAAATTGACTAGTAGGTGAATTACTCCTATAATTCATAATTATCTTATATAAATTATCTTTAAATTTAATTATAATGTATTCTACAATTTAAAACATAAATAAAATGTAAAAAAATAAATATTACTTAGTTATTGACAACTTACGGCAACTTAATATATTCAAAAATAAATAAAATATAAATCTTATACAATAAATAAATTAACTAGATAATAAATAAAAATTATTTACCATCCAAAAATAGTTATTATTCTATTATTTTCAAACACTGCCAACATTGGACAAATACTGGACAAGAGCTTCTGCTATTTTGTAATGCTCACTTAACTTTATATTAGAATAACTAATATTATACAGTAAAACTTCATGAAAATCATATAAAAACTAGGTGTATACGTAATATATATATATATATATGGGTGGTTCTCTGTGACATCGAAGATGAAAAAAATAAATATTGCTATAACTGTGGGAATATGTTTTAGAGGTATCCAGTAGTTCTCCTGAATTTTTTCAGATTTTTTCTGGGCCATTATTTTAAGTTACAGAGAGTCAAAGTTGACATTTTAGCACTTTTTTGCATTATATGCCCATTTTCATGAATTTTTAGCTCCCAGGGGATGCATTTTTCACTAAAAACATAAGTATGACTTTTTTTGTAAAATTTTCCGAACTTTTCATTAAAAATACTTTTAAAGACATAAATGTACGCTGTCACACTCCTGTAAGCCATTTAAACCTTAAATAGTGAAAATCAGCAATTCTGCTCCGGACTCTGGTAACCTAATACTGTCTAAAAGATGTCTTTTTATAGTCAGAAACTGCCTAAAAATTTCCAGAGTGGGTCTAAATCATTAAGATCACTTATGGTCAAAATATCCGGAAAAAGTGCCCGAAATATTAATAAAAATGTATATTTGTTGCCTTATAACGATGAATCTATCAGCATGATCATTGCAAAAAAATTTGTGTACTTACCTTGGAGTGGTAGAAAAGTATCTCCACTTGTTTCAGTATCCATCTTATCCCCTGTAAGCTGCTAAAAATACAAATATTATTATACAAGTGTAAAAAATTAATTTTTAAACATTTATAATGCTGAATTTTTAGTTTTACATCCCTTACAAGAATTATAATACTAATCTGAAGGATTACTATTAAAGTATCAACATCATTATAACAATAACTGAATATACGTATTTAATACAAAAGATATATAAATAAATCGGATATATAATTATAATGAATAATATGATAACGTGACAGTGACAAGTTTGTGAAATCTAAACAATGTATTGCTGAATAATAATAATAAAAAATTTCCAGAGTGGGTCTAAATCATTAAGATCACTTATGGTCAAAATATCGGACAAAAGTGCCCGAAATATTAATAAAAATGTTATTTGTTGCCTTATAACCGATGAATCTATCAGCATGATCATTGCAAAAAAATTTGTGTACTTACCTTGGAGTGGTAGAAAAGTATCTCCACTTGTTTCAGTATCCATCTTATCCCCTGTAAGCTGCTAAAAATACAAATATTATTATACAAGTGTAAAAAATTAATTTTTAAACATTTATAATGCTGAATTTTTAGTTTTACATCCCTTACAAGAATTATAATACTAATCTGAAGGATTACTATTAAAGTATCAACATCATTATAACAATAACTGAATATACGTATTTAATACAAAAGATATATAAATAAATCGGATATATAATTATAATGAATAATATGATAACGTGACAGTGACAAGTTTGTGAAATCTAAACAATGTATTGCTGAATAATAATAATAATAATGTTGATACTTTTATAGTAATCCTTCAGATTAGTATTATAATTCTTGTAAGGGATGTAAAACTAAAAATCCAGCATTTTAATGTTTAAAAAATAATTTTTTATAATTATATAATAATATTTGTATTTTTAGCAGCTTACAGGGGATTAGATGGATACTGAAACAAGTGAAGATACTTTTCTACCACTCCAAGGTAAGTGCACAAATTTTTTTGCAATGATCATGGTAATAGATTCATCGTTATAAGGCAACAAATATACATTTCTATTAATATTTCGGGCACTTTTCCCGGATATTTTGACCATAAGTGATCTTAATGATTTAGACCCACTCTGGAAATTTTTAGGCAGTTTCTGACTATAAAAAGACATCTTTTAGACAGTATTAGGTTACCAGAGTCCGGAGCAGAATTGCTGATTTTCACTATTTAAGGTTTAAATGGCTTACAAGAGTGTGACAGCATACATTTATGTCTTTAAAAGTATTTTTAATGAAAAGTTCGGAAAATTTTACAAAAAAAGTCATACTTATGTTTTTAGTGAAAAATGCATCCCCTGGGAGCTAAAAATTCATGAAAATGGGCATATAATGCAAAAAAAGTGCTAGAATGTCAACTTTGACTCTCTGTAACTTAAAATAATGGCCCAAAAAAAATCTGAAAAAATTCAGGAGAACTACTGGATACCTCTAAAACATATTCCCATAGTTATAGCAATATTTATTTTTTTCATCTTCGATGTCACACAGAACCACCCATATACATAATGTATATACATAATTTTATATACACAATAAAATAAATAAACTAACTATCCGTTATACTTATTGTCCGTTTAAATAGTGCCATCAGCGCCATCATATACATATAAGAATGATGTATATCGCATTTTATGTAACCCGCGTCCCGTATCCCAATTTGAATTTCAAATTTTTTTTTATTTTTTTACAAAAATATTTATTTATAATAATTCTCTTTTTTTATTTATTTTTTAATACAAAAAATCGAATAAAAAAAAGAATTATAATAAAAAATTTTATTTATTAAAAAAAAACTAATATTTTTGTAACAAAATTTGATATAAAAAATATAAAACAGTAAAAAATATTTACCACACACAAAAATAAAATTTTTAAAATAATCTAAACCCTGTAAAGCATGTTTTCAATATGTCCAAATTATTCTAAAATTTTAAATTAAAATTTAATTAAAATTTAATTAAAATTTTTAAATAAAATTAAACAAAAAACTTTGTTCTTAAACTTGAAAAATTTGGACTTGAACGTTAAATAAACATAACGAATTTATTGTGTCCGCGAATTCTAAGAATATATTCATTTTATATTACCTAAGTATATTTGTCTTTTCAAATATTATAATTACTTTTTTCTTAATTTTTCTTACTTTATATAATTAATAAAAAAAAGAAATTATTAACATTTACATGTTATTAATAACATTGTAATTTAAAATAGAAGTTAATAATTCACTCTTCATGTACATATTTCAATTTATGACTTTGTTCACTGAGTTTTTCACTTGACAAATTCATCAATTTAAACATAAAGTACATATAGGTACCATACACTACTCTAAATATACTACCAAAGAAGGCACCCGATAACACATCTTTGGGACCTAAATTAAATTTATATAATGCTCCAGTAACCATTCCACCAGCTGCATAATAAAAAAAACAAAGCTTCATACAAATGAATTTCTTTAAAAATTAACAAATTTAAACAATAAACATGAATGCTGCTCTATATCGAATAAATAAATTAATTATATTGTTTTATATAGACTAATTTAAATTGCACAATATTTTATCACATTTACTTACCTTTACTGTCCAAAATATACGTCCCATTAATATTGTTTTACCAAATATTCTTTAGAAGGAACATTAATGTAAAAAAAATAAACTATACGGTTTTATATAAACATATGTAAATTATGTACATATGTTTTTTTTTAACGTTACCTCTTCTTTCAAAAATGTGTTTCCTATTACTTCTTTCTTGCCAAATATTTTTTTTTTTGATTTTTGAGATATTTGAGGAACAACACTTTTTTCTTCAATACATTGATATTCAGAATATTAGAATAATATCTAAAAATTAACATCTATAAATACATTTTAAATTTATTATTAGAACATATATGTATATGCAAAATAATAATTCTGCATACTATAATTACAATTCTAATTATTATTATTATTATTTTATATAATACTAAAAACCACCAATGGTGCGAGGGCGAAGCGCGAGCTATATTCGGTCGTGCCTTATAAATTTGTGTTCTCAGGCGCAGCCTGAGAACAGAAACTTGCGCGCGATGTGCGCGGGGGGTTGGCGCGCGGCAGCGCGCAGGGGGGCTTGGCCCCCCTAGTTACATTATAAGTTAATAAATATTTCAAAGTAAGAAACATTACTAAATAGAAAATTAGAATTTGTTTATCCTTACAGTCTAATCTATTTCTAAACATATAAGCAACGATATTTAACCTATCATGATTAGTTGCACGCAGTTGCATTTATAAACGCTCGCATTACTTTTACATTGTAAAAGTAATTCAAATACGAACTTATATATTAATCGAGAGGTTAATTCGTCACTTACGAGTCTCATGTGAATTTCAATACGACATCTAGTGACAAGATTGTCATCTATCAATTTTTAAATAAAATTAAATTCATAATACAATTTAACGGAAATAAATAAAATAAACATTAATATTCAATAATTGAAACTTTATTTGTAATTTTTAAATAAAATTAAATTCATAATACAATTTAACGGAAATAAATAAAATAAACATTAATATTCAATAATTGAAACTTTATTTGTAACATTTACATTCATGATTTATACACTAAACCATTTTTTACTATATTGTTTTGTAATTTTTACTACTCTAACTCGTAAATTTTCAAACATTTTCTTGTAAATTTTATGTTTTTTTCAGTTTGGATCTCGGTTGCTAGGGCAGTATTATAATTTTTACTCGATCGCATTGTAATATTTACAAAACTTTTTTCTCAGTGATACAACCTATATGAAAAAGTTAGTCGAACATTATTCATATACACGAAATTAGAGCCAATTTGCAAGGATTAAGAGAATCCAGTTAATTCCTCACGAAATACGTAAACAAGTTTTCAAAAAATGTCGCTATATTTTTAAATATTTTAGTTGTAAGCTCGAGTATTGTTTTAAACATAAATATATATATGTAATTCACATTCGCGAGATATCGAAATTTTTAAAAAAAAAATACAATACGAATCGTACTTTACATAGCGTATATAACAAACATTTTTCCACGGTAAAAAAAAATCGTAAAAAAGTTACACTCTGTCGTAAATGAAACCTGAATACGTCCCCGAGTAAATGCACTTTTTTCCCCTCCCAAACGATATTTTCATTTATTTTAACGTTATTCAATTGTTAAAACTATTACACGCAGTGTTTCTAAAATGTATAACGTGTATCGGGGGTGTATATGTGTAGACGAAACACTAACAACACACGTAAGATAATATGATCGCGAAGCAACTTGATGTACACGAAGAACGAACGAAATAAACGACAAGCTAGAGTTTCAACGACGCGCCTCGCCGCAGGCTTCGGTCAGCTGTAATTAGCGCGACGTTTTAGCTCTGTGTAGATCCCGCGAGCTCGACGCTACCCGCGTCCCAATTTCTAATTGAAACGGTCCGCCTCGCATCGCCAAGGGAGAGGACATCACGAGCGTCCATAATCCAAGTACAATCGTAAAGTGGACAATATATACTCACTCCTATGCAGTTCCGAATGTAGCGCTCAGGATTGTTAATTCTTCAGAGGTTCTAAATTAATTCGTATATTGGTATATATACCAACGATGGATATTGCATTACGGTATATTTCGTCATTAATTTATGAATATTATTGTTTATTATCAATAGTTACCGCGGGCTGCGTCATTAATTTGCGAATCTTTCGATTCGGTGATTACGGTTATGGCGTATATGAGTAATCTTTAACGACGACACTGTAGCGCGGAATTCAAATTGTATTTTAAAGATAGTCGTATAGTTTTATATTTATTATTTTTATATCGCTAAATTTATATGTGTCAATAACTGAATTAAAAAATAAATTTTAAAAGTGCATTGGAGTTAAATAATACTTTTATTAATAAAAAAAGATACATCCTGCGCGATGTACGAGCAAAATGATAACGGAATCACGTAGATCAATAAGATTTAAGCAATTATGATTTAATTAATCCGAGCCAAAACTATTTCTTTTTTTATTAAATATTCGAAATGTGTTTCAAGATATATTCTTCTGTTATTATTTGACGTATTAGAATGTTTCGCGAAAAACGATGTTGAATGCGGATCGGCGTTCGAAAATACGAAAATTTGTTTGTTTCGGAGGTACCATGACATATCCAATTCTTGATCACTTAAGGGGATGTCGGACTCAGAAAATGGTGATTTTTAATATCCTTTTATAAACAAAAAAATTAATTTTTGAAAAAATCCTGAACGACATTATACTCAAAATTTTAAATCTGTTATTTAATTCTAATTTCTGCGTTGAAAATTTATGCCAGTCCAGATCAATAATTACCGACCAAAAATTGTTTAGTCAATTATTGTTAACAAATTTATTTTCTATATATAAATTAATCGGTATTTCCGAGCTAATTTGTGTTTCTCAAAATTTTCTCAAATATTGGGCAAAACCCTCTTTTTAGCACCTTACTTGCAATATCGCTAAGTCTTAAATGTTTCCAGAGGCATTAGAAAATCAACGTCCCCAGGTCAGGATCGAACCGACGGTCTCTTGCTTACCGGGCAGTTGTCTTACCATCTTGGTCACCAAAAACCCGAAAATTCCACGTACCTTGTACCTTGAAGTCTTTATTTCTTGATCTTTCTTTTAGACACCCCTCTCCCACGCTTATCAAATTTCAACCTTAGTATTTATTTTGAATATTAAATCTACATTTCGAAAAATATTGAGTAACGCAAATTAGTTCGTAAATACCGATTGCATTTGTAATAAATATATGCACGGACGATTTAGAGTCAATATTTATTCTTAAAAGATCAAAACGCCGCATGCCCTCGCTTTAGTTATAACTATCCATATGAATTTTTTCAGATTCTTAATTCAATATTTCCAAGATAATTCTTATGTTGAAAGGTGTAGATCCCTATAACTTGGGTCCGACATCCCGTTAACACCAATTTCTTATTACTACTTTACGTTTAATATAAGACTTGTTGAGTTAAACTGAAACTCTGGTTGCTCTAAAATAATTGTATAATCAAGAGGAATTTGCTTGATCTGGGGATATATTGGTCTGTTTCAGTTAAATTTCCCTATTTTCTCAAAAATAGATTCCACTTAATTATAAAACGGATGATATTAGAGCAAACAGAGTTTACATGTGAGTCATATTTAAGAAGAATTCCTGTAAGATCACGATTCCATTTTTTTTAGTAAACGTACACATTTTCTATTTTGAATTTATTATTCTGATTAGATTCTACATTGTTGATCTATTAGTCAAATTTTATTTGTAAATGTAAAAATGATCAAGAACCGGGTGGTGTGATGATCGATATTTAGGTAGGTAACAGAGTATCGAGTAAATTCTTATTTGAAATAATGATTCAACGTTTTTATATACCGATACTGTGTATATATATGTGTACTGAATAAGACTCGTATAAATAAAAGTAGACACCCAGAGTAAGATAAATCGAGATGAAAGGAAAGTACATGGAGAGGAAGTTTAAAGAGCGATAAACGACGGAACGGCAATGTTAAACAGGGTGTTCCAACAGGCATTCCCAATTCTTGGTCCGTATAATACACACACGCATCCAGTTACGGTGTACGAAGGAAGCGAAACGTGACGCGCTTGCGTAATCTCGACGATTTCAATTAATGCAATTAACGCTTATCGAGAACGCGGAGCGTGTAATGCCCTGGCTCGCACTGTAATGCCCACACCCGGCGCGACACGTACGCGTTGCACGTGCACCCTCCGAACTTTTGAATGTTTCCATCGAATGACGGGCTGGCCACGCTTGTAAACCTCATGAAACTAGGAAAACAAGCGCACAATTTCCCGAGTAATTCGAAAACGAGTTCGTACGAATACTTTTAAAATTTATGCAAGATCGGGATAAATTGTGTTTAATTTCAGGCTGGCTCTATCTTTTACATTTGTGTGTCCTTTTTTTTTCTACCGGTGAATACGTGATTTTACGTATGTTTTCGTGCACTCGTGAGCCCACGCACCCAACGCATATACACCGGATTCGGGAATTAATATTGCAAAGTTAATTTCTAGCGCGTTGGGGGATATCGCCCGCTATAGTTTCGTATATTTTTTTTCAAATTTCTCTTTGTCTCTTTTTTTCTTTTTTTTTTCTTCTTTTTTTGTTGGTATCTTTTTTACTAGGTCGGAAAGAGTATGTAGGTTGCAGGTACGGAAAAATTATGTTTAGAGTAAGGCTTTTTGTTTTGTAGTTTTTCGGAAAATTGCGTACCGTCTAGGGTATTATATTATACCTAAGGGATTTTTCTCGGTATATTTATTTTGTGAATATGAAATATTACTTTGAACTTTGGCAAATACGAATTTCGGACTTGATTCTCTTTTGTACGTGTATTGTTGATATGTTGTTCTTGTACGAGTTTTTAAAAGTATTTACATACTCGCCTACGATCTTTCGAATACTGTTCACATGTAGGTATGAAATAATATACAAAACTGCGATTTCGTTCGCGTTACCTCGGTTAGTAGTACTCGTCAATATTTAGTCGGACATGTATTAAAAACCTAAAATATTTTTCAAAATAGTGAAATAGTGAATAAGTTTTATTTTCCAAACAGATTTTCATTTCATACGAGATAAATAAATTTTTTATTTATTTTACTCTCAATAAAAACGTCGTACATATTTTATATTTATTTTTACACCTAGCAAACCCAACTAGCCATTTAGAAAAAGGCCCATTTTACACACAACAATTAAAACATTTACGTCGACAAATTTCCGTTCCCAAATATTTTATTTTTAATAATGTAATGTTTCGTGATATTTTTAAGTTGCATCGAAAGAAAACTAAAAAATTGCCTGAAGTTGCGGGAAGGAATCCACTGTGGATAATTCAAGATGGAAGCGTTTCTAATCTATTATAGTAATTTTAATGCTCTTTTTCACATTACATTATATACTTATAACCAATTTATCAGTCGTCAATAAAGATTAGTTTAATATTAATAAAAATTCAATTATAAATATACTTTTTAATTTATGTATGTTTCAATACATCAATAATATTAAAAGTTTCATATTTTAAAATTAGTTACTTATAGCTCGAGTCATTATTTTTTTATAAACAGCATTCATATACTCTTACATGCACTCCGTGAATACATGTGTGATATTTATTCTCTGTTCCGATTTGTTATTATAATTAGACCTTTCACATGAACATAATGCACGTCAAAATTGATTGACAGTTGCGTAAAACTAACAATCAAAATACCTAGTAACTCAATTAATATGAGTAAGTATCGTTATACACATTTGCCCTTATTACCCACACTCATTTGATTGTCAAAAATAATTCTCGTCTATACATATATATACCGTAACATACCCAGTTGTTGATCAGTTAAGGCAAATTCGTACGGTCATAGAATAATTTTATGTTAATAAAGGTTAATAATTGTATATATTTTGACGCATACAGAAAGTATAAGTATTAAACTTCCTTTTACCGATATCAAAAGAATAAAATAACTGCTATTTTTAAAGTGCAAAACAATCTAGCAAAATTCAATTTAAATCACAATTCCTAGTTAAGCCTAGTTAAGCCTATTAACCAATTATTTAACGTTTAAATTGTATATACCTAGCAACGATTAAATTTATGTAAATCTTATTATTTCATTGAAAGAATACACTGATTCATGATCAACAATAAATTGGGTACTTTACGGTATAACAAATTAAATTAAATTGAATGAAATAAATAAAACTAAAGTAGAATTAAAGTAATGGATTTTTGCCCTGTTTAAAAAAAAATTATAAGCGTTTCATTCTTGATCTCCAGTTTGGACTCCTCAGTAAATAAAACTGGAGATCTTAGACTGCTGTCGCAAGATGAACCGCGGTGCCAGCAAAATGTTATGCGGCTGTATACGTATTGTAAAAAAAATAAGACGATCGCTTTTGTAAGTGTAGATGGCCGTCTCCCTCTAAGGGTGGGAAAACCCACCAGCCAAATCATCACCGTACGATTAATTAATCTGTCTTCGTAATGAAAGATAAAAAAAATTAAAATATTTATATACTCTCTGGGCTACATGTAATCTAAATGCATGAATAACTAACATAATACTTCCGTCTGTAGATTTACACATACGAATGCCTTACGCATCTATCCATTCCTCAAAGTTCTATGTACATTACATACTTTATTTTTTTTAAATAATTCTTTTATACGGAAATAATTTTACCATCGCCTCAACGATAGCTATTTACTGTGCGTGTTTATGTTGACATGCGTGTAAGGGAGAGTAATACAGGTATGTGCACGAGAGAAAAAATAGGAAGAGCATAAAGAGAGTAGGAGAGAATTTTTTAAGGTAACAAAGGCAAAGAGTGTTTTTGGTGCTGGATAAAAGATATATACGTTAAAGTCAATTAAGGTTGTAACTAAATAGCTTAAGTAAAATATAATTAGGTAGATATTACCCATGCAGTTTTCGAGAAAGGAAGGAACTACGTACTTTTTAGCGGTAATTAATAACAGCAAGTGTATCACGACATTTTTTCCGCAACTCACTTATTTTATAATAATATACTGCATATATATATATATATAAACTTCCATTTCATAACCAACGACCGTTGAATAAAATATCGTAAACGACTAAATTATACCTTCGAGATAATGCAACATTAATTTAAAGATAATTTTTGAGTAACACAATAATATAGATTAATTGTCCCGAGTTAGCATTTAAATGTAATACATCTGGAAAAATAATCTCTGGTCTAATTTGCGCTTGGTAATCCCTCCGAGTTGGAAATTCCACGAGAGTAAAAAATTTTTCTCTTCACATCGCGAGTAAGAATTCCTGCAGTAAGTCCTTTTTATTGCAAGAGAGAAGGCAGCCGCGAGGGTCTCCGGACAGTAACCATTAGAAGACTGGAGGGTCTACGCATATTGCACGTCGTGTCCGCTATTACACTGCGAGAAGAGAAAGAGTTAGACGTATACGAATATGTATACCTATCTTTAGTTTCGCACTGTTATATACCCTCAAGGGCTACGAGGACTCGTCCTACGCGAAGGAACCGCTGCGTTCGCGAGACTATTTTTCGAAATGTTCTAATTAAACCGCAAACGTTGTTTTATGCTTTTGTTCTACATCTTTTTCTAAAAGTTCCATTTATTTGTTCGTTTTTTTTTCATTCGCCAAACGAACAATATATATTTATTTTATTTTAAACACGCGGAACAAAATTTGGAAATGCTATATTCCCATAATAGGACGGAATAATACATTTCAAATTATATGTATTATTTCTTAACCCTTCTACAAAGTCAAAAATTTTATTATCAAAATTCAATGATTTAGGTGAATAAATACGCCTGCCCAATATATTCAAATTATCAGTGTACACCGATTTTATTTCATATTGATATATGTATATAAATTCATTTAATTAATTATCATACTTATACTTCATACTTTCTCACTGTTTTCATTGAGCAAATTAAAATTTCACAAATATATTTTCTTATAGAATCTTTAACATCGTGCAAAAATCAATTTTGATTCTTCCTTTACCTTATCAACCGAACTCAACAAAGAATTAATTGAATTATAATTTATTTTTTACAAATTTAATATAAATCTAATAGCTAGCTGTTGGGAGTTGTATTATAAGAATTACAATTAACACAAACTTTTACCCCCTGCTCGCTTCGCTCGCCAACCCCCGATTGCGGCTTGAAAATTGTGCATTTGTTATAATTTAGAGTATTATATTCTATTTTAAAAATAAACTTGCTTCAAAAGGTTGAAAATTGTCGTTATCGGTAAAAGTGTGAAAATAGAAAATATTCTCTCACAAGTGTATCGAACGATATTATTCGATATCGCACACTGTATAGAAAATAAATTATGTAACTTCTGTTTATATGTAATAGTAATGTAAAAACATATGCAAACTCGATGGTAGTTTTAAATCACTCTGTATCATCACACATATGCTGACATATACACATTCACTCACCCACACCAACTCTCACACCCCAACATCTACCTATACCCGCCCCCATCTACCCACCCACACACCCCCAACATACAACCATCCACACCTACCCTCACACATCCACATCAACCCATACACATATTTACACCTACCTGCACCCATCCTCACATACCTGCATCCACTTCCAAATCCACAGACATATACCTATCCATCATCATGCACTCAAGTTTCACGTTTCACATTCACATTCACCCACGCACGTGTCAAAATTTAGATTTGAAATCTGTATTTGCCAGCACACATCCACATCAACGAATACAGCGGCCACCACCGCAGCTGTTTCAAAAATATAGATTTTTTTAATAAGTCTTATCTGTAACCCACACATTATTGAAAAAACCACCCTGAACCATGAAAATTAATAATGTAGATAGATGTAGAAACTAATGGGACTGATTCTTTATTTCGCGACCGCCCTGTACCACAAATTCAGAAAATTTCTGAAAAGCGGTGGCATTGGCGGCGACGAAATCTTTTTAATAATAATGTAGATAGATTTTAATAATATAGATAGTTGTAGAGTCTAATGGAACATACTTTCTATTTCGAGACCACTTTGTACCACGAATTCAGAAAATCACTCAATTATCATATATAATGTTACGTGTAATCATGTAATAATCACGTGATTACACGTCATGTTATATGTACGTGAGACCACAGGGACTTATCTTAGGAGGCCAGAAATTCTTCAGAAATTTCTGAAATAGCGGCGGCGGCGGCGACGAAATTTTTTTAATAATATAGATAGATTAATCTAGTTTTAAGTTTTCTATTTGTACCAGACCTGCCAACAGGTAACTGTGTTTACTTCTGTGGGTGATTCCGTGGAACGTTAACTTCTATGTAATTATATATTTTTTGTGGTAATAAATAAATAAATAAATAAATATATAATTTATAAAATATGATAGTTTTTGATAAAAGTAGGAGAAGGTACGCGCCTCTATTTCCAAACGATTGACCTCTGTACAAAATTTGAGATTAAATTTAATCGGGGGTTTTCAAGAATTCCACGCTTATAACCACGCTCGCTTGATATCCAATCGAAACCGCGAATATTTTATCGAATCGAAAACGTGATCATATTTTAGTTTTAAATTTGTGTAAAGACATTAATTGTTCGTAAACAACGGCGCGTACCTTCTCCTACTTTTGTCAGATACTATCCTCAAATATTATAAATTACAATTGAATTATACGTTTAACTCGGTTAATAAGGCAAGGAAGTTTACTGGAACTTACGTGAAAGTTGACTTTGTCAACCCCTTAAAGTAATACAATATTTTGAACAGCGAGTTAAATTATTGTACTTTCAGCTCGACAAATCGATGAAAAGTTAAATAAAAATAACATATAACGTATTACGAGAATAATAGGAGGATAAATAATTAATTGTCAGAGGATCGAGGAGAATCGAGACTGTATCCGAAAGTAAATTGACGAAAGCAATTAATTAAATACATTCAGATAAAGTAGAAAAGACTCGAAGTACAAGATCGTAGGACAAATTGGTTGGACGGCATCGTTAGATAGGAGGGAGGGTGTAGAGCTTACACCAAGCTAGATGGCTCGCCGCGTACCCTGGCACCGCAAATAGGTTAGCAGACGCTGGTCAGAAGCGGGACGTCGCGCAAGAATTACCGAGACTCGTAAAAATGGTCATTTCGCGAAGTACCTTGGCACTTCGCAGCCGAAAGAGTCTACCCTCGTGCAGGGAGAAAGAGAGAGAGAGAGAGAGAGAGAGAGTCGAGCTCGATTTCCTCGAGAAACAATGGGATCCCGAGCTCGCGCAATTACTTTCCTGAAAAATTATCGGCTCTTTCGGCGTTCCGAATGTACAGTACCCTCCGAAAGTATGTGGGAGTGTTAAACCCCTTTTAACGCGCTCGGATATACCCGTTTAATGAAATTCGTTACACATGGAATCATTGGGAAATTTATGGGTTTCACGGTCACCATCTGTGAGATTGAAATAAATTTTATTTTACCTAATGGATGTATGCCATTTTTTTTCTTATTCTTCTTCATTCATTTACATTGTCAAGATTATTATTATCGTGGTTCCCAAGTAACATGTGTTAGCTGTCTATTTGAAAATATACTTTCGAAATAATACTTGTACTCGTTACTAATTTTAAAACTATAATATCATTTTATTTTATCTAATATACACGAGTTGTACAATAACCGAATTTATAATTATTTTACACGTTCAATATATGTTATGTGTGTAACAGTTTACATCATTTTATTGCAAATATTTGTAATATATTTTTTTTTAATGTTTTAAATATTTATATACAAAACACGTTATATTCTCGAACAAATAACAGATATATATATATATAAATTTCATACATCCAAATATATTTATAAACAGAGTTAATACATTGAAATCCCGCATGTTTCGCGGGAACACGATAGAAAATTCCTTTGTGCTGTTGTAAACGTTGGTTAAAGCCGCGTTTAACGACTCGCACTCGCGTACAATTCGGAGTGCAAAAGAAACGTATTGTATAATCACGTATATAGATATAGAAAGTAAGTGGAGCTTTTTTCTCCTCGTTTGGGGTAAATAATAAAATTGTCGTTCCCTCGAGATTAAAATAATCAGGGTGAACGCCGCAGCGACAAGCACATCGCAACGCTCGAAGGAAAAGAGTAACGAGTCCGCGATTATTACGGAAGCAACCGAGGCCTCGCACGCAACGCAACGGTAGTTATAATTGAATCGACGCTCACGCGAGGGACACGCGCGTCAAATCTCACAACACCCGCGTGGAATCGCATCAACGTTCCGACTGATCTCGGGGAAAAGCCCATAGCGTGACGCGTTGAGCTTTATGTCACGTGAGATTATCATATACGTATATGTATACATAGGTGCATTATATAGGTGTGTATGAATACATATATATATATATATGTATATTGAACCAGTCGGGGAATTCTGGTATTCCCTCCCTCCTCACACTCCTCTCTGCCAACCCGAAATTATCGTGTATGCAAGTGCACCGATGCTTCTCAACACTGAAATTTCTTGGTGTGCGTTTTAACGAGATGTTTATTGAGTTTCGTTCCGCGCGAGTTTATCGCTCGTTCTAAACGCCTTCAACTCTTTCCCTCGGTTTCGCACGATTTCGCCCTATATCGATCTTTCGTCACTCGGTTACTTTACGGAAAACCTTCTGGAGTCCTTTAAGAATTCGTGAAATTCGTATAGATCAACCCATCGGTTTACATAATAATTTTACGCCTATCGACTATACACCTTACTTCGTTATTGCATATAATTTTTTTTTAATTTATGTAGATATTTATCAATAAAATTTATTTTTTAACTCACGTTACGTTCGTAATTTTAGAAAATTACACAATGATGTAAAATAAAATTCTGTGAAATGTGTCATAGATTTGTCTAATAAAAATAATGTTTGATCAATCACACGAGAGACAGGTGTTAGATAAAAATTTATATTCTCTTGTTACCATAAATATTTACGTCTCGTAAACAATGCACTTACATAATTCGTCAATTGATAGAATAATTAAAGCTCTTTAAATAATATTTAAATTTTAATTTTCAACAATGAATTATTTATATATAATGCGCGGTTTAGTTTAAATTGAATTGTACACCGATATCGTTCGTATAAAGAAAAAAAAACGTACATAATAATTTCAGTATATAGTAACATTACAATAATTATTATGTAACAATAATTACCTTAATATAAATTAAAATTAATTGATTTAATTTGACGATTTAACGTAATTAACGGTCGTTTAATATTTTATTTAATCGTGCATTATTAAAGTTGTAAATATATAATTACAATACACATTATATAATACCCAAAGCTGACAATAATAATCGTATAAATATAATCTATGACGTGCAAATCAAACACGACAACGGGAAATATAATTGATAATTGTCCGATCGAAAATCTGCTGTAACATTAACGATGACGTTTCCGAAAATAAATATATCGTTATATCAACGTACAAACCTTATAATAATATCGTCAATTATTACAATATCTAGTTAATACCCGATAATTATCTATCGGAACAAATAAATTTGTAATCCACTGATATTAGTGCACTACATATATGTATATGTAAACAAGCAATTAAAAATAAATAGAATTAATCGAAATATCGTATAAATCGTTAACCAATCGAGATAGAGATTGAAAGAAAAAAAAATAATTCTAAAGAATCATCCGAAAAGCCCTCGTATTAAAGAGAAAAGATCTTCATTGCTAATTGAATTTTCTAAAGCGCAAATACCTTAGGTGCATATAACCTTCCAGTTTAAGTGTTCCAACACTAAAATACCCGCAATTTCGCAACCCTTCCTTCCAAATACCAAAGGATCGCGATGTGTTCGTATGCCCTTTTTTTTCAATAACGTTCCTCCTACGCGCACGTATACTACGATTTTCCTAGGGAATGATCGCATTAAGATCATCCATGCGATAAAAAGCACGCGGGAGGAAAGTAAAAAAAAAATAACACCGAGCGAAAAGTAGATTAGCGTGCCGCGGACGCATCTGGGTTCTGGCGCCTTGGGCCGTGTGCGAAAACTCGGTCGCGATTAACCGGGTAAATTAAAGCGCGCGCGCACCACCTTTCTTGCTTTTTTAATCTTGCTAATTCACGCATCGGAGTTGTTAATTTTTACAGAGAAATTAAAAGAGTGCCGCGAGGGCAAAAATACGCTTTTACGATTTATATATATATATATACATGTTTGTATATAGTTGGTTTTGACAAGTACACACGTTTCTTTGCATTCCCAGCTAATGCGTATATATGTTATAATTATAATTATCATTCAATTATTTTAATAAGTTAATTATTGCAAAAACATGATTATCAAGTACATCAAATTGTATCGTACTATATACATTTTGTCGAATAGAAGTATATATCATTTATCAGCTGAGGCATTAAAAAAAAATGATCTACGTAGATTTTAAGCGAAAAAGGTTTTTAAAAATCATTTAGAATAAAAAACGAGTTACGCATTTTTTAGTTGCGACTTATTTTGCAATATGTAAATCAATATACGAGACATTGATTTTGTGTAAATAATCCATACGTTCATTTATATTTATACTGCGCACATTCTATAAATCCCAGAAGCGCGAGTTTCTTTTTTTTTTTAATCTAGAAAAGGATATTCTACCATTTTTACCAAATCCATGATAGCGAAATCGGATACACGCTTCGTTAGTTTCATTTTTTAACATGCATTTTTTTTCTACGCACACAAACACGCAGTACACACATACTCACCCATACGTAAAAGGTAGCAGTTTAGTAGAATTTAAAAAAATATAAAGTAAAATGACAATATAGTTGTTAAATAAAATAACACCTCCTAGATTTTAAGTGAACAAGGTAATTTATTATTTATCAAATAAAATATTTGTTGAAATTCATTTATTCGCAAACAAAATACAATTACGCGCGATAAACTAAAAATATAATTAGGTTGCATTATACAATTTAAATTTCGTCCCATTAAAATATTTTATGTAAAATCTTATTCAAGTACGTTGAATGACGATCTCATTACTGTTTTACAGCGATAACCGAGTTATGTATCTATTTTCCATAATTGCGGAATAATAATCCTTTTATTTTATATGCACACTTTCATCCTCAGCTATGTGCAGACTCTCTAAAGTATTCTTTATATATTTTTGGTACTGCATATATTTCATTTTCTAACGTTATTAAAGGAAAAAAATTTAATATTTACAATTCGAAATACCAATTACTTTCTGTTATTCGGGTTTATTTTTTAAACGTGCGCTTTTATTTTCTTTTATTTACCACGCGCACGTTCCACTTGGTCTTTTTAAGAAGTATAAATAATCACCACAAATTCTAGATGGAGTAATATTCATTTTTCAATCAAGACAATAAAAAAAAAGTATTAATTGTTTAGCGTTTTTTTTTTCATATTTCCAATTGAAATACGCAATTCTCTAGTATATGTTATAAATATGCGTTAATACTAAATCTCATTTTTTTAAAAATATATCTCTTTTCTGAAATGTAATGAAAGAACGGATAAATAAAAAAAATAACTGTGTATAATTTATAATATCGGTCTTTCCGAACTAAATGCTTTACTTTTGAATAAAGTAGGCACCATTTACTCTTTGTTCAGTATGGTTGGTGGAATTTCCCAGAGTACATCTTTAGTTTGGACTCCTTAAAAGTATATACTTATCACCGAACGATAAATTCATTTTTATTGTAAAAAAAATATCGTTGCCAAATTTAAATTTTTCCAGATTATTAAATCTATAATTTTATTACGATGTTTGGGTTGAACGTTTATGCCAACTTTCTTGACTAATATTTACCGACCAAAAAGTATTTACTCAATTATTACATAAAAATGATTTTCTCTTGAAAAAAAATCAGAACAATAAGTTTTTCCTTATGTTTTAAGCTACTCGTATGAATTTTGTTCAGATTTTTAATTCTATATTTTAGATATAATTTTTGTTTTGAAAGATACAGATTCCTGTAATTTTGATCCGACATCCCGTTAAATATACATAAGGAAATGAATATTTTTTTACAGTTAAGTATTATTTGAATCAGTTCTTAACGGTTACAATTTCATTAATTTCTATTAACCTACAACCTTAATATTTATAAGAACGAAGCGTTAATATTGTAAAAATATATTTTATTTATTATTATTTATTAAAAGGTTTCGTGGATAAATGGTGTAGGAACTATAATAAGGCGAGTGGTAGACTTATATACATACTTGTCGCTCCTAGGCGAACGTCAATCTTTTATTGTTATATAATCACAAACGTAATAGCGTTTCTGTTTGCGCGTGTGCGGACTTACTTGCTAAATTTAAACATCATAATAACGAAAATCCGCGTTATAATTAAAGTAATAGATTGGAAGTTATTTTAACAAAATATATTAATCGCGAATAAACAACGAAAGACCTTCTTGAAAAATAGGACAAGTAGGAGACTTATCTGACGAAGGACGTGGCGCAAAATGCTGGCTCAACCCTCGGGACCTCGTGGCGGAGTTGTTGGACCATTCGGCGAGGACGTACTTTATATTATTGCTCCGCGTCTTCAGGCGCCTCTCGGAGACTATTCTTTTCATTCAAATATGCGTTGTGTCCTGCCAATCTCCAATTGAACGCCTATCAATGTGCCGTCGGTCACGTCGCTTGGCGGTAGCTTCGAGTAGGACCGGGCTGGTCGGTGGTTCCCGAGAGAGAGAGCGAGCCGAGGACGATCGCTAATCGCGGAGCCTCAAGCTCGACTTGCGCGCTACTTATTTATTTCGGCCGCTGACCCAATTAGTTAAGTCGAACGGTCGGTAAATCGAAGCCACAATATAAAACTTCGATCACGTTACATTACTCCTCCTTGTTTAAGCTGTGATAAACAGCGTGAACATTATAAAAATTGATGATAATTACACCGCATATTTAATACTTCGCAAGTAAGAACGAACATACGCAAAAGAATTGACATCATTATTTCGTCGCATATTACACTAAAATTTAACAATATATTATTACATCTAATAATTCGTCTATGATACAACGATGGATCCACTTATAGATATGCGCGACTAGCCTGTCAGTACTAAGACAATAAGCTTAACGAAATATAAACACGGTATTTACAATATATACAAATTAGACGCACACGTCTACGTTCACGCAAAGTGTCGGTTAAATTCTATCCTTAAAGATAATATAAAATTGACCTTGATTTATTCTCGTTTTTTTTTTTTTTATATTATGTTGTTATTTCCTATCGTAGATTTATATGCTTTATTTCGTTTTTCTTTTATATTATTATTTCTGTTATCATTACGCTATTCCTTATTATACCTTATGTAGAATTTTACGCTTAAAACGACAATATTTACATTTTTTTTTTTTTATTGACGCATATAAAATTTTCTTAGATTCGCGCGATTATAAGTACCGATAATTACATCTTGATTATTCATCTCCGCAAGTATAAAAGCATTTTTCCCGCAATTTTTGATAATGATGTAGGGCCCCTCATACAAATGAAAAAATTTGTGAGTAACCTTGTCTAATGCGTTCGACAAGTGTCTAACGCGCAACAACACCAAGTCTCCTATATTTAACTCTATACGAGAGCCTTTACAGTTTTTTGAGCGAGTTTCGAAGCTTTTTTGCATATTTTGCTTAGCCAATGTTATCATATACTGATGATTAATATTTTGAGATTTTGGAAAGGCAATGACTTTGTAAATTTCGTCGTGCAACGGTTTGCCAAAATGCAATTCTTGGGGTATACAAGCCGTACTATAATGTGTGGTCACATTTAATAAATCTTCGATTTTCTTTACATATTGCGGCCAGGTAGTGTGATTTTCCGCGCAAAATGTCCTAAAGAGTCTACCTATTTCTCTCATTACCCTTTCCGTGGGATTACTCTGCGGATGCCTTATGGAACTGTACAACACTTTAATGCCTTCTTTTTCTAGGGCGTTTTTCCATTTTGGAGAGGTAAATTGAGAGCCGTGGTCACTTAACAATTTCATAGGCTTTCCACATTCGGGAATATAATTTTCGATGATTTTCTTTAATGCCATCCGAGTTGTTGCCTTCTTTAATGGGTATATCCTTACTAATTTCGAAAAGGCGTCTAGTACCACGAATAAATACTCCACTCCCCCTCGACCGCGGGGAAGGGGACCGTAGAAATCGACCGTGGTGAGAATCGACGGTTTCTCAGGGTTAATCATTTCGTACGTTCCCTCCATCGCGATCGATAAGTACTTCACTCGTTGGCACGTATCGCAGGTTAAGACGTGTTTCTTTACTTGTTTATGCATATATCGCCAAAAGTAAAAATTTTTTATATAGCACATTGTCTTAAAGACTCCAGGGTGACCCAGTTTATTATGGATATAGTCGATTATTTTTGTTTGTATGCTTACCGGTAAAACTATTCTCCAATTGTTAGATATATTTTCGCGTTGAAATAATATGTTTTGATAAATTTGATGATTTACATTTTCTAATGTTCCGTTATTTAGTTTGTCTATTATGCCCTTGCAATAAGAATCGTTTTGTTGCTCGTTACATAAATCTTTAAGCATTCTTTTTAGTGAAGAGTTTTCATTATGCAAAGCCATGATGACAAGCGGCGACATTTCGGTATTTTTACCATTACACGGAAAATATTTGTATAGAAATGAAATCATCAAACTTTCCTGTTCGACTTCACTACCAAATTTCCCTTCTGGGTTTCGGCTTAAAAAATCGGCCATCACATTATCAACTCCGTGACAGAAGGATATATTGTAATTGTACTGTTGGAGAAGTAGCGCCCATCGAATTAAGCGTGGGTTATGGTACGTAGTTGTATTAAGAAATATTAATGCTCGATGGTCGGTTTTAATTTCGAATCTTGTTCCGATTAAATAATGTCTGAATTTAGTCACGCAAAAAACAATGGCCAATAATTCAATTTCCGTAGTTATATAATTTGATTCAGTTTTAGTTAAACAACGGCTTGCAACGGATACTATCCTATTATTTCCTTCGGTATCAACCTGATATAATACTCCCCCTATTCCTGAAGTACTTGCATCGCATTGTAAGATAAATTTTGCATTAGGGAGAATATGATTTAGACATATACACTTCATAAAGTTTTGTTTTAAGTTTTCAAATGCTTGTGTATGATTATTGGTCCATGTCCATGTCGAATTTTTTTGTAAGAGGTCGCGAAACGGATGTACATAATTACTATGCATAATTGCGAATCGTCTATAATAATTGCATACACCTAGAATTTTTTGTAACTGTTTCTGGTTTTTAGGCTCTTCTAAACTTTCTATATCTTTTAACCGGTCTAAACTAGGACGAATTCCCTCCTTTGTTAATTGAAACCCTAAAAAATCTATTTTTGTTTTAAAAAATTGGCACTTTTTAAGTTTAATTGTCAGGTTATTTTGCAAAAATACTTCAAAAATTATTTTTATTACTTTAATATGATTATTGACATTATCGGTAGCTACAGCTATATCATCAATATAATTTGCCATTTTCGATTTAAAATTATTTATATTTACATTTTCGCTTGACCCCGACTTCTCAATTTTATAATTTTCATTTTCCATTTCCATTTTTTTAATTGTGCTTTCGAAGGCTATCCCAAGAGCACGAATAAAAGCGCTCCCTGCAGTTTTTAATCCAAAGGGGACACGTATAAATTGGTATTGAGTAGAGCCGAATAGAAATGCCGTATACGGTCTAGATTTTTCATGCAATTGTATTTGAAAGTAACCTTGGGTCATGTCGATTTTTGAAAACAATTTACAATTGTAAAACTTTTGCATGATTTCTTCGATCAATGGAGGCGACTCATGATCGTCTTCGATGTGACTATTAAGTTCGCGAGCATCCAGACAAACTCGAATACCCCCGTCACTCTTTCGGACGATGCGTAAAGGATTACAGTAGGGACTTTTTGCGCGTTCTATTATTCCATCGTTCACCATTTCTTTTATGCATTTTTCAACATCATTTCTTAATGAAAATGGGACTGGGTATGATTTATTTATTACTGGATTGTGTTTGGTTAATTTTATATCGTGAATGTAATTTTTTGCAAGGCCGGGTTTGTCCGAAAATATTTGTTTATATTGTATTAATAACTCGAGAAAATTCGTTTTTTCCTCTTCGCTCAACTCTGTTATGTTTTCCGCGATCGTTCGCGATTGCTCGAAAAAATCTTCGTCTGCGCCTGTATTAAGATTGATTGTATTTAATTCGAAATCGGGTATATTATTAAATTCATTTGCGCCTTTTAAAATTTCATTTTCTAACAAAAATTCATCGTCATTTTTTACAATATACTGATTATTATTAAACACGCGGTTATAACTATTAACTTTTTGTATTTTATCATTTTCTTTCGTAATTATTACATTACTTAATGGGTCATTTTGTTTACAGTTATTTTTATCGTTCATTCTCGTATTTAAACTCTCAATTTTCTTTAATTGAATAATATATATTTGTATTTCTTCATTTTGGCGCGATACTATAAGTTTTTCCGAACTATCGCGATCGAACAGAACTAGCGATTTCGGAATGATGTCATTTTTTATTTTTATGCATTTGTTCCAATAATCTAAAATAATATGGTTTTTAAACATAAAATCATTCCCCAGTATCATATCATTTGTTAACAATGGAATTATTAAACAAATACATATAAAACGAAAATAGTCTATTTTTATTTCAAGATAAATTTGTTTTTTGATTGGCATAGATTTTTTTCCTATAGCTGTGGATACTGTCATATTTGTAACCGGCAACTCCGGTATTTTCTCCGTTTCCTTTAATCTACTATAAAAATTTTCCGATATCGCAGTCACCTGGCTCCCACTATCGAGCAGCGCCCATGTGTGATTATCTTTTACATTACATAATATGTGGGGAGATTGGGGACTTGCGTTCGCTAATTGTTGACTCTCTTGGTCCTTATGTATTACATCGAATTGTAAATTATCTACAAAATCAACATAATTTTGACACATTGATGGACCCGTTAACAATGTGTCTGATGCCCGTTTAAAGGAAGGTTTGGTCGACTTTGATTAATTTGAGCGTTGGTATTCATCAACGAAGGTGGGGGAAAACGCGTGTCCGGTAATCTTATATCATTATTTCGACATGTATCGCTAGGATTTACTAATTGCGGAGACAATGTGCCTTGATTATATTCATTAGCCGTTCTATGGTATTCGTATCTACGCGTGTTATTATAATTGTTACCACGGAACCTTTCATTACCTCTCCGATTATATTCGCGATCATTGTTTCTTATATTTACCTTTCTCACTTGAACGTCGTTCGTTCTATTATTGTATGGCTCTTGCGCGGTGTTATTTTGTTTCCGCCCCCAAATTCTTTGCTTGTCTGCGTATATCGCGTCTAAATTTGCTAGAGTTTGTACAATTGTCTTTGTATCATTAAAATCGATTGCGGCTAATGATTTACGCACATATTCGGGAAACTGTTGCACGATAGTAAAGTTTTTCTCGTATTGCGATATTATTGGTAATAAAAAATTAGCTTCTTTTAACTGACTGTAAAAATATGTTAATAAATTTATGTTAAGGTCTGAAAACCTTCTGTTTGACCACTGATTTTTTATTTTTACTTGCGTGGGTATTGGGTAAAATTCAAGTTTAAATGCTTCACAAAAACATTGATAGCTTTGAAACTCGCTCTGTAATTGCCACCAGACACTCGCTCTACCGTGTAAAAATACGCTCAATGTATTTATTTTTCTATTGTCAGTTTCGATATTTTTTATTTTAAAAAAACGCTCTACATCACTCAAAAACTCGAGAGGATTCGATCGATTTTCATCGTGGAATTCCGGAGTTTTCACGTCTAATTGCATTGAATGAACATTACTTATTAACGAATTTAAATCTACTGAATAATTATTATGTACATTCGCGGCGTTATTATTATTATTATTATTATTTACGTTCACCTGGGATCTTTGCTGTGCTAATCTGTCGTTTTCCAACGCAATTCGTTGTGCTTGCAAGTTCTGTTGCTGGGTGACTAGATTCTGTTGCTGCGCAGCTAAATTTTGACGCATCTCCTGGGCTTGTCGATTTTGTTCTTCAAATGCGGCTCGGCTTGCTGCTAGTGCCGCTTGATCGTTGTTAACTTGCGCCTGGAGAATTTGTAGCTCTTGCCGCTGCCTTTCAAGTTCTGCTTGCTGCTCCTGTACGTTACTCATTATTTGTTGTTCGCTTATATTCTTATTTTCTACTATTATTTTTCTATTTTTCGCTTTCTTTTTATTCTTATTCGGAGTATATGGATACGGTCTTTTCGCTAGTCGACCGGAGCGCGTGTTATAACCTATGTATTTTTCCATACACAATTCATCCACGAGTGAGTTCACATAAATTTAAAAAAACTTATTGCACGGTTGGGCGCCAATGTAAAAAATATATTTTATTTATTATTATTTATTAAAAGGTTTCGTGGATAAATGGTGTAGGAACTATAATAAGGCGAGTGGTAGACTTATATACATACTTGTCGCTCCTAGGAGAACGTCAATCTTTTATTGTTATATAATCACAAACGTAATAGCGTTTCTGTTTGCGCGTGTGCGGACTTACTTGCTAAATTTAAACATCATAATAACGAAAATCCGCGTTATAATTAAAGTAATAGATTGGAAGTTATTTTAACAAAATATATTAATCGCGAATAAACAACGAAAGACCTTCTTGAAAAATAGGACAAGTAGGAGACTTATCTGACGAAGGACGTGGCGCAAAATGCTGGCTCAACCCTCGGGACCTCGTGGCGGAGTTGTTGGACCATTCGGCGAGGACGTACTTTATATTATTGCTCCGCGTCTTCAGGCGCCTCTCGGAGACTATTCTTTTCATTCAAATATGCGTTGTGTCCTGCCAATCTCCAATTGAACGCCTATCAATGTGCCGTCGGTCACGTCGCTTGGCGGTAGCTTCGAGTAGGACCGGGCTGGTCGGTGGTTCCCGAGAGAGAGAGCGAGCCGAGGACGATCGCTAATCGCGGAGCCTCAAGCTCGACTTGCGCGCTACTTATTTATTTCGGCCGCTGACCCAATTAGTTAAGTCGAACGGTCGGTAAATCGAAGCCACAATATAAAACTTCGATCACGTTACAATATTGCAAAAATATTATTTTACTACAAGTCAATAACCAGTTTTAATTAACTCACAAGGATAGTCCACACCCTTAGGTAAACAGATCGTTACCAAACTCTAGGATATGATTTCTATTATAAAAATATGTAGAAATCCGGAATTATAGATTCCACTGCTCTTTTTTATGATAGATATAAGCAAATAACGAAAAATCTCGCTAAAAAACCCATTGACTTTAATTGCTTACAACTCGGAAACAAATAAAGATATATACATTCAAACCATATTTTAAAGAAAAACTGAGATTGAGCAGAGATATAGTTAAAAAAAAAGCTCAAATAACTTAATTTAAAAGTTATGGAAGATATAAAAATTAGACGAAATTTTGGTCTAAAGAAATCACCAAATTGTAATGCTAAATTTTCGATAAAAATTTGTTTAATTTTTATTTCTTCCATAACTTTTGACCAAATTAAGTTATTGAGCTTCTTTTTTTTTCAATACATATCTGCTTAATCTCAGTTTTCTTTTAAAATATGGTGGGTGTGGACTCTCCTTGTCGGTATATGGTTATACATTGTTGTGCCCGGAAAATTGCGAGGATTTTTTTAAACTGGGGAATTTATGTGCTCTAATGCACCGTGTGCCGTGTTTTCGAAAGTTTTGGAAAAAGGGTTCGAATGTATATTTTCCATGGAAAAGAATCTTGATAATTTTTTAAAACTGATTAATACACGCTCAAAAATTCCGATGGTGATATTCAATGAATTATTCAATTGTCAATAGAACTGTTAGAAAATAGAACAAGTTCAAAATTAAAGATATAGCTAAGAGTTATATATTGACGGTGATAAATATTAGGAGATAAAGTTATGAGATATTTGGCAAAAAAAGGATCTTGAAAGAAGAATCTTCTAATAAAAAGGAGTGCACTTAATAAAATAATGATTAAGAGAATGTCGGACCCTAAAACAGCAAATATTTTAATTTTTTTGCTGTTAAAACAATATATGTTAATCATTTCAAAATTTTTAGTTAAGAATATCTACGTAACTTTTGGGTTGGAAATGCTGCATTTTTTCTATTGCAAATTGCCGACACAACGTTGCCTACTCAATTTTAATTAAAAAAATTGTTTTTGTTAAAAATCCCAAATGTTTAAAATGTTCTTGGTGAATTTTGTTCATATTTTTAAATTAAATTTTTGCACGAAACTTTTGAGTTGGAAAGTGTAGGTCCCTGTAATTTGGGTCCAAAACGTCCTTCAAAACAAGTTTGGTTGAAATTATTTGTTAATCACTTCATTTTAAATCTCTATCTAAACACCGATCCATCTGAAATTATATGAAAAATATATGAACACTGACAATTCGAAAGGACGATATTCGTGTCATTAAAATAAAAAAGACATTTTCTCGTCAATATAAATTTGATCCTTAAACTAAAATCAACCTAAAAAGAAAAAGTAAGAAAGTTTACATTTATCATGTGATACAAGGAGGATTACCCCGTCAAGTAGTCACCGATTTATCAGTTCGCGGAAGCGCGCATATTCAGAATCGCAGGATCTCAACTCTCGGAAGCGAAACATACAACGGGGGGCAGTCGAGATATAGGTACAGTTGCGACCCGAGAAATGAGGAGGATTCGGTTACAAATGCTGTCCGTTCCGGGGATTCCAAGCAACGGGAGTACGGGGATACGTGTATGCGCGTATCTCGGTATCGGGACGACTCCGAGTTATAACGTCCGATGCTTTATACCTGACCGGGACCACTAAAACTTTTCCCGGTGAATTTTGATATTTTTACTGCAATATGCCTTTTATACGCGTAGCTACCGCTTGTTTTAGGGGGACCGAATGTTATTTCACGTGGTATCTCTTTTCTTTTTTTTTCCGTAGGTATACCTTTTAATTAGTTGTACCCGTGCGTATTATTTTTTTCTCTCCTGGGGTACAAACCCAGACCTGCTAAAATAAAGTTTATTACATCGAGAGAAAAAGTTTTAATAATATATGTGCTTGTTTATTCGACTGTATAAAATTCCGAAAAATATCGAAAAATCCAATTTGCAACAATTTAACATTTATTGAGTTAGTAAATTTATTTAGTTTTGTTTTTTAATTATTATTATTAATTCAATTTGTAAGAATTCACATTTCACCTGTCAATGCAAAGAGGATTATTTTTCATCAATTAACCGCATGCATTATTGATTATTCTAAAATTCTGGAGAAAGGTTCACGCACGTCCTAATATTAACACTACATCGGGATATTGAGAAAAAAATAAAAATTCAATTTTCTAGATCGTTAACCATGTGCGTAAGAACAAATAGATATCTAAAAAAAATACATATTCCGTAAAAAAAATGTAAATTATGTTACGCAGATGAACAGTATAAATTTTACAACATATACGAGTGAATGCATTTAGTAATAACAGAAATGTAAGCAGCGCTTTTACAAGCGATATAAAACTGTACTTACATTTGCCGCCTTGGATCCTCGCACGCAATATGGATCTGTAAATAAAAAAATCATACAATTTACTACGGATGCGGGTTTTATATGAATGTGAATACATTTTTTATAACGGAAAAGCGTCGAAATGTATAGGTTATACTATATAAACTTTGATAATACATTCTTGGATATAATATTCAATAAACTATTCATAAAAAGAAAATAATGCCGTAAGTATATGCAAATGCAATATAATGATCAGAGTAGTTTTTTTCTCTTATAGTTTTATGCACGGTTGGGTAAGTAGTCGTCAACCACTCATTTTCGTACCGAGTATTCGATGAAAATATTCGATCAAATACTTGTCGAATACCGAGTAGCAATTTTTAATATAATTAAATTTTATATAATTGTAACTTTCATTTTTAAAAAGATTTTAGCATTCATTGTCAAAACAGTATATAAATAAGCAGAATTAAAATGTATTCTTAAAATGTCTTTGATATATTTACATTACATTGTCGAAAATTTTATAAAAACGGTGAATGAGAGGTTTAGCGACATATTAAGTTTTAATTTTTTTGTGTCAAAACAAACTGTATTTGCTGCTTGTTTTAGTCCAGAATTTAAACTCACAATGAAAGTTCACGGCCTTTGGATCACGGATCTTATCCAAAGTTTAGGACTTTTTTTGTAACATAAAAATATGAAAAAAGCCAGAATTTTAGAATCCCATGAGCATTTGTACCGAAGTTATACGTTATTTAAGGAAAATATTGAAAAATAGATACTTTACTTTAATCGCTTATAACTCGTAAACGACTGAATAAAGATACTCGAACTAACAAGGAGAGGTCACACCCTCCGGAAAACGGATCCTTACCAAACTCTAGGATATAATTTCTACTATAAAATCATGCAGAAACCCGGAGTTTTAGTGTCCAATGCCCATTTTTACGATAGATATAAGCAAATAATGAAAAATCTCGCCGAAAAAACCGTTGAGTTTGAATGCTCATAACTCAGAAACAATTAAAGATGTAAGTATAAACTAAATTTTAAAAGAAAGCTGAGATCGAATAGATACGTTTTGAGAGAAAGGAAGCTCAAATATTTTAATATGGGCAAAAGTTATGGGAGAAATAAGAATTAGCCAAAATTTTATCGAAAATTTTAAGTTACAATTTAATGATTTCTTTAGCCCAAAATTTCGTCTAATTCTTATTTCTCCCATAACTTTTGACCATATTAAAATATTTGAGCTTCCTTTTTTTTAAAACGTATCTACTCGATCTCAGCTTTCTTTTAAACTTTAATTTATACGTACATCTTTGATTGTTTCTGAGTTATAAGCATTCAAACTCAACGGTTTTTTCGGCGAGATTTTTCATTATTTGCTTATATCTATCGTAAAAATGGACATTGGACACTAAAACTCCGGCTTTCTGCATGATTTTGTAGTAGAAATTATATCGTAGAGTTTGGTAAGGATCCGATTTCCAGAGAGTGTGACCTCTCCTTGTAAGATTTAAAAAAAAGTTTGGATCGAGTGGTTTGGATTAAAAAGAAAGAAACCCAAATCTGGCCATTATATTTTCCATTTTAAGCTAAAATTTATATATAATATTTATATAATTTATACACATTTCTTATTTCTTTTATAACTCTCGATCTATTACACGGATTTGGGCTTCTTTTTTTAAATCCAAACGACTCGATCCAAACTTTTTTTTTAAATCTAAGTTCGAGTATCTTTATTGAGTCTTTTACGAATTATAAGCGATTAAATGAATGATCGATTTTTCAATATTTTCCTTCAATTACGTATAATTCCGGTAAAAATTCTCATGGGATTCTCAAATTCTGACTTTTTTCATATTTTTATTACAAAACAAATCCTAAAGTTTGGATAAAAACCGTGATCTAAAAGCCATGATTTCTTCTTACCAGTTGGTTATCCAATTATAATAAAAAAGAATTAATTCCTCTAATTAAAGACATGTGTGAAAATGAATTGTACACACATTTCGATGAAGATAAATTTAATGATTATACCAGTTCTGCTAGATATTATTCGTCTGTAATAAAAAAACCCTCTGATTGATAGAAGGAAATATTAAAAATAGAATAAGAACCTTTCTGGAAGTGTCAGACTTCCACCGACTACTTTACTTTTTCTTTTAAATTATATCCGCATGTAAAAACTGTATTTCTCAAATATATAACACAAGCTTATGTTCCTCAAAAGCATGTAAAAGGCTATTCTCGACAGGAGGCTTTATTTTGTCACCGAATAGATGACGAATGACTGATGAGATATTCATCTATCTACTAGATACTATCCGTAAAAATGGTTAATAATTGTAAAAGTTTTGTAAAAAAAACAAAATTTTATTTATTTATTATATTCCATTCTAAATGCTAAAAATATCGATATTATTCTAGTATAATTCAGATCATGCTATACGTGAATATCTTCTTAATATACTGTTTTGGCAATGAATGTTAAAATCTTCTTAAAAATAAAAGTTACAATTATATAAAATTTAAATACATTAAAAATTGCTACTCGGTATTCGAAAAGTATTCGAAAATGAGTGGTTGGCGACTACTTACTCAACCCTGGTTTTATGTAATTTAAATATAATATTCACGCTCGTCATCGTTCAAGCGCCTGCACGCTTTAAATATTTAAACAAACATTACGCGAAAGCGAAAGAGAAAGAGAAAGAGAAAGAGAACGAAAACCCGCGTAAAGAAAGTAGGGATGTTTTTGTCGTGTAAATTTATTAAATATATTTCAAGAACGTAGTTTAAAAAAGAGTTAATACCACTTCGCATGAAATACAACGTAAAATAAATATGGAAAAGCAACGCGTTAAATGGAATAACAGTGAAAGGATGTAAAGTAGAAGAGTAACGCAAAGAACTTGCGTTCGTGAAATTTAATTCTTGAAAACTTGACACAAAAGTCCGAGTTTCCTAAAATTAAACTAATTCAATAACAGGTCAAAATAGGATCTTAACCTCTCTTGGTGTGCAGGCTTCTCGAGAAGGAAAAGGATCGAAACTCTGAAAGTCAAGGAGCAGAGAGAGAGAGAGGGAGAGAGAGAGAGAGAGAGAGGGAGAGGGAGAATGAGAATGAGAGGGAGGTATATAGCCCGTGAAGAAAATTCGAAACTGCACTTTCTACGAGTGAGGCAGTATAACAAGTTACGCAAACGTCGTGTACATCTCGTGAGTAACGTTCGCCGAAAAGGAGAAAGAAAAATCTTGGAAACGTCTAAATAAGAGGTAAAATAGATTTGTCGGTAAAGTAGCCGTGTATACGCGGGTAGACAAAGCGGTGGTCGGTAGTACGCGAGTGCCGACCGCATTTTAAACAGATTGGACGCGCAGCCTTTTATTACGAGCCTCTATATCTCGTCGGACGGAGGACGAGATGGACGGCGCGTGTCCTAGAATTGCTCGTTTCCAACGCGCCGGAATGGCGACTCATTTTTTACGCCCGCGCGAACCGTGATTTAGCTGCTTGGACTGGTGAATCTGGTATGGCCTTATATACCTCGCGGATCCACCAACGACCAAGACCACGATCCTTGGACTTGTTCCTTACGACCGCGCCAACATGCTTCCCTTATTTTTATGGGGTGCCTCGACCTCCATCTTTTACAAATCTACTTTCTCTATTGTTTATAACGTTCCTACTTAAACAACTGTATTTCGATTCTCATAGCCATTATATTTACCTATCTCTCGATATCGGGAGTTGATATAGTCTTATTCCACGTAAGATATTAAGCTTTATGTACAATTATTATGTAATTATCATGTTTAAAACTTGCATTGAACTTTAAGATGAGATTTATCATTTGAAACTTAATTAACTTATTCTTAATTTTTGCAATGTATTGATGTCTGTATTTGATTTTTTTAAATATAGTTTTTAATTATTATTTTTTCTAAATTTTTTTAGTACATTCACAATTGTTACATATCATAGAATGTGCCTTAATTCATACGATTGAACAAATATGCAAATTGAATGATAAATTTGAAAAATCAGTTAATGTCGGTAAGTGTGTATTTTAAATGAAGGGGTGGTATTACAGCTAGAAATAATTAAAATTTCGATTTTTTTTTGATTTTTCAATTCTAAATATTATTATGAACTTACAAATTTTTTTACTAAAATAAAGGCAATTTATGAATTTATACGCCTCAAGTAAGTATTGCTTTATTTTTTTTAATTCATCTTTGAAGCTAATTTGTTCAATACTATGATTTTTTTTACTATGGCGTAACTTATAGCTTAAATCGATGGATGGATTTTCTCAACCGACGGATCAAAATGTTTGTTTTATACTTTTTCTCGACCGAAGTTTTTATATATAATTGTAGTATTACTCAAAATTTCGTTACAAGCTGTAAACTGTCGAAAATTCACGAAATTCAAGATTCTTTATTGTTTTTATGGTATAATTGATAATGAATTGTCAATCAGAAAATATAAATAGCTTCGACCCAGAAAGAGTGTAACAACAAACATTTTGAGCCGTCGGTAGGGAAAATCCATTCAGCAGTTGAAGCTGTTAGTTACGCGAAAGCTAAAATATTAAAATAACCATAATTACGATTTAAATGGGTTCCGAGATCCCTGTGTGGGATAATTTTAAAGGAAATCAAATATATTTTCATATTTTTCTTAAAACATATTTAAACTATAATATTATTTTTTATGTTTCAAAATCATTTATTGTACTGAATTCTACTTGATAGAAAATTAACGATTTTATAGTTATAACACTGACAATCTTCTAAGGCGAAGATAAAAATATAACAATTGTAATACGTACTATATGTTTAAAATATATATAAAATTAGTTACTATCAAATTTATTCATGTACTATTATTATGTATCTTTGCATCGAAAAAAATAATTAAAAATAAATAAGTAGAAGTTACGTGTACATACATGTACGTTACTATAGCAATAACGTGCCTTCGAATTATTATTAGCAGCAATTATTAACAATACGTACTACCCGCATAATGGTGCGTAAAATATTAAGTTTCTCATTTTCTAAAAGCAGAGTGCACCGTAATGTGCCAAAAAACTATAGTCACAAGTTTCCCTCGCAAGAACCATTTTAATCTCATTGAGGGAAATATCGCTTTTGCTCGAATCAAAAAGTCATACCATTTTCGTGGCAACTACCGTTTGAGTGCGGTATCCTTCTTGTTACACCGCGCGAGCGTAACTAACGCCCACCACCCCAAAATCTCCAAGTGTTCAGGATTCAGCAACATTACTCAACAACCGACACGAAAAAAAGAAACGCTAAACTTCCTATTAGCTGTTTTTTTTTAATTTTAAAAGAAATTGTACAATCCAATAACATGCGTTTCCTTATAGATAAACAAATATTATCACAATTATTGTTGTAGTAATAATATTTTCGATGTTAATAGTATATAAACGATATTATACGTACGAGAGAATGCAATTGTTAATTGTTAAATTTACCGACAAATTTTTACAAATTCAAACGTTTTCGAGTCATTAAAATCTGGTCATGTTTCTATAATAAAACGGACGAGTCAACGAGGAGAAAAAAAAGAGGTCTGGGAAGATAAAAAATCGGAAACACGCGTCTACTTGAGAGTAACGAAAGACGGCCTTACGTCCGCTTGCACGATGAAAAATGAAAGACGGCGACACACAGAGGACCGCGAGACGTGACGCTTGTTTCTAAGGGGCTTTGCCCCCCCCCCCTCCACTGGTTTTATAAGCCTACCGCACACGTACCCCCATTATCACCCCCTTCTTTTCGATGGATTTTCATCTTTTTTCCGCTTTTCTCGCGCGCGTTCGTTCAACCCTTCGTGATTTTTCATCGGTGATTGAAGCGAACGAGCTGTGATTCCTACAACTTCGATGAGGGAGTGTACATATACAACGAGTAAAAGTTTATTCGAAACGAAACGAAAAAAATGTAAATAATTCTTATAAATATTGACAAAGTATAGCTTGGCAGTCCACCTAAGCTGTTCGACAAAGAGCTTGTTTTACTCTCGCTTTTAATATTTTAATTTGTAAGTGTGAAGTGTGAAGCGTTGACTGTATGATAAGAAAAAGGTTTTTATAGTGTTATTAATAATTTTTTTTATTATTATTATTATTTTAGCAAGTTGGCGTTATCAGTGACAGAAGTCATATGACGTCTTTGTTAAAAAAAGCACTTGGTGAAGATATTATTAACAATTAATTTCGTTTAGTTTCTGAAGAGGGCCATGTAAAATCGATGGCCGAAATGTTGCAAAATATTAAAAATTGATTGGGACGGATACACCATTAGGGTCATTTATACAAAGTAAATAATTCTTCTTTTTTCACGAAGGTTTTATCACCGAGACGATTTTACAAGATAATTGTGTAGCACGCGACTTTTTTTTTATGTCACCGGGTAATGAATGATCATTTAGGAGTCGAGAAACTCTAATGAAAATATAACTCAACTTATACACGAGTAAGTTCGTTTAATTGTATAATTTATGTAAATCGGCGAATGTACGCGAATGTGCGAGTTTCTCTGACTATTTGATTAAACGTTTGATTGGGTTTACTTGATTATTACGGGAAATAACGAGTACGAAGGTAATCTTCTTAATTTGTTTGCGCGAATTTAACAGTATAGCGACAGTAACTTCGTTTTATCTTGATTACCTGCTTCGTAATTCGTATAAGTGTATTGATATGTATTACATCTTTCAATTAAGATTTTTTTTTTTCGCTCTTCATCTAGAAGATTATTGCTTTAATCGTGTATCGACCCTGATACTGCTTGTTTATGAGCATTCGATCATTTTAATTAAAAAATGAAAAATAAATATTTACGTTACTTTACATAACGAGAATAAAACATATATATATAGACAACAACTATCTGTTTAACGCAAATTTTTAAACGTCCAAACCAGTTTATATATGAAACATATTCATTTCTGCAATGTTCGTGCCAGTTGCTATAACTCTTCGAAGAATAACGGGTCACTGCCCGGAAACGTTACGAACGAGCTAAGGTTCCAAAGTCAACAAACTGAAATTTTTTTTCTCTAAAAATTACAAAATGCACTTTCGAGTAATGAACAAAATAATATTTTTAAAACTTGTTTACGACCCAACAAAAATAGTAAATAATATAGCGTTAGCAAACAATTAAGTCACGCAAATGCATTTTTTTTAGAAACAACATGGTTTTTAGGAAGAATACACGTAAAATTTATTAATTAAAGTTGCTGTAAAAAAGTTAGAAATACAAGCGGCAATAATAATTTTCTTTACTGCACATTATATACCTATTCGTAACCAAATACAAATTGTAAGTTTTGAAAAGTTAAAGATATATAAATGATCTTTAATTGCGTAAAAATATCAATAGTTTGTATCTTATTTATTTTGCAGAAAGTATATATATATATATACGTCTTCTAAAAAGATAATACTTTATACATTGGAGCCGATATGTCAATAAAGCGTCTTGAACGATAGATTATTAGGTATTCTCTAAATAATATATCCAGAACGTCTAATACACCCTGAACGAATATACAATGTTTTAATAAATTAAATGATTTACTTTATACACGTCTTATAGAAATTTACCACTACAGTAGTAATATTTTATTCTAAACCCAGATTCAACAATTCTAATCGAATTTGGTATTGCTATATTTTTAAATGATAATATACCTTCGCTAAGATAACCGAAAAATAAAAGAGGTAAATTAATAAATTTTCCATCACTCTCACAAAAACAACAATCACAATCAAAGTAATTCATTTTCGTACGTATAGAGTTTACATTCTGTATGAATATATAAACGCGATAAAAATATTTGTATGTATGTATACGCTACACGCATAAATTTCGGTTCCATCTCCAGAAGAAAAATAAACACTTTATCTTATGGTCTATATATATATATATATATATATATATACGTTCGTATCCCCAAAATCGCCGCGACCCCCTTTTTCTCAACGACAATAAAAGCCCTACCACACGCGGTCTCCGCATTGTCATTCGAGTTCCTTCCCCTTAGGTCCATATATATATATATGCGCGCAAAGAAATTCACTCTTCTTTTGTGGATGTATGGTGTGTGTCATCGGTGCACTCGACTCGAGAGAACGGCGAGGTTGACACGAGGTTGCGCTACCGTGTCAAAAAATATAGGCGCGTGTAGTAGTACCATCGACTCTCCTGAAATAAAGTGCGCCGAGGGTGCGAGATTGAAAAGAGTTGACAAGTCACGCCCTACGTGTCTCGATTTTATCTCGAGGGACTACAATATATATATATATATATATGGTATAGATATGTAAAATTTTGATCACATTTTTATTTAACTTTTTTGGTCTTTCTTAAATGTTCGATCATCGCAATTTTATTTGAATGTAAAACACGGTATAACCTTGTTCCATACCAAGAAAATGATTGTGAATAACGATTTCTAAAGGTTCAACTAGTTACCCAAATTTGAAAAATATGAAAGCCTTTAAAATAAATCTTAGAATCTCAAAAGCTAAATTCTAACAACAAGTTTGAGTGCAATCAATGCATTTTTACTATACGTTTCGAGCACTCCTCATCTTCGAACGCGTATATATACATTGTTTAACTTTCGCCTACAGCGATAACACTTGATAATAAATTTCCCCTTTTTATTTTATTTTTAGAAATACTTTTTCTAACAACTCACTCACTATTATAGATTCGACGTAAACAAAAATGCTGCATGACATTATAGAAACATGACTTGAGACCACCTAGATTTAGAGGATGTTATTTTCTGAAATATCAAAGACGTATACAAACGTATATGTCACAAGTGTGTCAAGATGACTATAAATGTATAAACCTATCAAATAAAATATACATGGGTATATTGATGTTATTAAAATATATCGGTTAATTGAATTACAAACAATAATAAAACCTTGACTATTTATGTTATTATATTAGTAAAATAAGATTCTCGACGAATTGTAAGATTTCGCAGGTCAAAGGATTCTTACTCTATGCTGTAGGTTATTTCACTATAGAAAGAGGATGAAAATAGTATTAAAAACGAAGCCGGCAAAGTTTTCTCTTCGAATCACTTTTTGTCTCGTGTATTTAAGAAATTAAAAAGAAACGCGTTTAAGTTGATTAAATTAAAACATTTATCTCGAGCATTTAATCTATAAATTTACTTCTTTTATAGTAAAGTTGTACAGTATTAAACTGTACCAAAGTTCACGAACACAAAATGAATTTATACTTTTATGTCACTCGTTCACAAATGTCTATATACGATTTAAACATTAAGCTGTTTGTTTCAAATTATTTTTTATATACAACTATACACACGTATTTACATCTATATTATATCTTAAAATTAAGTACTCTGTTATTTTCTTTTATTGCACTTTTATATTGCGTAATTAAAAAATAATGTTATTTTTACATTATATTATTTTACGAACGAATTTAATATTACCGTCAATTAAAATAAATTCTGTTTACTTGACCATTTATCACCTATAGAACGGTTGGTATCGTATTATTTTAACAAATTTTCATATAATTTCTTGTTTTGTAGTAGGTTTTTTTTCAGAACCAATTTTTGATTATAAATTTTATTTATTATAATAAAATATGACAAGTGCATTTGTTTATGTTTACGTTCACCAGCTGTGTATAAATACGAGCGGCGTTGCGTTTCTTTTTATTATTGACTGTTAAACTTGGTTCTGACAAGATGTGCTCCCAAATCTAGACATTTAAAATTTTGACTATGTGATTAATTGTGACTTATGTTTGAAAGTAATTCTTTGTTTTAAGGGGACTCAGAAAATGGTAATTTTTAATATTTTTTTATAGACAAAAGAATACACTTTTGTCAAAATTTTTTCAGATTTTTAAATTTGTAATTTAATTATGATTTTTGCGTTGAAAATTCATTCCTTTTTAGATAAATAATTACCGCTCCGAAAATTGTATATTCAAATATTATTAACAAATTTATTTTTTCTTAAAAAATCAAAACGCCATGCCCTCACTTTTGTTTTAAATTACCCATATCAATTTTGTTCAGATTTTTAATTCGATATTATTTCTAAGATAATTCCTATGTTGATAATTCGTAAGGTTTAGATCCCTGTAACTTGGGCCCTACATGCGGTTAACCTTTAGAGGGCCGGAAAACGCCTAGAGGCGTAGATATTTTTTTTCATAAGTATTCAATTTTTTTCATTTAAATAACTCAATTTAGGTGTGAAAAAAAATGAAATAAATTGTGCATTTTAACGTTTTTCTGAAATTTTGATAATTTCAACATTATTTTGGCCTTACCGTACCGGACCGGACCGGACTTACGCCTCTAGGCGTAAGGGGTCTGATTCACCAACATCGCAACTTAGTTTGGCTCTAACTCAGGGACCTTAGACCACATTCCTATAAAAAAATGCGATTTTCAAATTTTTCAAAACCCTGGCCCTCTAAAGGTTAAAGTTTATTTGATGTTGGTATTAATTTTTAATCCATTTGTAAAATCTTTTTGTTTTGTGACTTAATAAATTAGCCTGATGAGGTTAGCATACCAAGCCACCGAAACGTCGCTTAATAAAAAGCAGAATTTTCGGAAAATTGTTATCTTTTTTCCTATCATTGGCCTCCTTCAGATCGTTATAGAAGTTAATATACAATTTCTTTATTGCACTTTTATAAATAATATATACATTTATTATTTATGCGATTTAGGCGATGTCCGATCCGACGGTGTGACGGTCGTAAGACCGTAGAAGAGCTAGTCTTGGTTATTTAACAGAGAAGTTTATCAGACAATATTTACTTTTTAATATTTTACACTACGACGTAGATTTTTAGTGTATAGTACCTGTGCCACTATATCAACATCCTCGATTACTTTAATATCACAAAGAAAAATAATACGCACCCATAACATTTAAAATAAAATACCTTTAGTCTAATCAAGCACTACGTATTCGGGTAAATGTATAACTCTATACAAAACATGAATATATATTAATTCTATAGTTGTAATATTAATCTCACATTTGCTTTGACAAAAAAATGGTTTATTCATTTTTACACGTAAGTAAGTAAATGTGCGCGTGATAAATCACATATACACGTTTTGACCGTTGAAACTTGAAAATATATCGAAAAAGAGGGAGAGCGTAATAAAAGAAAAAAAAAAGTAGGGTAAGGGGTAAAAATAAAGAAAAAGTTAATCCGTCTGTGTCGCGTTTTGAGATAAAGCCATATCTCCATGTGTACGCGATGCAAAATCGAGAGACGCGCCTAGAAATAACTGGCTCGAGCCATAAACCCCTAAACAGTAAATAACGTTCATTCGGTATAGGTATCGAGCAATCTCTCTGCGAGTTGCCCGAATTACAAGGTTGCTCCATTTTCCTGCAGGGATCCTCCACACATGCGCGCCGGACCCGTGGAATCGAGTCTGAGGAGACCGCGCCCAAGGAGGACGCCGCGCGAAAAAAGAAAAGAGAGCGAGAGAGAGAGAGAGAGAGAGAGAGAGAGAGAGAAAGGAAGTAATCTTGCACCCGCAAGGGAAATAACTCACACGAGCCGCGAGTTGCATGTTTTACGAGGTGTATAGAGAGGAGGTGGCTTCTCTACGATTGATTCCCCCGTATTTTTTACGAGGACCGGCGTAATTTCTTTCTCATCCCTAACTTTTCGAATCGATTGAGAATTATTGCTGACGCTCGTATGATCGGTCCCTTTTCTCGTTATTGTAATTACACGTCGATGATGTAGGGTACGTCGTTCGCTATATCGACCATTTTTCCCTTAACTTATGCGTATATGTATATAGTCGAATATACCGGCACACTGGTGCATAGTATTTTCTTTTTAACGATATTTTGTATTTAAAATTAATTAGTCATTTGAAAAAGTAATTGAAAAACGAACGATACTATTATATAGCATTTATTACTACTTTATGTATCGATTTTAGACCGCGCGAGCTCTAGTACAATAGGTACTGCGGTCTGATTTTGTGAAAGCAGTAAAAGCCCATAAACAATTAAGATTTACAAGATAGCCACATTATCCGATTACTGTAAATACGGATTACTGTAAACCCGATGTAGCACAAGTTTTAACATTGCACGAGAGTCAAATAGCCATGTTCAACTTTCTTATACGACGTACATTCCATATAAACCATAAATTTTCAAGAATTTTGCCTCTAAAAAAAAGTCGCAAAGTCGTAGATAAAATTATAAATAACTAATATAATATTCCTAATACCTACAAGAGAGAGAGGGGGGGAGGGGGGTGAGAGAGAAAAAAGAAGAGCAATAGAATCCGAGTGTTCGGATAATTTCCAGGTCTCTGATAAAGCCTGAATAAATTCTATTCTTTTAATTCAGCGATTCCACGGGGTAAGATTTTGTAAATGAAATTCCGAGTTGAGCTATAAAAGTCCCCGAGAATTAATAACGGCGAGTGCGAGAAGAGACATCTATAGTGTAGCGTATGGAGTTATATATATGTATATAAGAATTCTCGAGGATCGAGAAGTTGGCTTTTGTTCGATAATTCGAACGTATAGAGAGGATATCGAGAAATCGGATTGTTCCGCCTAATCGTCTATAGTCCATCTCTCAAAGTTTCGTCGGTTGACGATTTAAATGGAGGAGGACGAGGACACGGGCAGTGTGGGTGGCGCGAATTAACCGAAAAAGGTAGGAAAATTGGTCGAAAGCCGAGACACAATACTAAAAGAGAAAGGACCGAGACGAATCCCTGGGGCCAATTAGGAGAACTGGAGCGGTACGGCTATAAAACAAGCCTCGTTAAGCAAAAATATTAAGTTTTATCTGAACTGGACGAGCGCCAGCATTTGAATGCATATCAGTGCTCTTTCTTACTTTCTCGCCCTCTCTCTACTTCGCTAACGCGCTTATCCCACTTTCCCCTTCTTATTCCTCCTACTCGCTCTCTCTCTCTCTCTCTCTCTCTCATCTCGAAAGTTTCTCCCGCGCGATCCTGTCTCTCTCTCTCTCTCTCTTTGTTTGTCTCTTTTCTTTATTATATTCCTCATCCTACTTTTGTCCTGCTCTTTTACTCTTTCTTTCTTATACTCTTAAGCGAGAAAAATTACAAGAGTTGCCTTCGGAAGTATAAAATCGAGTAAAATGCTTTATTCTAATTATTATACCGAAGGTTAATTACTGAATGTATTCGATGTACGCTTCGATCGAGGTACGTCTTGAATTAACGCGTTCAATTGCGAAACCTGATAAACATTTTACGATATTATTATTATTATTATTATTATTATTAATTACTTATCTTTCACTCGGTATAATAATTACACTACGTTTCATTCGAGCCTACGTTAAACGAATAAAAGAAAAATACTATTGTAAAGTTTGGTGGTTTTTTTTTTCATCTAAATATTATACGATAATGTTAATTAATAATACACCGATACACGCACGATTATATGTATATTATACTTATTTGGCTTCAATATATATGCTTATGTATATGAATTAAATTCAAAACTATTGATTCGGCTGTTATCTAAATCAGGCGATTTCTAGTTAAGCCGTACAATGAATTTCTGGTAGAATGCTGAACTGGCATACAATATGTATTACAAGATATCAGTGCTTCGCTACATCGCTACCTCGACCTCCCTAAACTTCTTTCAAGTGTAAATAATAGGAAGATTGCAATATTTCCATAAAGGTAAATTGATCTTTTAATGAATATACAGTATGTATGTATGTCTGTATATATGTATATGTACGCTCGTGTATAAATGTACGCGTTCGTATAATAATTAGCTACTTCAAATTAAATGAAAAGTATAATATATATACATACATAATATACATACATAATATACATACATATAATATATACATACATAATTGTAACAACAGAAAATTTACATGCATTAACGATAATTTTAAAACAATTTGTAAATAATATTTAGAGTTAACCAATAATCTACCATAATATTATTACATTTATATTAATAATATATACATCATTATTTTATATAAACAATTAACAATATATTATTTATCAGATTGTAATATTTTCTAGTCAGAACGAGTGTATATATATATTACAAAAAGAATTATATTTATCACAATTAACGTAAACAAAATATGAATATGTCGATTTGTATAAATTGTGAATACACGATAATTGAATGCAATATTATGATTTCATTATTACACGATCTCTACGTACTACGTTATTACGAACGGAAAGTAATACGAAACTTGTTAATTATTATACAAAGCACCCTCAAAATTTATCATTCGTCGGTAAATAAAATTACAAATGCATCAAGCATATCCGTATTAATACAACTCGGGTAGAACAACAGAAGATCGGACAAGGACAAACTCAACGAAATTCAAAAGTTAATTTACAGTAAACCCAACACTATATACCCAAAATATCAAATACAACTAAATTTTCATGCCGTTGGCTTGATTTTACCACTCACTGGTATTTTTTCAATATTGATTGATGGAAATTGACAAAGGATTCTCCTTATCTGCCTTACCCTAGTAAAAATTAACGTGTATAAAATTGTGACATCCCTAGGAAATGGGTAAGAAAAATAGTCTATTAATTGAGTATGACACCCCCTTGATCGGTAGTCGTGACACGATTTTTTTATTGTGAACACTCATTTAATGGAATGAGCATGACCTTGACATTTATTACAACGCTTGAGGTACTATAAACTCTGAATTTCATGTCAAATCGGATAACTCCCTCGATCATTAACGTGAATCTCTCATTGTTTTTGCCTTTCATACACCTTTTCTAAATATATATATATATACGATTTTCCGATATCGAAAGCAAATTCGTCAGAATCATTTTTAATTCCATCAGTTTTTCGTTTCGACTTGCTCAATCAAAGTCAGTTGCAGAAGGTTAAAAATACCTTGTAATTTGACCAGCGTCGTAGAAAAGCTGATTTCGTTCCAATACATAGGCGATAACAACGAGAAAAAAAAAACGTTTCACCAGAAAAAAATGTCAATATTTTTTAAGAAATTGTTATATTTAAGAAATGGAATCTATTTCCATACCAAAGGGGAGGAACTCAGTTAAAAATATGAAAGTACCGCGAGAAACTTCTTTAAATTTTGGATATACCGTTGAAACTAACCCGACGAGGACTTTCATCTTCATTATTCGAAAATCGTCGACTGCACGGTATCGCGTTATATAGACGTATACTAGAAAAGATAAGGAAGAAAGAGAATTTTGAAAATTACCGGCAATATGTATGTATATTTATACACACACACCGTTTTTTTGCGGTACACGAGTTTCCACTAAATTCGCTAATCTCATCGTTCTTCTTTTCCACGAGAATACGAGACCTCCCCGTTATTACGTGCATTTCAGTTTATTTATCACGCTCAATGGTTAAGGTTAAGAATTATTACCATCGAATGCAGCGCATGTTTTTTTTTAGGATACCATAAAGATCGGACGTGTTTCGCTTGTGAGCTCTTTTAAAGAGTTACTTCAGAAATCTCGACACGAGGGCTCAATGACGATAGTTCCTTAGAATCTAAGTAATACCATTCGTATGGAAGATTTTATACGAGTCGGCGTTCTATCGTTACTGCGCTTCAATTAGTCAGATCATTTTTATACAAACATTTTTTAAATTGATTTTTTATGTAAATTTAATCAAACTATCTGATTTCCAAAAATAAAATATAATTTATTGTTCATTTTTGCATACGTTATAATTATTATTATTACAAAAATCATTCTCCTAAAATGAAGAAATTGTGGAATCCATGATTGTCTTTTAATACTGCATTTTTTTTTACTCTTTGACAGTCCAAAAATTAGATTACAGTGAAAATACGTGAAATACTAACTACTTCCATACATTTTTTAGATATTTCGTACGTTTTAACTAAAATCTGATTTTTTGACTGTCAAAGAGATCAATAAAATAATAAAATTCTGAGTTAGAGTTCAATCATGTATTCCATAATTTCTTGGATTTAAAATAAAGTGCGAGCATTAATTCGATATTAAAGAATATACATTTCAATTAATGTCAACGTATTTTGTCTATTCTTGAATAATTTTACTTTCACAAATTATTTTTTTATTATCATTATTTTTTATTATATTATTTATTATCATTTATTATTATTTATTATTACATTGCTGTATATAATTTAGAAATATTATTTAACAGATATATCAAATATCGAATTCAATAACCATAAATTATTACTAAACGAACGTTTAAATTATAACCAAGTGAATATTATATAAATGTTTAAAAATTAAATTGATTTACAATAAAATTAATAAATTAATTATTTTAAATTTCAAATAATTTTTATTCGAATTCGAGCTTCATCCTAAATAATAATTCCACGTTAACTTATAATAGTTAAATAGTATATGCATAGATATTTAATCTACTCTTCAACTATTCAAAATAAAAGTAGTACGTACCGTTACACGATTCCCTTTTTTAAAACCGTTTATCATTTTATTTGAAAAATGTGTTTGTATTCCATGGGTATTCTAAAAAAAAAAAAAAACAAAAACAAAAGCGGCGGTTATATGTTTGTTGAATTCTTGATGCGGATTTCCTTAGGCAAAAGACGAAGGATTAAACCTTCCTTTTTCTTTTTTCGAGCATTACAGGTTCTTGTACTGCCGTTGGTATAGACTCTATGGAAATGCCTAAGTTGTGAATTTGCATAAATCTGGGTTGGACGGATTATCTTGTTCCTGTCCCTTGATAATCGTAGCAAATACGGAAATATATAAGACAGCGGAATTTCATCAAGACAGACGTTTCATTTGTACAGAACAATAATATCCCATATTTTAATAAATTTAATGTAACATAATACAGCCCTTACGAATATCATAGAAAAAATAAGTGTTTTTATTACTTCGAAGTCCCGGATTTAAAATCAACGAAATCGAAGAGAACAAATAAAATATTTATTTAAATGGCTAGTTGCATTTATTAACAATAACCTAAAGTAACAACGAGAAAAAGTAACAATACACATCACGTATAGTTGGTTTGTGCGTTATTCCTTTTTTTTTCTCTCTAGGAATAATATCCAAATCCGTGTAGCCGTTGGTGCAGCGTACATTCGTTTAATTTATCGTCGCTAACATCGAAAAAAGGAATAAAAAAGGAAAAGGGAATGGCATTGCAGCGCCACGAGGAAATCGGAGACACGAACGGGAGAAAAGGATTAAAATTTACAATGAAAATCGAGGTTACGTTTTATTCGAGCATCCAACCCGAGACGCGATAGATTCAGTTTGATATGGCACGTTAACCTATCCAAGACTTTTATCACGATCCTCGTCACTAGGCTTCTAATTTAAATAAAAATGCCGTCGAATCGTGTCTCTCTATTGGATGCATCTTCCCCTTTGAATCCTCTCTGTATCTCTTGGAGAAGTGACACTCGTCAACCTCGTGAATCCAATTCCGTTGAAAACGCCTTCGGCTTGTGTGTGTGTGTGAGCGCGCGCGCGCGTGTACATTTGTATATAGAATAAAGTAGATATTTTATGTTAACGTATATTTTTTACACTGTACGCGTGAATGTGTGTAGGTTAAGAATGTAGGACAATAAGGAACGTTATTTCTTAAGTAATTGTCGGGGGAAGGTTGTATTGTAAGGAAGTTTAATGGGTACAAACAAAACGATTGTTAATTGAAATTAATTACCCGTAAACAATCGTAAAGTATATGGGTTTATGCATTATGTGTAAGCATTCGGCTTTTTATCTCTTTTTACAACATTGATATGTATATGTGCAGATCATTCGACACCAATGAATATAGTAATTAATAACGGTGTGATAGTAATGTAAAAAGAAAATTTTTTGTTTAATACTTTTTTATCCAACAGTAAAAAACAAAAATCTTTATTCAAGCTAATTTTATTTTTTATTTATTTAATTATTTTTAAAAAATTCATTTTTACTTTAGATAAATAAAATATAAAATTTTCTTTAATAATATTTTACTTGTTTTATCTCTATTTTTATTTAATTTTCAAAAAGTACTCGACGAAAAGTTGCGAACGTAACTTGCCCAACTTTGGTTATAATATTAAAATAACGTATTATTTATTTATTCGTAATATAGAGTAATATAAATATACAGTATTTTAAATTTTGACTCTAAATCGCCCGTGCATGAGTTTATTAGAAAGTATATATTAATCGGTATTTCCGAGCTAATTTGTGTTGCTCAATATTTTTTCAAATATTGCACAAAACCCTATTTATTAGCAACTTGGTATTAGAAAATTAATTAAGGAAAGATCGAGAAAAAAAAAATCAATGTCCCCAGTAGTCTTTATTTCTCGATCTTTCTTTTAGACATCCTGCATATCAAACTTCAACTTTAGCATTCTATTTTTAAATTTTAGCAAAATTTTAAGTTGCTAAAAAGAGGGTTTTGTGCAATATTTGAAAAAATATTGAATAACACAAATTAGCTCGGAAATACCAATTAATACATACTTTCTTATATACAGTATTGTTCAAAAAATTGGGTAATATCTAGCTTATATATATATATATATATATATACGTCGATAAATATTTTGATTTATAAATTCCTATTCTTTGTTACGGGTAGAGAAAATATGATAGCGACAGTAAAACTATTCAAATACCGAGTCTTTCAGTACATTTAGATCCTTTATATACTTGGGGTTGATGCACGTACGCGCACGTGTACAGAGAGTTCGAGCGAAGATTCATCTGTAGAAGATACGATATTTAGGAAAGAGTTCCGAACCGTTACGATCTTCCATTCTTTCTCACTCGTATATTTTTTACCGAGAGAACGAGGAAGTTTGAAAGCCGGCACCTTCCGAGTTCTTGTAGGTGATTTATCATTCTATTACCGCTGCACAATAGCACGCGAAGGGCCTCGATTTTACCGTTACTTTTTTCGCGGGGGAAAAGTCGCTCCGCGCAAACGATCCGAATAAAGGGATGCAACCCTGCCGAATAAAGGCACCTTTCTACCCAGGGAATTTTCATCGTTGAGCGTATATTTCAGTTTCTTCAAAAAAGAGCAATGGAACTTTTTTTTTTTTTCTTTTTTCTTCCTCTTCGCTCACTTGATCCATCTCCTATGGGTAGACCTTCTGCGAATACAAATTTTCTCTTTTATTTTATTTCTTTTTTCTTCATTCGCTAACACGAGATGTAATGAATATATTAATGAAACATTACGTTAAGTCTTTTACGATCCTACGATTGATTTAACTACAATTTTCATGAGTATCAATCGTTTTCCCTAGTTTTTTTTTCGATGCAGTTAATAATTCATCAACTAATTATCGGTTAATATTTCGTTTACCGATTCGGAATGGAGATACCGAGAGAACGCGATTGTCCGCGTATACCGCAGTAACAACAGTTTGAAGCTACATTTTTATGCATTTTCTTTACAATGTAATGATGTCGAATTATTTATCGTTTAACTTCACCGTGCATATGTATGCGCTTATAGCTGCACAATGAAAAGAAAAGAAAAATGAAACGAAAAATGATTCAGCCAATCGTTTGTTGAGTTCCGAGAGGTAAAGCGAGCTTGTTATTTGAATATTAATGGTAACCTTTCGCTCAAGCTCCGTGCATGTCATTGATCCACACGTATTAAGTTTAAAATCAATTCAAATTTCAAGTAAACTTCCGGTACGGCGTGTTAGGCCCGTGGTTTAACTTCAAAACAAAGTTAAACCATACAACCTAACTACAGTTAGCTTCAAAAACGACAAAACTTGACTACTTAAAAGTTTGAAAGACCACACGAGAATTTCAAGGGAACAACCGCTACTCGCATTAATACCTACTTACACACCTATCAAAATAAAAGCTGTGACAGAGAGAGAGAAAGAGAGAGAGAGAAAGAGAGAGAGAGAGAAAGAGAGAAAGAGAGAGATAGAGAGACTCAGCTAAAGGGACAGATATACACTCGTCTATCTTGAGTGCAGTAGTTTTCGGTTTATTGTTACCTATACAGATTCTTTGGTTTTCGAAAGCTGACGAACAATAAACTACTGCGCAAACGGTGACAACAATGGGCATACTCCCGCGTTCGATGCGTACACGAACCAGTAGTAAGAATCTGCTTCGGTCAGCCCGAATATACATATACAATACTCAGCGATCTTTACGAGATATTTTATGCCTACAGATTTTTTTTATTCCCTAAAACAACACAACGAGACAAATCAAATTTAACTTTCATCTCTTTTTTCTTATAATTATCCAAGCATAAATGTTTATACATCGACAGCTAATCATTTACATTTCTTAAGTATTTACATTACTGTAAATAAAGTTAAGTATTTCATATTACTATACGTAAGGTGGCAAAATTGCAAGAAAATAACAGTTCTTTTGCTTAGAAAGAAATTAAATTAGGTTTGTAAAAGAATCGCTATTATTCTCTCTGTCTAAGGGACTTAAATCCGTGGACTAACGGTAAGAACACAGGATTCACCTGAAATAATTACATCTCTCATTAGTGGTATAAGATAAATTTGAAGAGTTATATTAACGTCTCGTTCTTAGAATATTGTATAGTACAGCTATTAGAAATCCATTCGTCCCTTTTTAACCAAATAATTTACAAACACTTTTTAAAGTATTTTAAATATTATATAGCATAGTCACTATCAGAAAACACATTGTTGCGTACATTTCGAATGTAATTCCAAATATTTGCTGAAATTTTCGAGATTTTAATATTTTTCGAAATATGTAACGTGTATCTACAAAAGTAGATACGTGTATTTACATTATGAAACAAAAATACATAAATAAATCCGCTTAAACTAAATTTTTGAGCTCTTTTTACTCTTCTGAATATCTTGATAAGAGTAAATAGGTTATTTCTCAAATTTTAGAAAATGTTTATTCATAGAATTTTCTTACGCAGGTAGCGAGTAACTTTTGGAAATTGTAGAATAGACTGACAAGATTAACACTAAGTTTTTGTTCTGATAACATTATAAAAGACATCTTCTAAGTGTTTCGCAATTTTGTTAAATGTTTTAATTACCTGCGGAATGGTTTGTATGGCTTTATCAAGTACCGCGTCAACATTTTTCTGATTACACGTAATATCTTTAAAATTATTGCATTTCAAAATAAAAATTAATTGATTTATTTGATTATCTTTCTAATCAATGTATAATTGGCTTATTAAAATAATGCAAAATTATAAAATCGCAAGATTATTACGTACGAAGTTTTGCTGTCAAAAAATATTTTTAGAAGGAAGCACTATTCCATTTGCGTACAATTAATTTATCGAAAGAGAAAATCGTTTTATCTGAAAATAGGGTCAGTTAATTACAATAAAAGCGTATTCTCTTACCAAAACGAATGTCATTGAGAATATACATATAATATAATTTCAACTCGAGCATAATTAATTTACTTTTTGGTATGAAAAATCTATTTGATCGAAGTGAAAATTAGAAATTTATAATGTTTTGGCTTACCTTTCATTGTTCGTGAATAAAAAAATTGAATTGAAAAGTAAGTATAGAAAAGAGGTTTACCGAATCGAAGAAAAGTCAAACGAAATATTAAACTTGCATTTAGAGTATTTCATTCGGATCGTAAGCATATCGTAATATTCGAAATATAAAATTGATTTCACTAACAAGGAGACCCTCATATGTTTGGGAAACGGATCGTGCCCAGCTTGTAGTATATGTTTTCTAATATAAAAATATGAAAAAAGCCAGAGCCGCAGACTCTAACAATCGTTTTTACAAAAGTTATACGCTGTTAAAGCAAAATTTCCAAAGAAAAGAGACTTCAGTTTAAACGCTTATAACTTCTGACCTATCTAATATTGACATTCAAACCAAAGTTTACTGAAAAGCTGAGATAAAATAGATAGATTTTTAAAAAAAGTACGTTCAAATCCATTAAAATGGAGCAGAGTTATAACCAAATTAAGAATTAGAAGCAATTTTAAACAAAAATTGAGCAGTACAAATTTTATTGATTTTTTTAAGCTAAATTTCTTTAAATTCTTAATTCGGCTATAACTCTGCTCCATTTTAACGGATTTGGACATACTTTTTTTTTAAATCTATCTATTTTATCTCAGCTTTTCAGTAAACTTTGGTTTGAATGTCAATATTAGATAGGTCAGAAGTTATAAGCGTTTAAAGGAAAGTCTCTTTTTTTTGGAAATTTTGCTTTAACAGCGTATAACTTTTGTAAAAACGATTGTTAGATTCTGCGGCTCTGGCTTTTTTCATATTTTTATATTAGAAAACATATACTACAAGCTGGGCACGATCCGTTTCCCAAACATATGAGGGTCTCCTTGTAAGTAACAGTAAGTAAATCCAACAGTTGCTTTATTCAGATTTTTATTAATTTTAATTATTTTAATTAGATTATTTATTAATGTAGAGAAGATTATCTTCATTATTCTTGGTGGAATATCCCATTGTCGCAACATTATGAAGAATTCCTGCTGAACTCACATGGCATCAATTCAAATCATGATATATAACGTTTGTTCAGTGCAATCATTGATGTCTGAAAGATTAACTGTTGATAATGAAATTTTGCATGGAATGAAAAAGTTAGGAATGTAGATGTTTAAGAAAATAAATAGTACGCTTGGTCTCATCGTTATTGAAAGACCGTATAGTTGAAGTAGACTATTTCAAGTGAAATTCTTGGTCAGTGTGTAGGTTCACGGGAAGCATCCTCTACCAAAGATCTTCCCTCTTTTTTGGAACACTCGGTTCGTCGCGCACTCCCTTGGGAGTTTGCTGCTTAAAAATGCATACGCGTACCCGTTGCACATGCGCTCAATCAGCACGGCTGTCTACCGGCAGAAAACCCGTGGAAATCCATGAATAACCTCTGAAGAGTAGTGCACCAGGAAAATCTGACAGGCGTCTCGAACCTCCCGGGAATCTTGTCGCTCAGATAAATTTTCCCTCGATTTTCTTATACTGAAATTTATATATACACACACACACACACACACACACACACACACACACACACACATTTTTCGTTACTTTCTTCGTTGACGAGATAAGAAGACTCGTTACGTGGCCAAGACATGACGAACAGAAGGTCGAGTTGTTGCTCGTGACTCTGAAACGTTCCAAGTGCTTATTCACTGGTAAAAACGTGACTAATTACATCGTTCTCTAACATTGTTTTTGAGATTTCTGTACTAGTTTCATGAGGTTTAAAGGCCAATCTAATACGGTCGGCTTTATATTTCAAAAGTATTGATATCAAGGCTTAAAATAAATAATTAAGAGGGTATCGGAACCTGCAGGAATACCAATTTCCTTTATTTATTTTACGCCTAAAGTATGGGAATCAATTTTTTCTAAAATGGAGAACGTCAGGATCTTGGGCTTGCTTTAAGCAATATTTATGAATTTTTTCAAATTTTTCAATTAAGAAATTTAATATGATTTTTTAATGGAGTTGGTGCTCTATTTTCAATTAGAAATTACCAACACAACGTTGTTCTCTTAATTATAATTGAAAAAAAATAGATTTCTCTTAAAAAACGTAACGTCAGGCCCTCTTAAAAGTGTAACATTTTTGGTGAATTTTTTCAGATTTTTATGTTTTGTCTAAAAAGTGAGTAAAATGGTTAGTAAAACTGATGCATTGTAAAAGAATAAGTATAATCTTGAAACACTCGAAATTTACTAATTTATAGTTGCAGACAAAAGTCTATATACGAGTACGAATACATCGATCGCTTTCTTGTGTGCACATACAAATGAACAATTATTTGCACCAAACAAACAGCTATTATAAGGATATGTTGACTAATATAAAATTATTTAATTGAGTAAACTCAATTTCAATACCTTTTTCAGGAAGTGAAACCAGACGTTTTGTGTTTGTTGAAATTTCGAAAAGCAATAAATGTAAAGAAAGAATTATTACAGAAGGGGGAGAAATATGGATTCGAATTCTGTTAGGATAGTCTATTCAAGACAATTTTTTTTATAAATACAATTTATACTTTATTATGTAATATAGAAATAATAACTGTAATAATACATGGGTATACGAAATTCCAATGGTAAAATTAATAAACGACAAAAAGTGTATTAATAAAATTTTTTAAGTTACGAATCTCAATATTTCATTTTAATAAAACGGAAAACTGTCTATAGTTGTTGACATTCGTTTCTTAAAAGACTACACGGTCTTTACATCTTTCTAAATTACTTTTTTCATACTTTAAATGATATTTCTCATATATTTACAAAAATATACATCCTAACTGTAAGCATTGTACGATCTAAAAATGAGAATTAGCATTTTTGAAAAATTGTATTTTAAAGTACTCGATCAAGTTCGTAAGTAATCACCAGAGTGGTATCTACCGAATTCAGAATCCCATGCATTTATTCTGAAAACCCCACATTTTTCAACGCTCTTTTATTTCTTATTTGATTGACCTCCTTTTATGCTATGCTTAAATTTCTCTTCTAAAGCGCGAAAATGCAAATCTATTCTGAACCCTATTACATAAAGTTACGGTTAAAGAATATTTTTGAACTTGTATAAAGTTAATTGATTTGCATCAACAATTATAAGTATTCAAAAGGAATAAACTTTAGTTACTTGAATATAGTTTAAGACGACATGGTATTCAATGGAGTAAATTTAATTTTCGTACTACCGAAATTTATTTCAATAATTGTGTAAACTCGTATTTTACATATATTTCGATTAATTCATAAAATCTTGCGTAAATAAAAATTAAACAATAGAGTGCCGTCAGAAAGATATATACCAATTTGAAATAAAAGTGATTTTCTCTCCCAATTGAAGAAGGGCATATATACCATTTAGTCAAACGTTATCTTCGGCTCACCTTCGTACTCGTAACTAACAAAAGGAGAAAAAAAGACGTTCAATTCGAAATTGCATGTGACTCCAGGTATTTTCAAATTCAGAGGCTCGCGCGCATTCGTTGCGTCGGTTTCCTCGAGTCTCGCGCGCGCTCTCTCGACACGTACGACGTATAAAACATTCAAGCGTCTTTCGAGATTTTTGCTCGCCCGTATAGGAAAAAGACACACGCGTGGCGCTCCAAGTAATATCCATCACTCCCGCCCCTCTTTTTTTTCGAACTGCAACCATCTCTCCACCTCCTTTTCCTTATTCGATTCCGCGCTCTTTCATATTCAACTCGTAGAGAAACCGAGGCCTGGCACTTTCGCGAGGAATTCACTACGTTTTATTTACTCGGCTCGAGGAGGCGAGTCCAAGACTTCATTTCCATAAATCTATGGATATTAAAAGGGATTTCCCGATGTTACTAGAAATCGATGAATTCTTAACGATACTTTCATTTTGTCCCTCTTACCGATATATTCTCCTTTTCTCCGTCGAGGTTTAATATCGAGCTCGAGCATTTTTACTCGGCGAAGACGACGTTTACGTGGAAAATATTTAATGCCGTGCGGATCTTATGAAACAATGAACCCAATACTTATCTCTCTCTCTTTCTCTCTTCCTCAAGTATCTTCCTAACCTTTCATGCTCCATGGTACGTGTGTTTAGTAATTATAAATATATACCTTTTCAAAATAGCCATATCTTCGTATAATTATTTAATTATATCGTCATATGTGACGATAATACTTCTCTTTCATCGTCCATCGTTGGATTTTTTAATTTAAATAAGAAAAACTTCCTGGCCTTTAAGAAATACGAAAAAGTAATTCTTTTAATCTTTAAATAATTATATATTTTTATTAAAGAAATATTATTAGTAATACAAAAATTAAATGTGACTTTTATTAACGTAAACTTTATTGTAAAGATGTACAACGAAATGATATTATAGTTTTCTGGAAATAAGGAAATTGACGTTTCGGTGAATGACAATCCCCATTTAAATTTCAGAGAATCGAACTTATATATACGTGTCAAGGACGAATCGTCTCCTAAAAGACTGTATAATTTTCGACAATTGACATTTCGGAAATCAACCAATAAAATGGTTCAACAATATCGTGAACGAAGTTATCTTTTAATACGCTTAGGAAAATAAGACACGATTCCACTTACATTTTAAAGGTACATTTGAAAAATTATCCTATCAGATTAAATTAATTTGGTCTCTTTTCAAAATTGTAAAAAATCATTTTGAAAATAATTAAAACGATAATTAACATCGATAATGATTAGTATAACCTTGGAAATAATCGGAATAAACCCAATATCACGTAGGTTTTATATATATAAATTTATATCTATATCAACGTAATAATTCATGGAAATTGGGAAAATGATACCGTTGCTCCTTTCACATACGGGAATGACAAATTTCTATATCTACACTATATAAACCAATGCAGTTCAAATGAATATGGGTTTTGAGTTGCATTCAACAGCAGCCACTTTTCACTGTTTCCGAGAGTCGATTTTATTGATCACGGTGTAGAGATGCATACGTTATACTATGCAAACGATATTATTCTTGTCTCATCTATATTGGAGATGTACAGAGATTGATCAAATAAAACTCGATCGTGTTCATAATTAACAAATGTTGACAATCGCTATTAAATTGACTTATTTAGTTCTATTGATAAACTATATGAACCACAATTCCAAGAAATGGAATATATACCATATCGGGTCGTGTATAAATAAAGTATCGTTCGGTATTAATTATTCCTTAAATGTATAAATAACTCGTTTAATAGACTATTTAAACTGCATTCGCTTGAAATAAATATCCTATTGTTTATATAAAATATATTCGTCTGTGTGAAGTAGTACATATATGTATATGTGTGTGCCATTCGAATGTGAAAAAATTAATTTATTATTCTTGAGTGCTCGAAAATTATCTGATAACAATAAGAAATTTGTATACAATTATTATTTTCTTTAAGGGGATGTTCAAAGTTCATTTTTACCGATCGAGTCAATTGAGACGAAAAAATTATTCTGACTAAGCGAATATGGTAAATTATGAAAATCAAAGGCCTCATTATCCTTTACTCAAGTATTATCTGTCACTAACTGAAATATGAAATAAAAATAATTCGGCATTATTCAAAAATAACATAACAGTAAGAAATTCAACTTTTAATTTTCTCTTACAGATTTAATACTCAAATTTCATTTTTTTATAATCTACGGCAATATTTGAAAAAATACGAGAAGACGCGTTTTTGTTTACAAACAATTGTTGATTATAAAATTCGCTCGTTTACGGAAAAATGTACGATTTCTATGATTTTTCGGTGCACAAAATTTTTTAAGATATCTAATTTGTTGTATTGACCTGAAACTTTGTAGAATGACTTATTATTTAATAATCTAGTGCAGTTCTGTATTCGATTTTTCCATGAAATTGCACATTGTTTTAAATAAATGCAATAATTATATTTTTTTGCTAGGTCGATAACCCACCGGATGTGCCACCCCTTTAAAATTATAATGTATAAATTAGACCAATACTTAACAAACTACTCGACGTGCATTGTCACAAATATTAAGGTGCTCACAAATCTTCGAATAAATAATAGTTAATATATTAATTATAATGTAAGTGAATTCATTCAAATTTCTCGCTGCATCGACAAAGAAAATTAAAAAAAAAGAGAAGATAAATCTTTTTCCGATAGATATAATAATTGTTGAATTTGTTGATGCTGATGGTACGTTTTAGTATAAACTGTATTAGCAAACTAGTAAGGCATTACGTAACCCTAAGATAAATTTAATTACTAAACTAATGTAATGAATATTGATTTTGATTATCTTATACTAATTATTAACTTGCCTCTTTAAGCGAGTTCGAAACTGTAAATACAACTAATGTTATTTTAAAAAATATATAATTAAAGGATAATCGATTTTGCAATTGCCGTATCGATATATTTTAGGTATGCAAATTAGGAATTCACCGTATAGTACAGTAATTAATTGAACCTGAAAAAAGGAAAGGTATAAATATATTTAAATTATCAAGTTAGCTTAAAAGAGGCTTTGCGAGGATCGTATAAGGTGTCATGAATTCAGAAATATGGACGTACACATAGACAGGGAAACGCGTGTTTTATACAGCGCACTAGAAAAACCGCACTAAGAAATAGAATGTAGGCTGCAGTGTTTGAAAAACACGAATAAAACTCAATTTTCGCAGTCATATATATACCGACATTATCGCATCTCACATATTTATAAACACCGGGGTGTAGTCTATTCCCGCGGAGCCACTGAAGAAACGTACCCATAAATTTCCCAGGTAATCTTCCAGCAGCCTCGCTTACACTGCTATTTTAACTCCCGTCACGCAAAACCGCAAATAAAACAAAAAAATAAAAAATAAAAAAAGGCGACAAGAAAAAGATGAGAGAGGGAGAGAAGAGAAGGAAGAGTCAATCGATCCCTTTGGTATTGTTCTCCGTTTGATAGCCGTTTAACGGAACGTCTTCTCACCGAAACGCTGATCGTCCGTATAACGTCGGAACGTACGGATTTATTATTCATTTTCACGGGTGTGGTGCACCAAACCAATTGAACCTGCGGATTCGGAGAGGAGAATCGGTGGAATTGGTGGTACTGCGGAGATCCCGCTATACTTCGATCCTAGCTCAAATAGATGTGTCAACGCTGCGCCTCCGGTATATCTATGCATATATGTAACCTATATATATATATATATATATCGCCTGACTTTTCCGCTTTTCGAACGTCTCGATGCTTTTCCTCGTGATTTACGCGTACAGCCTTAAATTCGATCTATACACGGAGAGAAATATCTCATAAAAATTGTAAGTAATTTCAGGGGAAATTTTACCATGAAGTCTTGTAAACGTGGGACGTCTTGACGTTTCAGTAATTTTTACCAGGAACTTCCTGGTAAAAATTACCTAACCGAAAAAATTAAAGCGAAACATAATCTACACCAATAGCGTTAAGAGTTATAACATTTACTTCAAATTAATAAACAAGTATAGATATAATAAATATTTATATTGTTTCATTACGTACATATATATTAATAACAAATACTTTGAGGCAATAAAAAATTTTAATTAATCAAATTTATAATGAATAGATTTATTAAAAATTATAGATTTATTTTAAAATAGTAAATGGGTGTAGAAATAATTCACATTGATGAAGTATTATTTATTGAATATATATATTTATATACTGCTTCAAAATTGATTTGCCATCCGCACTTTGCATCAACAAATTGTAAATATCCTGAACATAAACAATGCAGCATTGAAATGGTACAAATTATAGGTTAGAAATGTATCGCTGTAGAAATATTCGACACTTACATTTTAATGACCGATCGGCCAAGCTCTCCTTTCCTATAAAATTAAAGTTTTACGTATTAATGTTGCAGCTCTTTGTAAAACGTATTTTCTCACCATATTGATTTGTGTATAATTTATTTATATCAATGTAACTTTTGAATAGAAAGTTTAACTGAAGTGTACATTACTTACTCCTTACTGTACATTACTTCAATTTTCTCATGAATATAAAATACTTACATATCTGTAAAAAGTTGTTAGAAATATGCAGCAAGGTTTTACACAGAACTGGATTTCGTTGAATATAACCGCATCGAATAGACACTGTATACGTACACCGGCCGGCGATCGGTTCGGCGTATACTTACATTTAACCTCTGCATTCTAAATCACGTGCGCGCGCGTTTGCTTGAGAGGGAGAAACTTAGAAGAGTCGGTACGAACAAATTTTTTCTTACGGTCCAAGCGCTACTTTTGCCTATACTAAGATATCGGGGGAAAAATTACAAGAAGTTCATGGTAAAAATTACAATGAATGCAGAACGTCCCACGTTTACAAGACTTCATGGTAAAATTTCCCCTGAAATTACTTACAATTTTTATGAGATATTTCTCTCCGTGTATATATACATTTGAATCGCAACACCGGGGGGGAAGATGGATAGCTAATTTCGATATAGATCCGTCCTCTGAAATCTCGCGTTTTCGGTTGACGTATACATTTTTTTTCAATCGATCCGCCGATTAACACTAAACGCAACACCTACAATGCGGTAAATACAAAGAATTTCACGACCACGTTATCCGGGAAAAAAAGAAGATAATCGAGCGGATGAAAATGTTGAGTAAAAACAAAAAAGACCACTCGATAAATTCCTTTATGTTTCTTCATTCGTTCCCTTTGGTCGGTAATCCGACAAATGCGAGAGAAAGAAAAGGATGAAAATGGGAGGAGAGAGCGAGAGAGAGAGAGAGAGGGGGGGGGGAGCACGTCGTGTCGAAAAGAGCATGCATAACTCATGGGAAGCACCCGGAAACCAAAGGAACGCCCACAAGGGTCGACGTGTTCGACGATCGGTCAATCCTTAAAATCTCGCGACGATATGTTCCGTGGAGTCTAAAGAGCACGCTCGTGTCGTACAAGGACGAAATCCCGATGGAGCAGTAGTTCGTGTCGACAAGATCTACCCGACCCGATCTCTTTGATTCGCTTTTGACCCTTGCGCGATTGTTCTACCTTACACTAAAGAATCCTGACCACATCCTCGTAAATTTTAAACCTTCGGTGAACTTTGTCTAAGGAAGACTGTTTCAGTTAATTAATCGAAAGGTATCATTTATTCATATTAGGACATATACCTTGCGTCTTACAGGTTAATAAGACTTAATTGAGATAAATCTTTTCCATCTACCGCGCTTATCATAAGCATCGTATATATATATACATACACCTTTTAATTTTTACAACGGGATATTATACGTCTATAGTGAACGCAAGATAAAGATTGTTATTATCACGGTTTAATCGTCGTAATTTTTATTAATCTAACGTTCGATATGGCGTTTTTCCGTTAACCCCCCGGAAAAATATAATTGGGTCGACAAAACGATGGCCGACTAATTGAAATAATGTAGACAGAACTTTTCCCGAATGAGGGAAAATAATAATTATTGAATACACGCAAAGTGTATTTTACATAATTTATACCCACTACGCGTCGTGTTTGCTTAATCGAGAAAGCAAAATTGTGCTAATTTTGCGCTAGATGTCTCTCTCTCTCTCTCTCCCTTTCGCTCTCCGCAGGTAATATGGTAATATGCATATCGCAACAGTAAATAAGTATCGTATTTAAATCGTTATCGATGCTATGAAAATATAACGTCGTTACACGAAGAAAAAGTTAGAGGTGAAATAAAAGTTATTGCTGGCCGGTTGTTCAATCAAACGTGATCAGATAATTCATTAGCGGAGAAAAAAAAAGTGTCAACTGCGCTCTCTGAACTTTATTCGTATAAAGCTAAGGACGAAGCAATAAAAGTTACTAATTAACGGTCACACGCACACAAATCAATGGGTGCACATACTACAATTTACTTTAGAAACTCCCATTGCGATCGAGTGAAGTATTCGAACCACTTTAAAAGTCGCTTACGTTCCGGGTGCGAAAAGTGTAGACACGCGCGCACCGGGCAAATCGAACGAATATCTCGTCCTCGTCTCCTTTAAAGAACCACGAATTGAAACCCCGTTTCCTTCTTCTTCTTCTTCTTCTTCTTCTGCTTCTTCTTCTGCTTCTTCCGTACTTCGATTTCGCTTGTACGAAACGGAGACAGAAATTAAAATGAACTTTGTCGGTTTTTCCAACGCTTCGTTGTTGCTGAAAGCGTTTTCCGAAGTCAATTATTTGTACAGTAAAATGAAGTGCTATTACTCTATCTTTATATCTGTCCTCAAATTTTCTTATTTGCATTCGTTAGAGAGAAATATAACTCTTCCGATTGCTTAAGAAGTTGTATTAAATTTATACATTATTTTAATACGTGTATATGGGATATTCCATATAAAATCACCAGATGAAAATTTAAAAATTATTGATATATTCTGCTCAACAATTCCTTTTTGAACGATTCCTTGTTTTCCACTTATACGACCAATTTTCGTGACTTAACAACTAAAAATATATCCACCCTACAACGATAAAGATATGTGTTTTTCGGTTATAATCAACTTTTGTCATATCTAAGTAATGCATCTAAAAAATTATTTACTTATTCTAGGTTCGAAAAGGAGTTGTCCAGCAAAATATCAATAATTTCTTAATTTTCATCTGCTGATTTGATATGGAATGCCCATATATATTTTTAAGTAATTTTTAATTACTTCGAAATTAGTTGATGCAACTTGAAACATATGTTAAATAATACGAATGCTCGATGCCTCAGCGTAATATCTGAATTTTAGTTTAAATTACTCACTTATTTTTTTTATAGAATCCTATTTATTTTTCATTTAAAGTTCTTTAAAAAAATATGATAAATTGTAATTTATGTTATCACATATTTCACGTTACATTCCTTTTTCAGGTCAAGACCTAACTAAATGTGACATCTCATCTTAAAGTAAGCTAGACATACTACTGTAACCATTTAAAAAAGGATCGTCATCTCCATTTAAACTATATATACGTACAAGATTTGCAGGAAAATACGGATATTAACAATATAAATAATAAAAAGTAACATGGAGTACAAAATTTTTGCATTTACATTTTTTGGTTTTTGCTTTTGTTTTTTGTATTATAGTAGCCGAATTTTGGTTTGTTTATATAATACTAGCATTTAGTTCTCGATGTTTCCGTAAGGCAAACACGACAATTGGGGACTACTGAGAAACGTACGCATATGCACGGTAAAAAATGATCTGATACAAATACAGTACAGCTAAGGTCTGTAATAAAACGGTGAACCTTCCCACGCAACTCCGTAAGACAATATAGGATGAACTGCATACCGTGGTCACAATATATCCCTTACCGAGGATTAGAGTTTGTTAATGTGTGCCATCCAGAGCGACATATTGTACATATTTTTGCATTCCGATAAAAAACGAACTATTTTATTGGACACTTCTTATTTGAGAATTAAAAGATGGTGTACCACTTTTTCTTATCTCCTCGGCAACTTGAGATCATACCTACGGACCCGAGTGAAACTTACTTCAAGTTAAAAAAATATTATTTGTTATTTGAAAGCATAGTCATATAGTATGGTATACCGACTTAAAGTATTGATCGAAAACGTTGTATGCAAATTAGCGCCTTGTTCAAAAATTTAATGAACTGTCATCTATTTCGATCTTGTTCACTTTAATAAACTGTATCCATTGGGAGTTGTATACGTTGAAAATTATTTATTTATCACACGTAAATGTTCAACAAAAATAAAAAAACTTTTGTCAATTATACACTAAGAAATAAATAGTATATTAAAAATGACAATATTGTTAGAGTAATGTTGGGATATATACTTGGATTTTCATAATTTTTTACTTTGTTTTATAGGAAATATTAGTCTATAAATTGAATTTTTTTATTACAATTTATAACAACAAATTACTATAAAGTGAAATAAAAAGTTGTCATAATCAAAGAATATTCTTACGTTCCTATAACAATATTGTCGTTTTTAATATACCATTTTTCTCAGTGTATTTCACGTAAGACAGTGCGTATAATTAAAAATCATATACGAATTATACGAGGCCTCTCCAAAAGAGCCGTTGAAAATTCATAGCACATAGCAGGAGTAACACATAGCACATAGAATTTTATTATCACAGTTACCAAACCGCGAAAAAACGAAGGAAATCCAATCGTACAGTCCGAGATATAAGAAGAAGCACAGCTCATAAAAGTCTCGGGCAAAGTATAAGGTAAACCTCATTCGATCGGCTCGGTAAGTTTAACATTCCCAACGTTTCTTCGCGGTCTCGTATTCAACGATATAAAGGCTAGACTCGCCCGTTATTTACCGCCTTGTGGTTGTAAAGGCGTTTCCAAGTAGTGCGTGAGCACACGAAGAAACGATAAGAGGTTGTATATCATTTCGATGGGTCGTTTCAAATGGATTCAACATCGACTCTTACCATACTCATTGCTGCGTGTTTGCGTTGAACAAACCGGATTCAAGTGTAGGCAAAAGATCAGCGCGACTCATCCCTGTGGAGTTGTAAATTTCGAACCGAATGAAAAAAATAAATAAAGAACCGAAGTATCTTTACTTTCGAATGACTCTTCGATATTTAAAATAGCATTCGGTAATAAATATTCAGAATCTCTACTGTATTTCCTAATAAAAACTTAAACTTTGGTCACTTTACGTAAACCGGTCAAAGAATATACAATTTTCACAGTAAATTATTTAGAAGGCAGTTAACGTTTACTCCTTGGGGAAAAATTGTCAAATGTGATTTTTTAACATTTTTGAGATAATTCACCAAGTGGATTAACTTATTTTAGTTATCGGACTTTAATTAATTAAATACATTGTATCGAATTTATCTGTATATTTCAAATGAAAAGTTATATACCAAAAGTACATTGTTCCCAACGAGTCACTTATAAAAGTACTTAAAAGAGCAATTTTTTTTAAAGTTCACGTATATATGTATATATAACTATACGTGGGAAGCATAAAACAACGAGTTTGAAAGAAAAATTAACCTCTTTAACTGCCAGAAATATTAAGCGAACTCGGTCAAAGTCGAGAAGATAATTTAGACAGTATAAGTATAAACGGTGAAGTTACTACGCGTCAAGATAGATAAGACGTATCTAAATAAACTAGGTGTTGATAATTTTCCGCACGCTCGTCTTTGATTTATTCTGCTTGAACGTGTTCTAACTTTCTACAAAGTACACGTGTATGACTGTATACATCAAATCACCAGGAAATTTTAACAAAATTTAAACTTTAATTGACATTTATCAATATTGAATGGTTCTAAAAACATAATCGGGTTAAATCTTGCAATTTATTACGTATACCATTATAATTATGTTATAAAAGCATGATAATTGATTGTATTTTAATTTGAACTGCACTTACTTTAAAATTAATTAATTAATTATTTTTAATTGTTAACGACTCCCTTTATTAAGAAGAAAATTACACTACAATTACACGAGACATCTGACGTTATTATTGTAACTTTTAATTATTTTTTTTTTAAACATTTATTCAAGAATGTACCCACTTGAAATCTCATTAACTCATTCAAATCTCCAAGCACCAAAGGAATTTACCTAACCATTTCGAAAGTTGATTTTACTAACCTATACTACGAACGTTTGTTTCACTATGACATTTGTTCGGGTCACGGGTTTTAATGAATCTTTGAGATGTACACATATATTTTGGATTATAATAATTCGTATTATAATAAACGTTTCTATAAAATTAATCAAACTTTTAAGGAATGTTATTGGGTTATTGGGATGTTATATGGTTATTGGGTTATAGGAATGTTAGTCTTAGAGACGTGTCCGTCATACACTCAGGCTTGTGTGCCTATTACGCTATGCCTCTATTTACTGGGGTTTCCTTTGAATTTCCTTATATCCTTCGACGACCTTATAAATAGTCGGCATACTATATTCCCTTACTTCCTCCACTTTTAGTAGAGGCCTTCCACACAGCCTCATTCTGGTACCCATTAAAGCTGGGCAATCGCAAAGGAGATTGTTTGCCACTGTTTCGTTATCCATTTCACACCATCTGCATTTGCTGGAGGCACGGAGCCCCAACCAACACGTCATTAACCAAAGGCTTCTTCTGCTTTGGTACTTTAAGGAATGTATCCATTTCTCTGGCGAGTTGTTTCCTATAAAGATCATCATTTGTCTATAACCTTTCTCCTTATTTCATTTTTTGTTAGCCCATTCCTGAGCCAAATCTTTGTAATCCTTTTTATCTCACAAGCAGGCAGGGCAACACTACACTGTTTTGCTCGCATTTTATTAGCACTCCTCTTTGCTAGTTTGTCCGCTTTTTCATTTCCTATTATCCCGGACTGCCCTGGCACCCAAAGTAAGTTTACTACGTTTTTCTGTGCCAGGGCTTCCTCTACATTTCAGCACTTCTTTTAAAGTGATTGTAGTGTTTTCTAGTACCATTAAGGCTGCTTTACTGTCCGAACAAAAGGTAACAATTGTGTGTTTTAACCCCCTGTAGAACATACTATTAGCCACCTCCGTAATAACCTTTACTTCTGCTTGGAATACTGTGGCGCGAGCGTCAAGTGAGCATAATATTTCTAGCATATTCCCCCTCTCCCAAGCCTCAGCTCCAACTCCTTCATTCTTAGAACCATCAGTAAACCACATTATGCTACCTTTTAGCAGATCGTGGGTCCATCCTCCCATTCCTTCCTATCCGGATAGGTGACCTTGTACGTCTTAGAGAAGAAAATTCTCCCCCACATTTTGTGACATTCTTTTTTTTCGATAAGTGGACTGCAGTAAGTTTTGTAAACGCGAGTCCTAATTTCTACGTTTAATGGGAGGAAATCTAACAAGATCTCTAATGCGACTGTTGGTATTGTACTTTATTCAGAGTTTAAATATGCGCCTTTATTTCACATTTACTCCACCACATCAGGGCTCCATAAGTGAGCCTCGATTTAATGATGGCTGCATACAACCACCATACTTTATCTGATCCTAGTCCCCAAGATCTGCCGAAATCTCTTCTGCAGATCTAAAAGGTGCTTATTGCCGCGTGACATTTTGTCTTTATATGTGTCCCCCAGTTGAGCCTAGAGTCAATTACTATTCCTAGGAACTTGACATGTTTGCTCAGTTCAATTGGTGAGGAATGTTACATGCTTACGAAATGAGAAAATATAGTTTTTTTTGCAATGTTTAGTTAGAGGATAATATACATAAAAAATGTATATATTTTTTTTAACACTTACGTATTTAATGTTAAAGTTGACAGTTTCTCTCTTATCACCATTGTCTTTTAACAATTAATATAATACATGTAATTATATATATAATTTGTGAACAATAATTTTTAGATGCTAAAAGATATTATAATTTATAAGAAAATAAGAAATTAAAGATTATCAGGCCAAAAGAAACAATAAATTTTTCACATTAAATTTTGGTCAAAATTTCGTCAATTTCTTATTTTCTCCACAACTTTGCTCCAAATTAGGTAAATTAAGCTTCTTTTTCTTTGAAACCATATCTACTTGAACTCAACTTTCTTCCGGTTTTTGGTTTGAGTGTCCATCTTTATTTGTTTCCGAGTTATAAGCGATAAAATTGGGAGTAATTTTTACTGCTATTATTATCAAATTTCGAATAACTTTCGTAAAAGTGGCCATTGGCAAGGAATAACTTGGTTTTCTTCATATTTTTATATTACAAAAGACATACCAAAGTTAGGATATGATCCATGTCTCGGAGGTCAAGTACTCCCCTTGTTAGTAAATTTCAAATTTTCTATAAATTCGGATGGATTTCTAACTTTTTGACTGATTTACTAATTTCTGTTAAATTACAAAATACTTACGAAGATAAACGCGACTTTATTATATTTTTCGCTTGTTAATTTTCTAATAAACATATAATATCACACCACTAGTTTCAACCTTAATGTATGTTTACAAGCTCAAAAATGGCTAAAAATTAGGAATCTACATTAATAAATGGTCATAAAATAAGAAACAAAAAAAAAGCGTTTCATCGATAAGACAATCTACTTAATACTTAAATAATTGAATACGATTTCTATCAGAAATCTAAAACATTATAATTTCTTACTATTTTGTGCTTATTTCGATCGATTTCATTCTTAAGATATTTTAATCAGCATACATTATTTATGTGTGTAGTCAGAAAGTGCCTTTTGTTAATAAAAGTAACAATGTATGTAAACTGTAAAAATGAGTGAATATACATATATATGTAACACTATGCTTGTCATATAGTATGATTTATAACATGTGCACAAACTTTGGAGCAAAAGATCGCGATAGTAACAATTTCCTTGGCAACAAGATTACGCATGACCTCATTCTTGACAGATTATTATATATTTTTAGAAAAGATACTATATTTCATAAAACAATTAAATATAAAATATTTGATTTATAAGGCATTTTTGACTGAGTCTTTAATAACTTTCAATAGAAAAAAAATCATTCGATATAATAACATTTAATATGAAAAATTCTTTAAAAAAATATAACAAATCTAGACCTTATTTCATTTGCGATTTGTAGAGAACTCGTAAAGTTCGATAATAGACCTCTTGACTACTACGAAATTTCACTTCAAACTATACTCTAAGAAATTCAGTGAACATTAACGGGAAGAACGTCCACTGGCCCACGGTCGAAATTAAGCTAGGCGTACGTTGCATGGGCTTTTAACGACTAATTATCCTTTCCGTTTATACAGGACGAATTAGGCGTTGTTACGGGTTTCTCTATACCAACTGTATAGAGTTCTGTGCCACTCATTCTTAATATTTTTTTCTCGTTACACCCTCTGATCATTCATGCTACTTGATGTTGTACTCTAACCTGCTCAAAATTACATTTTGACCACGATCCCGTGGCTCGTTAATTCATCTTGTATCGCACGATTAAAAATCATTTAGAAAATCTAGGATATTCGCACGATTGAATCGACGTGATCGTGAAAGTCTAGGTAAATGGAGTTAGTTGAGGTATAATTTAGTAGGCACAGCTGTACTGCATCTATATATTTATAAGGCGGTTTGCAAATTATACCTACGAATAAACAGTCAACAAGAAATTCGATTCTATACTCGACTACACAGAGGTACTTCATCAACCGGGCGTTTAAAATCTATTCGGTTTCTTGGATTAAGAATGCATGAATAATGTGAAAATCTATAGATTCAATTTAAATTGTTTCGTAGTTGACAATTCGTTCAACAATGTTAATAAAATAATGATTGCCCTTAATATCAGTGAAAGTTATACCATAAAAAGTGGAAGATGATGTGTAATTTCAAAATAAAAATTCTCAGTGATCTTACATCTATGGGAATGACGAGTCAATAACTAAATGATAAAACATATTTATATAAAGTTATATTACGTTGAGCAATAAAATTACCTTCCCACAACATTTTATTGATTAAATATTAACTTATTTGTCGATCTAAAAAATGTTATAGGAATAGTGATAATAAATATTCCGAAAAATCTTCTTTTTATTAACTGAAGTATCAAGTGATTTTTTAAGATTCTTTACATTTTTAATGATTATTGAAATGTCCATAGCTTCAATATGTTTGCCTTGTGTTGGCATAACCCTTTTTCGACTTTCAAAAGCTAAAGTGAAAGATTGGTAAATACTATATAATTAATGTCCGTTTGAGTTGACAAAATAAATTGGATAGTATTTATACGTAATGTTTACCCAACATCTTTCATAAGTTATTAAAATAGTTAAAATGGTCAAGAAAAATAATGCAAATATAACTTTTTAAATCAAGTTTTAATTAAGATAATTTCTCACATTTATATAAAAAAAAACGTTAATATACAAAAAAAATAATAAATATTTATAATATATGAATCTTCAATAAATATAATTTCAGATAGAGTAAAACTTGAGAATTCTTTATTAAAAATATCAGTTTGGTGGATGAAGAGAGATACACAGATGTCATTCTAGCGAACGTCGCATGAATCGCATTACTGTATTAGAGCTACACTACTAGGCAACGTAAAGGTTTAAAAGAAATTTAAATGTAGTGCCAAATTTTCAGGGTGGAAGTTTTCCGAAAACTATAAAACCAACAAATGCAGTAGAAAGGATTATCGCCTATTCTAATCCATAACTGTACCGATAGTATTCACTGTGATCTTTCTATCGATATCTCAAAAGCAAAATTTTTGTGTTAAAGTACTTCTTAAAATTGAAATTCGCTAGGAGTAGTTTCGCGAATCAACCTAATTATATTTTAACGCCTCGTTTCAAATTCCGATGAAGCTCGAGTATGTAGTATTTACCGAGAACTATAACTTTTGGTTTTATAAATTATGAAAAATCTTTTTCCATACAAAATTCAAAGAGTGGTTTCCTGAAGCTACATAAACTTATAAAATTATTATTATAAATAATAATATATGTATAATATTTTATAATATATTATATATATATATATATATTATATATTATATAACATCGATAGCATTCACCAAAAGTTTTCGTTTGGGGAGCCGAATATATCCAAACAAAATGTAACGCAGTTATAGCTTTTCCTGATTTAGCTGTATCTTTTCAACATTTTTTGAGATGTTACTTTAAACGCTAAATAATTTGATTTACCTGCACTGTATAGATACTGTATTTTTTTCAAAATCTGTTTTTTATATTTAATTATTTGGATTATTTTGAACGAATTTTCCCATATATATATAAACCTTTTTTTTAACAAAAATTATAAATAAACAAATTGAATTATATTATTATTTTTTGTACACTTTACTCTTCTTTTTTGAGAAAATTGGAAACGCGTCACATATTCTAAAAAAAATCACACTTACAATTATTATTAGAATTGAGTATTAGATCAATAATACAATAAGCAGAACAAACAAGAAAATTACTATTTTGTGCATTAGGTATTAATAATATGAGAGAGAGAAACCTTAGTATTTCATTAAATCATGTTCCCTTTAGTATGTGATTTTGTGCATGCAGCTGCAGTAACTAAATACATTTCAGCATTAATTACAAGAATGAAAACAAAAGGTGTGGATGAACCCACGGAATGCAGAATTTTCCCGGATAAAAGGTAATGCCAATGTAATATTAATTTTTCCTTTGTTAATACTTGAAAACCCCAGTTAAAACTAGAAAAACCACTAGCACGCATTTGTACGACTATAATGCGTTTATACTACTTAAATTTGTGATATAACACTCGAAATAAGATTTACGCAGCATCAACGAATTGTAGAATACGTTAAAACAGTTGCTTTATTTAACAGGATGCGAACTAAAAAAAGCTTTTCAATTTTGTAATAAATAATACGTCAAAAATTAAATTTGCATTTTACGCAAAAATACGAAGCGTATAGGAGATGCGAGCGATTGACATTTTAATTTTAAACCATATTTTCCATTTTATATTTCACGTATCAATGTATATGTTATAAAAAAAAATACATTCAATATAAATTACATTGAATATCATATTAAAAGTTGAGCAAACATGCATTAATAAAGCATCGTAAAATATGATAACGACTTTATTTTACGGTGATAATATAGTTTCTTGAAAAATTTTCTGTCAACAGTACTCAAATGCTTTATCTACAATATTATCGTAAATGAACAAGATTCATATCGGTAATTTCATCAATGCGAAATAAATTGCTTCATTTTATTTACGAAAATAATTTACTATAGCTATTACTTTTAAATACATTAGTATATTAAAAAATAATTAAATATTTCATACAATACAATAGGCAGTTTTCAATATTTATTAAAAGTACTTTGTCGTATACTCGGTAATATAATAAATAATTGGATTTAACATTGTTAAAGAAATGGAACAGGAGTCTTGACTGCAGAACGTATGGATATTGATTGTATTTTGTTGAATGAAAATAATATTTTGTAATAAATATAGTTATACAATTGAATATACAGAATGATAATGACTGTCGAACACTTTTTTCGAGTTAGGTTGAGTTATAAAGACGTAATGAGTAAACGTAATCACGAAATATTTAACGTGACTGAATACATTATCATCTGAAAAGATATTTAATATTCTCCGAAGGTATAATTGTGTACTCGATGCATAAAACAAGCGGCGTAAGAATCGAACAATAGCGCGACACAGCGCACAATAACTCACACGAACCGAGGGGAAAGTTGCATACAAGTCGAAACTCAATATTCATTCAAAGGAAAGTGCAACCACCTCGTCGCAGGGTGACGCATTATACAACGAGGAACGCCCATTGAATAAGCACCTGAACACGAAAATAATTCAAATGCTTCCCTGGTTGCATCTTTTTCCGTCTCATTTATCCAGGAAGATTCCCCGGGGTTAGTTCGACATTTTTATTCAAAGTGCGTACCGCGCGATCTCGACTACCCCCAGTCCGGGCTACGTAAGTATCCGTTGGGGTCAGCGTGCTTTCGTATTCCCAAAAGGTGAGAGCTGCCGCTCGCTCCGCTCTTTCTTCTGTTGGGAAATCGCGAGCAGAGCGATTTTAGATGAACTCTTATTTTATCCTCCGCGACAGGGTATATTGCGAATTTTAAACAACTCTCCATGGGATTTAATAAATGACTTTCCATCGGTTTGTCATTTTAAATTCTTTCTTTCTCTCTTCCTCTCTCTCGGTCATAAATATTTTATTAGCTGTAACATTTATTTTTATTTAAAATTCGGTATTCGATAACGCGATATTAGAATGATCGTGAAGAAAAAATGTCGTCATTATTATGCGTATAGATGTAATTTTAAAGAAGAATATTAAACGCTTCGTTATTCAATATCACAGTTTTTTTATTCGCCGTTATTTCATTAATGTATTCTTTTGATTCGTCGAAAATAATATTTGTCATCTGGAAAATGAAAAAAAAAATAAATACATTTATACAAACTCTTATGCGTGTTTACACAAAAAATACCTTTCTGTTATATAAATTCCATTCGTATTTTCGCGCATTGAATTCTGCGGAAGAACACTTAACTTTATAGTATTTTACATTTAAAGATTGTTTTTTTTAAACGTAAACACGTGCACTGTAAAAAGCGAAGTATTGCGCGACTAGTTTTATTGCGTTTTGTTAATCGACGAATCGAAAATAGTCACAAAAGGTATTTGCACAATTTCGCATCGTTTGAATAAAAAAATGATTACGAAAAAGTAATTAAAATCAAGTTTTATTACTAATCGCACTACTTTTTTCTTTCGTTTTCATTGTATTTTATTTCACTTCTATAGGAAGAATATATCTTTAAAACCGGCTATAAAATGTGAAATTCAAAATTTAAATAATACTTTCATCATATATTCTCTACTGAAAATAAAAAGATTTTTACTTTGCGCTTTATTGTAATATGTAAATACAACGAATAATTTTGTTTGCTAAACGTTGAATAAAAATTTATTATAATCGATTTGTACAATTATTGTTCCGAACAATGTATCGAATTTTAGTTAGCAACAATTCTCACATTGCTTTCCACGCACGAGGAAGCAAAAGTTTAATGAATTTCATTAGTCCATGTTATCTTAGTAACATTAAAATTTTAATATATTTAAATATTAAATTTTTAATATTTTAATATTAATGTGTAATTTAAACAAAAAAGTGATAAAGTAATACGTTGAACTAAATATACAGTGTAAAATTTATCTAACTAATAAGATCCATTTGCAGAATAAAACAAAAAAATTTCGATAAATATTTCATTGCCCTATTTCATCGAATCGATCATTACATCGGCGAGTCTTAAAAAGAAAGATACGACGAAAATCGCGGCCTCGACACGAAGAAAGAGAGTAAGAAGTAAAAGAAAAAAAGAAAGAAATGAAAATGGAAGAGGAATCACCGACTGTTACACTGGAAAATTATGCGCAGTTTTTCCTAGCAATTGCCTTTATGGCTTACAAAATTAGTCGCTAATCATCCAAGTTGCCCTACTTGGTGACTCGGACGAATTATAAGTTATTGTTTCCTACTTAACAAATAATTTATTTAACAGCATACGCTGCGAGGAGTGAATTGTTATTTTCGAAATTCGTTTGATTTTTTTTTTATATCACGCATCAGTCGTCTTTATAGATATTATTTGTAGGATCGATGCTCGAATATAGCCAATGAAAAAGTGTTTTATTTATGAGTACATGCTACGAGAAAATGTATAGCTTCTACGAAAAATTCTCATTTTGGTAGATATTCTAAAAGTCAATACGGAAAGTAAGTTTATCCTTATATACGTTTTGTAAAATGTAATTTTACCTATAAAAACAATATCTGTGAAGTTATAGTTAATATTCATTGTATCATTTGAACATCACTGTTTTAATCGATATACACTTCGTATAACTACATATAGTACAATTCATTTTTTTAATTTACTATAGATGAAATTAGAGCAGATAATTCCAATACTTTTCATTACAAATTTTATTAATCAAGCACAAATGCCGATATTATGGATTTATTAAAATTTTCAAATATTTTAAATACAGTTTTATATTAATATTTCAGTTTAGCAATAAAAGTTTATAATACGCTCATAACGTATGTAAAAATTATTGATATTCGCCAATCTAGTATTTGAATTTTACATATTGTATAAAATTTAATATTTCATTACACCTTGATTGGAAGACTGCGAAAGATACTATTTTATTGGTCATGTGTAAAAATACGAGAAGTGAAGAAACTTTATTTTCTTTACAATTAGATATACTTGTAAAATATAATCTAATTTATATCCAAAGTCGAATATAGGTAATATTTAACGAACTTAAATCCATACGCATATCAATATAAAATACTTTATATATAGTATTTTTATGGTCTCTAAATACGATGAACGTTACCGCGAAACTTGCTCAACCATCAATCTTGCATTCTATTTTTCATTTGCAAGTCTTACTCGCATCCATTTTTTTCCGCATAAAAAACGTACGATATCGCAGAACAAAAAATGAGGAAAACAAGCATTATTTTAACTCTATAAACCTTTAATCTCAATCAAACCGGTATATATACGCGTATACCGAAAATAAAAGTAAACTTGCTTATCCTCAATCAATCAAATAATATCATAAACAAAGTTTAAAAGAATAATATTCTTGTGTGTATATATATATTCTTTTAAAATATATATAACCTCATGGTAATACAGAATTCTCCTATAATCAAATAGCGAACCTAAGGGGATCGTCATCGCACCCTCGAGGCATTAAAATTCACCCATATTCTCATTTTTGAATTGTAAGCACGTTAGCGACTCGCGTGCTTGTTACGCGTGTGATTCTTTATTCCGTTTCGACTCGGCACTTTTCACCGTGTGAGCCCAGCTTTTTTCCTTTTCCACCTCGTATTCTTTACTTTTTTTTTCTTCTTCTTCTTCTTCTTTACGGCACTTCCTTACGGCATTTTAACACACACTCGGAAAAAAGAATGTTTTCCAGGTGGTTATTTTCCTCGTAATAACGTATTATTACGTGGAACGGGTTCCACATAGATACTGTGCTCTACGTAGTTTGATAAACTGCGACCGCCCATACAAAATAAAGTGTAATTTTTAGTTTTTGTTTACACGGACGATCGGAAATTATGTTTAAAAATAAAAGAGCCTCGACATCGTAAGTACAGAATTACTTGTACACGATTTTTTCGTAACGTCATTCACGATTACATTTGGTCAATTTATTTAAATACGTACTTATTATATATACTGAAACAAATTCAGTTATTCAATAAATATTTTGTTGAATACGCTAAGAGAAATACTTCTTTGAAACTAAGAAATATGTTTATTTAAAGAAAGATATATCCAACGCGTTACCAGTTTCGCCACCGAGGACCTTACTTGTTCCTCTCATTAAAATTTCAATTTGCACGTGACTTATTAATGTTATCTTTTCAACAATTTTAGCTATATTAGAAATTAGAAATCAAAGATTTTGATCGATAATTAGCTGCTAGCTCTTATTTTCATTACTACCCGCTTTTATTATGAGAACTACTTCAGCTTTTTAGTACATTGAACTACATAGCTCTTTTCTATACAGTTATTAAAGATGTATTCTAACTGGTAGTAGAATAAAATCATCAACAGTTTTTAGTGACTTCCGTTAGTTAATTCCGTTTACACCTCCTAATTTGTTTTTTTTTTTTCATATTTCTAATAAATGACTTTACTTCTTGAGCGTTTGTTCGTACTAAAAATATTGATTCTTTCACTGCGATCCAACAAGTACATTACAACTGTTGCTATCACTTATTTTGTTACTTAATTCGTAACCGTTATTAAAAAATATCCATTTATCTTAATTTGGTTCTATTATTTTATCATTGTCTTTATCGTATATATAGATTATATTTTATTGTTACCGTTTACGCATCTTCCTAACTTATAATTGATATAATTCCACATTTATCTGTGATTTTGATTTTTGATAATTAATTTTTTACATTTAGATTTGATTATTTTATTGCACAATCAAGTATCTTTAAATAATTCTTATGTATACATTCTTTAAACTTTCATTATGAAGACATACCATCTACGAAAATATTTATTTTCTTTGTTTTCGCAAAAGGTATAGTTTATTTATTACAATATAAGAAGATAATGAAATGTATAATTTCAAAGTGAACGGAAATACGAATAATTGAAGAAACGAGGTACTTTCAATTTTAAATATAGTTTTTCATAACATTGTTTTAAATTCCCATTACTTCCTCTTCAAGAATTCTACCGAGGGTACGAAAAGAAAAAAACCTTACCAGAAATGGAATTTTAGCAATCAATACAAGAATTTCACAAATCGTTAACTCGAGGAAAAATAAAGCCAATATTAAACAGAAACGAGTATACAGACCAATATAATTTTAAAATACTTAATTTCCGAAAATACGAGTGTATAGTATACGACTAGCAAAACAGTTTGTTATTCTTCGTTTTAAAAGTTTTGTAAAAATTACGAAAACTTTGTTTCTATTGGTATACACCAACAATTAAATAGAAAATATAATTTGCGTACCACAAAGGAAATAATTGAATTTGGAGCATCGGACTAAACTGTTACACTGTAATTTCAGAACAAAATTTTTGCTGATTCAATTTTGCGTATATATATATATATACGTTGTAACGAAAATTATAAAATTTTCAAGGAGATATAGAATAAACGAACCAATGAAAATGAAGATAAAAAATAAAGTAGAACATCTTTTCTCGTTTAAAAGAATCGATGAAGTCGAAGATGCAAATGTAAACATTAATGGATGAGCATAAAGAATAAAAGGAGAAAAACAGATAAAAGGATATCAAATTTTTCGCTTGTTAGTCAGTATTAGCTATTGTTACATTATAATTTTAGTGTCGACGATGTTAATTATTCTCTCTAATTTATGTAAAAAAAAAGTAAATGATTCTATTAATTACGCGACCGCTAATGTTATTGTTATAAATTATATTTAACGAATCAAGAGGAATCATTCGATTAATTTAATAACATCGAATCGATGAAAAGTATATTTTATTGGCGAACGTATAGATCAGGTCGATCATGTCACAAACGCAACATCGACCTACGAATATAAATCACGAACCGCAGATAGCTCGGTTCTGGCTCTGTATAATTTACAAATTCGAGCGGCTAATCTACCGTATCGACAATACCGAGCTCGTGCAGAATAACCCAGAAAATTTAAACATCGATTCAAAAATCACAAGACAAATGTTTCCACGCACCAATTACACCGAGAATTACATTATATATACATTTGATCGTAAAATTATAAATAATATATCGAATAGCCCTCTGCAAATTACTCGACACGGACGTTTTTTATATTTATGTAAATAGTACACTTTTCCCATACCTAGCACATGGGCCTCTCAGTGTTTGCGTTGTATCTTGAGTATAAGCCTCGTGATTAATGAGTATATTGGTTCTCGATTGTGGTTACACCGGGTAGCCTGTATTTGTGCTCGTGGTATTTTCGAGGTGCAGTTTCGCGCGGAGTTATGCTAAAATCGAGAGTACGCGAGAGAGAATGCGCCCAAGAATTTCAAGGGAGGTCAAAATTAAGCCGTCAAACATTTTAATATCGAGCGTTGACAAGAAGAAAATGATGGATTGGTTTCGTTTATTATTTGAAATTACGCTCGATAATGATCGAGACGACCGCGCTTCAAATTGCATTTCCAACTGTCTTCCCATATATTTATTCATAAATATGTTGATAAAGAAAAAATTATACTATCGATCAACGATTTTACGCCCTCCATCGTATTTCAAAATTCATATACCAGGTCATTAATGCGCAATGCTCTACCGATATATTAATTCAAGAGTTTTACGGAATAAGAACTTATAACATGTCATTTTAATTATAAAACAAGTGAGAAATCTAAATAAAATTATTTTTTTATTCTAGAGACTATGTTTTTCATCAGTAATATTTTAAGTTAACCGAAATTTTTTCATTCGATAATTTTTTACTTTTATTAGAAAAAATTAAAACTTGGAAAAGTTAGAACGTAAAGAAAGCCGTGACGATTGACATTTTTGAAAAAAAAAATCTGTTGTGTAATAATAATTGAATTAACAAATTTTAGGTTAGTAATTTTAAGTAAATAAAGTATATATAAACTTTAAAGGGATTTTGGATTTAGAAAATGGACATACCCTAATACTTTTACAAAAAGAAAAAATTGTATATTTTAAATTTTTTCTAATTTTGCGTAAATACATATTTTATGCATTAAAAACTTAACTGCATTAAATTTCGAACCCTTTTCTAACAGTGTATCAGCTATCTAACGTCCACTAGTCGGATTCAAAATTTTAAAATGAACCAGATTTTAGTTGCGGAAAATAATTTGTTCAAAAATTTACTAACTTCCAAACATTAAATTTTTCAAATTTTTCTCAACACCAGCTGTATTTATCGCTATTTAAGGGGGTTATGACAATATTCGATTTTCTACAAAATTCGGTTTTTAAAAATTGTCATAGGTATATTTTACTATAGTTATAATATCATATTCAAATTTCAGATAGGTAAGGGTATTTATTTTCCGGAAAAAAATTCATAAAGTTAAGTACTTATGCGTGGGCTCTTATGAGAGATTCCTTTTAAAACTGACCTTCTTATTAATATCTTACACAATTTTCTATGGATTTTTTAAAAAAAACTAATATGTTATTCAACGATGTACATAAAATAACATAGATAAAACTCCAAAAGGCATGCGGTATTCGACGTTATTAGTATATCTATATTGAGATACAGTCTTCTTCAAAAAGTTGGACAGCAGCTCGTCTTTCATAATTTTATCAAGATTTTTTGGATTGTAACACCATTATTTACTACAAAACAGTAAATTTTACAAAGTTATTACACATTATTACAGTTATTACAGTAAAAACAACTGATTAAATAATAAAACCTATCAACTTTTACTATATAACATTACACGTAACATTCATTGCTAATTACGTCTAGAATTTATCTCTCTGGGTTAGAATTTTTGATCTCAAGGTCAACGACTCATAAACTATAGGTCAACATTGATGTATGAAATAAGGCGACCACGCGACAATCAATTTTTTTATTCACCAATATAAAAGATCCAGAAGCAATAACTTGACAATGGTCTGCGGTTTATAATTAGCCTGCAAGTCTGTAAAAAGTTATGTTAATTAAGAGAATTACAAAAAATTTTAATTATTCTTTAACACGTTTATTTTTATCAAGAAATGTAAGATTAAAATTAAAATATCTCAAATCGTACTTTTTCGAAACAGGTGTATTTCGGAACGCTTAATACAATTTTAACTTCAATAAAATAGTATTAACCACTTAACGAGTTAATGAATCGTGTAATTACAATACCAGAGGAGAAACCAAAAGTGTTAACAACGGTATAGTACATGCGTATATTCTTAATGTTATATATATGTACATATACATCACTATCTCTAATTGAGATAATTTAATAATTCATTAACAATTCAAGCTGCTTTTGACGGATGGACGTCATTATATTCATCATCAGCTATACTAATCGAGCAAACTCCTGGTTTTTGTATTTGGATTCATTTAGTCATCGATGTGCAATTAACTGGTAATTAATACGTATATAGATATTGAAAATGACCACATTTACAACGGTTAATTTAATAATCTAACAAATCCGTGTTTGTTTGCATGAGTAAATAACGTAAAATTTACTAATTGTAGCTTATGACGATGCTATTGCACTTTATATTTATATTGTTGTGCGAACCACATCGATTTTATAGATGTGTAATATATCATATCATGTACATTTAATAAATAAAATTATATTCACTAATCCAACGCAATATTATCTAGAATGTACTATTTTTTGTATTTACTAATTGAACGTCTTAATTGTCAGTTAATCAATTTCGCTTCCTCTTTTTTTTTCTTCAGATGAACGAAAATATCTTGATCGATTGACGTATTTTACGTCATATTTTTATCAATAATTACGCGATATTTATTAAAAGTAAAATACAAAAAGAGATTTATCTTTCGTCTTATAATGCTAAGGGAATTTCCTCTTTATATGCAAATATGTCATTATTAATTAAATTTTTTTTTTAATAATCCCCTTATAATATTACTTGACATTATTCAATATAATTTACTAATCATTAGATTACCTAGAAAGGAAAATTACTCCAGTCAATTTTAATGTTCTTAGTTATTGAAGTGTATAGCTTAATTATGGAATTAATGAATAAATTGAGTAAGAGAAATCCTATTTAATCCACATTGTTTCACGGAGAAAGAGCGAAATGCGCAAATGAAAAAGGAAATTCGACGTATCGAGTAAATAGGTGTAAATACGGAAACCTGTATATACACATATATATACTGCACCCATCCATATATATGAGCCAATAGTAATCGAAACTCGAAAAGTAAAAAGTCAAGAAAATCAGACACAAACACGAGTTGTGGGTAGAAGAGAAAAAAAAAAGTCAAAATAACCGAGAGACCTTCGAAACAAAAGAAAAGCTTCGCATCCGAACGACTCATCCTTTTCTTCCGGCGGTCGGGTTGACAGGTGATTTCCGGGTCGAGGTAGCCAGGAACCGTTGCCAAAGTACCAAGCGTCAATCCGCGTAACGACACGGTTTTCCAACTATATACTCTCCCTCTCCCTCTCTCTCCCTCTCTCTCTCTCTGCACCCTGGTTTCTCGGTGGAAAACGCGCGCAGAGTGGTATAGATTGGCATCGCGTTACGCACATGCATGAAGAGATCAATCGATTTGTCGGGCGTGCACTGGAAGGACGGAGGCCTCGGTTAATCTAGGTAGGTATAGCTGAGGGTTATTAATGGATTTTCAGACGGCCCGGAAAACTCGAGTCCGCGTGACTGGCCGGAATTATTTCTGAATAATCGACCGCTCCTGGGGATGCTGCTGGATCTTGCGGAAATTGGCCTACGGGGAACTCTCCTCCTACCTTTATCCCTGGAATTTGACGTTTCTAAAGAGCTCAGAAGAGTCAATTAAGAAGTATATCCCGTTACTTATATCATTTTCACGTTATCAAGAACTAAGACTTTTTAATATCATTATCATTCTTTGACTTTTTTTTAATTTAATTGTAGCCTTTTGAACCTTTTTTACTTCTCAGTTTATTTATTTCTATTAAAGTATATAATATATATCGTAACAACGATTACTTTCACAAATTAAGTTTTACAAGGTTCTTTACAGATTTATACATTTTAAATATTTAAATAAAGAGAGAACGCATTGGCACGCTATAATATTTCGTTCGGCAATTATAATGTCTATGCAATGCGATAGTTGTAATTTAATTTTAGCAAGTTTCTTTAATAAACTGACTCTTTGACGATCTATATTGTTTCGTTGAATTTATTACATTTACAATTAGGATTATTAAATCACAGCATCAAGATATAAATACTGTTCATTTAACAGATTTAATTGATAACTCGGACAAAAGAGTTACGCACAAGATACAATGTAACATAAAGAATAAAGGTACATGGAGAAAATTTTCCCTACAAAAAGTATGGTGGTAGTCCCTAGAAAAATTACAGTGACAATTTGTAATTCTTGATTCAATAGGACAGCCTAACAATTTTTGTCAAACCGTCATGGTAAAAATTACCATACTGTTACCACAAAATTTACTGTGCTAATTTATTTTTAAAAATATCAGATAAAAATAAAAAAGTAAATATGGATATGTTTATTAAATACACTTTGTATAAGTTTAAAAATATTGTAACAATATAAGTTTACTGTATATTGTCAGATTATTCTATACTTAACAAAATAATAAATTTTGATGATTTTGTAGGTTAAAGTTGCATTAAGAGCCGCGGTGGCTCATGGGTAGAGCTCCCGACTCTCACACCGAGGGTCGTGGGTTCGATCCCAGACGTGTACCTCTGAAATTTTTTCATGTGCATTTTTCGAACACCGCGACTCAGTGGCTCGGCGTGTCACTATAATTGACGCCAGTTCGGGTGCGCGTGCGTTTCGTGCATTTTTCAGTGCATGAGAGGCACGGGCATCTGAACTATAGGGAACGTTAGGGACGCGAAGATGTAAAGAGGATCGCGGTGGTTCCATCGGAGGACAGGAAACTGTAATTATGAGACTAATTACAGTGACCGATGATATCTTCCGATGGACACAAGCACCACTGTTTCAACTACATGTGCTTTGTTTACAGACACACCGTTCACCTCCGTCGCTGATTAGCCCTGGCAGCATAAATAGAGCGACGTTAAATACATAAAAAAAAAAAAAAAAATAAAGTTGCATTACTCTCATACACACACGCGCGCGGGCACGAACAACATTAAAACATTAAAAGATCAATGCGCGAAAAACATTAGAGGATCGAAAATTTATATACAAAATTTTATATACTTCGAGGTTTGTATAAACAGTTTCGAATTAAATAATATTACAAACTACCGAATACGCGGCGGTTAGAAAAGTGGTCGTCGTGTGACCTCTAGCTCATTTCGCAGTGTTGGTATTATTTGCAGGGATATCTCTGTAAAAATTGTAAGGGCAGTATGGAAGGACGGAGGCCTCGGTTAATCTAGGTAGGTATAGCTGAGGGTTATTAATGGATTTTCAGACGGCCCGGAAAACTCGAGTCCGCGTGACTGGCCGGAATTATTTCTGAATAATCGACCGCTCCTGGGGATGCTGCTGGATCTTGCGGAAATTGGCCTACGGGGAACTCTCCTCCTACCTTTATCCCTGGAATTTGACGTTTCTAAAGAGCTCAGAAGAGTCAATTAAGAAGTATATCCCGTTACTTATATCATTTTCACGTTATCAAGAACTAAGACTTTTTAATATCATTATCATTCTTTGACTTTTTTTTAATTTAATTGTAGCTTTTGAACCTTTTTTACTTCTCAGTTTATTTATTTCTATTAAAGTATAATATATATCGTAACAACGATTACTTTCACAAATTAAGTTTTACAAGGTCTTTACAAAGTTTAGATTTATACATTTTAAATATTTAAATAAAGAGAGAACGCATTGGCACGCTATAATATTTCGTTCGGCAATTATAATGTCTATGCAATGCGATAGTTGTAATTTAATTTTAGCGAGTTTCTTTAATAAACTGACTCTTTGACGATCTATATTGTTTCGTTGAATTTATTACATTTACAATTAGAATTATTAAATCACAGCATCAAGATATAAATACTGTTCATTTAACAGATTTAATTGACAACTCGGACAAAAGAGTTACGCACAAGACACAATGTAACATAAAGAATAAAGATTTGTAGGTTAAAGTTGCATTAAGAGCCGCGGTGGCTCATGGGTAGAGCTCCCGACTCTCACACCGAGGGTCGTGGGTTCGATCCCAGACGTGTACCTCTGAAATTTTTTCATGTGCATTTTTCGAACACCGCGACTCAGTGGCTCGGCGTGTCACTATAATTGACGCCAGTTCGGGTGCGCGTGCGTTTCGTGCATTTTTCAGTGCATGAGAGGCACGGGCATCTGAACTATAGGGAACGTTAGGGACGCGAAGATGTAAAGAGGATCGCGGTGGTTCCATCGGAGGACAGGAAACTGTAATTATGAGACTAATTACAGTGACCGATGATATCTTCCGATGGACACAAGCACCACTGTTTCAACTACATGTGCTTTGTTTACAGACACACCGTTCACCTCCGTCGCTGATTAGCCCTGGCAGCATAAATAGAGCGACGTTAAATACATAAAAAAAAAAAAAAAAAAAATAAAGTTGCATTACTCTCATACACACACGCGCGCGGGCACGAACAACATTAAAAACATTAAAAGATCAATGCGCGAAAAACATTAGAGGATCGAAAATTTATATACAAAATTTTATATACTTCGAGGTTTGTATAAACAGTTTCGAATTAAATAATATTTACAAACTACCGAATACGCGGCGGTTAGAAAAGTGGTCGTCGTGTGACCTCTAGCTCATTTCGCAGTGTTGGTATTATTTGCAGGGATATCTCTGTAAAAATTGTAAGGGCAGTATGGTAAAAATTCTTATTGTTCCCCACAAATATTATAGTCTACAAAAATTACTATGCAGTATTGTAATTTTTCTAGGTATATTCTGTATAAAAATTGCCCGACTATTTGTTTCTTTTGATTTTACAGGTACCGTCACTGTAATTTTTGTAGGTATACTTTTCTCCGTGTATGACTAAAGAAATTGGATACTTCCAAAAGTTTCATAATGATGAATGCAGTAAACCTTGATTTCATAAATTAAAATCAAGTAGAAAAAGTATTGTCACAATAAGTAGGAATCAGATCAAATAATTACAATCTATCTGACTCACTTGCCGTATTGGTTGTATTATCATCCTCTAATGCTTCTGAACTTGGTTCGTTTTTAAAAAAACTTACTGCATTTTACACTTGACGCATTAAATGTTAATTGTATACGTATATACGTATATTAAGTTACACGCACTGCGGTTATCGGAGTTTAATTAATGCACATACGTCAAAACAATGCGACTGTACACTCGCTGCCAATAGTCGTTCATTTTTACGATATCTTCCTGCGCGTAAGATAATTATAAATAAATATTAAATTAATAACGCAAATTCGATTTTCGCATTGCAGAAATATGTAAACGAACAGTCTTCCACTTCGCGTAGCCTACGATTAAAGTCAATCGGTGGATTCACTATATATATATATATTAAGGTACGATCGTAATTTCTTCAATAAGTGAGTGATAATACAACCGTTACGAACCACATTATCTGCGAAGAGAAAGTAACAATAGGTAGTTAAAAATGTATAATTTAAAATAATATACGCGAAAAAAGAATGTGTAATCAAATTTTCGTACACGGAGAAAAATTACTGTACTCTTTAGTATAACAGAGGGACAAACTATCAGAATGAGAAAAATTACTTGACTGTATGTGGTAAAATTGAATAGAATATGTGTAGCCAAAATTAGAATGTATATAGTAAATTTTATCACTACAGTTTGTCCCTTCTTTGCTAAAGAGTATAATAATTTATTTATTTATTTATTTATTAAGCCAACAATATTTACAAAACATTACAAAAATATTATTTTTAATCAAACATTTTTCCCCGTGTAGAGTATATATATCTATATATAGGTTCATTCACTAAAATAGTCAAGTGTTCGAGATCTAATGAAAAATAATTTGATGTAACTAAAAAACCAATAAACTAGATGAAACTTAATAATGTAAGAATTTAAAACTCAAAATTAACCCTTAACGGGGAACAGTCCGTATCTACTTACGATAAACATTTCCAAGATTATTGGAACATTAAATATTTATTAGTCGTTGGGTAAACTTTATGGTGTAACTATAAACTTTCATAATTATAAAAAAGAAAAAAAAATAATGCTCCGCTTTCCTCGTGATATTTACGACGATTTTTAATGGAAAGCTATCACCATGCAAGTTTAAAGAAACCCATTACGTTCATTCCACTAATATATGGCTTATAATTTTCAATCAATATAACACTGTAGAAAAAGAAGATGTTGCGAATAATGACACTTAACGGATATTCGCCTAAAGAATGAATATAAAAAACGTAAGGTTGAAGGATGTATATATGCAGTTATTTTAATCAAATATTCGAATTATTTAATTAAAAGTTATATGAGACATATGCCGTTCTGTTAAAGGTATCCTCTCTCCCACAAACAACTATGTACAAAAATAATTTTCCTCTTTTACTACATAAACTAGATAAAATAATTTAAATAGTTTTTTTACTAAAATATATAAATTAAATAAAATGTCTATATACCTATATTCACTTTTTTACGTATATCTATCAAAGGTATTTTTAAGAAAATTAGAAAAATATTTAGAAATGTTATTTTATCGCGACACTTTCACGAAGTTTGGAGAGGAAACTAAAGGTAACGAGTTACCTTACGAGATCTGTGTACAAGGAAAAAATAGATATCGCGATCGCCGATCAGTTTCCAAGAAACGTTTCACTCTCGAGTACCAAAATGAAAGGAACCACCAAGAAAATATCGCGTCGATCGCGATACGAACCTGACGTACGTATATCCTTGGTCATAAGGAAACTAGGTAGCCTCTACTCAAAAGGGGAAAGTTTGAGTCGCCCGACCATACTCGGACGCTTAAAAGCTCGTTCGAACTTCCGCGGGCCCGCGCATCACAGAGAGGCTAGCAGAGAGAGAGAGAGAGAAGGATCCGTCTTACTACTTTATCGAGCGAGATTATAAGACGGGAGTCGATCTTCTTCTTCCCTTGTTTTATGCACGGACTTATAAATCCGCAGAAATAGTTGGCACGTCGGTTATTGGACGTACTGTGGGTTTGACGCTCGTTAAAATAATTTTTCGCACACGGTGAGCGAGTCCTATTTAAAGTTGGCTCGTTTCGCGCGACCAGAAGACATTCCTCTCTCCCGGCATCTTCGCCGAGTGGTTCTTTAGTTTCTCCATGGGTCGCAGAGAGAAGTTCGCCGACTTTGACGTTATCCCGGAGAGCTTTTTTTTTCTCTTCCGCGGTCTAGTTTACTTCGGGTTCGAGCGAAAGGAAGAAAAAGCATTTGGAATCAGACCGATTGTGGATAATGTAAAGCCTGGGAATTGTTTGTTTAAAAGGAATTCCATAATCAATACAAATACCTTAGTTTAACCTTATTCTTCTTTTTATTTTATACGAACAAACATTTCTTACTTCTTAAACTTGTAATTCGATTGCTCTTTTTTTTTTCTCGCGTATCTAAGATGAACAATTTGTTTTATCTAATCTTGTAAAATTAATTCTACGCTATGTGTATCTTTTGCAAACTCACTTGATACCGTTATAAATAAATTAAAACTTTCGCCACGTACAACAAGTAATTACGAAAAACAAATACCGAGTTTCGTGAAATTGTTATTTCCCGACATCGAAGTGCGTAAGATTTATAATTTTATGTACATTTCGCGGAAGAATAACATTACAACGTATTTAGTACCTCGGTAAAATATACTTCCTACGTGTACAAATAAAATAATCGATGCCCTATTAATTTTTCATACCATCACATTTCACAACTCATCATTTCACAACTTGTAAATGTAATGCGCACTTATAATTCTTTATCCATATATATATATATATATATATATCTTCATTAAATTATTTATGAAATCTTTGAATTATTTATTGTATCGCTAGAATTTATATTAAAAATTAAAAAATTTATAATATACACGTCTACTTAATTTAAAAGTTATCTTTGTACAACGGGGAATTATCATAGTGACCTCGATCGTACGTTTGAGAATATTATTAAAATGAAATTTATTGACTCCAGGCGTTATCAACGTTCTAAGTGATAAATAATATTAACGTCTCGCTGATCCATACGTTAATTTTGCATTTATTTATATATAAACAACACCACATATCTCATATTTTCCTCTATTGCTAATTCAAATCTCTTGGGTCGCAATCCCAAAGCGCAAATAAATTAGCCCTATGCATAACTGTACGTACATGTGTATGTATGTATTTGTGCGTAGGAAATGACAATTTGGAAATGTAAATAAACGGTTTAACAATTAATGCGAAATAATTTTATTGAATAACGGGACCTCTCTTATTACGTTAAAAGAAAATTCATCCGTAATCCGATCCAATTACAAGAATTACTTCTTTTCTTTTCTTTTTTTTTTCGCTACTTCTTCAGTTTCATCAGCTTTGATTCAGTGAACTTTTAAAACTCGCTAGATTAAAAAGGTTTGATAATTTAAAAGAAACGTTTTAATTGTTTCAGACATTCGTGCAAAGTGAAAGAGAAAAAAACATTCATAAAATATGTCATTTAATGCGAAAGGTGGTTTTTAACGTTAACTTGCAAAGCCACTCCGATGCCTTAGATATATATGTGTGTATATATACATATATAATTGCATTAAATACTCTATACAAGCACCTGCTCGTTTCAGACCATTTTTAAACCCCCCTGTATTTTTACTCAATGTAAATTGCATTCGTTAAAGTGAATGAAACGATGTCGCCATTGAAAACTTTTTTTTCTAAACCAAATTATCAACGTTTATGTAAAATAAATTTTATCGTCACACTGAGATGTCCTTTTATTTTTTTTTTCTTCAAAAAAATACATTTTGTGAAATATACCGTATTTATACGTATGCGTAAAAGAACAAAGTAATATTACGTTTTTGTACAAAATGTAATAATACAAACTAACCGCGAATGAATCGTATGACCTACAACAAAATAAATCTTAATTTTTCCGACGTTCGAAAAATAATGTTCAAATAACACAGAGAAATAAAAATTTCGAGTCACGAAGGCGCGTGAGCATTGTTCCTTTTCTACAAAAATGAAGGATGAAAAATACTGTAACTAAATGCGTTTAGGAGGAAACGTTTATTAAGAACAGTCTAACCTGAAATTTCGCGTGGCTCGGTGTGAGGGTATAGATACACCTCGTGTTTATCCGTCTGGTGCACCGTCGCTCGAATCCCAGGATCGATCACTTAAGATTACCCAGAAAAAGTGTCCACATTCTCGATCGTTTGTTCGAGCACCGTGCAATCAAAGTCACACCCGACGTCAACGTCCACTACTTAAATTCTCACTGGCTTTGAAAAACTCAATTGCACTGTACAGAGCTTTATTAAAAGCCTACTCGTAATCTCATTAACAATAAACCCAAGGTATACATACATATATACTGTTTTGTCATTGCCCTCCGTGAGTAAACACCTACTTCACTTCGTCCTTAATCATCTCACGAATCTTCGTTTAAAAAAAAAAGAAAAATATATTTGAAAACCGAAAAAAGGAAAATAATAATAATTCGATTGGACAACCAGGTGACAAATAGATCGTAACAGGTACGAGAAAAATAAAGGACCGTCGAAGGTGAAGCACTAAGAAACGAAAACGTTTAAAAAAGTCAGAGGAAAGCAACGTCGAGGTAAACACGAGAATCGTTTAAAAATAATAATCGAGGAAGGGTAGTAACCCGACGTAGGAAGTAAAGCCGGTACACTCGCGATGTGAAATCGGCATGGTCACAAAATGTAGCGCGGAGCCCTATTCGAAGGCAACGCGCTCATCGCAAGGGGCGCGGCGTAACTGAAACTCTGAACAGCAGTCGAGTGCGCCGTTTCTCTCTCTCTCTCTCTCTCTCTCTCTCTCGTGGTTCCCACCCTCTATATGAGTCGCGTGCGCGCGCGCTTCATGGCCGTTGAGAAGAAAAGAGGAAAGGTATCAATGAGCCGAGTGACTCACCTCCCGGATAACGCCTCGGACTCGCGTAAAAATTTTTACTGTGACATGGTATGAGGTTAGAGTCTACCCAATATACACGTGTGTGGGTGTGTATGTGTGTGTGTCCTTATATAGATAGTTCCTATCACGTGCTCCAATAAGGCATGGTTATTCTTTTACGATGAAACACGTTGTAAAGGGTTTGCCCTATTTTACGATTATTAATTTTTGTGACCGGAAAATTCCTGATAATTTGAAGATAAAGTAACGCGATCAATTAATTGTTTTCACATTTTGTCCCTCGCATTATAATAAAAACGCGATTATTTTATATTTTAAATTAACAGTTATTGAAATAAAAATATTGATGATAATGGGGGAGTGGGACGGATTGCACGTGTGAAAATGTACTTGAATAAACAAAGAGGGGACAAAATCGTAAGAAGAATATTATTACGAATAAAATACGAATTGGAACGATCTATCGGGCCAATATCGCACTTACAGAGCTGTGTACAATTAAAACGCGAATTAATAAAACTTGAGGGTCAAGTGCAGCACCGGTAAATAGTGCGGGAGGTAAATTAGAGAAAATATAAGGCAGGCAATAAAGTAAAAGAAAAGAAAAGGGAGGGACTACGATATGGAAATGGAATATATACCTATAGGTGTGTAATATCAAATAACGAAATGACCCTACTTACAAATGACGATAACACGGAAATTCGGGAGATCCGGGATTATACGGGCGCATGTGGAAATCGTCGACCGGTGGCGCGGATTGTTGTGCGAAGATTCAACGGAATGGTGCGAGCGATTCTCCCCGAGAGTATAGGAGTGTGGGGTGAGGGTGAGGGTGAGGGTGAGAAGCCTCTTACGAGAAACGATTGGTGCAAGACCGATGTTGCACGGTACCTCTCGCCCGTCTCGCACCTCCGTTTCACCCGTAAACCGACGAATTTCACCCGGGACCATTCGGTGGGTAAGACACGAGAGCGTGCTCCTGGCGGCTGAGTGCACATGGACCGAGACATTTGTGCGCCTCGGCGCATAAATATTTTATGCCCGGCACACGCGTGACCAGTAGTCAAAGACGGGATACACCGACGACAGACCGACGAAATATATATCTGAACCTCCACCCCCTACCCCCCTATCTCTCTCTCTCTCACTGGGTATTTGCGTTTCTGATGTTCCGCGGAAATTGGCCGGCTCTGTACATGTTTATGGGTTCGTGTGTACACAGTCCCGTTATGCATCCTATTTTCAAATTCGACATCGCCACATGTCTTCTGACTATCTCTGCCTCTCCCTCCCTCCCTCCCTCTCTCTCTATGTTTACCCGTAACGCGTGTGTACACGTATATTATACGTGAATATATTTTATATTTCTTCGGATTTTTCTGGATATCGGTTTGGCTAATGTATCAAATGTTTTCTGTGTCCTAAGGAAAAATATTATACTGCCTCGCCAATCGAGTTATAAATTATTCGTTTATTTATTTTTCTCCCTCTTTGCGTGTGTGTGTGCCTTATAAAATTCATAAATTTAACGTAAGCAATATTTTTAGTTCGAATGTTGTACACGTCGGAGGTACATACCAGTCAGCAATAAACGTATTACATTAATAAACGCTCCCGTTGTTTTTCCAATTTTCAATATACAATACAATTATACTCTTTAAAATCTTATTACGAGTTGATGAGCATCCATTGACTAAATACATTTTAAAAACTCTGCTACATCGTGATTCACCACCATATTATAGATCGATCAAAGATAAATCGCTATATTTTATTTTTATCTCGATATATAAGAATATATTTACGTTAAAAACCTGCATTATTAATTTTGGTATTGTATATGTATGTATACACGAAAAGTATTTCTTATCGTGAATATATATGTGTGTGTGTGTGTCTGTGTGTGTATAACTAAGAAATTTAATCACATAGTACATAATGCGATTTTTTAATGTTCGGCCATCAAAATTCACTTAAAATTCTTAGAGGGGCATTCCACAATAGATGCTTCTTGCTTTGCTCGGTGCTTTTTTGCTTGGTGCTTGGTGCCTTTGTTCACTTCGCGTAACCCAATATAGATCTAGTTAAAGCGCAAAGGAGGATATTCAGAGCGTGTATAGTACATTTTCCTCTGGGATAAAACCCATGAAACGCAGAGATCATTATTCAGATGATTACAAAAGTCGTGCAATTAAAAACGATCTCATATCCTTATAGTTATCAATTTTATATTCTAATACCAAGTAACCTCGTTGCTCAACCTGTATATATATATATATATATATATACATACTTTTACGTATTTCAACTGTATAAAAATTTCAACATCTTTGGTAAATAATATTCTCTTTTACCATTCAATTAAATCAAGTACTTTTTTTTCTTTATAACATTGTTAATTAAACGTGTATGTAAGCAAAAATACAGTAGAGTTTCAACGTATAATATATTTGCGGAATCGTTAAAAATATTGTGTACACAAACAGAAAATAAATGAATAATATATTACTGAAACTCGATAGAATTTCATACCGGCGAAGTTTCGAATGATGTATTTTTATAACCGACTCGATTTTTTTAGGGAAGTAAGGAAAAGACAGCAAAAAATAACTAAGGAGTTAATTCACTTAAGGGGACGTCACACCTTTGTTTAATATACACACTTACAAACATTAACTGAATTTTCAAAGTTTTCTTGCAATTTCCATACTTCTTTTTGTAATGTAAGAGTTATGGCACCTTCTATAAAGTGTAACAATCGTGCGTTTTGATAGTAATTGGTATTTAATTAAAGGCAATTAATTAAATAAATAATCAAACATGTGACGGAAATCTTTTGACATCTTTTGATATGTAATATACAAGATTATATAATAAATTTTTTACATTAAAAAAAATATTTTAATTTTTTTAAATACAATTGTATTTACAAAAATTATATTTTAAATGCTTTTTAAAATGCAATTGTATTTATACATGTATTTGAAAGAATGAAATACTGAATTGCCCATCTCTGCGGATAAGTAAAGTTAAGCTATAGCATTACCAATTTTCATAATAATCATACGTTTCCATGTACAACACGTGAAATAAAGTGACAAGTCTGATGCAAATATATTTGCAAGAAAACCAAAAAAAAGTGGTACCGTAATTCTATAAATTAATACTTTTCAAAATGTAATTATTCGAAAAGTTGTTTCGATTTTTACGTGAATGTTCGGTGAATGGAAAAATCTCGATAAATGTAAAATTATCGACAACGTATACCTTTCGAAGAATCATTTCAATTACACGTTTTCAAAACTTTATCAATAATACGCATTGTAAAGCTTCTGTTTTACACATAAGCAACGCCGTATCGTATTGAGAACGTGTTAATATTGGATGAAATTAAATTGTTTTTTTTTCTGTTACAGTAACAAAGATATATCGAACAAGTAAAACATATAATCATCAAACTCATTAATCAAGAACATTCTATCGGGGCAACATTTCACCTTTAATTAATAATATAGATCCATTCATTATTACAACCGGCCATATCTCAATAATTCGAAAATCATGACACGCGGAAATCCTTGAATATACTTCACACACGAGTGAACGATCAAAATTTCGTCCAGCCATTCAAAATTCCCGTAGAAAAAGAGAAGACGAATATCCGTCGAGCAATCCCAAACCCCCGACAAAACGTATGGAAGCAAAACCGAAGGCGCGCGCGTGTGTGTGGGTGCGAGTAACGGAAAAGATATTTATTCGGAAAAAAGTAGACACGCAACCTCAAATTTCGATGAATATTCCTCAAACAAGGAACCACGAAGCTCGCGAAGTTATTGCCCGTATATATACCGAGGGATGGAAGAGCGTTGTATACGTGTTCCGCGCGTGGGTTGTACCGAGAGCGTATATATACCGTTTTTCTCCGTGATACCGTGTGTGAAAATGGTACGTGTGAAAATTAGGTCGAGGAAGAAAACTTGAGGAACTTCTTATACCTTCGGTCGGGAGATGAGGTTCTACCACCGCGGGGAATTCAATTTTTTAAAAGCCGTACCAGGAGTCAATATTCCCCGGGTTTTTCTACCGGAGAGAAAATTTCCCCGAGTGCCTCGGTTTCGTATATATGTGGTATATACACACACATCTATATATATATATATATATATATATACACACACAGGCAAAGGGAGCGAGGAGTCAAGGCGCTATGTCAGTCAATCATGTCGCTGGCTTTTGGGATTTGGCGTTTTCATTAAAGCTTCTAATGGTCTTTTTGTTTTGCACCGATCCACCCGTATGTGTGTGTGTGTGTGTGTGTGTGTGTTTGTTCACGTGTGTGTACGTGTAAACCGCTTGCCGAAATGAGCTACTTTAACGAGGTGCGCTTAGACAAATGACGCGTTCCTAATTACCCAATCTTTTTCCAAATTTTTTCCCCGAGTTTTGTTATAAATTTAAGAGTATTCGGGTAATGTAAATCATTGTACCTCTCACGGTGAACGTAATAGTTTAAGTAATGTGTGAAAAATAGAAAAGTACGTGTCTCGAAAGCGTTCTTTATGGCGGTATAATATTGTATACATATACGTACTGACCATTATAAAATCCGTTGTTTAATTATCTTCTGATATATACTATTAATTACATTTTTCGTTTTACAAACTATAGATTAAAATTTATTAAAATTTTATTGTTGCGGTATTATCGATTGTTTCAGTATTTCGCGTTAAAAATAAAAATTAATCTACAAGGGAAATGAAGATTTAGTAGCAATTATACTTTGCTTAAGCAGTTACTTCGTGAAAAGTTAATAACACTTGAGAAAGCGTAATTACCCTTTTGCGATGATGCCACTAAGTAATTTTTAAACTTTCTACAAACCCTCTACCTGATGCACAAACATTATTTAAACCGTATAACAATTATGTAAATTTTACAGTAAAAAATTTTATTAACCAACACTTTCATTTGTATGCGTTACCAAACCTGCTAAACGTTCAGTGATCGTTTAATAAATATCTATCGCGTAATGTATAAAGTAAGTAAAAAGTAATTACTATATCCGTCCGAATAACAAGAAAATTCAAGAGTACCACATCATACGACTGTATTTCGGAAGTGTATCGTTTGAGAATGATACTTTTTGTAAAAATCTTTTTAATAACCAAAAATTTAAGAAACCGATAGAAAAAAATAAAATAAAAATATACACGTTTCAATTTGTTAGAACGATCGAAGCAAGCGTCAATACGATATAGTGAATTTACAGCTATATATAGTAACATTAACCAAAAAATATTGCATCATTTACTGCAACTGATACTACTATATCAAAAAACGTCCAATCACGTACGGTCCATGTATCAAAAATTTATTTATCCGAGTGTGCTCAATCTAAATGTTTTATCATTATTATTATTTAATAAAGAAGAATAAATAATAAAATGAATAAATTGTTACGGCTCGACATATATTTCAAAATTAAAATACAATTGAAGTTCCATCGTATTTGAATGTGTATGCTGTATACGCAACCCAAATGATTTATATATTGTTATATACAAATATAAAATAAAAAAAATTAAAAAAATTATGTATACATAATACACATATTTGTTACATTTTTTTTTTTAAATCGAAATAAACAAATTTTTGAAGTAAATAAATATTTATTTATATTGTATTGTGCGTGGACGTACACAACGCGGAAACTACGTTGTTCCGAGCATTGTTCAAAACTCATTTAAACAATTTCAATAGCGTTATTCATATTAATTGTTTATTTTAAATTGCTAACGCGTTCGTCCGCGAGGATTCACCAATTAAAAACTTATTTGCAACGGATAAACTCGACGCTAAAATAACATTAAATTTGAAACGCTGCATTGTAATATAAAATATTGTATAAACGGAAAAGAGTTTGACGTTGAAGATACAAAATACATATATATATGTATATAATGTTATCAGTGAAAAACATTTATTAGAGGACGAATGCAATCGGAAATGTGTAGCGTTGCGATTTGAAGCAAAATGTTATTTTAAAAGTGTATACTCTCTTTGTTGTGCAAATCCCTTCATTCAGCTACGCGAAGACCGTCTATAATACGCGCGAACGAAAATGAGCCACCGAAGATCCACATTTGAATATACGGAATCTTGGAGCGTTTCATTGTCGGGCGAAGCTATATACATAAATTTCAAAGAAACGAAAACACAATTTACAATTAAAATCTGTATACAATGTATAAATAGCGTATACGAGCGAATGGTTGTTAACTTTAGATTATATATATATACATACGCGTATTTCGTTGGATATTAACTTTAATAAGGAAAGAAAAAGACTGAAAAAGATCTTGCAACGAAAAAAAAAATAAGTAAATCCGTTAAAAATCGATGATAACGGGCAATCGGTGTAATGCATTTAGCATGGGTAATCAATCACGAGATTACATGCACAATTCCGAAGGAAACAAAAAGAAATAGCGTTGACGGCGTGAGCCTCACCGGATTACAAAGTATCGATTTTCAATAAATAAACAAATATGTATGTATGTATGTATACATGTATATATATAGGTATTCAATCTTTTCTTCCGCGGATATAAGTAACAGCCCCGGTGCGATTTGCGAACAAAAAATACGCGCACGAAATTGCAAGGTATATAGATACGGCGCGCAGATCGCCGTTTTAAAAAATATCCCACGTGATACTGACATCTAATGTACTTTTCATAAGAGCGCTTGGTATACGTTTTATGGCTCTTCTGGCTTCTCGTTTTTCGATTATATGCGCCAGTCGAATATGCTCTCACTCCCCCTCTCTCTCTCTTTCTCTTTTTATATACATATATACATATATGGACACACTTAGCTCGGACGCATGTGAAAGAGGGGTAGTTCAAATTCGAGGAGAAAGGGGTGAATTTGCACCTGTACCTAGGTAGATTAATTCGACATCATAAATTTTACAATCATTTGATGGCTGGGAAAAACTGATGATGCTCAAGGTTCAAGGATTTTGTATACAAGGAGAGGAAAGGTATATACTTGGTAGGAGGGGTTATACCAGTAGCTCTACGCGTTGAATACTAATCGTGGAAATACGGAGACGGTGAAGGAGTGAGAGAGAGAGAGAGAGAGAGAGAGAGAGAGAGAGAGACAAAAGCAGAGTATGCTATTAATAATGGGACAGACGAGAGGTAGAGAAGGGACGTCATGTTTTCTTCGTTGCGTTATTTATTTCGAAATCTTCTATCTCGTGTGTATTCCGTCGTCATACCTTAAGGCCATATTAATGATACTGGGATTTTATAGTTCTGGAATTATTTACTTCACGAACGTACGTTTTGCAAGGAAACAAAAAAATAGAGATAGATAAACGAATAAGAAGAAAAAAAAGAGATTGCAACTTTTATCAAAGCTGATCTTTATCTAATGTATTTTCATCGGATCGGATAGTATTATTTCTAGGATTTATTTAATACTCGAGAAGTTACGTTGGATTGACAATACTTGAATATATTATTATACATTCGCCCTGTAAATTACGCTGGCTCGAGAAATACGTAGCTTACACGGTGTATTATTATACCTCGACGTATCACAAATATTTTAAATTGTAAAATATCTTGAAATAATATTATAAAATGTATTATTTATGAAATTAAATTATAAATGAATTCTAAAGATATTTGTACGTTCAATGACGGTACAACAATTATTTAACTGATACATTTTGTTTATTAATCACGGTAACAAATAAATAAATTAATTCGATATATGCATATATGCATGTATATGTATATTTATATATCTATTAATAATAATGTTAATTTATATAATAAGATGCACATTTAGTGTTCAATCACAGTCGAATTTCATAACGCTTTTTAAAGTTTGGTAATTATTATTGATTAACGAAAAAAAAAATGTAAATGTGACAAATAAGAGTCCCTATAAAGTAGTGGATAATATACAATAAAGTAAAACGTGATTTACAAAAATAGTATTTTTGTTTTACTCGGTCATTTGTTTTACAAGTTCATTTAGTATGCATTCGAATTAACGATTAAATACTTATACAGAATGATCGATCTTCAAACTTTTCCGTGAGCGGACAGGAAAGTTGGAGGTCAAGAGAAGGATAGGATAATAACTCTTCTAGTTTCCCGTTGGAAAGCTTCAGTTTAGATTTCAACACGTGAACTTTGCATTAGATTATACTGTAATAATATTAAATTATTCTTATTTTTATCTTATATATAAATATATATTGACGTTTGAATAATTTTTACTCCTCTTATACACCATATATTTTTAATTAATCATTATTAAAAATTTATATTTTTCTGCAATTGCACATCAAAATTGAGTTGAAATTTATTGTATCAGAAATGAGGTTTTTTATGTTAAAATACTGGATTAGATTAATCTTTCAATGAACAGTGTATGTAGTATAAACTATTCATATTTTAATGATACAGTAATACAAAGTGCGATAAATAAAAGAAAACGAATACTATCGATGTTACCTCTTCCGTTAAGTAATTAAATTCGGAAATACCTTAAAGTGACAAAATTTAATATTAAAGAAAAATGGAATAAAATTAATAAATAATATTGTCTCAGTCAATTGAAAATACAAAATTTAATTAGGAAAAATACGGTTTCACGGAGCGATGAAATATGTTAAATTTATTCCATAATTCTCCAGAGAATGCAAACTAGGGTGTATAAATAACACTATCTATGTAAGCATAAAATGAAAACAATAATTATTTCACAACTCCAAAAGAGACACTACGATTCCTCGGATGGAGAGGTGCAGATCGTTGAATTATTGTGTAACTAGAAAAGTGTAACATTGGGAGATCGTGTAATCAATTCGAGTGAAGTCGCTATAGTGGTTTCGCGCGATTAAAATCAGTTCCAAGTCTTAAAACGGTCCGGGGAAAAGTAGAGAGAGAGAGAGAGAGAGGGTGTGTGCATAAAATTTACCCAAGGGAGGAGGCCAAGAACCGCGCAAGTTCTAATCAACGGCCATTATCGAACCCGTCTCCTCTCGTTACTCGTAGGCGCGCAAAATCACAAGCAATTATTCCGTGAATTTCGGGCAGCCTTTTCAGGCCAAAAAGCTGCACGATCGAGCTACTGGAGCTCTACTGATAATGGCTTTGCGAGCGTAGGTAACATCTTAGCTCGAAAGCTTCGTGACGGAAGAATCCGATTGATCGCCCGAATGCGTTTTCATAATTGAGTTGAAACTTGAAAGGATATACGCTTTTGCCTCACTCTACGAGGTGACTTCCTTTACCTCGGTACTCTATTTATTTTTTTACTTATTGCGATATGTATCCTCTTTAATAATTCACCATTATATATGTATATATTTATGATCACAATAAAATCTTAAAGAATCGAATTGATATATTATTCATTATTAAACGTGCTGTTTATTTTGTTCTCGTATCTCTTTTATATTTTACAATTACAAGACAAAACGCGAGTTTATTTATTTCAACAAACTTGTGATCAAACGTTTCGTAACATTTTATATTTGCGACTGGTAATTAAGCGAGTTTATAATTCCACCTAGTGTGGAATATAAAAATTTTATTTGTTGCCCAATTAAATACGCAAACTGACAGTGGACGGAAAATTGAATTTAAAGTCGAGAACAGTTGCTTGGCAAACAGAGTTGAATGTTTCCTAACGTCTAAAAGTTTCATGCGTGTTTATATTTTGAATATAAGATGCAACAAGTAAAATATTTAAAGACTTAATGTTTTATGTATGAAAAATATCTCTTCAACGATATTTATACAAAAGTTAAATATTTATGCGCAAAAGTATTTTCTTTTTTTTTTTTTACTCATCTTTGAAAGTAGTATCATTCTCCAATGCTTTATTTCCTCCGCCTCTATTGCATTAGATGTATATTTTCATATTTGAATATTACATGTGCATATATTATATCTGTGTGTGTGCGCGCGCGAACGTGTATCTGCGAAAGTGTAAACATAGATTACATGAATACGAATTAAATTTTCTCAAAAAGGTAGAAATACTTAGAAATGAAGTAGTTAGGTATATACTTCAAAACTGATGAATTAATTATCTTTTTTGCACTAAATTGAGCATGTACCTGTCTAATTTCCTGAATAATTTAACCAAGATTCCAGAAATTCGGAGAAACGTTTTATACACATAAATATATATATATATATATATGAATTGCAAAAATATTGTAAAGATAAATCATGCGTCTGACCCAATCTTGATATACTCTACTTGCATCGTGATATTATAATCCAAACATACTTAATATATTAAAGTTTAGCGCACACACACGGAGATACCTCAACGTACTTAATTTATTCATCAGTTTAAAACTGCTGATGATTACGCCCATAACTTTTGCCATTTTCCTTTTACTATAAGATTTGTTATCTGAAATATTTAACACAAAGTTCCTTATAAAAGTGACGTGAAACTATAGTGTATATATATATATATATATAGAGAGAGAGAGAGGGAGAGAGAGAGTTAACTCCTAGACCAAGATTATTTTCAACAGATTCCCATCGAAATCTCCATAAATTTCCATGAACAAACGGAGCGCATAAAATTTACAAACAAATTCGGGTAGTACGTAAACCCTCGAGGCCCGATCTAAAACACTTAGAGGTTGGGGAGGCCCCCCCATTAAAAATATGTTGCACGCACCCAACGATCGAACCGCCGGGAGCACTAAATCCGAACGAAACTATCGCTTTCAGAGAACGAGCGATCTTAGATCCGTTACTTATCTTGCCCGCGACGTATTATTATTACATAGTGTATGCACACGTTCGAGTCACGTTATTAGCCAAGTGAACCACATGTCTGGGATAGGGAGGGGGAAGGGGGTTTCCTTACTCAATGCCAGGCCGCTGCTCCGTTAAACGAAGCTGCAGTTTTCAAATGTAGGGTGGTGGGCGGCTTCGATTTCTCCGGTTCTTTTCCTCGAGGTACTTGGTTTTATGCATATATATATATTCCCGTTTGGAATGCCGTGCGCTGCGGAGGAACGAGACGTGCATGCCGATGGGTTGCCGGATGCGTGCGTGCGTGATTGTATATCGGCCGGTACGTTGATAAGCTTCTGATATCTCAGATTCGAATGTAAGTCTTGGAGGAATTTATTTGCTTTTTTTTAGTGTTTTGTCGGTGTGACATATTTACCAGTATATTCGACGACGTTATAAACCAAATTAGGTTATTGTAAAAGATAATTCTCTTTTTTTCTTTACAGTTTTTTTCTATACACGGATAGTTGTGGCATAATGCACACACACGACTGTGTTCGTGTACATCAACTGCGATTGAATTTAGTATGCAGTCTGCGATCTATTATTTTAACCCTGCACTACATATTTGTTTTATATTCGTATAATTATTTTTTTGTGGTCTCCAAATTTTTATTTATTTTATTAACTTATTAATTACCGTTCATTTATCGAGGTGTTAACAAGATGTCGGACTCAGAAAATGGCCATTTTTAATATTTTTTTATAATCAAAAGAATACATTTTTGAAAATATCCTGAACGCCATGCCCTTAGACATGTTTTAAATGGTATACTCAATTTTTGTCAGATTTTTAAATTTTTAATTGAATTTTGATTTTTGCGTTGAAAATTCTTCTCTTTTTAGATCAATAATTACCGACCAAAAATTCTTTATTCAATTATTATTAAAACATTTATTTATTCTTAACGTCGTTTCCCTCACTTATGTTTTAAACGATATGATTTTTTCATATTTTTAATTCAATATTTCCAACATAATTCTTATGTTTATAATACAATTTCTCTGTATATAAAAATGTAATTTCATTGCTTTAACTATTTTTGTTTTTATTATCAATGCAAGGACTCAGTGAGCCTGAGATCAACAATTTAATGTTAAACATTGTCATTCAATGAATTGGAACTCGATACTTCGTTCCAAAATTTTTACTGTATCTGACGATACTTTAATTTATTCGTAAAAGTATCGACGGTAATTGTAAAATGATAAGTATCGATCGATCCGATGCTCAAAATTAAATCAGGATAAATAATCGATATAAGAAAAGGATCGGACCATTGTCAATGCCTAATCGAAATCAGCAACATGTAAAAGTTGGGAGATTCACCGAGTAACTAAAGAAGAAATTTTAACTATATATTGTTTAAAATATTTAAGTATAATTTAAAACTGTAAAATTTAGAAAATGCAATATTTATTTTTAAACCATTTTTAAGACACTAACTATTTAAATAGAATATACAAATAAGAGAAATTATGTTTTCAATTTATGTTTTAATAATTATATTATTATTAGTTTAAAAAAATACATGATACATAGAATTGCCTTTCAAAAGTGAACTATATCAACATTACAGTCACTCATCGCATTTCGTTTTAGCGACAATATAAAACCTACCAATGAAAACAAGCGCTCTACGGGAGCTGATGAGCATATAATCGTGATTTTATCCACTAAATACTTTTTTAATATTAGTACATATGATTAATATTTTTATCGGTCTTACAGTCAAAAACAAATTAAATATATAGGCAGTCAGATTGCCCCTACTTATAATCACCCCCGAAGAATCTATAAAAATAAAAATAAAAAATAAAAAATTAAAAACTCTAACTGAAAATAAAACAAATTATTAATAAAGCAATCTGACTGCCCCCCTGCACCAAAAATCTACTCACCCCAAATATGTTGTCCGACGTTTCGAACTCGCTGCTGCTCCTCATCAGACAGGGGCAGTCAAATTGCTTTATTAATAATTTGTTTTATTTTCAGTTAGAGTTTTTAATTGTTTATTTTTTATTTTTATTTTTATTTTTATAGATTCTTCGGGGGTGATTATAAGTAGGGGCAATCTGACTGCCCATATATTTAATTTGTTTTTGACTGTAAGACCGATAAAAATATTAATTAATTTAGTAACCGACGCGGTGGCGGAGTGGCGGAGACGCATCTCGGCCGATCACGAAAGTTAAGCAGCACTGAGTGCGGTTCGTACTTGGATGGGTGACACCATTCTTGTGCGGCTTTCGGGATCGGTTAGGTATTTTTCCACACTTCTCAACGTGAGCGGAAGGTGTGAAACATTCGGTTTCGGTGTCGAGGCCTACGCAATGTGACTTTGACACCCAAAAAGAATGTTTCGAATACACCGGCCATCTCGGGTGAGGTTTTCCCTGCTTCACAGGTTTCCCTCATCCACGGGCATAACCCCGGGCGAATGCGAGATGGTGGGGTTTTTAAGGGAGGGATAAAGCACCCACACATAGGTGGTGGGTGGACACCGTTAAAGTCCCCAGGGGGATAAACGGTAGGAAGTGCCAGGAAAAAGAGTGCACAAAATCAAGAATAAAAAAAAAATATTAATTAATTTAGTTATACTACAGTTGACATAAGTAATATTTTATTAATTAGTATATATGTGTAACTACTCCAAACATAAACGACTATCTTGTAAAAACATACTCATTTCATCTGTAATTGATGAGTTTATATATTTAATTGGTTTTAAAATTAAAAAATCGTCAATAACTGCATCATGATTGTGAAAATAAATTGTGTCGTATCAAATTTGCACATACTCATTGCATATTTTATAAATGTTTTGCATTGTATCGGTCGACACTGTATCGATAAAGTTTTGTATCGGTCGACACTGTATTGAAAAACAAGTTTTGTATCGATCGATATACTGTATCGCAAAAGAGTATCGAAAAAGTAACGAAGTAACGACATTCCACCATTTGCCCACCTATGCCGGGAGGTGACCATAGATAAGAGATACCAGAGGTAAGTCCGAATTGATACCGGAATTGATCTGGAAGTGACCCGGAAGTAATACATAGTAATAATTGCTAAAGATCCCTCGACCAATTCACTTTAATTCAAATTAATTAGATAAAACGTTGGAAAATATATATTTTTTAAATTATTATTACAATTTATATTATTTTTAAACATTTTTATCAAGAAATGAAGCCTTCCTGAATCACCTACTGTTAATAAAAAAATTAAAAATTATTACAATTATTAAGACCTATATTTAACTGTACATTTGGAGGAAGCTTTAACGAGTGAAAAACATACAGTTAGCAATCATTATAAGTATGCAACTATTACTATTTGCCTATACAACACTAACTGCACCATTTATTCAAATCAATTTGATAATGAACTAGAATAATCGGTATTTACCCATTGGTTACACATAAAAATCCCGAATAAAACTAACCACGCGAATCTCTAATTGATCAATCACAATTCATCGTACATATATAATCGGTGCAGTGTAAAAAAGTACATCTATCACCTTCGTTTTAAATAAATTGACTCTCAACGGAACAATGGATCACCAATGGCAACTCTTTGCATCCAGTAAACGCTCCATCGCGAACAATGCACCGCCGTATGAAAGGACAAACACCCTGAAAAAAAAAGCTCCCCTGAGATCGATATAAGCCCTTCCCAACCCCCCCCCCCCTCGAAAGGAAAACGGCGTATAGAAAATAAAATAAAAGAAGAAGAAAGTCTAAAGCAACATTGAACATTAGCTCTTTCGCGAACAAAGGGGTGAACACCGAAACACGCAGACTCGAGCTGGTTACAGTGATTAATAATCGTCGAGCGTTTCGCATTAGTCAAAGCGATACAATTGGCCCCTGCACACACATACACGTCATTTTGCTCGATTGAATGCCCCGTTACGCGGAGAGTCCTCGCGAACCGTGAAGCGATTTGGCCCGAGCCAACCGGGTGATATTGATGTTGCACCCCTGTAGGGCTCTCGCGTGACTTACACCGACACGCAACGTCGCCAAGATCGAAACCCCGAGGATGCCAGCCGAGCTCTATACGCGCGATTATACTACTCGTGCGATATACGCGATCGACCTAATTTTTTCTAAATTGATTATTTTCGCGTTGTTTAGAGTACGCGAAATTCCAAATAACATTACTACGTGTAAATGCACGCTCACATTACAAGATGAGGATGTATCTCACTTTGTACAATTATTCAAGATTTTGAAAACCTTAAATGATAATGACTTATTAAAACATAAATGTCATAAATAACCAACGTACGTTTAACCAAGACTTCACTAGCAAAGTGTTATGATTTAACTAACATTCACAAACTAAGAAGTTATCCTAACTTTGGTATGTCTTTTGTAATGTAGAAATATGAAGAAAGCCAAGTTATTACTTACCAATTGCCACTTTTAATACGAAAGTTATTCGACATCTAACAATATTTTTAATAGAAATTATTTATAATTTGATCGTTTATAACCCAGAAACAAATAGAGATTGACACTCAAAATACAGTTTTTTCAATTTCTTATTTTCTTCGTAACTTTCCTCCAAATTAAGCAATTTCAGCTTCTTTTTTAAACCATATCTACTTAAACTCAAATTTCTTTTGATTTTTGGTTTGAGTGTCTATCTCTGTTTGTTTCTGAATTATAAACGATCAAATAAATAAATAATTTTCATTGAAATTATTGTTAGACATCGAATAACTTTCGTCAAAGTGGCCATTGGCAAGTAATAACTTGGCTTTCTTCATATTTCTACATTACACAAAATATACCAAAGTTAGGATAAAATCCGTTTCCCGGAGGTCAAATACTCCCCTTGTAAGTTTATCTTTTTTAACCTATTATATCACTAGCTAACAGTCCGACATATTCTTTAGCTAAACATTGTAATGTACCGTATGTCCAAGTATATATGTATGTATATATATATATATATATATTCATTGAATCGATTACGCGATTACCTTTGCGAAAATCGGCCGAAGAAGAGACACTACCTCATCGGCCCTCGCTCATTACGCTAGTCAAGAAGAAAAAGGAAAGATTTGAAGGACTACGAAGAAACATAGAGTCCCCAACATAGTACAAAGATATACATAGTCGGAGGAGGCACACTTTCCACGTCAAGGATCGACAAGAGCCATTGGCAAGGCACTAACTACAAATCCGGCCGGATCGAATGATTGTGTGAGTGCGAAAGTTGACAAATTAATCATATGTAATCGGGTTTTAATATTGTATAATTAATAATAATAATAAATCGTTATATATATGTATAATATATCCTAAAGTGAATCAATTTATTTTGCTGATTTATTGAGTTTTTTCTTTCCTTACGAATTCAAAATAAATAAAAAAAAAATAAATATGACAACATATTTATGAGAATTTAAAATTGAACAAAATTAATATTCCTGTAAATTACGTAATTTCTTTTACATGATGTTAATTCATTATTTATTGATGTTACTTGTAATTGAGTACTGGATAGTTTAAAAAGACGCGTATAAGATACACAAAACACTTGCAAAATACCGTTTAATGAAATACAAAAATCTACTAAATTTCTCTTTCAGAATACTTTCTTTTCGTTTAATGATAAAATTTATAAATAATTAGAAGGTAAGTACACCGATGGGTTTACCAATTTCACCATTATTTTCCGACATTGTTATGGATGATTTAAAGAAATATTGTTTAAATACATTAAAACATAAATTTAATTGCATACCTCTTTTTTACTACAAATATGTAGATGACACAATTTAATCCGTAAAAGAAGAACATATTAAATTAATTGTTAGCACATTCAATTCTTACGACCAAAATTTAAAATTTACATATCAAATTGAACAAGATCAAAAAAATTAATTTTTTAGACGTTACGTTCATTAATAAAAATAGTCGCGCATAATCACAAATTGATATCAAAGGCCGAGATCGTGAGATAAACTATTAAACTATAATTCGAATTATCCAGAGCAACAAAAAAAGAATGTTATATTTAATTTAGTGGATAGAGATATTTTATTATCACTAATAAATATCACGCACAAAATTTAAAGATTATCAATAAGTTATTAATAAAAAAATAATTATCCAACTTTGTTTATAAACCAACACATAAAAACCCGTTTAAACAAAATAAAATTTAAATAAAATATTTTTAATAAAACCAAAATTATGTTACAATATATAGAAAATTTTAATAAATTGACTCAAATTAAAAAAAATATAATTTGATGACCATTCCCTTAATTCTAAAATGTTTAAACTCGCAATTGTAAAATTAGAAAAAGATAGGACAAAGATTTTAGACAAAAATAACGTTGATTATCAAATTAAATGTAAAAATTGTTCAGTATCATATATTGGTGAAACAAAGAAAACAGTAAAATTCAAATAAAGGAACATAAAAATAGTAAAAATGATAAATTTTATAAGTTGTTAGAACACATCAGGTAATTATAATTATCAATTTTATTGAATTAAAAAGGTTTAATTATGATGATTAGTCACCTGTGTTTACATTAATACGATGTGATTATTCCGAGATTAATAAGGTAAATTGTTATTGTATTGAATTAATTAAAGTTTTGTTCTATTCGTTTTTCGATTGTGTGATTTAATAATAAAAATTGTTTAGTTTAGTCTGAAAAGGTTGGCGAATTCTGCCAACGAAACGTTGAACATACCGTAACAATGGGTTTTTTATTTATTTAAACTAAACAAAACGTAGCCCTCAAAAATTGAAATATAAACCTTTTAATTTTTTAATTTTGTTTAAAAATCGGAGATGGAATCTTTTCTACTGCGCTGAAATTATCATCCGCTCACACTTACTTTTACGTCTTTTCATTTCCCTTTCCGTTTGATACACATAGCTATACCATGTAAGTTAGTTTCCGATTTTCACTTTTGACGAGGAGATTCTAAGTAACTTAGGTAAGTCGTTTAAGAGGATGTTGAAACGAGCAAGAACATTTTAATTGCCACCGTTCAAAAGCACTGTGTGTACCTCGCAATTATTATATTTTTATAACCGAAGATAATGGCGAATGAATCTATTTATAACGACAAATTCCATTACACGAAGAGGCAGCTAATTAATTTCCATCTTTATACTTAAATGTATCACTAAGTGTCTAATTAGATGGATTCACTCAAATCGAATATAGTAGTTCGTTTTGAAATATAATGAATATATAATAAACTTTACCCGATTGAAAATTCTATTTAATTGTGAAAATGTTGAATATGATATACCTATATAATTGATTATCTATACACCGTTTTGTAATAGAGTGTGCACATGAATAACCCACGGTTACATTTTTAAACCAATTTTCACTATTGCAAATCACTCGAAATAAAGAGAAAATACATCTCGGGAATGACAAACGTTAAGTAAATAATGTTTACGAATTTATCTTCGAAGCCAATTGAAAGTAACGGAATTAAACAAAAATCTAATTGTACACCCCCTGATCCCACGGGATTTCCCCGAGACGAACCGACTGAAGTCAAAGGTTCATTATTTTACTGGGAGACCGCCGCGAAATAACATCAAGGATTATTATTAGGAGAGTCGAGCCTGAATAAAGGCGACGAAGGAAAGTAAACAATCTGGCAAATATGCGGTCGTATCTAACTTTACCGGTATAACACTGGGGACGACCAGAAGGAAAGAGAAAAAGCATAGAGCCGAAGAACCGGTGAGACTTTTTTTTATTCTCGCTCCTTGTAAAAATATTTTTTTTTTTACTTTCACTCCCCGAGGACACTTTTCGCACCACCGCGTTATACGCAGCTTTTGCTCTTTTCTTCGTTATTCTTTATTTTTTTCCCTTTGTTGATAAATTCGTTCTTCTCAATTTCATTTTCTTCTTCGGACTTTTTTTTTTGTCAAGATTATAGAAGTTTAGGCTGGGAGGGATAATTGTATTTCTCATTTTTACTGTACAAGGTTGTAAACCCTTTCTTTCTTATAGGCGTAAGTATATAAAAATAAAATATAATCAATAAATATACTAATTGTTATTTTGTGGATTTGGTATATTTAATGCAAATTTTATACGTTTGTAACATTTTCTTTAGTAATATCATGTTCGAGAGGATGCCAAACTTGTGTTCCTATTAGAATCACTTATCGACCAAGAACTACTGTTCTTACACAAACAATTATTTTATAATAACATTTAGGTAGAGTTGTAAAAACATTGCCATTAAAATTTAAAAAAATTAAACAGTTTGTGAATTTAATTTTTATATTTTTAAACATTTAAGACAGTTAATATCATAAACTATTTGACCAATCGTCTTGAAACTTCGCATAATCATGAATTGTATCGTAACGAAGAGCAATGTATTAGTGATTGTGCATAAATATAAAGTATTATTTTTTGTAAAAAATATGCGAATTGTGTCAACAAGAAATTTATCTATAGGGGTAAGCCATACAGTTGTTGGCCACCTTACAGTGATTGACCACTCTTTCCGAAATATGTAATATTAATAATTCAGTTGTATCATCGTTATTAAACATGGTATATTTAAATACTAAAAATTTCATAATTTGATTTTATGCAAAAATTTCATGCAGTTGTAAAATTTCTTATTAAAAATAATAAAATTTGTCATGTCAATAATAAAATTAGTACATAGGGAAAATACACCATCTCCACATAACCTCAAGAATTTCAGTATAAGTATATTGTCGTTAATTGCGGATAAATAAATTTCTTTTTTACATTATCTTTACGGGGTAATATTCAAACAGTAAAAAAAATTAATAAATGTAGTATCGCGACAAATAAATGTAATAAACAAAATATACAAGTTTTTGTGAATCACAAAAATACATATGAGGGCGATTCGAATCAACCGGAATAAAATTATCCGGTGGCGCAGGCAGTAAGGTGCGGGACTTCTACTCGGAGGGTCGTCGGTTCGAATCTCCATCTCGGACTTCGGTTTTTTTTCTGATAATTTCATAAATATTATTTGTATGTATTTCAAATTGTAAATATAAAGTATATAAAGTATAAAATAATAATAAAATAAATGTATAACGGACGTTAAAATGTAAACAGATGAAAGTAGAAATTTATGTGTTTTGAATCTATATGGCAAATAAATAGTAATTATAAACCACTTAAAACTATAATTTAAAAAAATTTGAATACATAGTAGGTTCATATGAAAATTAGACGTGCCAAATTACTATCATATTTCAAATTTTTACCATTTTTAATAAAATCTCATTAATAGGTAATACAGTTAAATGTATGTGTAAATGTTTCATGTTTTAGATTGCGATAGTTTAATTACTAATTAAAATCATTTCTAATATCATTTGTATAATAACATTGATTAATTATTAAAAGACGTATGCGACAATTTTTTAAAAAGAATAATAACTGTATTGTTTACTTTTAGTATATTTAATGAAGAAGTACTATAATTGCACATTAAATAAATTAAAACTGTTGTAGCACCATTTAACACCATATAACAATGTATGAAAAGACTATGAATCGATACAATATATAATCTATCCATAATATGCTGTGACGAACTTTCCATTACTATGCAGTGAGGAGAATAATTAATTTTTAGTTAAACTCTTTCATCAGCGTCCACATCTATTTCTATACTATGAAAGAACAATGTCCAAGAAAATTGCTCTGGGAGAAAAATGTGTGATACGCATACCGTTATAAAGAGCATTAAAAAATATAAAGATTGAAAAAAGTTTACCTTGCAGACCCAAGAGACCATTAAAAAATTGCTGTTCAAGTTCGTAAAATAACATTATTATAACATATCTATGTATTAGTGCATCAGCGAGTTTTTTTAATCTTCTTCCAAGGTTCGTGGAACATATTGTTCTTTCAATATTTCTTATATTACTTTTTTCATCAATCCAGCATGCGAATAGTTAAATTATACCGAAGTTTACAAAATATAACGAAATTTCAGTTTCATACGACTTATTATATCTATATAAATATATATATATATATGGAGAATTACAAACTTTTACTTTGAGCAAAGTTTGACACCCGCATTGTTGAACAATAATTTTATAAACAATATACGTTATATAAAACAAATAATTGTAAAATACAAATTACTCTTTAAAATTTCTCGCGTTATCTTTACAATATATTACGGTAATACGAACCTCGTTAGCGAGGATGAATCAAGAATTCGACAAATTTACACGTGCACTTCCATCGAGCCGGAGTATCACTGACACCATTTTATTTCTAGGATATACTGTTTTAAATTCGAAACAATCCTTTCTTCGTTAGGAAACGTATACCGATTAACGATATTATCAATAAATTAAATTTTAGTCTGGAATAAAATAAAATTTTTAATGCGAGTCTATAAAAATATTGATACGCAAAAGAAGGCAGTTACGGGAAATTTTTACGATCGTATATCAAAAAATTATTTAACTAAATCTACAATTATTCTAGTTAATCGTCTTCCTGTAACGAAGATAAATTCAATAAGTCTCGTTTCGAGACTTACGAGATACTTAAAGAAATCTATCGACTTGCACAACAAACATTAAAAGTTTTAGCACCCAAACATTATATTTCCCACGAGAATAAAGTAAATATCAGACTTTAATTATTGTTTTTTCTACCTTTCTTCTTTTTTTGTAATTTGACATACGAAGCGTCAAAGAAGAAGAAAAAGAAAGCAATTAATATCCAAATTAAATACAACTAATAAGTTAACTCGAACTTTATAATGCAATATTTAATCGAAAAGGTTTAGATATATCAGGGTCTCTCTCTCTCTCTCTCTCTTTCTTTCTATATACATATATATAGTTGGACATTCAGAGACTAAAAGTGAAGTAAAGTAGTAGACCACTCGCAAGCAGTTTCGTGATCGTACTCTCGAAACTCCCTATGGGGAACAAAAGGCCGACACCGAGAGCCAATCCAATACCGAATCCCATCGAAGACGAAGCAAAGTAAGTGGTACGCTCGTTTCTCTCGCGCGCAAGCCAAACTTGAAGCGCGTGCCGTGTCGGTCTGCAACGAGAGTCCGATCGAGTTTACCGAGGGAACGGTACTATCTCAAGATCCATGTATAATGGAGAGCCAACCGACACAGGTTACCTTTATACACACCCAGACGACACTAGCTATATATGTCTATACATATCGAGGCTCAAGGATGTTTATACTTTTCCAACCTCTTTCCCCCTTTGTAATGCCGGATCAGAGAATCGTGTATTTCGAAAACTCGTATAGTATATAGAAGGTCACATTTTAGATAAATAAGTTTTATTTTGTATTTTACACCTATTGCTCAGCAAAATGTATTAAACAATTTTTTAAATACCTTAGTCAAAGGATCAAGGATTAAAGAATAAAATAATAAGTGTCTATTTTATATAGATTATTAGATTTAAAAGAATTTTGTATGTTAACCTTTACTACTTTAACCCATTAACGCCTGAAGAATGTACATGATGTTTGCGCTTCACTTTGATTAAACACCATTTCCATAATTTCATATCGATTTAAATGAAATTTGGAAGGCGAGTGTTTATGAGTATGCCCTTTTTCAAAAACTTGACATTTTTTCTGATCAGACAAATCTAGTATAGATGTTGAAATTTTGGATTTTTGAGATATTAAAAATTATGACTTTATGGGGAACGTATAAATTGGTTATCGTAAAAATGTTAGATATAGGTAAGCTCTGAAGTCACTCCTTCGATGACTCACAGAGAAGGCCAAATTTATGCATTGCGGATACAACAAAAATCTAATTTTTTGAATTACAAATAACTAGAATAAATTCTTAATCAGTCGCTTAAAAATCACAAATCGCATCTAAGCAAAATTTTACTCTAAAATGATAAAAATTACAAAATAAATCGTGATTGGTAACTTCGAAAACCTCCCTTAACATAATATCAATTCAAACTATCTCAGGAATCCGAAATATCATCTGCCATACTAAATTCGTCTGATCAGAGTAATATTTTCAAACGCAATAAACTTTGCAGTCGTTAAATTCATCAAAATGTCATAAAATTTCCAAAAAAGTACGTAAAAATCTCAAAATTTGTAGTTTTTTAGGTTATGTTTTCAATTCAATTATTTATTATTCTGATATTTTGAACCTTTGTAGAAAAAATAATATTTTTTATAATCATACTATTGAAAAAGAATGTTTAGCTTGCAAAACAAGTTTATTCAACAAGAATTCTATTTATAACAACTTTTTGACATTTAAAAAATTTATCAGCGATCTGCCGGCCATATTTTTTTTCTACGAAAAATTTTTGATAAAACCCGAATGGGTTCGAATTCTTTAAGTATCTTACCAACTTTAAGGGGATGTCGGACTCAGAAAATAATCATTTTTATAAATAAATGAATAAATGTTTTAAAAATTCAAGAACGTCAGACCCATAGCCATGTTTTAAATAATATACCCAAATTTTTAAATCCTTAATTTGATTACGATGTTCGGGTTGAACTTTATGCTTTCTTTTCACTAATAATTAATGACCAAATTAACATTATTAAATTAATTATTATTTAAAGAATGATTTTTTCTTAAAAAAATCAAAACGTCAAAGCCCTTCCTTATGTTTTAAGCTATCCGTATTTTGATTGAAAAGTACAGATTCCTGTAATTTCGGTTCGACATCCCGTTAAACCTAAAATAAAATGATCAAGATACTCTTTCTCTCTTTTTGTTAGAACGAAATCTAAAAAAATGTGACAAAAAATTTCATTTCTTTTTCACATGTAGATAGATTTTTCAAAAACTCATGTGGATTCAGAATGAAACAAAAACTATTTGCTTCTGATTTCAGATGAAATCTTATGTAGTATGTTTATTTCTGTGACCATTGGTCAACGCATTAATAGGATTTGATTATGAAGCTAGATCGTTGAATGTTACAACCTTATTTTTATTAGATGTAGTGCCTTGTGATATTCCAAGCGAAAATTTGAATATTACGAGAAAACATTTACAGTTACTTCAAATAAACGAATTTTAGAACAAACCAGTTATTCAATGTAAAGTTGAATAACAATTTAAATCTCTTTATGTACTTTTAATCTATTGGATTAAAGAAAATATATTTTTTTGGTCAAATTCCGAAAAAGGATCCGCTTAAAACATAAGGAAAAGCCTGACGTGTTAATAATGATTGATTAAACAATTTCTAGTCGGAAATTATTCGTCAAAAAGGCAAAAATTTTCAACGCGAATGTCGTAATCAAATTATGGATTTAAAAATCTAGAAAAATTGGAGCACATTATTTAAAAAATGTCCAAGAGCCTGAATAAAAAATGTAAATAATGACCATTTTCTGCATTCGTTGTTAAAAATCCATTGTTTTCATAATCTATAAAATATTAAGTTATAACAAACGTGCGTCTTATGTAAAAAAGAAAATTACATCTTTAATCTTCAAGACAATTTTCTCTAAGAAAATGTTTAATGAATCTCATATCAGTAAAATACTACGGTTCAAAAGAGTTAATTTTAAGAAGAAATGAGAAAAATATTGGCAAAGTTGATTACATAACGTAGCACTTAAGTAAAATGAGTCCAACATTGTAGAATTACTGTAGTTACTTTCCACAATCCCATGTTATCTAATAAACCTAAGCTATGTACATTTGTCACAAATTTCCCTCGAGATAAGATAAATTACTGTGTTTTATTATCTTTTTTTGTATTAATTATAACAATTGCGTATTTCAACTATATATATGCAATAATTAATACATCTTATTATTAAAAACTGATAGCTAATTGTCTAAATTGAACAAATGTTATGTGATTCAAGGGGATGTGAAATTCGATAATGTTTACGTTACCATTCAGGTTATTTACCATTTAAAAAGTACTCTTTTGCATAAATTACTTAAATAGGAAAAATACGAGACCGTTACCCTATTATTATTTTCAAAGCGATTGGTTTAATAATTAATAAATTAATTGTTTTAAATATATTAATATTTTAAATTTTTTAAAACATTCTCAGTAATTTTAATCAGTATTATAGTAATTAAAATAGCAATTTTAATTAAATTTTAATATAAAATATTATTTTTTGTAAAAAACATTATTTTTTAGTCGATAAAGGAACTCGGATGGTAATGTAACGTGTTTGACTATCCCCGTACCAAAGACAACTTGTCACTCTCCTTATACCAACCGAGCTAAACAAAGATTTTAATTATAACTTATAAAATATAATAGTATTCGACAAAAGTAGGAGAAAACTCGTCTTTGTTTATAAACAACTGACCTCTGTGCAAAATTTGAGATTAAAATACAACCGCGTTTTCGATTCCACCCCTTACAAAAAAGTATTGATTACGTCACGCCCTTTTTAAATTTTTGCCGTAAATCGGTCAATCGTTTGCAATCAACTATGCACTTTTACATTTGTCAAATACTGGTCATCACATTAATTCAATGGTATCAAATTCTTTTGTCAAATAGTGTAACACACTATTATACGTAATAATGTACTATAAAGATAAAAGTAGAAAATAATCGAATAAAAATTAGCTTGAACCAAGTTAAAATCGAAGTGGCCCAGATCTTTGATTTGAGGTCTTGCGTGAGGGATAATTCAAAAGTTGCTAGAAAATACGTCAAAAGTTCGTCTGTTGCAGACTATATTTCAATTTCCCTAAAAATATAATGGAAGCGAGTACTTACAATAGTGTACGAATAAAAATAATGAAATACCCATTAAACAAGGTTTCTCTCGCGTTTCCCTGTTTGTCTTCAACGGTCCTCCATTTTTTTCAAGTTACACCGTATTACTTACACTCGTATTATTTACTTGTATTTACTTTTCTTTGACAAATAGCATTACAAAAAACGAGAAATGAATATTTTCGCGGTAAAACAGATATACAGTTGTAAAATTGAAGTTAAAACACTGGTGTTATGATATTATTAATGAAAATTCATTAATTATAACACTTCTCTTCTTTTCATTACTTTAAGAGTTTCCAAATATTGTTACAAGACATTCAAAGTGAAGCGAAATTAGAGAAAAAACAAAATTTTACGGAATGCGGAATTGTTATTCGACGATTTTACCAGAATATTATCGGCGATAAATTGACCAATCCGAAAATTGACAAAACGATAAGTTTCAGATTTAAAAGTGGTGGGATTGAAAATCGAGGTAGCGGAGTCGTAAACAGTGGCAATTACTTTTATTCTCGAGAAAATAATCAGGATGGGGAAAGAGTACTAAAACACCTGTTAAACGATTTATGACAGGTGGTGGCTAAAAGTGGATTTCAAAATCCACCATTTGCGGGTGTAAACGCGATTCCGAGCGTTCAACTGATTTATAGACCCGCGTACGGTGAAATCCGCGCTCAGCACCGACCAGATGTGAATATAGCGTCGGGAGGAAAAATCGACCGCACCGATGTAACTTTACCTTTACCTCATTCCTTTTTCCTATATGACTACCATTCGAAGATCTTTCTTTCATTCATTTTATTTTTAAGAGCTAGGTATATATAATCCTACGAAAGCAAATGTTTGTTTTATGATCTATTATATATAATTTCTCGATATAATATAATTAGTATAACATAAAGAATTTTATTAATCTATATTCCATTTTTTTCGATCAATATAAACATACAATCATCACTTTTTTCGACAATTAGTTAGATATAGAAATAGCTGTGTATTTACTATTAAATGACTTATATAATGGAGTCGGAAAATCAAATTTGTAAATTAACAATCTCTAAATATAACGGTTTGAAAGCGGAAATAACAATAAATTAGCGTTAAATTCGACTCAAACGATCTAATTTTTAAAAAAATAGTTTCAACAACACGTACGGATAGAAGGTTTTATATTTTTTGAAGTTGTATAGATATTCAATGGAAAAATCGTTTCATTGATTATTTTCATGTGAAGTTACTAGTTCCCCGCCAATTTCTCAGATTAAAGGGAAGATACCTGATTAATCACCAGTGTGAGAATATTATCATTAACATGAAATGTATATTAATTCCCATTTGATATAAATTAGCTATAAATATAATAAGCAGCTTAGCTTTTACTGTGCGTTTCTATCTCACAGCATCGTTTAATGATACCATCCTCGATATATTATAAAAACAGATATAACAATCAGTTAAATGTTCTAAGGTATCAATAATTAGATTAGTCATCTTTCAGATAAAATGACGATGACGAGACTCGTCTTATTGCTTTGTTGAAGTGAAAAACTATAGGATTTAAATTGCAATCGAATAGAAAAAGGACGATTATACACTTTTCTACCGCGATAGAATAGTACATCTTTACGATCGATGTAATAATAATTGTCACTTTGAAAAGAAGTGACGTACTTTTCACAGCGCATCGCCGAAACCTGAGATTGAAAACTCTGACAATCATCTTCACAACTATATAAACTAGAAAGAAGAAAAAAAGCCTCAATTCCGAATCTTCTACTCGGTGTATAACTCTTTATACCAGGAAGTTATTAAACTATAAAATCATCCAGTTACTTTACTACTATACCTTCATACTTCCGAACTAAAAGTCTGGAACAAAGTGCTTTCAAAGAAGGACTCGTCCATAAATCCGTGGAAACGACGCAGAAATAAAGACTACCAGTTATAAAAAAAGAGAGAGAGAGAAAGAGAGAGAGAGAGAGAGAGGAGGGGAGAAAGTTAAGGATGGGAACCGGAAGTACAAGGAGGGGGCGGCGTATAGGGAGACGGAAAGGAAAAAAGCCGAGACGAAATGAAGCAGAGGAAACGAGTCGGTGGAATCGAGTACCGTGTCTCGTTATTCGGCGCGCGACCGAGTCGAGATCCTTCCCGGCGCGCCCTCGTAAACCTACGTGGACTCTGCTCTTCAAGCAACAAATTGCCACCGATACAACGCGACCGTACCACCCACCCCCCTTCGACGTTTTGTGTATATATATATATATATATATATATATATATATATATATATATATCCACATATACACGCGAATCGAAGACCCGAAGTCATCTCATACCTGGAACGATATCGATTTTCAGAAATTGCGCTCATACGTTCCCCCTTCTCTCTATGTCTCTCTTTAGATATATGTATATATATACATAGATGCACGTACGTAAAGCAGATTCGAGATTACGCGAGGTGCATTCAACTGGTTTTAGGGAAAATACGCGAGTTTTCAGTCTCGAGTAATTTATCCACCATTTTTACGAGTGGAATGCTCTTGCTTGATGGATTTGGAGATAATAAGGACGGTCTTTTTTTTTCTTTTTTTTTTTTATTTACTTTTATTGCGTGTCGTCGATTTTATGCGACGCAATATCCCAAAAACATTGAGTGTTTCCATTTTTATAGGTTCGTGCATTTTTAATCTGGATTAGTTGAATTTACACGTAGAATATTATTTTATTAAGAAGTATTATCAGCACGAGTCGAAAATGATGCTGTTATCGTCTCGACGAGTAACCGTTTACGACGGTAAAATTGGATTAATTGTACGATAATGGTTAAAACAAGGGAATATAGATAAACGTAGTATCGCGTTAATGATTGTTAAGTAACTGATATCATTCGGGTCTATGAGTTCGTAGACCGCAAAAGGTAACCGATAGTCACCGAGATGCGAGGTTCCGCGAACCTCAGGATTTACTAATACATCGAAACGTTACTATACCCGTCAGTAGGTCAAAGACGAGGTTTCCGATGACGTTTCGTGAACCTCATAATCGGACGAGAGTACCACTTGTGTACAGGTCAATTTCCTACCTCGTGTTGTTTGCTCGAAGGTGTCCCTCTCCTTCGCTCGGATAATTCGCTTGCGGCTAGCAAATACCTCTAAGAACCTATGCGGAATGATGTTTACGTAAACGCAATACAATAATCGATATTAAAGGTATATACGACACTTGCCTATAGTCACCAAACTTCGCAAAAACATTGTACAGCGATATAATTGTAACAAATAAGTCTAAAAAGGAAGATAGTTTCAAATTAAAAAAACAAAAAGGTGTAAATTAAATTTTTCGACTCTTGAGTAGCTGATGCTTTAAAATAAATCCGACGAATCGACACAAAAAGTGTATACACTTAAATCAAGAAAAATTATGCCGTCCCGATGAAGTATCCAACAACAAAACCGAGGACTCAGTACCAGTACCACATCGAGATTTCGAGCGATACGTGTCAACTTTATCCGAAATTCTCAGTTTCCCCAATGGGTTACTGCAACGAATGCCAAAGGTATGACCAAAAGGGAGAAATGATAAGGGAGGAAGGAACAGAATTGTACGAGTTAATAGCCCATACTTTCTACCCGTAACTCGAAGCAATCTAGATAGAGGTGCTTTATGAAGCCTCACTTGTACTCGTAGTTGCTCGACGACTCGGGCACGGTCTCTCTTCCCTCCTCGTACTCTCTATGTATGTATAGCTGGCGCAACGCGAGTTCGTGTGCTCTCTCAATTTTCCACCGTAAATATTTTCATCTCATTAGCTGTTAATTATATAGTCGGCGAGTTTCATTTACTTTACTTCCGAGATATCGTTATTTTCCGAGTATCCAAAATCTAATGAATTTTCTATGCGATTTTCCATTATTTGCGAATTCAAGTACAAATAATTGTTTTCCGGTATATAGAGGATATATATACGAAAATTGCTATAGGAAATATATTAACGACTATACTTTGGTAAGTGAATTTGGTAAGATCGAACGTCTATTTTTCAAATAAATCATCGTTCGTACAATTGTAATACAAATAATAATAATAATATGTACATTTTATAAACCTAACGATATATGATGAATATATAAAAATTCAATTTTAAAATAAATTAACCTAATTCTTCGTGGAAATGCATATTACTGGTACTTGGTGCTATCATCTTTAAGTTCGTCCCTTCGGGGGATACTCTAAATGCATTTTTTACCATTAATTTTCAATTATTCATCTCGATTTAAAATACCCTCTGTTATTACGATATTTCTTATTTTAAATTCAGAATTGTTATAAAGGTATTCTCTAAAAAATGTACATTTATAAAAACTAAGTAATATTGCGTAATGATTTTATTCGATTATTTGTATTCTTCATTGTTTCCGAAATAGAAAGCAGAAAAAAGTCGTAAACTAGTACAACGTAAAGTATCGTGCATTCAAATAGTTCATTATTATTACGTTTTATTTTATTAAAGTTTTCGACGACGACATCTATTCTAATCCCTACTAGAAAAAAAAAGTTTGAACTAGGGTAGTATAAACATGTATTAGTTAATTAAGGTATATCTACACAACTTATTAGAAATATTTTAAACTCGTTTTTATGTAAAAAAATATGTTATACCTCTTCGATCGATTAATAAGATACTTAGAATCTGAAAAATATTCGAAAAATCGATTGATAAATGGCAGAAAAGCACTTTTTCGGTATAATATGATACATAGTATAACAAATAGATATATTTAATGAAATTGAACGCGGCCTAAGATAGACAGTACGATACTGCGGAAATCTTCAATTATTTTTATTTCTTTGTTAAGTTACATTTATACTAACGTGTGCGATTAGATATAGCGATGATTTTTTTCAATTAATAACCTTTCGACAGGCACTTTTCTTGCGGTTTAACTAGTTGTTAAATGTTTCCGATTTCTACTAGAAATGCCTTAGTAAAAATCAACGTATTTCAAATGTTCAAATTGCTAGGAAACGGGTAAAAAAAAGTATTATATTAATCGAAGTGAGACGCTTCAACACTGTGAACGTCCACCTAATGTAATGGACATAATCGTCGACATTTATTTTCATTCAGTTTCCAACACGTTTATGGTGCTCCAAACTCTAAATTATCTTACTTTTGAAGTATTAAAAATACCTAATAAATTACCAATATCGACACAAAACAACTGATTTCTTTTGAATACGTGGACGAAGAGCATGAAAAAAAACCGTTTCAATACAAGGAAAAAACCGGAAATATTTTCCACCTATTTCTATTGAAAATTTTCTGTAATCTCTATTTAAGTCTCTATTTAAGGAATCCATTTATACCAGGTATATTATCACTACATAATCACTTTTTTTTCATAAAACAGCCATTATTATAAAGCTTAAACGCAATAAACGAAAAAAAAACATAAAAAAATACAACAATAGTTCAATAAATATATAATGATAATAAAATTCATATTGAAAGGCATAATAAAAGTTTGTTCTCGGACACCAAACTCATTTTGTCGATGCACCTTTTCGCACTGACTGGAAACGAAAGGTAATCGGTTAAGAGAAATAACATTTTAAACCGAGGGGAATGGTAGCCCTCCGAGTTTTAACCATTTTCTTCAAGAGGCTGAAAGTTTTCCACTGAATTCGGCTGACTGCCTGGCAACCACCTCGTCAGAAACTTTCATGGATTCCGAGTGCAATAACTAACTCGTTGTTGAGATCAATGGTCATCGATAAATTGCTAATTTATAAGGACTTTTCGTTGCAGTTAGTTTTTCAGAGTTCGCATTGCTCAAACGAATCTTACTTTTTTCCGAAACTTTCTTCATTTTTTTAACTTAGACGTTACATAATTAAACTGGATAATACGAAACCACGAATACAAATCGATGATAAGTACTTTCAAAATGTAGATAAAAATTATTGTTCATTTAAAAAATAAATAATTGTTACTATGTTTTAGTATTTCCAACGTTCGGTATTTTATCGACATATAAGCTAGATCAATATTCTATCAAAATGCAATTAGTCTTATATGTAAATATTAATCTACGGATTCCTCTCCATAAACAAATTATTAGTGATATTTTATATTGCTATTAATATAATTTATTTTTGTATACCTCTAATACTATTTTCCTGCAATTTTTGGTAAAATGTATCCGAATATCGAAAAATCGCGAGAGCTAACGAATAAAACTTTTTTCTAAATTCTTGATTAACACGTAAAATAGTTTTGAAATATTTTTTTTTATTATTATTGCTCGAATTATCTCGACATACAAAAAGAAACAACATAGATATGCATAAAGGTACATAATTTATGTGTTTAGGATATTATTATGCCGATGTAAACTACGCTTTCTTTCTTGTTATCTATAAAAAAACAAAGTATCAGCTAAAGGAGGATGCCCATATGTATGGGGGACATTCGGTAACGTGTTAATAACATCATCTGTTACTTTTGAAAGTAATATTTTACTCTCTCAAAGAGAAAAGTCACATAATTAACCATAAAAGTGTCATTTTTAACTTTAACAACATATCTATACACGGAGAGAAATATTTAGTAAATATTACAAAGCAGTTTGGTAAAAATTCCTAAACTCCCAAGTAATGTGGTCACAGACCGAAAAAACCGAAAAAATTACCAAACTGCTAAGTAAAATTTACAGTAAATGTAGTAAAATTTACTCTAAATGTAGTAAAATTTGTGGAGTTAACGTACTAAATTTTACAATTAAGCTTGTAAATTTTATTAACTCTGATATTTTCCTATACTGTTTACGAAATTCTATAAACAACAGTACAGCACGAGATACCGAAAAGAAGCGATAAGTTGCGATCTTTAGGTTAAAATTTTTATTGGAATCGCGTCGTTCGTTTGTTTACTTTAAAAGGACGATTCGATGAAACACATGCAAGTGACGCGGTGGCGCAATGGTAAGGACTTGGATTCTCAACCCAAACTTCGCAGGTTCGATCCCGATGACATCCAGAATTTTTTTCACTAATTAAATTTCATTTAAATATTTAAAATATCCATAACACTCGAATAATATACATACCTAAACTCAAAAATAAATAATATGGGAGAAATAAAAATTTTTTTCTGATGTTAAAAAAAAAATTAAAATTACAATTTAGTCTAGTAAAAATTACGAGATTCGCAGTTTGTTACCACATTACTTGAGAGTATAGGAATTTTTACCAAACTGCTTTGTAATATTTACTAATTATTTCTCTCCGTGTACGTATAAAAATTTTCTCTCTATATATACAAGTATATATACACATACCTCAAACCAAACGCTCTTCGAGAGGATTCTCCTTTCGATTATTTGTATCAATATTATTTACTCCTTAAGCAAAAAAAGAAAGGCATATCATTTACAATCGATCGTAGATCTAAAGGTGTCGATTTCATTACATTGTTTCAAGATGATCCCGAATTGTAGAGATGCTATATACCACTAAATACAGTAGTAATATTCTACCGAGTACAATGAGATTACTTCGCTATGCAGCAGCTACTAAAGACCGTCCGAGTTAAGTAGCGCAACTCTGCAGAGCTTCTCTCCATCTAACAACTTTAACAACGGATCATCTCTCACCGACCACTCGAGATCTCTACAATACTGTTATATTCTCACTTGCTCGTTAACCAATTTTTCTACTTTTTTAAACGATCTATTATTATGATTACAAATCACCTATGTTTACTTTATAGATGTATTACGGGGATGGCATAACCGGTATAGGTTACCGACCGAGCAAAAAAAGGTAATTATTTCTTAGGAATAATAAAGTTGATTCACAAAAATATAATAATAAAAGACACGTCCGAAAGGTGCGGCGGCGCTGTCGTCGTTGAAGACGCGTAGTGTGCGAAACGGATGTACGTGCGCGAGCGCAGATTCACAGGGCCACGGTGCCGTATTTTTTAATAAAGCTTAGTCTATTTCGTATCATTTTATTTTATATAAATAATTCAGTTTTGTTTATTAAGTTTAATATTTTAAAGAAACCCGAACTTATTACTTTTATTTTTAAAAATATATGCAATTTTATGCATATTAATTAATAATAATAAATACAGAAACACTAAATAATTATAGTATATTATGACACTGTTGTGGGAGATGGTTTTCTACCTTCTCGAGGTTGTTCGCACGAGCGAAGCGAATGAGAACATCGAGAAAGGTAAAAAACATCTTACACAATAGTTTCATACGATATTTTATAACATTAGAACCTCAAAATCTGAAATGAAAGTGGGATTTTGAGGTTAAAATGTGATAAAATAATATTAAATATAAGTAATTCTACAAAGTGCCAGGTCAATGAGACAAAGCGACCCTACCAAATTTCTGCATCGAAAAATCACAGAAAATCGTAAATTTTCGGTGCAGAAATTTTGTAGGGTCTCTTTGTCTTACTGACCTAAAACTTTGTAGAATGATTTATTCTTTAATTATCTAGTGCTGTTCTGTATTCGGGTTTTGCATTAAATTATATATTTTTTGAATGAATATAATAATTACATTTTATTGTTCGGTCGGTAACCCATCCTTAAGGGGATGAGATACCCAAATTGCAGACCGAGAAAATCCCAAAAATTTGAAAACCTAATTTTAAGAAAAACCTAAAAAAAAAGTCACGGATACCCTTTAAAACAGATATAGAATACCGTTACAGATATATTTTTACGAAATAATTAATTATTAATTAATAACACGTAATTTTTGGTCTGTAATATATAATTGTAAAACAATCATTAACGGCTACCCAAAAACCTCGGTAATTTATGAATAAAAATTTTTGAAAAAATTTACAGATTATCTTCAAAGGAACACACAACATCGTTACAGAACGTTTTTTTCGATATTCTTCATTTAGTAAAAAATATTTAATTTTTTGTTTTTTTGGGATACACATCCCATTAAATCAAATGTTCAACGCGACTTTTGGTAATAAATTTGTAAATAAAAGAGTATGTGAAAAAATAATAGAAGAGCCGCGCCTTCGTTTGTCATAATAATAATCTAATTATGTGCTGAATTTGAAACTAAATGTTATTGCCTTTTGGAGGAAAACCTTACGAAAAGTGTAAACCTAACCTCAACAAAGTGGAATAATTTGATATATTTGGTAAGATTTTTTCGAAAAAACAATAATATTTTAATCTAAAATTTAGCACAAATCAGATTATCGATAAACCATTTTTTTATTAATTAATGATCAAAATGGAGAATATGGAAGCCCCTTATAATAATACTTAATTAATAATAATGATTAATTAGAATAAATGATTATTTGTATATTAAATAATTGAGATTTAAAGGTTTTCTATCATGAATAACTTTTTTTATTTCTACGTTTCGGACATCGATTATGATACGTCCATCCTCGGGAAAAAAATCTAACTAAACGCATGAACTAAATAAGCTTAAATAAGCTTGTCAATATCTATATATAACAACTGTGAATAATAAAAAGTTATTGACAGGAATACGGACTTTAGTATCAATTATATATTTAATAAATTCTTTATAAAATCTGAATGATCAAAAAATTGAATTATTTGTGTGATTATAAAACGAAAAGATGATAGTAATCGTGTAACTGTTTTAATCGTACCTACGATTAAAAATTGAACTTTCCTAATACTTTACCTCAAGAAGAAAAGTATTTGAAAAGTGTAACATAAAATAATCGAAAACTAAGAGAAAAAATGATTAAATAGATGAGTTTGAAATGTATCACGCAGAATAATGTAAATTGAAGAAGACGATGTTTCGATAATACCGAAAGTATAAACCGAGGGAAAAGATATAAACCACACGCGAAAAAGTAGATCCTCCGAATAAAATAAACCATCTGGGTAAAGTTCATGGAGCGTAATTCTCCGGTGCGTTTACGCGAAGTAACACAGTGAAAATTTCCCACAAATTTAATGCTAGCGAACCCCCAGCTCTCGCGTACATATTTTCGCTTTCGTATCTGGTATATATATACGAGTGGTAGCGAGAGAAACCAGGAACACATTATTTCTCTGTCAAATTTGACGGTAATTCATTCCGGCAGTCGAATGTCGTAATTGCCGGCTCGCTCGTACATACCATCGCGGAAACTTTCGGAACACAGTTCGAGCTGCCGGGGAGGAAGGGAAGTTGAGGTAGAGAGGTAGATAGAGAGAGAGAGAGAGAGAGAGAGAGAGAGAGAGAGAGAGAGAGAGGCACTCGGCTTTTTCTGCTTTACATTCAGGGAACACGAGTGAGCCTTCCCTCCTCCTCGTGTAGGATGGTAGCACAATGCTTGAATTTTAAAGAACGTACCCAGGATTATTTTCCATATCTGACGTGACGTTTCAAGTCACGTATGTGTGTAGCTACTAGGCTAATATCAAGTTCGCTAGACGAAGCGACATTCCGTCCGTCTGGCCGCGTCCTATCTATATATTTCTACTTGTACCGCCCGCCGCCCAATCGATTCCCCAAATGTACGACGTTTAGTCTCTCTCTCTCTCTATCTCTTTCTACCTCTTGACTATCTACCAGCTCCTTCTTTCTCTTCTTCTTCTTCTTCTTCTTCTTCTATTGCTGGTGGTGCCGGTGCTACTGCTTCTTCCTCTTCTTCTTATTCTTCTTCCTCTGGGGTTTCGTCTTTTTCCTCCCACGAAGAAGGCGGACTGAATTTCAAGTGACGACGCGATAGACGAGGAAATACGTACTTTGTTCGCGTCTGACTTCACCTGCTCGATCGCCTTATTTGGTACGCTTTGAATTTGTTCAAGACCCTGCGGAACGAGAACTCGATGGGGTTATTGAATAATGAATTAAAGGGTCTCGAGAAGTTGAGCTTACTATTGAAGAGGGCCGAGTTTCAACAGGTGAACCCGGCTACCTTATCCCACAATGACTCTGATGATTGGTTTCACCTGATCGTCCTATTAAATTTCAGTGGTTTTATTATACGACACGAAAAATTCAACCGTTTCCAAGTATTTTCCAAACGTTACCTGTAATACGATCTTCAGATCAAATCGATAAATTTTAAATATTTCGTTCTTATTGTTACTCGACCAGTATTTTTAAATAAAAATTATCGTAAAATACAAAGAAAACGTATAGTGTTTACTTTATCTTTTTCTCCTTTTCTCCTTTGACTCGGAAAGATCGATAAATTTTCATTAATCAATGTTGCAAAAAAAACCACCGAGTGATATAAAATCAAGCCTACGACATGGACGTAAAACCTAGTTTGCATCAGATACATTCTCGTAATGCTATATATACACATAAACCATTATTCTTAATTACCGAATAAAAAAAAATTCTCTTCTTTTTACTTGACCTTTATTTTAGATTTTCCTACTCACGCGTTTCATATAACCACAACATACACGAACAAAAATTTTCCAATAATTATTATTGTGAAATTTCTTATAAATATATTACAATGTATCAGGATAAACAGGAGACATGGAGTCCGCAGTACTGAAAATTATTTACTGATTTTCATACGAATTCCCACAATGCTCTCTGCAATGAACAGAAGTTAGGTTAAGTACTATACTTATATAGATATTTTAATATTTGCGTAATAATAATTAAATACAAAGACGCGCAATGTTTAAATACACACCGAGAACAATCGCATCTATCAATATAATTAAAATTGTAGGCCACACGATTATAAGTAGTCGCTTAAGGATGTGGCATACCAGATATAGGTTACCTGACTGAGTATAGAAAGGTAATTATTAGATTTATTTAAAAGAAATTGAGTAATTATGCCACCCTTTTAAGTAAGTTCTTTATTTCATTTTCATATCTTCGATCTTGTCAATTCGTTTTCTTGACCATTTACAGAGTTTACATTTACCGAAACTAGAACAGTAAAAATAATTATACACAGCATTAATATACGGCTCTTAAAATTATTCTTTACAAATATTATTTTTGTGATATCTGGTGTCGTACATTAATATTTATTACTGCGTGTCTCTTAAAAGTTACTGAAAATCGTTATGAAAATATCAGCGACGATCGCATTCGCCCCAGTTTTACCGTGAATTTCTCGGTAATTTTAATAAGCAAATATTAATCAGTTATAACTAATGAATATAAGAATAAACGAATTACCATAAAAGTCGTGAGATTTGCACACGGGAAACCTGATCGATATAAAAGATCTGGTGAAATAATAATTGTTCGGTAAGTTTGAAGGAAAGATAGTATACAAGTGGATGTTAATCTTATAAATAATATAAAGTCAAATGTTCCGTAGGATGGTTGTAACAAACGTGATAGCCATAGAGAAGATATATATATACTAAACCTTGAATTTTCTATAATACGACAAAAGTTCCTCAGGTAAGGTTCTCGACTCTCATGAACGAAGGACCTCTTTCGGATCTATTAGGATAATGCCCTCTTCTAGATAGAGAAGATAGCCTCGATTATGACCTTCCCTCGTTCACTCTTGTTATTCCCGGTTGGTCACGTCCCCACCTAAGATTCGACGCCGCTAACTAGATTAATGCCTTGTACACACCTCTCCAACCTGCTAACCCTCCCTCTAACGACTTACTCATCTTGGGCTATCCTCTCGCTCTCACGTTCACATTCACGTTCCAGGATACCTGTGTATACCGAAGGTAAAGTTAACGCTCGAAAGGCGCACCTGGGTTTTACAAGGCTGCTATATACGTCCATTGGCCTTTTTTGCCGGGTGCAGGCGAATCAAAGTTTCACGCTTGTATGAATAAATGATCGGGACAGCTTGGCAATGGCGTACTCTCGGGCATCGTCTACTTTACTCGAGTCTCCCTCTTTCCTTTCCTTCTTTTTTTTATTATCTCCATTTCGTTCGAGGTGGTCATGAGGTATGATTATGTTTTGTTACGGTGTCGATTTACCAAGAGACTCTTATCGTCATGTTATACTACTTACACCTTTTATAAAACAAGTGCTTACGAAGATAAAAGCTGTGATGTCGTTATTACGTTGTGACGATATTACGTAATCTAAATTCACTAAATAAATCCTGCGATGTCGAAATCAATTGTGAGTGTATACCGTGTAATATACCCAATTTCTTATCAGTATCCAATTTTATTGATCATTCTTTGTTCGTATAAATAATTACAATGAATAATTGTTTGAATATAGACGGTTGGACAACCTTATATAAAGTAATAGTACAAGTCAAAAATCGACGCACCACTTGAAAATATTACATTTATTATAAAGTTTCTTATGTGTTCACTCGGATAATTTAACAAAAAATTAAGTTATATTAAAAAGTAAACATACATTTTTTTATTCTCCATTTATACACTCGTGATATTATACTTTTGGAAGGATTTTTCTATTTATTTAATGAGTCGATATAAGTAATTAATTGCACAACGTTTCGGAGATTAAATTACAGAAACATCCAGTAAATAAAAAAGATGATACTGGCAAATTACAATCAGTTTATACTACATTGGTTCATAAGTTTAAACAAAAATAGTAATTGATCTGGGTAAAGTTTTTTCCTCAATTATTTATATTGCCAATTTTTAAAATTCAAATAATTTACTATCTTATCGATTGTTGATCTTTATAGTATGTTTCTAAAGTGTAGAAAATTTTACTAGTCAGTATAGCTGTGATATTCTTTGTGTTATGTTGTATTATATTATGATGTGTCTCTTTCATTATTTAAGTTATTTATCTATAGTTAAACGCATAAAAGTGTCAAAATAGTGCAAAAAGCTCGTTTTTTTTTACTTTATGAAGACAAATATAAATTGTACTGTAATAGTTTAAATGTAAAAAATGTTTATCTTAATATTTTTAAAGTTAAGTACAAAAAAACAGTTGGAAAAGCCTAAAATGTACAATAAAAATAGCTTTTTAGACATTAGTTAAATAAATATTGATTTTACGTAGAAATTTTAAATGTAAGAAATGTTTATCACAAAAGAAAACATTTGGTTTACCTTTTAATTGTTTTTGAAAATGTATGTGTATGCTTGTATGTATGTAAACAAGTACATCGAAAAATTCAGTCAATTTTTTACCCATTTGGCTAAGATTAATTTTTATAGTAATACTTCTAAATATTGTAGTCGCCTATTTTTTAAAACACTTAACGATCGTGCCTTGGAATGTAAAAGCGTATAGCTTTTATATAGTTTGGGCCCTCTAGTTATATAATATAGTCTTTACACAATCCTTATACAAACTGGAAATTTATTTATGACGTGGGCGTATATAGCTGTGATGAAAAATTGAGTATATGATAAGCGGTAAATAAATTCATTCGTGGCGTACAAATACTACATTAATAACAATTATATTATTTTAGACATAATATATTATATGCAAATTATTAAATTATCTTACCGATACACTCTATAATGCTATTCCAACTTGAAAACAATGACAATTGAAATATATAGAACTGTAGTTGCTTACATCCCAAGGCGACTCGTAGACAGAGGACTCTCTTCAAAGTCAGTTCCTGACTTAGCCACTTGTGAGAAGTCTTCCGGAGAATAGGCCACTCTAAGAGATTCGCTCTTCTTCCATGTAGATTCAATCAATAAGCTTTCTTAATAGTTAACCTCGTTTTATCATTTTTATATAATAACCCTTCACCTTTATGTAAAATAAAATTATATTACAAAGCTTTCAAAAACAGCTTAAAATATAAAATTAAGTAAACTCTACATAAAATTTTCATTAATTAAACAGTTCTAAATGTATTGTACCTCTAAAGGATGTTTTACCGCGTTACACATAATATTTAGGTCTTGATTTTAGCAACATTCAATAATAAAAAATAAATAATATATATACATGGTGTATACGTTAATTATCAGCTATGTAGGGAAAGGGCAAAGTTATCAAAGCCGATACACATTGAATTCTTGTATCGAACTGACACGTATGCGTTCAAAGTCAGGTGGATAAGTATGTAACGACTAACGAGTGAGGATTCCGGAAATGCATTGAAATTGCGCTCCGACCGGAATTCATCAAGATCCGCAAAATCAATTTGCGTATGCTTCGGTGAGCAATATTTATCACCTTGGAGTTCGAAAAGACACGCGTTAAAAACAAAAAAATGAAAATACTGAGCGATAGAAGGATCACTCGACTAGTGCTGTATATTTTTAACCGAGGCACTCGATGATGTTTTCGCCTGAAATGAACTCGTCAGAAGGTAGGAATGCAAATGTGACCCGCAAACGTCACCCGAGTATAAGAGTTGAAGTACGTATTATATACATGTATATATGCACCAAAAGCACGATACTTTCTTCACCCTATCTCTCTATCTATCTCTCTCTCTCTCTCTCTCTCTCTCTCTCCCATATACACATAATTCTTGAGAATCTATTCTGCAACATCGTATAAATGCGAGGCTCCTTATCTTCGAAACAGCTCAACCGAAGTCCGTTTCTACCCCTTCCTACGCTTGCTCTCCCTCTCTCTCTCTCTCTCTCACACCCCGTTCACTCGGTCTCGTCTTTGTTAGCTCGCGGGACGATACGGTTCTGCGAACTTTGAAATGTAAATCCGGCTCGTGCTTCATTTATTTAGCACAACGGCAACCCTTCGCCACGGGCCTGTCTCGTGTATCCAGGGGTGCGAACGTCTTAAGTGCCAAGCCCGTTAGCGATGTTGAATCGTCTTCACCCAGACGTCCTCCTTCTCTTTTCTCTTATAGCATCGCGTCATTGTATACCGAGAGATGCGCGCATCTCTCTCAGCCGTTGTTCACTGTCTTTGTAATTTCACTCGACGCCGTTAAATTCCGCGGTGGTGCCGGTGGTGGGAGTGTCGGGAGCCCCTCTGTATAACACCTGAAATTTCATGGTTCACTCTAAAGAGAGAGAGAGCGAGAGAGAGAGAGAGACAGAGAGAGACACAACACCTACTAACTTTTCAAAAATTAACTTATTCTATTTGAATGGATTACCGATGTCTTTTCAAGTTAACCTTTACGTAATAACCATTTACTATACGAATTTTATATCTATTAATCTTTATAATATTACTAAACGTTTTATTTTAAATATCTTATTGCTAGTTATACATTTAGTAAATAACATACAAAAAATACACGAGTTTGCAACATCAATCATCATTAGCGCAGTTACAATATATTGAATAGCTTGTACAATCAAACAGATTTTATGATAATTCACGTCCCCATATATATATAAGCGCACCCATTCTCACACTCACTCACACAAGTATTCGTCCGCAACTTTACTACGAGTCCTATCTTAAAAAAGAGATGAACCCTTAAAGTGTAACCCAAAATAAGATCGTTTTGATTGGCTGTTAGTTACGAATGTTATCGATTTACAGTTGCTATGCACAATAGATTCTGGGACTTTTTCTTAGCAGGGGGGAATGGAGGAGAGACTTGTCGAAAAAGAGTTAAGAAGAAAGAGTGTGACTGAAAAAAGAAAGATAGATAGATGTAGATTTATCTATAGAGAGAGTGGCACAAGTCAAAATTCAAAGATATGCTCTATGACCACGTGAGAATTTCAAAGTTAACCCATAATAACGTAATATTTATTTTGAAAAAACGGGAAAATTTAACGAAATGTAAAAACAGAAAAGAAAACACCGCGAGCAGCGCTCTTGAGACTGCTCAATTTATTATAAGTGAGATCAAAATAAAAATAGAAGAAAGGCACTTCAAGCAAATTTGAAAAGTATTCGACTAAAAGTATTCGTTGAATGATCAAATATTTTTTTTATCCAATTAAAAAAATTATTTTTAATTTAATAAAGTTTTGAACATTTAAAAAAAAAATTAAATGAATAAAACTTTACATATTATAGATTAAACAAAATATTAAATATTTCAATTAATTAACATAAATAAATGTAATATTTTTTTGTTTTCTTGATGGATTAAAAAGAGATATAAAAAAGTATTCGAGGAAAAGTATTCGTTGTAAATAATAGATATCACTTTTTTTTGTTTTATGATTGCTATATTTATATTTCATTCATAAAAAGTATTTAACCGGAAAAGTTGCGGCCGAATACTTGCCTACCCGTGTAATAATGTAAAACTTATATCAACTTGATACAAAGTTTGTGTTTGGTAAATGGCAAAAACGCTATGAGACTATTCCAAACTTGAAAAAATATTAATTAGACATTGGTATAAAGTTTAAGATAAACTTGAAATAATCTCTTAGCTAAGTTTAAAAATAGTATTTTTGAGCGGGTAAAATTTTATTTATAAAAAAATAAAAAAAACATTTTTTCGAAGTCTCTCGCTCTACCAACTGAGCTATTTTTATTATTCATGTCATAATATTAAATTGTGGTTATAAAGAACAATTGAAACATGCTTCTAAGTTTATAACTTGAATGTAACTTATTAAATATAAACAATAAAAAATAGCTCAGTGTTGGTAGAGCGAGAGACTCGGATGTAGAAGATCGGAATGAAAATTTTTCTTATCTTTTTATTAATAAAATTTACCCGTTAAAAAATAATATTTTTATACTTATCTAAAAGATTATTTCAAATTTATCTAAACTTTATTCAAACGTCTAATTAATATTTTTTCAAGTTTGGGATAATCTCATTGCGTATGTTGATATCAACTTTTGCCAAACCTAAACTTTATATCAATTGATATAAGTTTTACATTTTTATGCGGGTAGCTCTGCACCCGATACTCGAGTGAAGCTTGTGTTACTTTCTTCGGATCCAAATCTGCTTCTCGATGACAGCTGGTTAAAGATACTTCATGTAAGAATAACGTTTTTCTTTTCCTTGGGAGAAGATCGACATTTGTTTCAATAATCATACGTGTTTTGTGTACCTATTACAAAATTAAAAGTATTATTTTTCAATTTCTTTTGTTTTGCATATATTGTAGATTTGCTGATTACGTGATATTTTTGTGTACATTACATTATATTATTACATTTTACACTTACGATAAGTACTCATTAAATTATTATACGCTAAATTATAAACTGAAGCGTTCTATGCGAATCGATTCAAGGTTGAATTAGCATGGCCAAACTTGTATACACTCGCCTCATCGCATTATTCACCGATTCTTGGAGATCCTGAATTACACAGTTAGCAACCTATGGTAGATTACAAATAGATCTGTTAAATACATTTCCAAAAAATCGACTTAACTCGCTTTGGTCTATACATATATACGCGGAAAAAAAATTTAAGTAAAAATTACTCAAGTGCTCCAGTAAATTTTACTGAAGTAACTCTATATTAAAATTGTTTTGTCTAGAACTTTTGTAATACTGACTTAAGTACGTAAATGATTTATATACATAATTTTGACTCATTTATAAAATATTCATAAAGTAATATTTCGAAATAGCATCAATTTATTCAATTATTTTACACTGATATATATGTGCGAATACACTATTTTCATGCTATATCTAAACTATTACTTGAGTAATTATAATGTAAATATCAGCCAAAATTATACATATAAATCTTTTATGTACTTAAATAAGTATTACTAAAATTTTAGTCCAAAAAATTTTACTATAGAGTGTGAGGTAAACCTCACACCATTATTATATTATATATATATAAGGTTAGGATAGTAGGATTGATAAAGGGATAAAGTGTAGTTATAATAAGGATGTTATGTATGTGTGTAGGATAGTATGTATAGGATATAGGGATAGAGGTTAGGTAGAGAGTAAACACCGGCTACGAATCCTGGCCCGAGCCATTCTCGTCACCGATATTTTAGTACGTAAAGGGAAGGAATTAATAGGGTTTTATTTGATTTGTTGAGGAAATCGGAGTATTGGAGAAAGGAGGGAGTCGATAACAAAGAAGAAACGATACAACCATACCGCCACCGACGTCCAACCATGTTCCCACGTAGATCCAGTACCATCTCCCGACGACCTGGTGATGGAGAACGAAGGCAGCCACGAAGATGACGACCCAGGAACTGGTGCACTCTCCACAAACACAAGATAAAAACCCGTCCGCCGTCGTGTAAACAAACGACGCCCGACTCGCGTGCAACGACTCGGCCGGCTGCTCGCATACTAGGGTCAGCGCGGCAGAGAGAGGGGGGGCGGCGCTCGCTGCTCTCGCACATGCACGCCGCGGCACATGGCGGCGCACCGAGGAGGGGAACGACGGAATGAGCGGGAAGTAGCCATCTACAGCGTGTGTGTACGAGAGAGAAAGAAGACACACCTGTTGCATTGGTGGAGGCGCAAGTCAGTTCCTCAACGGAATACGGGTTATTTCGTTATTCCGTCACTGGGGAAGAGAAGATTGTTACGGGAATAGATGGCGCGGACGGCGGTAATAGTCAACCATCTAATTAACCTGGAGGATATTATTGGTTGAAAATTAAGGAAGAAGAAGACCATCAGCGCCGCGTTTTAACGAACTACGAGGACGAGCGGGATGCTACGAGTCCCGATCGTCATTCGTAGCCGGATAGTCTCACCGAGCACACCAAGTATTTTTCCATAGATCAGTTAGTAGTTTTTCTTGTAGAAATATAGATAGACGTAGTAGTTCTGAGAGTGATAGTAGTCGAGCCGTTATTTTTGGAAGAAGATCGTTTTATTGTTGCGGTAAGTGGGCTGCACGGCCACCCGTTAATTTACTAGTAAATCGAGCATATCGCCGGGGATTTCTTGCGCGTCGCGTAAAGACCTCCTGCGTCCTTTCTATATAATAAATTATCGGTGACCGGAAGATCGGGCTAGTTCGCGGGAATTTACTAATAAAAATCTTTTCTTTTTATTGTTGTTCGAAAATTGTAACGGTGATCACCCATAGTGATCGGAAATTTAAATAAATAAATAAATCGAAATAATTATCGATTTGATCTAACTAAAATTATTGAGTCCTCTAATTTAACGACCTTTACCTCGACAATTTACCGCCACGTGTTTCTGAAGGAAATAGGATTCGTCGTTGGTTTCGCCACCTCCGTATTGGCGTTGGAGCCACGTCCTGAGGAGTCGTACCGGGAAGTTAACTGTATTGGTAAGACCTGGCGCCCAGTGTAATAATAAATACGGTCTTACCGGATTTAAAGGTAACATATATATATATTAAATAAAGTGGAACCGAGTAGCGTGGTTTACGGGCCACGAGAGTGAGGACCACGTTACAAAATGGCGCCCAACGTGTTCGGGTAATTACCGCGACGCAATTTCGTTTTCCTTCATATTTTCTCGTTACGTTACGTTTACAAGAAATCCCCCGTGTGGTGAGTGAATGTATATTAATAATTTTATATTTTATTTGTGAATCTGCCCATAATTATTTTTCTGAAGTTGTTAGTGATTTGAAATTAATTTTTTTTTCTATTTTATATATATTACGTTTACCTCCAATATCTGTCCAATACTTGTCCAATATTGATATATTACATAATATTTCATATACATAAATATAATATTGTATTATTTCTTGTACTGCATAAACATATATTTATTGGAAGTAAACCTTATTTTCAGCTAGAGGAAAATTTTATTTTCAGCATTACTGGTAGTAAACCTTATTTTCAGCTGGTGGAAAAATTTATTTTTAACATTATTGCTAGTAAACCTTATTTTCAGCTGGTGGAAAAATTTATTTTCAACATTATTGCTAGTAAACCTTATTTTCAGCTGGTGGAATACTTTGTTTTCAGTGTTGCTGGTAATAATTCTTATTTTCAACTTGTAGAAAATTTTACTTTCTTTAGATTTGGTGGTAAAATTAGTTTCCCTCCCCAGAAATCAATTATAAGAATTTATCGCTTTATATATAATATTTCATATGTACTAAATAAATAGTGGTCTACGGGTAGAAAATTAACTTAAATAAAATAAATTTCGTTTGTACAAATATACAACGTAATAATATTTTCATTCATTTATTAATTTCAAGTTAAATAATAATTTTTTTTCTTTTTGTCCTGTTGCAGAGTACTGAATTTTTTTTTTTTTAAAACTTTTTTTTTCCATCAAGAACGTCACAGAAGAAATTGGAAAACTTCCAACTAATTTTTTTTTCTTTTATAATTTTATATTTTTTAATTCTTTTTTTGAAATTGAGGAACCGATTTTATATAACTGTTAACTACTTCCCCTCGATATTATAACGAAAAAAGAAGCTCCCCGAGACAAAATTAGTAGAAATTCTCCCTTGAAAAAGAAAACTGGTAGAAAAGCTCTCCTTTCTAGAAATACTAGTAGTAAAATTTTATTACAGATATTGGTGGTAAACCTTACATTTAAGAAGCTATACTTGTAATTAGTTATATAAATCACATCGTCGTATCACCCAATCACAGTTTTGGAAATACTAATAACGTGCACCCTCGCTTATTTCGATTTTTCCTTATATACAAAACCAAATAAGAGTTTGAAGAATCCTCTTAATTATACGTACGCCTTATTTATTGAGTAATTAATTAGGACACTTGTAGTAGCAGAGTAAAAATAGCAGATATGACAGCTTATAGTAGAAAAGTTAATTTATGGTTGAGAGAAGTATTAAAAGATCCAGAGGCCCTAGAGGCATTCGAGCGAATAGGCAGGAACGATCCACACAAATTAATAGTTCTACTTGACTCACTTGGTCTACGAACTAGAGGAAAGAAAAGAACGTTAGTCAGTCGCTTATTCCGAGCCGGACTCAGACAAACGGACGCGACAGTCCCTTGGGATCCAGAAGTTGAAGAACGAGGGCTAGAGGCCCCAGTAACAACATTAGGCTTTGAATCGGATGGTTCAGAGGAACTGCTAGCCTTACAATTGGAAGATGAAAAAAGGAAAGAGAATATCGGCAAAGAAGCCGGAAAATCAGACACAATAAATAACGAACCATCGACTAGCGGAACATCGAAACACCAAAACTGGGATCGAACGATAATTCCAGTGACAATGGAAGAAATCATTGCGACCTCTACAACCACTTGCACAACACCAACGGTATCGATGGCCTCAACAATCGTGGGGAATGCAACACTAAGAATGGTAGCAGTACAGAGAGGAATGATACAATCCACATCAGCGTCACAACGGATATTATTATCAAGTTCAAACCAGCGATTGGTGATACCAAATGAAGTCCAACGGTTAATAAATGAAAGTCTGAGACAAAATAATTTGGAACAACATAACATACAAAGAGTAAGTCCAGATTCCTCTCAACCATGCCTACAGAATATATCTCAAGATAGAACTAATGATAGACGGGAAGAAGAACATAGAAGTACCCAAACCACACCATACGCACCGTTACACGAAAGAACTCACAGTTTATACCCAGAAATAGAAATAATCACACAAGATAACGCAGAAGCGTCTTCTGTTAACTCAGATGGTGACTTAGAATTGGAAAACAATAGAGAACTCGAATGTAACAGGAGCAATGGAAATAATAATGAAGATAGGGAAAACTACGGCACTAACGTAGACTATACTGACAGAGAAGATAGAACACAAAAAACGACTACAAGTAATAATAGACTAATAGAATCTATCCCATCCGCCGGAAAAAGACTGCACCAATTCCTAGACATATTGGAGGACATGACAAAAATGAGCCATAAGACTAGCACACCGTCACAACAGGAACGTTCACAACCGGTACAAAGGGTAGATCACGCAGTCCCCGATAATGCAAATGTAACCGAACAGAGAACGTATACAACACCTGTTCCTACAACTAGGAAACCAGCACCTACAGGTAGAATACTAGAAAAAGAAAATGAAGAGAACGTTATATACGTAGGAGGAATCGAAAGCGAGAAGCACAAGAAAAAGAAACAAAAGAAAGGAACCAAGAATAAAAAACATGAAAAAACCAGAGAAAGTAATAAGAAAAGGAAGGATAAAAAGAAAAACAGAAGAAATGACGACAGTAGCGAAGAATCATCTGACGACAATAGTGATAGTGAAAGTGAAGACGATAGTGACAGCCGAAGTGAAGACGACACAGACAGTACAAGCGACACAGATTCTGACAGGGATTACCGGAAGACCCGTCATAATAAATCGAAAAAGTTCAATTTAGCCGAGAATGAAAAAATATTAAGATTATTTAAATCATGGAACCTGTCATTTACAGGAGAAGAAAAAGATAACCCAAACGAGTTTTTAACTAGGTTATCCAATTTTAGAAAGAATGTATTAATGTCAGATCGCCAATTCTTTAGAGGCCTCCCATGCATTTTCACCAAACGCGCTAGTAGATGGTACGGTAACATACAGGATGAACTGAAACATAAAAAATGGGAAGACTTTTTAAAAGCATTTAAAGCCCAATTCACGAAGAAAATATCCGAAAGCGACGTATGGGATGAAGCATGGAAGCGAACCCAAGGAAAGAACGAGAGCATCACTAATTACGTTGGATGCATAAAACATATATTCTCCTACCTGAAAACGTCACCTTCGATGAAAAGGCAAATTGACGTGGCCTGGCGGAATCTACGTCCTGAATATCGTCGCTATATGTCCGAGAAAAAAATTAAAACGTATACAGAACTGGAGAAGTATGGGAGACGATACGAGGATTTGTTAGAACTAGATAAAAGGTTCAAACCACCTCCAACTCCCGAAAACTCGAAGATCCCGGAAGCGGTCGCCCCGGAATACGTTAAATTAAATAAAGTGTCGTCACTGGAAGAAAATTATACCGGAGTAAATTACGAAACGTGTCCCATTCAAAAGGAGTCATCGTCGAAACAAAAAGGCGGTAAAAAGGAAATAAAAAGAGAGGACAAAAAGAAGATAGATTCATCAATACACGCAACCATCGAACTACCAGTTGGACAACAAAACCCAACGGTAGCTGCAGTTGCAACACCCCAACAAGCCTCAAATTTTATACAGACTCAAAACGCTGGACAACCACCACAAAACTGGACTAGGTGGTCCAATAATGGGACACGACAAAATTTCGTGAATAGCAGTAATTATAATAATGGGAACAATCCCAGAATCAACAATTATAATAATATAGGTAATCCTAAGGGCGGTAACAGTTTTACAAATAGTAGAAATCCTAGGTATAACAATAGTGGTACGAACGCATATAGGAATAACGATAATCAAAATAGGAATTATAACCAAAGTGGAACATGGAGAAATACCAATCAAATAGCCACGCCACAGAACTTGGGGGCGAGACCAAGAATAATGACTCAGGCAACACAAGGAAACAATACGCTTCAAGACACTTTCGTCGGCGCTTGCTTCCACTGCAACCAAGTGGGTCATCGTGCATCAGAATGTCCATCAACCGTATGTTTCGTGTGCAAACAATCAGGACACAGAGCTAACACGTGTCCGAACCGTATGAGTCAACAGATCTTCGCATGCCAAGTTTGTGGACAGGCTGGTTATACCTTTTCTAATTGTCCAAATTGCGCCCAATTAAGAGACAATTGGGGAAACGCCAATGCTGGGGTACAACAGGGACCGATCACCTCACAGCAGCTTCCCCAAGGGTCCCAACAATTCGGCAACAGGCAGTAAACGAAGAAAAGAAACAACACGAAAAATCATTTTTTGAAGAATTACAAGAAAAATTAAATCAAAAACCACAGAAAAAAGAGAAAGTTAACTGGACAGACAGGATGAACGAAGTACTAAGAAAAACAATGGAAGAACAAATGAAACTACCAGAAGCATCAAAGGAAGTTAGTACGAAAATAATCACAAATTTGAGGTCAGAACTGAAAAAGGGAAACGTTACCGGGTGTAATAATAGTATCACCCTGAAATCGTTTACCCCAAGTAAAGAAGTAGTAGAAATTTTTGAGGAAGAACAAAAAGCCGATTCCAGTACCAAACCAATACTACTCTCAGCAATGGAGGATCTACATGAACAGATATATAGTAACGAGGATACCCAAAAACTTTATACTATAGATAAGGCCGGTATATTACTGAAGAATACTGCAGACTCTATAGATATATTGACAAAACGGGACACCTCAAAACAATCTGTCATTAAATCCCAAAACGCTAAAAGAGAGATTGAATTAGACTGGACGGAATGGCGGAAAATCGAAGACGAGAATAGAATTAAAGATAAAAATAATGGTAGTGAAAATATTAGAGGTAATGATGATAAAAATAGTAGAAAAAGCACGGATGAAAATAGTAGAAGTAAAAATACAGAAGTAATAGACGAAAAAGATAAAAGCTTTGGTAGTAAAAACAATAAGAACGAAAACCTGGTAGATATTAACCTTAATAAAAATAAAGAAAAAATAGTAAAAGAAGAAATTGAAGTAACGGAAAAAGAAAAAAATGTAGCGGAAGCCAGTTTGGAAAATAGAGGTTTTGTTCGATTAAACATTGCAGGACATACATTTAGAGGATTACTTGACTCAGGAGCCATGATTTCAGTAGCAGGACCGAAAGTAATCGAAAAATTCAAGGATAAGCTGTTACCTTCTAATTCCTACGTCAAAAATGCCCATGGCGGAATAAGTAAATCTTTAGGGACATTGAAGTTAAATCTAGAAGTAGACGGACATGTTGATACGTTAGAACTCAAAGCCCAGCAAATATTCGAACACGATATCGTGCTGGGGAAAGACTTTTACGTAAAATGGGATGTGGACGAAAGACACAAACATGGTCTATGGCGCGTACACGAAGGTCCCTGGCATAAAACGTATGGAGGTGAAGATACAGCGGAAGATCCAGTAATTTTTGCAGAATGCAATGGCATATCTGAAGTCACAAATCCTCAGCGACATAAAGTAGATAAACTAGTATCAAAGATACTACCGACACCGTCGAAAACTCCAGGAATGACGGACATGATAGAACATCATATAGCCGTGATACCGGGATCACTACCAGTTCGCCATAAACTACGTAGAATGTCACCAGCGATGGTTCAAAACGCCCACGAAGAAGTAGAAAGACTATGGAACGAAGGGATAGTAGAACAATCAGCAAGTGACTATACGAGTGCTCCTGTAATGGTCAAGAAATCAGACGGAACCTACAGATTTTGCATAGACTACAGAGACCTAAATAAACAAACCATAAGAGATGCATACCCAGTACCCAACATGGACACAATCTTAGACAGGATGCGACACGCCCGTTTCATCTCAAAAATCGATTTGCGACAGGCTTTTTACCAAATTCCATTGGATAAATCCAGCAAACGATTTACTGCTTTCTCAGTTCCAGGCAAAGGTCTATTCCAATTCACCAGAATGCCCTTCGGACTAACAAATGCTCCAATGACGTTCCAACGCCTGATAGATGCTCTATTCGGACCGGAATACGTACCTTACGTATTTGGCTATTTGGACGACATTATCATAGCAACGGAGACGTTCGAAGAGCATATACGATGGTTAGACGAGGTATTAAGGAAATTAGTGAGACACGGACTGACCGTGAACCGAGAAAAATGTGAGTTTTGCTGTTCTAGTGTTACATATTTGGGTTATATATTAGATAAAGATGGTTTGAGACCAGATCCAGACAAAACGGCTCCGATACGAGACTATCCAGCCCCTAGAAATATCAAAGAATTACGAAGGTTCCTTGGTATGGTAGGTTGGTATAGTCGATTTCTCGATAAGGACTCAGAAATAAAGATTCCACTATTGAAACTACTAAAGAAAGATCTCGCATGGAAGTGGGAAGAAGAGCAACAAGAAGCTTTCGAAACCCTAAAACAGGCGTTGATAAAAGCACCCGTCCTAGCACGACCAGATTTCTCAAAACCATTTTGTCTCCAAACCGACGCGAGTAACTATGCAATCGGCGCAGTACTCACTCAAGATTTGAACGACGGCGAACACCCGATCGTGTACATAAGTAGGGTATTAACGGCAGCAGAAAGGAATTACTCCACAACCGAAAAAGAATGCCTAGCTGTCCTATGGGCAATAAAAAAGTTAAGACCTTACTTAGAAGGATACAAATTCACCGTCATTACAGATCACAGTGCACTGCGTTGGCTGAAAAATCTCCGCGATCCAACAGGACGACTAGCGCGATGGGCGCTAGAAATGATGCAATGGGATTTCGAAGTCATACATAGACGGGGAGCTCTGAACCACGTTCCGGACGCTCTTTCTAGAATGTACGAAGAAGATGGTAGCACAATAAAAAATAATTTAGTAGAAGCAGCAGCGTTTGAAGAAATTAAAGATGAATGGTATAGTAGAAGATTAAAAGAAGTCGAACAATTCCCGGAAAGGTATCAAAGTTGGAAAATCGAAGATAATTTATTATATAAATTCCGCAACGATCCTCTCCTGGACCCGATCACCAATAGAGAAGAAAATTGGAGATTAGTAGTACCAGAAAATTATAAAGAAACAGTTTTAAAAGAAGCACATAACTTACCATCGGTAGGCCATACAGGTATCGAAAAGACTTATGATCGCATTGCTCGAGACTATTACTGGCAAGGCATGTGGCACGACGTAAATCAATACGTGAAACAATGTGCAACATGTCAAGCATACAAAATTCCGCAGACTGGTCAACATGGACTTATGGGAACAAGGGTGGTAGACAGACCTTGGTGTATCGTAGCGGTGGACCTTATGGAATTTCCACCGAGTAAAAGCCAAAATAAATACTTAATAGTCTTCCAAGACCTATTTACAAAATGGATAGAGGTAAAACCAATAAGGAAAGCCGACGGAAAATCCGTATCTAAAGCCTTGGAAGACTTAATACTATTTAGATGGGAAACACCGGAATATTTGCTATCGGACAACGGAAAAGAGTTCGATAATAAATTCCTAAAGTCCGTACTCGACGAATATGGCATCAAACACGTCACCACCCCGCCATACCACCCACAAGGTAATCCCGTGGAACGTTGCAATCGCACATTAAAAACGATGATCGCGATGTTCGTGAAAAACGACCACCGCACATGGGATGAACACATACACGAATTTCGACACGCTATAAATACGGCGGTACAAGCCTCAACAAAGGTTTCCCCCGCATTTTTAAACTATGGACGACACCCTAATCCCGTGAAGAGTTTAAGAAGAGAAGTAGAGGAAAAGAGACCCATATTAAAAATAGACCCGGAGATCTGGATTAATCGAGCTAAGAGATTAGATGCCCTTAGAGACCTCGTTGCAAAACACCTCGACCAAGCTCACATAATCCAAAAGAGATCTTACGATAAAAATAAACGACACGCGGAATTTAAAATAGGAGACTTAGTAATGAGGAAAACCCACCTGCTTTCAAACGCAGCTAATAAATTTTCGGCAAAACTAGGAGCGAAATATGAAGGCCCCTTCGCAATTTTAAAAATCCTATCCCCAACCGTATACCTTTTAGATATAGATTCGGGTAGGAAAAATGCGAAGGTGCACGTTTCGGATTTGAAGAAATATATTCCTCCCAGGTTGCGATGATGAATGTAAAATAAAGAGTAAATAATACAAAGTTTTTTTTTGTTGAAGATTCGAATGGTTTGATTTATATGTTTCAGAAATGTCTCAAGATCGTAAAGAAAAGAACGGCAGATTGCCACCAACATCGGCGCATTTTCGGGCTTCCCAAGGACCCCTGATGGAAGATCCGGTCGTCCTTTTGACCCGTTGGTTGGGCACTGTGCCCGACGAGCCCGTGGTCGAGCGTGTCGAAGCGACACCCTCTACTGGGTGGGCCGACCAGTTGGCCAACATGTTCCGGGAGGACATGTTGTCCGCCGGGATCGTCCCTCCTGGAGAGGGGGGCGAAGAGCCGGTCACGGCTCTCAACGGTGAGGACGAAGATGTGGTGATGGAGGACGGGACGGCAGTGCAGGCCCGGAACGACGCTGTCCCAAACAGCGGAAGTCCGCGAGCCCCTCCGATCCCGTCAAGAATTCTTTGGGCCGATGTCCCACTGGACGACGACGAGCCACCAGAGGAAGAGGAGATCGCGGCAGTGACGGCCGGAGCGGAAGCCATCTCTGATGGTGGAAACTCGCAGGCCCCTCCGAGTTCTCCAATTCCCACTGAACCTAAAACGGCACAAGAGGTTTGGGCCGAAAGGAGGGAGGTAAACACCATCCAGGATGATGAACCCATGGAGGAAGACCCCTGGGATCCCCGTCACCTCCCCCCTGCACCACCAACTCACCCGGAACGCCTCCGCAACCTCAAGGGTGACCTGATACGCGTTACCCAAGAGGTTGTTATCACCTCGCTGCCACCATCCAGCGAGGAGACGGCGCCGGGAGTAGGTGAGGCGATCCCTGAGAGGGTAGAGATTCCCTCCACCTCTCAGGAAAAACCCAAGGTCAGCGAGGAGGAAAGGGCGAGTCAGGACGCGGTACGGGAGTTGTATGCCACCCTAGCTCGTTCAGACGGAGCGGCGAAACCCCATACCAACGGGGTACTCACCATCCTGGAGGATCGGCCACCGAAGGGGGAGGCACCGAGAGCATCCGTGGCTCCTGTGAGGCGGCTACCCGCCCGGCCGACAAACACAGAACCAGCGAGCCTGCCACGGAGCTACCCAACGGTCCCCCCACCAAGGCCGATTCCGATGTACACTCCCTTACCTCCGGAAAACCCACCTATGAGCCGTGCAGCCCGTCGTCGTGCCAGGAAGTACAACCCGCGTAGACACCTCACGATGGAGGACTATTTTGGGGGACTGAGCCCTCCACGCTCCTTATCGCCTCCAGAACCTCCTGCCGACCCGTTCTACGTGGAACAGAGACGACGACAGGAGGCGGAGGACGAACGTATCCGTCGTGAGGAGCAGCGGAAGAAGGAGAAGGAACGCGCCCGCATAGAAAAAGAGAAGGAAGAAAGAGAGAAGGAAAGAAAAGAGAAAGAAGAAAGAGAAAAGCGTAGAAGAGAAAAGGAGGAAGAAGAAAGAAAGAAGATAATGAAGGAGATGGAAGAAAAAGAAAGACGTAGGAGGGAAAAAGTCGAAGAAGAAAACAGAGTAAAGAAGGCAGAAGAAGAACGTCGGAGGGTAAGAATTATAGAAGAAGGACGAAGACGAAGGTTTGAGGAAGAAAAGCGGGCTCGAGAAAATCAGGAGAGAGAAGAGAGGTATAAAAGAGAAAAGAAAAGGCTCTTAGAAGAGAAGGAAAAGGAAGCAAGGAGGATAGTAGAAATAAGGAGGAAAGAAGAAGAAAGAAAATTGATGGAAGAGAAGAGGCGGGAGAAAGAAAAGGAAGAGTATAGGCTAGCAGTAATAAGGAAGAGAGAAGAAGAAGAGCGGAAACAGAGGATGTTAGAGGAGAAGAGAATGGAAGAGGAGAAGAAGAAGAAAGAGGAAGAAGCCCGCTGGGCGAGAGAAATAGAGGAGGAAAGAGAGCGGATTCGCCTATCTCGCCCCAGCACGAGCAGCGAGGGATCCCGGAAGTCGCCACCTCGACCTCCATCCCCCACACGAGGGGAGCATAGGCCGAGGAAGGCTTCCAGGTGGGATTCGGGCCCAAAGGTTAACCCCCTGAAATCCATCCCCATCCCTTCACCATTGACAGGGGTGAGGTTCGGAGGGCTGGAACCGGTACCCATCGACCCAAAGGTCGACCCTCCGGTCAAGTCGTGCTTCATATGCTGGGAAAAGGGGCATTTCCACCCATCCTGCCCCAAACCCATGAAGCATATGATATGCTACAACTGCGGCCGGAGGGACGTAACGATGCGCACTTGCCCGAGGTGTAGTAAGGCGCACCTCGAATACCTAAGGAGGTTAAACTCGGGACAGTGCGCATCGGCAAAGGAGTCCATTAAGCCGGAACCAACCCCACCCACACCATCGGAGCCAACACCTCTTAGGAGACCCCGAATCACCCCCTCGTTGACGGTCCCTCTCAGGCGTCCGTCAATCGCCGCCCCCGCTGCACCTCCGGAAGCGGCGCCTAAGCCGGCGATGACTCCGGAGGAGGCCCTGAGGCTTCTGGAGACCCTCCGCAACATCCCCTCCGGGAGTAGGGAGGCGGTCTTCCAGGTGCTATTCCCTGGAGGGAAGTAAAGGGGGCCACGGGGAAGAAGAGGAGACACCTCGCGTTGAGCGGGGGTAACAATAATTTGAAGTGGGGATAATTAAGGACGAAGGAAGGATTCGGAGGTCGCAGTAACGCAGAAAACGCGAGCGGATTTAGTAGAAGAAAGATGAATCTATGGAAGAAAGAAGATAGTAGGAACCTGCCAGAAATAAAGAAAAAAAAAAGAGGAAGAGAGAAAATTAAATAATTAGTAGAAAACCTTATTTTCAGGTAATGGATTTGTAGAAAACCTTATTTTCAGGTAACAGATGATGATCAGAATGGTAGTAATTATATAGTAGAAAAGGATGTCGATAAGCAGTCAAACGAGATGGTAGTAATAGTCGAAGTATATATAGTAGAAAAGGCTAACGACAGGCAGTCAAACGTGATGGTAGTAATGGTAGAAATGTAGATGGTAGAAACGGATATGGATTCAGAATCAAACTAGATTAGTAGAAAATCTTTCTCTTTTGAAGGAAGATCAGAGATGAAGATAATTGAAAAGAATAATTGGTAGTAAGTATTGGAAGGTAAACCAAGAGTATATTATTTATTTTTTTTTTTTTTTTAATCATTTAATTAAATTTTATTTTATGTTTACAAAGATTTATTATGATGATATATTTTCTTTTTTTTATGGGCAGACGTATGAATTATAAGTTGTTGGAATGTTGTATGTGAGGATATTATGGTTATGGGTTATGCGTGTTCGGTGACGAGTATCGCTTTGGCCAAGCGTTAGTAAGTGCAGTCCACTCTCCTTTCAGGAGTGTGTCCCGACTTAGGAGGGGGGTATTGTGAGGTAAACCTCACACCATTATTATATTATATATATATAAGGTTAGGATAGTAGGATTGATAAAGGGATAAAGTGTAGTTATAATAAGGATGTTATGTATGTGTGTAGGATAGTATGTATAGGATATAGGGATAGAGGTTAGGTAGAGAGTAAACACCGGCTACGAATCCTGGCCCGAGCCATTCTCGTCACCGATATTTTAGTACGTAAAGGGAAGGAATTAATAGGGTTTTATTTGATTTGTTGAGGAAATCGGAGTATTGGAGAAAGGAGGGAGTCGATAACAAAGAAGAAACGATACAACCATACCGCCACCGACGTCCAACCATGTTCCCACGTAGATCCAGTACCATCTCCCGACGACCTGGTGATGGAGAACGAAGGCAGCCACGAAGATGACGACCCAGGAACTGGTGCACTCTCCACAAACACAAGATAAAAACCCGTCCGCCGTCGTGTAAACAAACGACGCCCGACTCGCGTGCAACGACTCGGCCGGCTGCTCGCATACTAGGGTCAGCGCGGCAGAGAGAGGGGGGGCGGCGCTCGCTGCTCTCGCACATGCACGCCGCGGCACATGGCGGCGCACCGAGGAGGGGAACGACGGAATGAGCGGGAAGTAGCCATCTACAGCGTGTGTGTACGAGAGAGAAAGAAGACACACCTGTTGCATTGGTGGAGGCGCAAGTCAGTTCCTCAACGGAATACGGGTTATTTCGTTATTCCGTCACTGGGGAAGAGAAGATTGTTACGGGAATAGATGGCGCGGACGGCGGTAATAGTCAACCATCTAATTAACCTGGAGGATATTATTGGTTGAAAATTAAGGAAGAAGAAGACCATCAGCGCCGCGTTTTAACGAACTACGAGGACGAGCGGGATGCTACGAGTCCCGATCGTCATTCGTAGCCGGATAGTCTCACCGAGCACACCAAGTATTTTTCCATAGATCAGTTAGTAGTTTTTCTTGTAGAAATATAGATAGACGTAGTAGTTCTGAGAGTGATAGTAGTCGAGCCGTTATTTTTGGAAGAAGATCGTTTTATTGTTGCGGTAAGTGGGCTGCACGGCCACCCGTTAATTTACTAGTAAATCGAGCATATCGCCGGGGATTTCTTGCGCGTCGCGTAAAGACCTCCTGCGTCCTTTCTATATAATAAATTATCGGTGACCGGAAGATCGGGCTAGTTCGCGGGAATTTACTAATAAAAATCTTTTCTTTTTATTGTTGTTCGAAAATTGTAACGGTGATCACCCATAGTGATCGGAAATTTAAATAAATAAATAAATCGAAATAATTATCGATTTGATCTAACTAAAATTATTGAGTCCTCTAATTTAACGACCTTTACCTCGACAATTTACCGCCACGTGTTTCTGAAGGAAATAGGATTCGTCGTTGGTTTCGCCACCTCCGTATTGGCGTTGGAGCCACGTCCTGAGGAGTCGTACCGGGAAGTTAACTGTATTGGTAAGACCTGGCGCCCAGTGTAATAATAAATACGGTCTTACCGGATTTAAAGGTAACATATATATATATTAAATAAAGTGGAACCGAGTAGCGTGGTTTACGGGCCACGAGAGTGAGGACCACGTTACAAGAGTTACTTGAGTAAAATTTACTGGAGCACTTGAGTAATTTTTACTTAAGTTTTTTTTCCGCGGAATAAATTAACGAAATTTATAATTCAACTTATTTATTTTGATATCTCAACTTCGTTCAATAATAGTATTATTAAATATGACCGTAGGTACTTCGTCAAAGTTTCTTATAAACTAACAATTCTAATATACATTATCACAACAAACAATTATCAACTTCGACAGAATTAGTCTCTACATTGAGTTAATTAGAAAGTCAATAGAAATCAAATTTGCTCAGTTATATACCGAGATAAATATTTGTATACATAATATTTTAATAATTAAGAAATTTTTTTAAATTCCTGAGTCATAACTTTTATTGATCTTAATGTCAATAAAGTGCAATTACATACAGACTCGTAAGTATATTTTCATACAATTATCTCTTATTATTCCGATGATAAATTAAACGTTTATTAATCAAATAAATATGCCATTCAATTTAAGTATTTACGTAAATGTATATGAGGCAGGCAATTTCTCAATCATTCATTTCACAATAAGATAGTTTAAATATACAATTAAAAATGTGACATCGCGGAGGCATTAATGAAAATATATTTTTAATTCGTTTCTTACGTTTTGAGAAAAACATTGAGTATTATTTTAAACAATTTCTTTTCTTTTATTTTACAGTATTTTAACCAAATATAGTTTGTGCGGGGTAGATTATTTATTAATACTAAACGTACCCTTGACCGGTTGTAAATTTACTTATTAGAAAACTCGTATAAAATTTTATCGCTTTTTCTCATTGCGACTTCGTGATTTTTTTCTTTTAATATACACAATTAATTTACATAATTTGTTTATATTTTTATTCGTTAAATTGATAAACACATGTAATCTAGTCGTCATTCACGAGTACAGGTCATTTGACCGGCTGCGGTACACATAGGTATATTAAGTCTCGGTACGTTTAGTTTTTAAATAATTAGAAATATCGATGTTGATACGCGAAGATATATACTTATTTAAAATGTATAATTGAACCGTCGTTGCAGTAAAATTATTGTAATTGAAAAATAAATATAATCAATTGGCTTATCGGATATACATTTATATAGACATTGGATTGTCCCTATACTATACTATACTGATTTAAAATCATCTCGTAATAATGAGTAAATATAAAGATAAAATTTTTCATCGTGATTCCGTAACAAAATTAATCAATGAATTGATGGTTCGCATAGATGTTGGAATTTGGAAATTTTTTTTTATTACAGATCGTTCGCTTTGATTTTGTACACAAGATACAGGAAAAAGAAAACGTTTGGAAACTGTCGGCTGTACAGGAAAATACTATTTAAATTGAATGTACCTTCGGTTTTGATTGGCGTCGGCGGGATTTGCCAAGTTTCATTTCTTGAATACAATTGAATAAAAAAATCATAGCGTTACGGAGGAACGAGAAAAGACACAAATTGTCATAGTGGACATTGCGAGGACAGTCCGGTGAATTTTAAGTTACGTTTCCGGATCGACGCATCCAATTTGTACGAAGGTTGTCAAGTGAAAGCGCCCAGTCTCCGGAAGAAAAATGGCAAACTTTTATGTTAAAATTACGAGAGCACTTATAGTGGAATAACGAATGAGAAAAGATTCGTTTCCCGACTTGGAATTTACTCAAAAGATATGTTTATTTTCTTAGGATAATGCCTAGGAATTACAATAGCTCGCATTTTGGATTTAGGACTTCAAGTATAAATAATATTATTAATAAAGTAAGTAAATTTTTTTTTTTCGAACTACAATTATACATTGATTTACCATTTGTTAATGGAATTACTGCGCCAGAAATTTGAAACGTACATTTCGTTCAAACTTGATGTCAAATTAAAATTTTGCATACACTTATTAGTAAAATAGATACATTTTTAATAACGATATAAGTTACAAAAACGATATCACGTATTTCCTTCGGTATACTAAAATCGATTGATTTAATTATCGAAGTGGAACAATGTATTATTTAATTACTAGGAAATATAAAACGTTTCGTTCAATTGAAGATCGAGTGAACGTATATTTATTGATTGTATCTTGAAATAATGAGTAAACTTTGTATTTTAATTAATTAACGGTGGCGTAGTAAAAGTAAACCACCTCGGAGTAAATCAGGACGAACGGACAAAGGTAATGGAAGACTCGATTGTTGTAGAGATTTGACCAGCATTGGCTGACATCCATCTGCAGCTGAGCACCATAATAGAGAAGACCGTTATCGAAAGCCTGTTACCTCCGTTAAATTCACCTACGACGAATTTTCCTTGACAAATAAGATACCTATCCAGCATCAATATCGACCAGTATCTCATCAACCGCTTACCATACATTATTAATTCTTAGACTAACACAGATTACAGTTATCAAAAATGAGATTGTTACGTTACAAAAATACACAGTTATACAGAATACGGTAAGAAACTTGTTTTTATATTTAAGTAAATTCAAAATAAATAAATGGAAGTATCTACAAATATTATGAATATCATACTGAGATAAATATATGTATATATGAGACATATGTGCTATACTGTCAAAAGTAAAGCTTTAGTTCGGAAAGACCGAAAAATGTACATTATATAAATATCACCAAACGTAAAATGCAATTTTCTTGAGATAAATAAGTTCAATAAAAATTACTATATTTCATAGTAATTTTTAATTTTTAGTTATTACTATATTTTATAGTGATTTTTAGGATAATATATATATATATATATAAATGACTACGTACGTGTTAACGTTTGCTACAAAATATAGCAAGAAATAATAATAACCTATCCCTATACAAGATATAATAATATTTATTTAACCATTCATCTCATTGTAATAAATATTAAGATTGTTTACGAATAGGTACACTGATTTATATTATTAATTATAGTCACAAATGGTAACGATGCACTTAAGTTGATCAATGTTATATAACTTCGGATAATCCGAGTATTCGGGTAGGATATACACCGACCACAATATCGATTCTCTAGTAGTATTTACAATCACATGCATACTCGGTTGTATAATATATGCATAGACGTTTGTAAACAGAAGAGAAAGTGAAGCAGTGTATAGTTCCGATGTTTCTTGTACCCGTCGTCGGACATTTAACGCGAATGTCCCGGGGAACACGGAGACATTAAATATCCTTATCCGGAGAAACTGGGTGTCCACGCTTCCAGTATCTCCTTCCCATTGCCAGTCCCTGTTTCGCGAGGCAGTTAGTTCAAGAGTTCGCATGCCGACAGAATCCTGTTCCCATATAGTTTTCGACTCCATTTATAACTACGATAACTCGTTTGCTACCTACCGCGTTTATGTCTTTACCTCCGAGATACTGTTACTTTACCTTTTGAATACTCGAAATTTCATCAATATACTCTACTATATATTTTTCTTTCAACGATTTTTTGTACCAGCTGCATTCATTCGAAAATTAGAAAACAATTTTTTGTAATATGTTAAGAGAAGAGAAAATTACAATAGTTCGAACAATGTAATTGTGATATAATATACAAATTGAGTTGCAGTGTTTTTTCAAGGTTATTAATTATTTATGCATTTAAGGAGTAAAATATACAGTGATTCGTCCGAGGGAATAATCACCTTTTACTCCCGAAGTGCATGTACAATTTTTCACCCAGATCATTTAAGAAGTCACTTTTTGCAATATCAAATTGTTTTTCTTAACTTCTACACATTTTTGATATATTTTATTTAATATAATAAATTTAATTTTATATCTGTAGAAAAAGCCTAAACTAAGTGTTCAAAATAAAAAAAGTAAGTCTACGATGAATAAAATGGGAATAAAGGGGTGAGGTCCGATTTGTCGAAGGTTCATTCAAAATGTGTGCGATATTTCGAATTTTAAAAATGAGGATAACTTTTTTGTTATTTCGAACTGTGAGAAAATAGAATGATCATTATTTCGAAAGTAAGACAATCGTCAGATATTTGGTATTAGGTGGAATATTTCGAATTCCAAATAGTAGATCAATAATTTTCTAGATTATTGTCTGTTATCAAGTTGTTAATATAGACAAATATTATAAAAGTTATAAAAACTGAAGAATGCATTATTTTCGAAATAATTATCTTTCTGTTTCTTTTAATTCTAAATAATAAATATGCATTTCTAATTTTTGAAATTCGAAACAACGCACACAATTAAAAGTGATCGAAGGAATAAAATGCAATATTACTCCACTCGTGAAGGTTAATAAAATAGACTTTTTAAATAATCAGGGTGAAAAAGGATTTTTTATCAATTTATTGAGTGAAAGGTAGGTTTGTCAATTAAAATAGAAAGAAACAATAAATAACAAGGAAATAAAGAAATATACTAATACTTCTAAAACCTCGTCACTATACTTATTCTTAGATTTATAAGTTCAAAGAGGTTGGAGCGAATTAGCAACAAAACGTTGCATATAACGTATAAAAACCGTTTTTTTTCTTTATTTATTATAAAATGAAAAAACTTACTTGCCCTTCAAGAGATTGATAAGTAATATTTAAATCAACAATGGAAATCTCTGGATACGGATTGACCATTTTCGAGTCAAAGTAACGAATGTGAATTTTGCTATACCTGAACATTATTTCCAAAACACAAAAATTTCTATACTTAATTAGAAATAAAATAATAGAATTATACAACTGCTACATAAACAAGTACCATGCAAACTTACATTAAGAAGTTAAAACTATACACATGCATATATCCTTGTGTGTGTCTATATCGCACGAAGTTAAAAGAAATATCGCCGCAATACAATCTAAAGTTTAATATATTATATAAATTGCAACTGATTGTAAATGTATGTGTTAATGAAATAAACTACATTGACGATTAAAATGTTATAAAAAAAGTTTAAAAGAATAAATGGTAAAAGAAGAAGAAAAAAAAGAACGTGCCCGTCAGAAAAACAAGTTCGATATATATTCTTTTCTCTGAAATTAAGATAGCAAGGAGTCTAGGGTTGTTTGTGAAACGCCACCCAACAATCTAACCGCACCGCACACACGAATAAACTTGGAGCAACGAACCACACAAGCCTCACGCACTCCACATGATCCACGAGATCATGGGATCCGACGACTACTCGTCATCCGAATAACGAGCCAGAAATTCGCAAGCGGTATCGAGCTGCAGATAAAATTTCCACCTCTGTGGCATCGAGTGATAACCACTGGTTTCCATAAATCACTATATATATATGCAGTTGTAACTCGAGAAATAACATAACCCAAAACTAATAGAACAATAAACATATATATATTTCGTACAAAATAATTTACCACCTTTTCTCATTAAATATAAGAATTATTATTATAGTTTATACATATTATTACTAAAATTATTTACTATATTTTTTGTAGATCATACTATCATTTTTCAAAATGCCGGTTTACAGTATATTTATATCACTGTATTTTATGAATAAAATTGCTTAATATTTTTTATAGTATTCATTACTATAATATTTAGTCGTAACGCTATATTATTAAATTTTATCGCATCTTTATTACCACACGTTTTATTGCGTGTCGTAAAACAAATTGCATATTAATGGTATTGCAAAGATTGTATTCGTAAATTAAAAAATTTATTTTCAAAATTATTCTATTGTTTCGTTATGTCAACAGTTTGAGGAAAATTATATTCCAATTAATTAATCGTTACGAGATGGTTATTCTTAACTTTATTGTATTATACGTTTATTTACTTATTTGCTTCTCGTAAAATATTGATCTAGCTCAAAATAAACTTTGCACAACCGAGTGATAATTATCATATTTATTAAAGAATGTTTAATTACCTGAAAATGTCTTTAAATTTTAAATAATCTTAACTTACTGATGTCCTGACCCATTTATAGTTAGTAATATAATTATATATTGATATTAACGCGTCAAAGCACAAATTACAGCATATAGCGAGATGTTTCGGAGATGTTACATCATGTAATTTAATGGATTTAACATTTCACGCAAAAATAGTATCGAGTTTATTATTCTATACTTGATCAATTATCGTTAATTGTTTCGTGGTATAAGATTGAGAGTAATAAACAAAGTATAACTTAACAAACTTCAATATTTTTCTTTAAAAAATTGTAACGTTCACGGGTCGTTAATTTAAAATTTACTCCTCTTTTATTACGATAGTGACTTAAATGTACTGATACAAACAGCTTATATTGATAATGATTATATGATACAAAATTTTATCGTTCGGTAATATTATTATATACAGATAATGATTATAGTACAACGTCGAGTGAGACAGGCCTCAGAGATACAATATGCTCATTCCATACTTTTTATAATAATTAATAATAGTATATTAAATTCGACGTCAATCATTTTAAATTTCGATATACTATTTTCAGAAAATGATAAAGATTTTTAGCAGGTTAATCCTATCAATTTTTATCATATATACATTCTAAACATCTTTTAATTTACTTTATAATACGTTCTAACTAGAAATGTAACATTACAGTGTAAATAAATAAAAAATTAAAATGTTTGATCAACAATTTGAATAAAAAGTCACATAATATCGTTGACACCGTTACATCATTGCGATGTCATTCTCATTGGTAACCCTCGATTTTGTCTTCTCGGAGCTTAACAACCTTATGGATTTTGTTCAATCGCCGAAAACTCCATGCATCCCACTTCTGTGCACTCCATGCATTCAACTTCTCTCGATGGATTGTAAAATAATGCCGCACCGAGATTACTAAAGATAATAAATATCTCAATTCTGTCTCTCAATCTCAATCTTTAAATTTATCAACTCCTATCAACCGTGTATGTATAGTATAATCTACTCTCTAAATTCTGAAGAGTGAAATTTCACTCGCATCGAGTGACAATTCACTCTTTGAACTAGACAAAAGTGCAGCAGTCGGCTCCGAGTAAAATATCACTTTTCGTAAGAGTGACAAAAATCACTTTTGAATAAAAGTTATTTATTCACTCTTAAAAGAGTGGAAAAATCCGTATAAGAAAAAATTTATTTTGTAGCTCCTTGCCGGAATCACATTTTTCAATTTTTTTCAATTTTATTAAGCATTTTAGTAATTTTAATTTATTAAGTATATATTTTCTGGAATTAAATAGAATACATAAAATAATGAAAAAAAAAATCTACACCGGACGTCAGGATTCGAACCTGGAACCCTCCGCGTAGAACCTTATTACTTTGACTTATTTGTTACACCCTGATCGAATAATGCCGGAACTTTACTAAAATTATTGCATTATTCCGTTATTAATACCAGTAAACTAATAAGCCTGTCGGTTTGTAATTAAAGTAAGCAAATGTCTGTCGATTCAGATTTGTCGAATACGTTAATTAGTTGCATAAAAGTACACTAATAAGCGACCTAACCTATAAATGAGAAACAGCTGTCACCTCGAAAGACTCCAGTAAAGTTTACTAAACTGTAAAGTAATTTTAGACATAATGTTATAACCATTTTTTGAAAGTCATGTATTAATAATTGATGCAAGTGTAATTAAGTCATTTATTAGAAGATTTCACTCTTTAAAGTGTCAGAACGAAAAGAAAACTTTCACTCTTTCACTTCGAGTCATTTAAATCACTCTTTGGTTACGAGTCACGAAAGTGATTGTTTTACAAGTTATTTGCTAACAAAATGCTAGTCACTCTATTGAAGAATGAAAAAAATCACTCTTCAGAATTTAGAGAGTAACATAAGACAAACTGTTCATTACTATATATACATTTATCATAATCGATATCGACAGCATCATTACTAAATAATCGTCACCAATATTTGTCATCGTATAAAACAATAAATTCCGGACGAAATTCGGTGGAAACTAAGAAGCCGTAATGTAAGAACGGTAAAAGTTAAAAACTACATGAATTGCAGTTGATAAGTGTAGGAAATGGAAGGTTTTTAGAAAAAAAGAGAAAAAATGGCCGCTTGAGATTTTCAGTGGTTCGGTAAAGAAATTAATTAAATAAGCGTTATAGTAAAGCCGAACTTGTAGCCGCTGCTGCTATAACAGAGGGCATATGGCCAAGGAAACTTACGAAAATCGTGAACAGTTAAGAATTTGATTAAACCGCGAAGTAAAATCCTCGCTCAACTCTCGTTAATTGCTCCTTGTGCAATTGTAAATCAAATATTTACGAATTATGAGTGGTACTCGTTCTATTACATGATAATACAACTTTAACAGTATGAATCAGTTATGATGAGAAAGTATAAATTTTGTCAGGCAGATTATTGAAAAATTTAATTATAGATAATAATTAAATGTATATTAAAAATAATCTTGAGATTTTAATTGCTTAATTCGTAAAAATACCATATTATACTCGATTTCTGGTTGTGTACGTTACTGACCACACCTATGTGCTTACACAAATTTAATAATAAACATAATATTTCCAAATAATATAAGGATTTTATGTAATTGTATAAGGTTATGTCCAAATGTTGCTTTTATGTATAAAATTATTTTATCTTATTTAATTATATTATTATACTACAAAATTATAATTAGATTCAATAATTATTAAAAATATTGATCAATCGATACATGAAGTCTTGGCCTACTAGTTTTCTCCAACTTTAAATAATAACTATAGTTTTCATTACTTATATATTTCAACGTGTTTCTGATAGATATTTAAAATATGTGCATACATAAATTTTATAACTTTTCTTACACGCGTCTTACATATAATTATATTACATTTTTAATAAATGTACGATTACTGAATATAAAATGAGAAGTTGGTAAGCATTACTTCAATCTGACATCTTGACACTTTTGAATTTCATAAGCAGAACCGCGTGTTTTATGACACGCTTCGTGCAATTTCCAAGATATTGAACGCATCCGAAAAACGTGATAAAGGAAAAGCGAATTAAACTAATAAAATAACGTTCAAAATTGAGGTTACTTATTTTTCTCTATTCATTTTCTCTCTATTAATTTTTAGTTATTACTATATATGCGGAAATCAAATTTATAACTTTATTTATTATTCAATTCCGGAGGTTTATTCTAATATTTTTTTTAATGTTCATTCGCGTATATACGTATATAGAAAAGAAATATATTTATCGGATAAATTCATTTGATTTGCAATAACGAAGATTTAATATTTAAAAAAAAACCGCAATACGCTTCTTCAGTAATATGCTAACGATCGTATTGGATTTTCAAGGATTTATAGCTTAAAATTAATACTGCAAATGAAAATGAACTAGTGACGGTTGTACCTCAGTCATCTCGCAACATGCCAGTATTGGTCGTCGGTCGATCCCAATGGATAATGGTTAAAGTTAATCCGAGATTAAGATAAACCTCGTTAGAAAATGAGTCATTAGATATTCCGTAATCACACCGATATCCAATAATTATATTATCATCGCAGTTGAAGAATAACGCAGTTGAATATATAACTAAGAAATATACAATGAAAACGTAAAAACAATGAATTTTTATTCGTTTTTTTATATAATATTAGCTGAATACGGGAATGAGCAAGCATTGTTTCTAACAAACCCGATACATCGGTCAGCTCCATTTTTGTTCGTATCTCGTGGACTCGTTGATTAAACCCTCGGAAAACCACATTGCATTATCGATGGGTGAACGAATCGAAGTAGGAATTGGTCGCATCACCGCGACTGAACTCGTAAACGCACGATTCGCGAATTTACAAACTGGCTTTAAGGTTAAAACGTTCGTAACGCAAATAAGCTTTATCATCAAATCAAAATATCTCCCTATATTTCTTCGTTTATTCTAGTACGTTTCTTCTTGTAACTCTCAGTTCTGGTGCTCTACTTTTACCTCGCGCTCGAAGATAATCACTGCCACTTATTTATGATTATACTTTATTAACGACGAATCGTCGACTCCACGTATTCTACGTGTATCGAATAATAATCGAATTTACCGTACTATTTATTGAAATAGATATATACTACTATGGAATATTCTACGTTAACTCGGTCGGACAGATAAAAATATTAAAATTCACCAAATTTTATGTATAAGTACTGTTACGTATGAAAAGGAGAGAAGCGAGAAATAAAAAGGTGGACTGCGGGATTCGACCCCGGGACCTCAGCGTGCGAATCGCGCGCTCTGACCGTCGAGCTACCGTCCACCCCGGACGAAACATCGATGATACGAGCTACACACTTCTTATCTGTCACTTGACTTCTTCTCATATGCCCAAGTCGCGCGGCGATGTCCGTGACAGTACTGACTGGAAATATTTGTCAAAAAATAAAAATAAATTTTATAGGTACTGAATTTATATATTTAAAAGTTATTCTATTAAAAATCGTCTTGATTGATCGCCACGAATCATTTTTGTATATCGTTTTGATTATTTTGCCGACGTTTCGGACACATTAACACTATCCCTTTCGAGGCCAAAACATAATTCTTTTTTTTTTCGTTACAGTATAATAACAATCGACTATATAATTCATAAGTACTCAACAGCATAGTTTAACGGCCTTAAAAAATTAACTAACTCACTAATAATCATGATATCGGAATTACATCAAGTTGCGCACATATTTTTTTTGTATATTTCGATCCACAACTTACAGGTACTAAAATATAATTAAGAATGTTTAAAATTGTGCACAAGATTTGAAAAATAGATGCATAACAACAAAAATTATTTTGAAACTTACATGGTCGTTATCGTTTCTACAGCTCGCTCTTTCGACAATCCTACTTTTTACATATAAATTTTATCTACTAAATATAAATATATAAAAGTTATTATAATTAAAATATAGTTAAAAGTTACGGTAATTTAAAGAAAGACAAAAAAATTTCAAAAATGTACATATGAAATCCCATTTGAATGTTCTATAACTTTTTGTAATTTTTTAAACTACCATAACTTTCGACTGAGTTACAGGCCAATAACAAGCTATGGATCATTAGAAAGGTATTGCTTCAAGCTTTTTTTTTAAACTTTTGGATAAAAGAATCGATTCTGGCATGGTCGTCCTATTTTAAACATGAATGTTGACTTGTGCTTTATGAGTCACTGGTATTGAAGTTAAAAATTCTAACCCGAAAGGATAAACTCTAGAGAAAACCAGCAACCAATGTTACATATAATATTGTATTGTAAAAGTTCATATAGATTTTGAGATAAATAGATCTAAAGTCAGTTATTGTCGAAAAAAAACTAGATAATATTCACTTGTTGAGGTTAGAATAACTTTTAAGCAAATTACTTTTTACACCTAAAAATTTCGTTTTTGTTTTATGGATGACATTTCCAGTCCGTACCCAAAATTTGGTGCGTTTTATAATTTTGATCCTACCAGTTGACGTGAATTGGCGTATATACATAGATATATATGGTAGCTTTTTAGATAATTGAATTATTGCCTAATTAAAACATCCGCTGTTATACGCGAGTTTGCAAACAAGCTTAGAACCGTGCGACCGTAGGTTTACTTTAACGACACGTGTTACTTGAGGCGTTTTTAAGGGATTAAACCCATTAGTTCGTTCGTCGTATCGTATAAAAGTGCAACAATATTTTTATATGCTATTATGTTTTATCTCAACCGAACTATAACGAAGAGCGTTTATGTAATAAAAATAAATAGGAGGAATCTCATACATACTCAACATTCTTGACGAAAACAACAAAATAGCTGAAACCAACATGGTATAGGTAGAACACTGTTTCTATACGCTTTTGTTTGTTTATTTCACCGAGTGTATTTAGTTGGTTTAACTATTTACATTTACCGAACAAGTTTTCCCTGTTTTGACTATTGTGTTTTTATATGATAGTACATGTAGCGGCATCGCTATACCTACGCTCTTACCTGACACACAGAAACACATATACTCTTTCTCCCTCCCATTTATTCCGTACCTTTCTTCTTTTAAAAATACAACTGTTTCGTTCAACCGCTCATTTTTTTTTCTCCTCCAATTCTTTATTACCTTATTTTTGACATCTTAGTTTACGCCGTACGTGATTAAACGTTGAAAACCGCGACAACTCTTTGTTCCACGCTCCGAGGAACCAAGCCGTGCTACTCTGTCATGCTTTCTCAAAATGTATATAAATTGTATCTTTAACTTTAATCTAAATACTTGTATTCTTATATCCCATGTAATTTGAATCAATATATATATATCCATTATTTTATGAAGAAATAACGCGTCTCATCAATCATTATACACCTAGCCCACATATCTTTATACGATAACCAAAAGTTTAGATTTAAAAACATATTTAAGCTTGTGCTGTACAAGTACACGTATCAGATTCACAAATAATATTACAAGAATTTGCTCGATAGAAATTAATTGAATTTATCCCCGAATGTTAGTTTAGTCAGGTCAGGTGATTAATACACGATCGAGTGGTGAATGTCCATCTTTAGTTCAACTATAACGTTATAATGTAATTTGTAATGGAAACAAATTATAGATTGCAGCGTAATAGATATACCGAAAAGTAAACGCTCGTACGACGTAATAATGAAATAAAATGTATTTGATAGTTTATTCGCCGTTAAACAGGTTCAAAATCACCGATATCAACGTGAAAACATTAGCTCATCCGACCGACCGACCGACCAAAATTTTAATTACGGTGTACATAATAATTTGTAAACGAGTAACACGGAGTAGAACGGTGTTAAAAATACCGTAGGAACGTAATAATTCATCTAGATTTCCGTCGAGACAAGATGTTCCAGGTTCAGCAAAGCGAAGCCATAAATTACCCTAAAAGTAGATCAAATTGCAACATCATCTAATCGACGCGTCACTAAAATCGCGCGGACGTTTGAAATGCTCCCCTCATTAGCGCGACTCTACAATTAATTTAGCTACGAACAATATAGCACGGAATTGCGCAGTGCAGTCGGTCGATGTGTCCAAACGCCTTGATTTCCTTTCACTATTTGTAAAACGATCGATAATGCGATTTACAACGAAAACACTGCATTTTCTTAAGGTTGTCGTTGTACTTGTACGCCTTTACATGATACCTCTAATGATATTCGGAAGTCGAAGGGAATTAATTATTGTTTAAAGTTAACAGTTTTTTTAGTAAAACCGATGCAAACTTTTCATCAGCGAAACAGTAATTTGTAGTTCGTTTTGTGAAAGCTAATGATATACCTACACATTTTAAATCGTTTGATTTATTGCATACTGGGAGATAGCAAACTTAACAATATTTGTGTATATAATTCCGTGGATTCCTGTCCCTATTCTTGTATATTTCAAAAGTTATGGAAGAAATAAGAATAAGACGAAATTTTACCGAAATTTTTTAGTATTATAACGAGATGTCGGACCCAGGTTACAGGGATCTACACCTTTCAACATAAGAATTATCTTGGAAACATTGAATTAAACATCTGAACAAAATTCATATGGGTAGTTGAAAACAAAAGCAAGGGCATGACGTCTCGATTCTTTAATAAAAAATAAATTTGTTAATAATAATTGAATAAACAATATTCGGCCGACAAATATTGGTCTAAAAAGGCAAGAATTTTCAATGCAAAAATTAGAAATAAATTACAAATTTAAAAATCTGAAAAAATTTGAGTATACTGTTTAAAACATGTCTAAGGGCATGGCGTTCAGGATTTTTTCCAAAATTTATTCTTTTGTTTATAAAAAAAAAATATTAAAAGTGACCATTTTCGGAGCTCGACACCCCCTTGACTATTTTTACGCGAAAATTTCGTCTTATTCTTATTTCTTCCGTATCTTTTGTCTAAGTTAAAATATTTCTAAATATGTTTCTTCTGATTTTTTAAATCGTATCTATACTTGATCTCAGCATTTTATTCAATTTTAAGTTTACGTATATATCTCCCATTACTTCTCAGTTATCAGCAATTAAACAAGAAACATAATTTTGTTTACAATTATTAATTAACTTTATCGATATTTCAGATAGAACTTTAATAAATATTTACCTTTATTTAGTTTGGTTGTGCGATAAAAACCGAAGTATTTACTTAGAAATTATAAGTTTTGTCATTAGTTTTGAGAGAATCAAGGAGTATTGAATTATTTTCCTTAAGGAAAATAAGACCAAAAAAAACGTAATATTTGCATAATGTCGGAAATGTAGGTCAGTCAACGTTAATAATATATTACCAAATTTATGAATGTAAACGAGTAACATTCACTATGTAGATAAATAATTAAGTTCAAATGATTTAATCTTTAAATATTTAAGACATGATAAATATTTGGTACTATCTCCATGAGAGTTTCCCCGTCGAGACTAAAAGTTTCGAATATATACATATAGAACTTGGTTATTTCCACGATGATAGTGAATAAATGCATAGTTTTGTCAAACGATGGAATTATTAAGGTGAAAACTTAGATTCTATGAATATTTGAGAAAGTTGAACCATCAAACGCTTCATCAACAAGTATGTCGTTCCAACGTATATACAAGTCCTTCGAAACCATAACCACACGGTGACCTTTAATCGAAACCATACCAACCCCAGTTTCACTTGCTTCCCGCAGTGACGCCACCAGAAAGCAAATGCGATGGCTCAGAGGGGCATGAAAGTGGCTGTATAGATTCCACTTCAAATTTCATCGTTCGGCTAACGTTACATACATACTGATCTATTTACTCTTTTACTTTAGTTTACTGCACGTATTCACAATTTTTTAATTATCTAGAACATTAAATATTCAATTTTATATATTTATTTAAAAACAGTTTAGGCACGTAAACTATATATGTGTATTAGGGTGGTCCATAACTTCCCGATTATTCCGAATCCTTGAAGTAACCCCCCCCCCAAAAAAAAATATATATCTAAACATACTGCACTTCCGCGTTGACTGCATTAATATAATTACGAGTTAATGGTAGCAACTTTAATTTGAAGATTTTTAAAAATAGATGTTATTTAAGGGAAAAACTCGCGTTTGTTTACTTTTTTCAAATACTTAAACGTTTTCCGATAACATTTGCTAAATAAAGTCGCTTTTCTATTTCGAACCCCTGAATAACCAATTTTTAGGCACGACAGCTACACGGGAGAGCCTTATATTTTCATCATCGCTAAATGTGTGATGCGTCAAAATATACTAGATAATAGTTTGTAAGAGAAATTTATGTGTATTAGAATTCATTTAAGGCCCTCCCTAAAATGTATGTATGGATGTATATATGTATGTAATCATGTATCAAAGATAACTTAGTCAATTTTTTACCGATTTAGCTGAGATTCACAGGGTAAGTTCGTCATAATGTAATTAGATAATGGTCCTATTTTCAAATATATAGCACTGTAACAGTTTAAGTTATGGCATTATTTTAAATCCTTAGAAACGGTTTTGTAGCATTATCTTGAAATGTATTAATCCTACATAAAAACTTTATACGGACGAAATGTTCGTCTCAAAATAACAAAACTTTTTCCTGTTGTACACTTAACGCTCAAAACAATATTTTCGAAGATAAACATAGAAAAACGGGCAAAATAATGAAAAAAGCACAAAAAACACGTTTTTTCGCATTAAAACGAAATGTATTGTTTTTACTGAAAAACTTTTAATGAACGAAATGTTCGTCTCAAAATAACAAAACTTTTTCCTATTGTACACTTAACGCTCAAAACAATATTTTCGAAGATAAACATAGAAAATCGGTTAAAGTAATAAAAAAAATATGAAAAAACGTTAAAAATTTGACTTCTATTGTATAATTATTGTTCATGTAATATCATTTTCTTTTATCAGTATTTGTTGTATGTAAGTCTTTAATATCTTTCTCCGATTCATCATTTTCGTCATCTGATAAATTGCTACCATCTTGTAAATCTGGTCCAACTATTTCAGAAATATAGTCAAGTGACGCTTTAACCGCCAATTTTTCAGTCTTTCTTGAAGTGTCAAATTTTGTACACCATTCTAAAATTAATTATATTTATGTAAAAAATGAAAATAAATATTGAAATTATTATTGTTACTAAAAATGATTCCTATCTAACATTTTGTTTTGAAGGCGTATTTTTTTGAAATTCAGGTACCCAGCTGGTATGACTTCATCATTTAAATGCAATGCACTTTCATACTCATCTTTAAAATAAATTAATTATTTTACAATTAATTTACAAAAAGTAAAATATTATTTTCTTTTATGCTATAATAAAAACTTACATTACAATACTTTTGATGTACAATGGACAATTTAAACAAATGTTTTATACTCTCCTTCTCCTTCTCCAAAAATGTTTAAGCCATACTTTTCTTTCTAAAAAAATAATATATGTATGTATAAAATAATATAATCTATCTTAAGATTTTTTAATAATATATTTTAATATAACAATTTCAAAGTATAAATTTTATTTGTACCGTAAAATACAATTTCTATCTAAAAATTCTGAATATACATATATCTTATGTAGATAAATGCACTTACCACTTTTATAATTTTTCACTGTTTCCACTTGAAAATCTTTGTAAAGTTGTGGTCTGAATTTTTGTTCTATACCGTAATTATAAAATCAAAACAGACACTTAAACCCATAACAATATCCTTTACATAGTGCAATTGAAATTCTCCTTTAAGAAAAATGACCAAAATTGGAAGAGTGTGTTCACCTCTTGTAACTTCTCTATACCAAGTTGTTTACACTCTGAAATAAAAAGAGATTCCATGAATTCTAAAGTGAATGACTTTATGTAAATTTTATGAATGGTGAATATAACAACATGATTAATATCAACATGATTTCTTTAGCTAAGAAAAGAAAACATTATAATAATTATCATCACATTAAAAATTTATAACTTAGTTACAAAAAGTAAATTCAAGATTTTTTAATATCTTACCTTTTAAACAACGTGAATGATATTTATGATACACTTGTTGAGTGAAACCGTTTACTTTCAATAACGAATGACTAGGATGTTGGAACGTTGGCAATGATTGCGGAGCACTACCGTAACTACTAGCTAAGAAACCTTTGTTTGAACTTGTATCAGCACTACTTCTGTAAATATAAAATAAAAAGAAAAACCTATTGTTATTGTAATAGAAAATAAAGCTAAATATTCAAAACCATAAAAAATATCACATTAAGTAATAAAAGTTGTTAGAAGATAACACATTAAATATCAGTTAATGGATTGAAAATCTTAATGATGTTTGAAAAACACTTTAATTAATATTGCATAATTACATAATTTAACAATTGTTATATATATATATATGTGTTAAATAAAAATTATACTGTGCTTAAATTATAAATTTTATAAGCTTATTTCAAAATTAACATCTATGTAATTCATATATTTACACTGAATATGTTCTCGGTCTTAATAATTATAAGTGCTATTCTTTTAAATTATTGTATTTATTATTACATAATAAGAACTTTAATAGTAAAATAATAAATACAACATTAAATGCAAACTTAATGTAATTTAAAATAAATTAAAAAATGTAATAATAAAATGTCACAAACCACTAATGTATACCAGATCAACCTTGAGAAAGATTAAACACCGCCATAACTATCCCAATACAAAACAAGAGGCTCGTGGTTATTGTTGAATTGAACCATTATTGTTACACTCACTACCATTGTTACTCTTGTATTAAAATTCACTAGTAGGTGAATTACACCTATAATTCATAATTATCTTATATAATTTATCTTTAAATTTAATTATAAAGTATTCTACAATTTAAAACATAAATAAAATGTAAAAGAATAAATATTACTAAGTTATTGACAACTTAATATTTTCAAAAATAAATAAAATATAAATCTTATACATAAATAAATTAACTAAATAATAAATAAAAATTATTTACCATCCAAAAATAGTTATTATTCTATTATTTTCAAACACTGCCAACATTGGACAAATACTGGACAAGAGCTTCTGCTATTTTGTAATGCTCACTTAACTTTATATTAGAATAACTAATATCATACAGTAAAACTTGATGAAAATCATATAAAAACTATGTGTATACGTAATATACATATATATATACATAATGTATATACATAATTTTATATACACAATAAAATAAATAAACTAACGTTATATTTATTGTCCGTTTAAATAGTGCCATCAGCGCCATCATATACACATAAGCATAATGTATATCGCATTTTATGTAACCCACGTCCCGTATCCAAATTTGAATTTCAAATATTTTTAATTTTTTTACAAAAATATTTATTTATAACAATTCTCTTTTTTTATTTATTTTTTAATACAAAAAATCGAATAAAAAAAGAATTATAATAAAAAAATTTATTAATTAAAAAAAACTAATATTTTTATAACAAAATTAAAGTTAAATAATATTTTTATCATTTTTTCGCAGAATATGTTATATTACGGAAGGCAAAATATAAACTAAGATATTCTATGAAAAATGCTATGGGTAATACAACTATACATTAGCCTGATTACGTTCGATTTGGTGCTCAAAAACGCGAGTAATGTCGTATCGTGCGAGACTATTTAAACAAGAAAGTTATTTCAAAAATTAGAATAAATTCATGTGCTCGATTCGCAGATTTATATTATTTCAGACTTATTCGTACTTTTATTACGTCTCATTAAAATAATGTTATATTACACAATAATAAATTAAATTATTACTAATAGTGATTTATGCACTTAGGGATTAAAATCGGCATTTATTCCCGGGATGAAAGTTGCTGCCCGAGCTTTAACAAGGGCAGTAACTCATCAAGGGAAATTGCCTTTTACTCCCGAAATGCATATAGAATTTTTCACCTGATCGTTCGAAAAGTCTCTTTTTTTTAATTTTTAAATATTTACAATATTATTGTAAAACTATTTGATGTATTTTATTTAATGAAATAAATATAATTTTGCATTTGTTGAAAAAAGCTAACATTTGTGTACGAAACAAAAGAGTCCACGATGAAAAAATAAGTATGCGATGAATAAAATGGGTCTACAGGGAGTAAAGTAAATCTACGGGGAATAAAGTGATCGAAAAAATAAAATATAGTTTTACTCCACTCGTAGAGGTTATAATAAAATAGACTTTTTGTATTAAATATTTAAATTAATAAAATCAGAAGTGCATACATTTGAATGTATGACATTATTATTTTAAATATTGGTAATCATAATACTTAATTAATGTTTTTGTAATAACTATATAATTAAACATATAATAAAAGTTGTTATACCACAGTTGATAAACTAAAGTGAAAGAGTGATTATTTATTATGCTTATGAAACGCCGTACAAAAAATTGAATTCTATAGTTAACGATCTATATTGTGAAAAATATTAAAATTAGCAATAATATATATTGTTCGATCGTAAATTTTTACGTTTCTTTCAGTGTCAACATTTATTCTTACTATTTAATTATTATTCTAATCAAATAACTAAATATAAATTATTGATAGACTAAATATTGACTACAAAAATGAACTAGACGTTATATAAATAACAAATAGATTTTTAAATATTATTTTATTGCAGTTTTTATAAAGGCAGACTTTCAAAAGTAATTAAATATTTTAAATATATTATTTGCCTTACAGTACCTATTTACACTTTAATTAATATTTATTGTAAAACAGGTTAAATATTAAATAAGAGTATAAGACTGAAATAATATAAATTTGTGAATCGACACCATGGTTTCACACTAATTTTTTAAATACCTTTCTTATTTAAATAGTCTCGCACGATAGGACATTACTCGCGTTTTTGCACAACAAATCGAACGTGATCAGACTAATTTTGTTGCTTTTAGTAAGTACTGAAACTTTGTCTATAAAATATAAAATAATTTGTGAAAAAATGATAAAAATGTTTATAAAAAATTCGTTATTCAAGGGTTCAAAATAGAACAGCGACTTTATTTAGCAAAAGTTTAATTTGGTTTAAAAAAACGTGAACAATTGTGCACCGCAATAAGCCTCTGTTTTCCTTAGCATCTACTTTTTAAAAATCTTCAAATTAAATTTGCTACCAACTTATATTAATGCAGTGAACAAGGAAGTGCAGTATTTAACATATATTAATTTTTGGGGGGTTACTTCAAGGATTCGAAATAATCGGGAAATTATGAACCACTAATGTGCATACATCGATGAATAAGAATTATTTACTTAGACACGTGTTAGGAATCGCGGAGACATAATTGATAAGATGCCGTTCGTGTAGTGAGATCAGTCCCTCCTCATGTCTGGTAACTCGTCTCAAGTCTCAAGGGAGGAGACGCCTGTTATAGGCCGTCGTCCCCTGTGGTAATTATGGATCCACGGCTCGATGGCCCGTGGAACTCGACGTAATGTGTGTAAACGCTGGTTGAACCTAATGCCGTCGTATCGGGGACGGTCGGGATGCAAACTTCTCTGGCCGAGATCCAAATGAAAAAGTTTCGCTCCTGTGTATAAATCTGGGCACGCAGCTCTCTAACACCCTCTCCTCCCATTCACTCAACTAAAATTGTGTCTAAGAAATTCGTGTTTATGACACTTTCCCAGAGCTTTAACGTCTCTCTATGTTTGATGAGCTTGACGCACCGACCGCTCGGCGCTCTAACACACTTATCCTGTAATGCGCTTTTTTTCCTGTCTCACTTGCTCTTTCATCGTTACGGCTCCGATGAAAATTATCAATGGCCAATTTTTTTTCACTAACGTAATATTCTCTCCAATATTTTTTTTTTTACAATAAAGATTTTCGATAATTTGAGATCAAAATGCTAAATATCGATAAAATACAAGTGGGACAAGTATGGTTGAAATTAATTTCTAAATTTTTCTTTTATAAAAAAAAAGAATGAAAATGGAATTTTAAAAAATATTGCCACTTTCAAAGCTTAATATTTCGAGGGAGCAATTTTTAAATTATTTATAATAACTGTGCCTGTTTCTAAGTGTACGCATTATATCATACTTTAAATTTTAAATGATGACCGCAACAACGTTAAATGAATAATTAAATCTTTCGAAACAAAGAGGCGTCATTATTACAGCATTTTACAAAAATTTACATTAAAAATATAGCTCTATCGTAAAATTCAATTATCAAATACCATTATATGCAATAACAAATGACAATGTTTATATATAAAACGAGTTAAATGTAGGATTACAGTAATACGAGCTATCGCAACATCGGAACAATATCTATTTTGACTCATTGTAGATTGTAGAACGGCATCTTAACAATATATGTGTATATATATAAATATCGGCGAACGAAATAATGCTTTGTAGGAGATGTGAGACTAAAAAAATTAGAGTCCTTATTATATATAAAAAAAATCTCTCTGTAACGCTCTTCTAATTTCTTTGAAAATAGTACGTATGATTGTTTTGAAAATTTTGTATACTAAATAGTCGAGATTTTTACACCTAATCATTACCGACTAAAAGTGGTTATTAATTTAAAATGTTTATTTAAAAAAGAAAATCTCTGTCAGATTCTTCTACATTACTCAAGTGCGGCGTATGAATTTTTCCAGATTTTTAATTCGATAATTGCAGAAAATGTTTGAGTTCCTAAAAGTAGTTTCTCTGATAATTTAGCTTAAATAAAATAACAATAATTCGCATAATTGTGGGTAAACAGATTCGTTAGATTTATTTGGGTAGAGCTGCCCGCAAGAGTGTATACCCGTAATATGTATATAATAAACAATACATATATGCAGGAGAAAAGGTGGGATTAAAAGGTTGAAAGGCTCGTCCGATTAATCTATACCCTTATTCGTCAAAATCGTAAATCCCACATAATGCGCATTACATCATGCGATTCGAATTGGAAACGGCGAAACAAATAACGAGATATGATTGAAATTAACGACTTTATATATGCAGGAGAATATCAGGGCTGTTTAATAGCTCGGGATCCACTAGCTCGACGTTGATTCTCAAAACATCGCACCTACAGACATACGGACACGCGCGCACGCACACGCACACACCCACACACGTGATTGCGGAATCCCAAAGCGCATTCCCTCTCTCGCTCTCTCGTTATCCGAGTACCGTAGTCCGTAGCATGGGTATGTATATATATATAGGAAACTTGCGAACTTCGGACACTATCGTATAAAATGCGCCCGCGTACATATACACACATAATAACAGAGTTTACACGGCCTCGCACATTCCCGTTATTCGGTATGTTTATACAGGGAAAACATCATTACAATGCGCTTCGACCTCCAGCATAATCCATAATGTTGGGCGCGTGACCGCGTTAAAATAAAATCTTGGACGAATATATCGAGAAAAGATATTTATATAGGTACGTGAGCCCTACTCGCCCTATCTGATAAAACGTTAATGTATATCATTGCGCTATCTCTTTTGTTAGATTGTTGTCTTTGGAATTTGAATGAAGGATCAAATAATTTATTATGTATTGCTGATATGTTGATGACCTGAGTGTTTTGACATTCTCTACCAATTAATCGATCATATTTTTCTGTTGAGACTTAAAGTTCTAATGGTCATAATTTTATTTTTTTATTTAAGCATTTCAAGGCCCTTCAAAGCCTTATATCTACTGTAAACTTTATTTGTAAATTATAATATATACATATACATTTGATTTGCTTCTTATACTAATATATACATTTATATCATACTGAGCGGTCGATTGCGTTTAAAAATTTAACAATATGTTCGCATATATTTGATTTCGGATAAAATAATAAATTTTCAATATTTAACGGTAGCTGTGTTTTGTATCTGCGGAGATTTTTTATTAACGTAATTCTTTGACTATCGTAATATAAACATTGCCATATAATATAGTTCAGGTCTTCGTCATAATTATCGCATTGGATACATTTGGGCTCATCTACAATATTAACTCTGGATAAAGAGGCCGCTAAATTATAATGGTCTGCTCTCATTCTATTTATTGTAACTATTGAATTTAGATTTGTCAAACTATGTTTTAGGTGAATCGTTAAAGTAAAGGTTATAATACTTATTTCCTTTTAGGGTGGACAGATCTAGACAGTGATTATTTGTATTTACTATGTTCATAATAATTAGTTAATGTTAATTCTTACCTCATGGAAAATTTGTTGATTTTCCATGTTTTGAGGTTTGAAAGTAGGTATTTCGTAGTTTATAACTAATTATTTCTCACTGATTTTTTAATGAGCTAGTACATTTGCATTTCTATATACTAAACTCCATGCGCAAAAGAGTAAAATATTGATGTCAGAACAGTAAAAGTACGTTATACAGTCGATGTGTCCCGGTATTTTTGAGGACACTAATTACGAAATTAAAATTAAATTTTTCAAATTCAAAATAACGGACATAACCTAAAAATAATATTTTTACACATGTTCATACGTACATCGAAATTTTTGAGACCTTATAGATTGCGTAACTTATATTGCATTTTAAAAATTCAGAATAGCATACGTAACCTGAAAATAGTATTTTTGTATACAACCGTAAAAACAAGGATAATACGAAATTTGAATTTTCTGCACTAGGTACTTAAAATATCCGATTACTATCCATAATAAACAATGTATCGATGTATTTGATAAAAACAGAAGGAAAGTCTTCTGCGTATGAAAATTTCGTACTGTAAAATTTAACTTTATTATGCTTATTTATTGATTACATATTTTTGCAAAACAATCAATTTGATGATAAATAAATACTTCTTATTTTTATGCAGGGCAGAGTTCTCTTTATTTTATCAAATATTATTACATATTTTTATAGTTCATGGTATTTTAACAATTACAAGCACAACTGTTGAATTTATTTCGCAGGTGCGTTGTTAATAAACACTTCGCATATGTCCGTTGTTGATTAGCACAGGTATATGGAACATAAAAAGAACGACATCAATAAAATAAAAAAACATATTTTAACAATAATTAACAATACTGTTAGAGAGAAAAATTTCAAAATTAAATGAATTTAAAAATCTTTCAAAGATTGTAAATTATAAAAAAATATAAAAAAGAATGTTTTTTTAATGGTATGTGGGACCCAAATTACAGGGATCTGTATCTTTCAACCTTAAAATTAAATCTAAAATATTGCATGAAAAATTTGAAAAAATTCATATGGCTATAGTTTAAAACATAAGGAAGGGTTTGACGTTTTAATTTTTTAAAGAAAAATCATTTTTAAATAATTGAGTAAACAATTTTGAATCAATAATTATTAGTAAAAAAAAGGCATAAACTGTCAACCCAAACATTCGTAATCAAATTATGAATTAAAAATTTGGAAAAATTTGGGTATATTATTTGAAACATGTCTAAAGGCCTGACGTTCATAATTATTTAAAAAATTTATTCATTTGTTTATACTCTTAAGGGGATGTGACACCGAAATTACAGAGAACCTACCTATAGAAAACCCCAAAAATTTTATAACCTTTTAATTATACGAAAAATCTGAAAAAAATCACAAATTCTATAATTATTAATGTATTATATGGAAATAACTATTTTTAGCTTTAGTGCTATATAGCTATTAAACAATGATTTACGGTTGCCTCAAAATCTGGCTGATTATCTTACAAAGCGTTTTTTCGATAAATTGAGTTCCTCGTTTAATAAAAAATATTTCTGTTTTTTGGGATTCATATATAAATGTTTTACTCTGTTTGAAAAAATAAAAAAGAATGTCCATTATAAGACAGTATAATAAAAAAAATAAACAGCAATATTAGATTCATATAATTCGCCCCCCTAAAAGCCCTAAATTTACAATCTTACATAATCTATTCAATTTTTTTAATAATTATGTTCACCATGTTGGATCGTGGGTGATAGACATACACACACACAGAGATAAACATATACATATACGCATTATATGTAGATCTATATTCATTTACTTATTTATTTTTAATTATATACGTTATCTAACTTATAAATACACTTAAAAGAATTGATATTAATTAATTATAAATATTATTATCAATAAATACCTAATGTCTACTCTTTGTTTTCTATACAGTTTGTTTGTATTGTGTGTGTGTGTGTGTGTGTGTGTGTGTGTACTACGTGGATTAGTGATATATGCTGGATTTAATAATAATAATTTTAATGGAATATATCGATTTTTGGATAATCCATGGAAATTTCTAAATGCTTACGAAAATTTAATATACCAATTTGTTTTATCGGTAGGCTCAATTACTGATTGATATCCCGCATTACTTTCACTGTCATTTACGATGCGATATATAGAAGTAATTCGTATTACACATCGAACAAATATTCCATAATGGCTCATCTGCAGCTTTGAATACTCACACTTTTGCGTAAAGTCAATATATCTATAATCAATTCAATTTCACTCTATTGTAATAATAAATAGCTATAATTGTTTCATTAAACGTCTTTATTGAATATCGTTTATCAAGTTACATGCCTTATATGCGAACGACAATATTATAGTCTGAACGTTTACAATCGCCCAATATTTAAACAATCTATATATGTGTGTGTATACTATATTTAAACTTGGTTAAAATTAAAAACTATTATTACAATTGCAATATAATAAAACTGGAATACATTTTTTAGTCTCCTTAACTGATTTTAACTCGTTAGTGATACACTGCTCGCTCGTATACGCGCGATATCGCTAAAAACGCGTCAATGAAATCTCGAGCACGTCTTCCACTTACAGAAGTACACAGGGCAATTGAGATAACAAAAAGTTTTCGTTTTGCAAAGCAATATAGAAACAAGCCGATACACGTTTATCGAGATAAAGCCCAAAAAGCGTTAAAATAACGAACAAGTCCGCAGTACAGAAAAACCAACCTATGTATGATATATATATATAGAGTCTACCGCGTTGCCAAAGAATCGCAGCTTGCTCTCAACGAAAATCGGCCTCGCTGGAGCTCGTCCAGAAATCGATAAATCGTCCACGCGGAAATGGGACGATCCTCGGTAATCGAACGAGAGACTGCGGGATTTCGAGGATTCGAACAAGAAGAAGGAGAGAAAAGAGCACGAATTTCTCTAGACTAGCGAATATATGCGTATACATTAATGTCGCATCACGAGCTTCCTTTCCGTAGGTCGAGACCTTCCCAAAGTTACAACCTCGAATCAATATACTATTTACCTAAAATGTATTTGTTAAATGAATAGTTGTTATAATTTCACAAGTTTTTCAATATTTTTGGTTTATTTTTGGATTTATATACTAGATATTTTAATGGCGCGATGAAAACGAGTTCCAAAGGTTCGTCGTAATTCGATTTTTCATTCGCGTTTCTCTCATTCTGTGAAACCGCAATACAGAAATATCTGTAAGTAATACTTGTAACTTTCGTGTCGATTTCATTTAAAAATATATAATTATTTATTTGGTTGTTGGTTGAAAAAATAACAAAGAACTTCACGGAAATCAATTTTTAGAAACGAAAAACAACAGTATCGTATAATAAAAATGAAAAGTAGTTTGCAATTCTATACTTATTAAATTTCGTGTGTTCTGTGGCAAGCCAGCCGAAATTAACCTGTTTCATAGCAGATCTGCACGATTGTGCACTAAAAACTCATTGACGTAATTTTCACATTTTTTACTTCATATATTACGAACATCAAACTTTTGTTTCTCTTATTTTGTAATAATGCTATAGAGTTAGGTTAAATCAAAATTTTCTTTTTGTTTCTCATCTCGCGGCATATTTCTAATAAAAATATAATATTTTTCTGGGAATTATCAACAAGACAGAATCGATTTAACCAAAGTTACGCTGAAAAATGTGACATAATTAATTCATGTTGTTGATTTGATTTTATCACTCGGTGGTTTATTCCATTAGGTTGGATGAAAATGTGTCGATCTTCCCGAGTCAAGTGTGAAAAAGAAAAGCATGAGTAAAAAATTTAACACATTTATTTCCTTTTGTAACGTAACGTTTCGGTGGTCAATGCCACCCTCTTCAGACTGTAAAATTTATTATTCACAAAAAGATTAAAATATATCTCGGATAATACAAAATAAACAATAATTTTTTTGTACATTAATATGTACCATTTCGGATGCAATTCGTTTTCCATAATTTGCTTCTTTATCTAAAATTTTGAAGTTTTTCCAGTCAAATTCGTGTTTGTTGTCCTGTACGTGTTGAAAAACAACAGAATTTTTACTTCTTTTATATGCTCATTAATTCGCGTTTTTATTTGTCTTTTTGTTTGTCCTACGTAAGATGCGTCACAGTCTATGCAGTTGAGTTTGTATACCACATTATTTTGCGTATTTCTTTATGGATTTCAGGTAATCCATAGCATTTAGCTAATGATGTATTAGTTTGTGTTAGCATAAAGAAAATGTTCCCTTAAGGCCAATAGTATCCACGGCTGGATCACCAACAGAGTTTTTATCTAAACAATTATATAAAACTCTTTCAAATTGTATAAAAAAACCACAATCGCATATAATTATATAAAAGAGTTTTATTAGTATTATAGTAAAATGTAAATTGACTTACGACTGGATATTTATACACAAATCGCGACATTATATTAGAAGGTAAACTATTATTTTTCTTTCACTTATTGTTTATTTTGTATTATCCGAGATATATTTTAATATTTTTGTGAATAATAAATTTTACAGTCTGAAGAGGGTGGCATTGACCACCGAAACGTTACGTTACAAAAGGAAATAAATGTGTTAAATTTTTTACTCATTCTTTCCTTTTTCACACTTGACTCGAGAAGATCGACAAATTTTCATTCAACCTAATGACATAATTAGTGTTCGGTGCCAAATGCTCCTTGCCTCACATTGGTACGGACATAAGCTTATGTGGTGGCAGTCGGCCGACGACATTCCCGGATCCACCGAGGTTTTCCAGACGTATTTTAGAATTGTTAATCCAAATCTAGAGGATGCATTTTGCTGATTTATCTATCTATTATTTTTATTACGCTGTTTTTATTTAGTTACGCTTTATTAACTACATTTTTATCAATAATCGTCACAACTCGTAAATTTTATGTATTTTCTACATGTATTTTTTGCTCAATGTTTATGAAAATTTGTATACTCAGGTTTTTTCGATATCAAAATGGCGGACCAAAATAACTATTTCAAATTTTAAATCTTATGATTTTATTTAAGTTATACGCTTTTGAAAGTAGGTAATCTAAAGTAGTAACCATTAATTATTTGAAAGATAAATCAAAAAATGGTAAGAAACACTAAGAAACACTTGGCATCAAACACTAATGTTGACACATTTAACTGCATAACTTTAGTTAACCTTTGCTCGTGTCCACGGGGTCAGGTTGTCCCCAGCGATATTCAATCAAAATTTTTTTTTCATATTTTTACGATTTTTTTTTTGTTAACTTAAAAAAAAGTCGGTGTTGTCAATAGTTATATATCTTATCAAACATACATAATGGTATATCAAAAAATTTTCAAGTCAAAATATTAGATATCTTTGTTTTAATAACGAAATTTCGGTTAGGGTTTCATTGACCTTCCACGGGAGTTTATGTTATAAAAATACATGGGGACAAGTAAGGCTTAGAAGATGCATATCCGGTGGGTTACCAAAAAAAGATATTTATTACATTTTATTAAAAAAATATGCAATTTTATGCAACACCCGAATTAACTAGTGGGGCCGAAATATGTAAAAGCTATACGCTTTTACATTCCAGGCACGATCATTACAATAATACTAAATGGTTATGTGTTGATGGTGCCTTTCACCTATTTACATTAAAAAAAATTTGATTTAAAAAAAATACATATGTACATAATTTACATATGTTTATATAAAAACGTATAGTTTAATTTTTGTACATTAATGTTCCTTCTAAAGAATATTTGGTAAAACAATATTAATGGGACGTATATGTTGGACAGTAATGATAAGTAAATATGATAAAATATTGTGCAATTTAAATTTTTCTATATGAAACAATATACTTAATTTATTTATTCGATATAGAGCAGCATTCATGTATATTGTTTGTTAATTTTTGAAGAAATTCATTTGTATGAAACTTTGTTTTTTTTATTATGCAGCTGGTGGAATGGTTGCTGGAGCATTATATAAATTTAATTTAGGTCCCAAAGATGTGTTATCGGGTGCCTCTTTGGTAGTATATTTAGAGTAGTGTATGGTACCTGTATGTACTTTATGTTTAAATTGATTAATTTGTCAAGTGAAAAACTCGGTGAACATAGTCATAAATTGAAATATGTACATGAAGAGTGAAGTATTAACTTCTATTTTAAATTACAATGTTATTAATAACATGTAAACGTTAATCATTTCTTTTTTTTTATTAATTATATAAATTAAGAAAAATTAAGAAAAAAGTAATTATAATATTTGAAAAGACAAATATATTTAAGTAATATAAAATCAATATATTCTTAGAATTCGCGGACACAATAAATTCGTTATGTTTATTTAACGTTCAAGTCCAAATTTTTCGAGTTTAAGAACAAAGCTTTTGTTTAATTTTATTTAAAAATTTTAATTAAATTTTAATTTAAAATTTTAGAATAATTTGGACATATTGAAAACATGCTTTACAGGGTTTGACGTTTAGATTATTTCAAAATTTTATTTTTGTGTGTGGTAAATATTTTTTACTGTTTTCTATTTTTTTATATCAAATTTTGTTATAAAAATATTAGTTTTTGCATTAAAAAATAAATAAAAAAAGAGAATTGTAATAAATAAATATTTTTGTAAAAAAATAAAAGAAATTTGAAATTCAAATGGGACGCGGGTTACATAAAATGCGATATACATTATACTTGTGTGTATATGACGAAAAATAAATATAACGGATAGTTAGTTTATTTATTTTATTGTGTATATAAAATTATGTATACACATTATGTATATATATGTTACGTATACACATAGTTTTTATATGATTTTCATGAAGTTTTACTGTATGATATGAGTTATTCTAATATAAAGTTAAGTCAGTTAAGTGAGCATTACAAAATAGCAGAAGCTCTTGTCCAGTATTTGTCCAATGTTGGCAGTGTTTGAAAATAATAGAATAATAACTATTTTTGGATGGTAAATAATTTTTATTTATTATTTAGTAAATTTATTTATTGTATAAGATTTATATTTTATTTATTGTTTAAAATATTAAGTTGCCGTAAGTTGTCAATAACTAAGTAATATTTATTTTTTTACATTTTATTTATGTTTTTAATTGTAGAATACATTATAATTAAATTTAAAGATAAAATTTATATAAGATAATTATGAATTATAGGAGTAATTCACCTACTAGTCAGTTTTAATACAAGAGTAACAATGGTAGTGAGTCGAACAATAATGATTCAACAATAACCACGAGCCTCTTGTTTTGTATTGGGATAGTTTTGGCGATGTTTAATCTTTCTCAAGGTTGATCTGGTATACATTAATGGTTTCTAACATTTTATTATTACATTTTTTAATTTATTTTAAATTACATTAAGTTTGCATTTAATGTTGTATTTATTATTTTACGATTAAAGTTCTTATTATGTAATAATAAATACAATAATTTAAAAGAATGGCACTTATAATTATTAAGACCGAGAACATATTCAGTGTAAATATATAAATTACATAGATATTAACTTTTAAATAAGCTTATAAAATTTATAATTTAAGCACAGTATAATTTTTATTTAACATATATAACAATTGTTAAATTATGTAATTATGCAATATTAATTAAAGTGTTTTGCGAACATCATTAAGATTTTCAATCCATTAACTGATGTTTAATGTGTTATCTTCTAACAACTTTTATTACTTAATGAGATATTTTTTTACGTTTTTGAATATTTAGCTTTATTTTCTATTACAATAATAATAGGTTTTTCTTTTTATTTTATATTTACAGAAGTAGTGCTGATACAAGTTCAAAGAAAGGTTTCTTAGCTAGTAGTTAAGGTAGTGCTCCGCAATCATTATCAACTTTTCAACATCCTAGTCATTCGTTTTTGAAAGTAAACGGTTTCACTCAACAAGTGTATCATAAATATCATTCACGTAGTTTAAAAGGTAAGATATTAAAAAACCTTGAATTTACTTTTTGTAACTAAGTTATAAATTCTTGATGTGATGATGTTTATTATAATATGTTTTCTTTTCTTAGCTAAAGAAATCATGTTGATATTAATCATGTTGTTATATTCATTATTTATAAAATTTACATAAAGTCATTCACTTTAGAATTCATGGAATCTCTTTTTATTTCAGAGCGTAAACAACTTGGTATAGAGAAGTTACAAGAGGTGAACACACTTTTCCAATTTTGGTCATTTTTCTTAAAGGAGAATTTCAATTGCACTATGTACGAAGAGTTTAGGACAATAGCTTATGAAGATGTATGTGAAGGATATAATTATGGGTTTAAGTGTCTGTTTTGATTTTATAATTATGGTTTAGAACAAAAATTCAGACCACAACTTTATAAAGATTTTCAAGTGGAAACAGTGAAAAATTATAAAAGTGGTAAGTGCATTTATCTACATAAGATATATATTCAGAATTTTTAGATAGAAATTGCATTTTACGGTACAAATAAAATTTATACTTTGAAATTGTTATATTAAAATATATTATTAAAATTAACAAAAAAAATATATATTATTAAAAAATCTTAAGATAGATTACAATGTAATTGTCTATTAACAGGTATATTATTTTATACATACATATATTATTTTTTTAGAAAGAAAAGTATGGCTTAATCATTTTTGGAGAAGGAGAAGGAGAGTATAAAACATTTGTTTAAATTGTCTTTTGTACATCAAAAGTATTGTAATGTAAGTTTTTATTATAGCATAAAAGAAAATAATTTTTTACTTTTTGTAAAGTAATTGTAAAATAATTAATTTATTTTAAAGATGAGTATGAAAGTGTAGTGCATTTAAATGATGAAGTCATACTAGTTGGGTACCTGAATTTCAAAAAAGTACGCTTCAAAACAAAAATGTTAGATAGGAATCATTTTTAGTAGCAATAATAATAATTTCAATATTTATTTTTAATTTTTTACATAAATATAATTAATTTTAGAATGGTGTACAAAATTTGATTCAAGAAAGACTGAAAAATTGGCGGTTAAGGCGTCACTTGACTATATTTCTGAAATAGTTGGACCAGATTTACAAGATGGTAGCAATTTATCTGATGACGAAAATGATGAACTGGAGAAAGATATTAAAGACTTACATAGAACAAATACTGATAAAAGAAAATGATATTACAGCAACAACAATTATACAATAGAAGACAAATTTTTAACGTTTTTTCATATTTTTTTGATTACTTTAACCGATTTTCTATGTTTATCTTCGAAAATATTGTTTTGAGCGTTAAGTGTACAATAGGAAAAAGTTTTATAATTTTAAGACGAAAATTTTGTCTAAATTCATTATGTGCGTAAGAACAGTATTTTTGGATATAATATGCATAAACCAATTTTACGAAATTGTAAAACGCTCCATAACTCCCACAATTTATGAGCGATACATCTGAAAATAGGACCACAGAGTTCTATAATTATAACAAATATACCCTGTAAATTTCAGCTCAATCGATTAAAAATTAGCAGAGTTATCTTGGTCACAGGATTTCATACATACACACATCCATACATACATTTTTGGGAAAGGTTTGGATGGGTTCTAAGTTGCATAAATTTTATTTGTATGTCAAAATATATACTTTTTTGAGGTATCACATATTTTGCGATGATGAAAATATAAGGCACTTTCGTGTAACGATCGTGCCTAAAAACTGCACTAGATACTTAAATAATAAGTCATTTTACAAAGTTCCAGGTGAATACAACAAAGACACCCCAAAAATTGATGCACCGAAAATGTATGATTATCCCTGATTTTTCGGTGCACAAATTTTTATGGTGTCTTTGTTGTAGTGTCCTACAACTTTGTATGTGCGTTTAGCATAAGAATCTATATTTTTTAAAATAAATGTAATAATTATTTTTTTAGCTCTTTTGGTAACATACCGGGTATACCAATCACCCTCTTAGAACGATAGTATCTTGTTGAAAATTCCTAAAAATGTTTATAATATTACTAAAAGTATTTGCAAATAAAGTACAAAAGTATTGAATAATTAACCGACACGGTGGCGGAGTGGCGGAAACGCACCTCGGCCGGTCATGAAAGTTAAGCAGCGCCGAGCGCGGTTACTACTTGGATGGGTGACCGTTTTTCGGACATAGCTTAAATGATCGGTTAGGTGTTTTTTCACATTCCACAACGTGAGCGGGAGGTGTGAGGCATTCGGTTTCGGTGTTAAAGTCTACGCAATGTGACCTTGCCACCCAAACAGAATTGTTCTCGAATACACCGCCCTTCTCGGAGGAGGTTCCTAAATGGCATTTATCCCAACGGGTTTGGCCACAGGTTTTCCCTCTCTCCACGGGCATAACCCCGGGCGAATGCGAGAAGGTGGGGTAAAGAGGGGGTAAAATTGGAAATGGAATAAAGGTGTAGGGGATACGTAAAAACCTATAAAAAGGTGTACGTAGAAACTACCAAAAATGTATTGAATAATTAAGTTGATAAACATAAAATATTTTTTTCTATTTTCTCAACCTAGCTATACATCTAAATGATGAACACGGCTTCTATAAAATCGTGTCTTAAGGGGGTGGCTTATCCGGTGGATTACCGACCAAGTCAAAAAAGGTAATTATTACATTTATTTGAAAAAATACGCAATTTTATACAAAACCCGAATTCAGAAGCACTAAATCATTCAATAATAAGTAATTCTACAAAGTTCCAGGTCAATACAACAAAGACAACCAAAAAAATTTTTGCATCGAAGAATCACAAACAATCATATATTTTCGGTGCAAAAAATTTTTAGGGTGTCTTTGTTGTATTGACTTGAAACTTTGTATAATGACTTATTATTTAATTATCTAGCGCTTCTGTATTCGAATTTTACATAAAATTGCGCATTTTTTTAAATAAATGGAATAATTATCTGTTTTTGCTCAGTCGGTAACCTACCGGGTATGCTACCTCCTTAAGTGCAAATTCAATTATTTTGAGAAAAACTCAACGATGACCGTAACGTCAATTAATCATTAGCATTGTAATAACATGAATAAAATAAATAAACTGATCGAAGGTACTAGTGCCTATAAAACTAGATGAATATTTGTGGTAATATATCAAACGAAGCCAAACTACCATCTCATTTTTACGGTCTCTCTTAATCGAGCATAAAATACTCGATTCTCCTCAAGTTCTTGTAGTATATATTGACTCTTAAACTTTACGGCATTTGGCTCGAACAAAAAAAAAGCATCCCTATATAAATGTATATACATGATATTCAAGGGAAGTCGCGGGCGTCCACGAAAAAGTCATAGATTGGAAAGTATGATCGCGAAACGCGGTACGTGTAATCGGTCGACGCGTTTTTTTGGCATATTTCCACTCGCGGCCACAGCGACGCGATGTAAAGGAGAAAATTCGAGTAAGAGTAGTTGGGTGGAGAAGGGTCGTTAAACCACAGAGTTCTCGAGGGTCGGAGAAGGGAGATTTGCGAGGTTGGGCCGCGCCACGATATTTTAAACAGACACTCGAATTAACTGGCCGAGAGATATCTCATCGTCAGTAGCAGTGCCAAGAAGGGCTCAGCTCGTACATTTTCTTCACAATTAAAAAGCACTTGTATCCCCTCCAAAAACGCGCTACGATTTACGTGAACCTCTGGGATTTAATTTCGTGTTATATCTTTTTTTGGACGAGTTAATGCGATTGAAGATCGATGGTACTATACCGCCCTTCACCGTTTTATCGAATGACAAACTTTTGAATTATACAATCGTTTTATTATTACTTGATTCACCTTTTTCATTTTATTTTTAATTAACAATCCTATTATTATTATTATTATTAACTATTTACTTACAAGCCGAATACCAAAATATCGACGCGAACTCATATATACGTAAAAATGTCCGTATAATAATGGAAATTTAAAAAAAAAAAAACCTATGGCAGATTTTTAATAATGTTATAATTCTTCGATTTTATGAAAATTGTAATATAACTTTAGCCAGTGTAGTCATGAAAATTGGAGTGCAAGGTTTTATACGGGTCACTGATTCTGAACCTTTTATATTTTCGCGGAGTCGACTGCGCGAGTGGATTGTGCTTGAAAGTTTAAATATATAGCCAATTTTACTTATATATCTGAATAAACTACGTCACAGCAAAGTTTCTTGTATATTTCTCGAGATCTGCTTTTACTGCAATAGTTGATACTTTTTAACATGGTTAATTACCGTTATCAAATCTGCAATAACAATTAATATATATATATATATATATATATATATATGTATATATATATATATATATATATATATATATATATATATATATATATATATATATATATATATATATATATATATATATATATACGCGTACGTTCTATTTGATTTTATGAAGAATAAAATGTGTTTATCGTCAAATATATTATTTACTTACTTGGACTCTACAACGTAAGAGTAAAATTCTAAAAATAAAGAAATACTTATCATTGTGTATTGGTTATACAGTTTACTAAGAAAATTTGACTTACCAGAAGGGTATCAGAAACTTTGGATCACCAATTTTGATCAAACTCCTAAGGATGTCATTTTTCTAATTTACGAAGAATGTTTTTTTAGAGTTTTAGAGCCCAATGAGCATCAGGTGCAAAAGTAACAACCGTGTTAATTTTTTACAAAATTATGCAATGATGTGCATCTTTATGCTCTACAGGATTTAAGCGAATTTATATTTACAATATATTTTGTTGATATAAATCGTGTATCCGATTAATTGACTACGTATGACTAATGTATTACTATGATATATAAATATAAATGTTTATTATTTACTGTATTATTAGCGTCCTTAAATGTCAATGTTTATAAAATAATTTGTAAATTTTTAGAAAACTTAAAATATAACAGATACTGTAATAACACAATAATCTCGATAAGGAGATTAAGTTGTTTAAATAAAAAAAATGTTTATTATTTATTTTAATAGTGAATTAATAAAAATTAACCATTCGATTTTTTTCCACATACATCATAGGTTTTCATTATAATTAGAGCGCAAACATGTGACGATACGAGGATGATCCGGTAAAGAAATGTGCATAGAGGTAATTTGCACATCAACTGGTCTGGCTGGAGATGTTTTCCAGAAGACATAAAAATATTTAAGTGATAGAAACAATTTTTGAGATAAATATAGCTTCAGGTTAAAGTAACTTTTGAAAAAATTGTTTCTATCACTTAAAAAACGTTTACCTGCCTTCTGAAAAACATCTCAAGCCTTTACAAAAAATTTGGTGCGTTTTAAAATTTAGGCCAGACCAGTTGATATGAAATAGGCATCGGTATCTCAGTTGGATACGCCGTGTTATGTGTTTTCCTGTTTCGTCCACCGCGAATAAATATTTAATCGTAATTATTATCGTTACGACGTACACAAAAAATCGTAACAGTTACGTAGCAAGAAAAAAATATTGTGAATTTGAGTATAGACACTTGTTACGTACGTAACATCGACGCGCGGATCGTCGCGTGTGTGAGAACGGTGTAGGATGACCGAAACGCGAAATATCATGACGAATGCAACTACAACAAGAAATCGCGGACGGTGGCCTAGTGGTTAGGTCTCGTGACTGGAAACTCGCGGATCCTCGGTTCGAGTCCCGGCGTCCGATCAATTTTTTATTCGGTCCTCTCCTATCACCTTCTCCATACCCAACACACTGACGCTAGTCCGTAAAGATGCACATAGTCGGAAAATTTTATAAAAAGTTTATAAACTTTTTACACTGGACCACAGCCCTGTAACATTGCAAACGTATTTTATAAATTAAAATAATGAAATAATGGGAATTCGATGAAAATCAGTGAAAATCGGAGTTCTGATACTCTCGTGCAGTTGTTATACAATTTACGATTAAAAGATTGAAAAGACTAACTAAAGATATGTGAATAGTTAAAGTAATAAAACGTATCAAAACAAGTCTTGATCTTAAGTCGGTGCCCTCTTCATTAAGCGAATACGAGCGACAGAGGTTTGCAACGCAATCCAACTCGACGAACCGGATCAAACGTTTCTCTCACTTCCTTCCCTCTTCATATATATTCCCAGTCTAATTTACGTCGCGGCAAGTACACACACACACACACACACGCACGCACTCGTGTAAATCGTCCCGCTGTGCACACCAACCGAATATTTGCCCTCGACCCAAGAGAGTAAGTATTGTCCCTATTCCGACAATCCGATCTCGAGTCAGAGATGTGTGTGTGTGTGTGCAGTGTGTAACCTGTCTATGTACTCCACCCACACACACGCGCGCGTATGTATAATACACTTCCTTTCGTTCGTTAGAATTATTCGAGAATTTCCGAGATGTGTTTCTCTTTCTCGCTTAATCGACTATTCGCTCGGTGATTCAAGAAAGGACGTTGTCAAGAACTCGGACTCGAATTCGTATTTCCCCGGATGGAAACGATATCGTCCTAGATTGCGAACTCGATTTCGAGGAGCTTCTTCGACAGTGCGAAAGAGACTCAGCTTAGAAATAGCAAATTGAACCGGGGGATCTATTAAACGATGTGAAACGACTTTCTGGCATATACTATGTATAATTATCTAGGTTATTTCTCAATTTGTTTATATACCCTCGCGCCCCCGCGGATTATCGTACTTTTAAATATCTATTATTTCGTTCGCCCTTTCAAGTTCAGACGGACTGAAAATATCATCTCCATTATTTCCGTACTACTATTATATCCCGAATGTTATATCATTTTGTAAAGGATGAAAAGTTCGTTTAACACCTTTTCAAAATTTAGATGTATTTGAGGAATATCCGAGATTTATTCGAGCGAAACCGCTGTCTCGTTTATTCGCTTCCTTTGCGTTCTTCCTCTGCGCCTCGGGCCATTTTCACCACTTTCGCGAATGAACCTGCGTATGATTGCACTTTGATAGGTGATGAACCCGTCGGTTCGCGCGTATAATAATTTCTTGGTAATATTGGAAATACACCCGGATTGTAACTCTATCATTTATATACATTTATTAGACTCGATGTGTATATATTTTCTTATTGTTATTATTAATGTAATATAGTATGCACATAATCTACGCAATGACATTTATAAATGTGTGTATATATATACACGAATGAATTAAAAATACATCGCTGTAAATAAAAATATTAATACGACAGAGAGTTTGAATGATATTTTTAACGAGTCTTTACAATACAAAAAATTTTTTGTATAATCTTGAACGCGTGACGGAGAACAAATAAAAATTTCAAAAGATAATAAAAATTACATGTTTTTTTAATAACGACTTTTGATTTACGGAGAAATAATTTGTAATCGGTTTTATTGACTGTATATAAATCATGGAAAACAAAAACTGTTTGCCGCATCCTCATAAATATGTACGCCGTTAGAACAAAAAATAAAATAAATATAATTGAATTTTTTAACACAATTGATATTTTAACGTATACGTTATTGTTAGTACTACGTACCAGAATTGCTCTGATAGCCTATAGGAATTAAATTTTTACACGACGATTATAATATAAACATTTTCGAAACAATGCAAAATTTAAAAAAATATATAAATATATATTATTCAGTAATTTTAAAATATTTCCATAAAGAAATGCTCGACGCAGCACTTTCGTTTATCTAAAATATATCAAGTGGATGTTTATGTTAAAGATTTATGTTAAAGAAAAAAAAAAAGAGGGAGCGAACGAGGAGAACCAAACGCAAGTAAATAAAGCGCGGCTTTCACTTTGATCAATGACGAAGAAATGTATATCCTTACGAGAGCATCGTGAAATGGTTTTTGGGTAGACAGTGTATACGCGCAACTTTTTAATTGGACCGATAATTGCGTGACATCTTCACGGGAAACTGACGCGCAAAATGAACGACTACCCGTCACTCGTCCTCCCTCGTGTATTTTATGTACGTTCGCGGACTGGCTCAGCGAGTCTCTTCATTTGTCCACGTCGTGGGAAACTATGTTTTACTTTCGTTTTTTTTTTCTTTCACACCGACTTTGAGGTATCGCCTCGTCGCCATAAAAATGACTGCTTTACATTTCAGATTTATCACTTACGTGCGATTGCTTTTTTACTGCGCTGCACCAGACTGCGGTTTATGTGAATCCTCTGTCCCTTCCGATTATATTTTTTTTTTATTTCTCCTGAAGGACATTTCATTTTTCTTTTTTTTTTCGTACAGTTCGATATAAATAATTTTACCGACCGTAAAATCTTTTAATTAAATTAGACTTATTGAAGATTTAACGGTCGAAATTCGAATTTCGCGGTTGAAAAAGGGAGGAGTATTGCATAACGAATTGCAAAACGAAAGTAAAGGAATAGAGCATTATTGCGAGGAATTCGAGTGTAAGTCTAATCGTTAAACCTTAAATCGTTTAGGAGTATCAAAAAAATATCGAAGATTCGGAACGCGTGGTCGAAGGGAAGAAAAGTAGGTATACGGTGAAATTTTTATCCGACTGATGCAATAAAGAAAAGGCATAAGGGCAATAACAACGCCGATATAAAATAGCGACGGCGGGTCGCTGTTGTTGTCGAGTGGTGGCAACGTCCCGGTTCCCGTATCGGCAGTATACTTTTCGTAATAAATATCTCGTTTTATTTCGCTGGTATTACACGCCGCTACACATTGGGAACGGGAAACCTGTCCACTTACTCGGCGACTCGCATGAAAAATGCGACGAGGCAGGCGGTCTCTCTCCCAGGACTCAGGAGTACATTCATACCTCTTTCCCTCGCGAGTCAACTTGACATTCGATTTTATTCTTCGAATCTATCTACTATGTATATATCATATTTTTCACTATTACAACAATCGGGGAGTAAAGACTCGAATGACCAAATCGATTCGGCATACATCGAATAATTGATATTATTGACAAGAAATTTTGATATTGTAAAATAAAACGTCTTACTTTTTATAATAATTCTGTATAATATAATTTCATTTATTTTTTAATGTTGATTATACACCTCTTACCGCGTAATCTTGATTTATAAAAACATCGAGCTCGCTGTGTAACAATTTGTAACGCGATCGCATGCGTTTCGCGTAATGTGTAGAAAAATTAATGCAAGCCTATAATCTTAATTATCTTTAATGTAGACCGATAATTATACGTTAAGAGAACGATAATTTACTAATCAGTAATACGTATAACAACGCCTTAAGAAATTTAATCCCTACATATATTAATTAAATGTTTCGTTTCATTTAATGATATCTAATATCTTTGTTACTAAATAGTAAAACAAAATGTTATAGTAATGCGTATAAAAAAATTGTATCTTAGAAAAAGTATTTAAAATATCAATACGACAATATTCTGATTTCGAAAACAACCATTATCAAGAAAAATTAATAAGTAGCCGTCAAAATTGTTATTTTACAAAATTAACCCAGACTTTTTCAATGTTTTCATGACTCTGAAGGGTTAACTTTATAATTAATTATAATTAATTTTTTCAATCTTCGTATACTTTGACGTCTTTTGTAGTGGCGTATAATTAGTACTATTTTCTTTTGATTAAAAAAAATTAAAATCTAAACATCACAAACATCTTGCTTAATTAATTACTTATTTTGCAAACTTATCTTGTGGATTAGCAATTATAAATTAAACGTAAAAGAGAAGAAGTTTGTGTGGAAAGAAATGTATAAAAATGTCACGTTTAGTAAATAGTTGACTATCGTTGTTATCGAGAAATAACGTTAAAATAAAATGAAATAAAAATAGTTAGGTCACTACAAATTTTCAACTAAATTCGAATTTTCCAATCGATCGACGAATTCAAAGCCTGAATTAATTGACTATACTATTCCTAAGGGATATGGAAGATCTGGTCGACGATGTAAGGCGAGCTGTCGACTGATCCTTGCTGCGAAATGAAATCTAACGGAATTTCGAGAAGCTTGAACCATGATAGAGGAACATACTGCTCAATGGATTAGCAATCGAATTGTAGGATGATATAACTCTTATTCTTCTTTTGAACTTCTTATATTGTATTATCTAAATTATTGTACCAACAATTTGTACTTTTTTTCATAAATTCAAGCGATTCCAGACAATCATATTTAATTTATTTTTTTTAAAAAGGGATTACCTTCGAATATTTTAATACGTTTATTGATAATATAATTACGTCAGAAATCAAAATGTAACATCTCGAAAATGAAAAGAAAACCGACACGGAGAACCGAACTAAGTTTTGATAAAAACGTCATTGAAAAATCGATAGTTTTAAAAGATATTTTTGAAATGTCGAAAGAGCCCCTTTAATTGGAGATATAACCTAGGTACGATAGACACGTGCTCGGCTGAATTGGACAGAAAGAGAAAGAAAGAGAGAGAGAGAGAGAAAGCTGGTCGGTCAAGCTTTTAATTCGTCCCACGGCAGTTCGGAAGCTTGCACCCGCTTTCTCTCTCTCTATCTCTCCTTCTCTCTCCCTCTTCGTGGGTTATCTGACCGTGTGATAGCCGAACGAACGTCCGACAGTGTAACGCGACCGGAAATTCCTGATTACAGTGGCTGTTACGTAAGACTCGAAACAATACCCGAATATATTTCTAATTGGGTTATTCGTACAGCCGCCTTAGTTATCTGGGATTTTTACGATCCGCTGCAGTACACTCTTTTATATCTTTATTTTGTAAATATACGCTTGGTCAATTTTTAGTTAAGTTTTTTTTCTACTTATTTTCGGAACATCCTAGTAAATACATTTCCGGGGAGAAGGATAGCACTTTATCGAAATCCAAGTAATACTAGTTTTATTTTATAAGGTTAGATAATTTTTCATTGTAAAATTTTGTCTAAAATTATATTTAAACTAAATTATGCATGTGTTTTTTTTATTACGGCAAGGAAACCATTCGTCGGAAGTACTTAATTAAATTGATCGTACAAGGGAATGCAAAATGCACAAACTGTTCTCTTCAAAGTTCAAATATTATATTGCTGTTGAATCAGTACTCAATAGAATATGAAAGCATGCCTGAATGAAACATTTAACATATTAAAATCTGTAAATAAATGCAAATCCAATCACCCTTGAATTGTTTGGTAATTTTTTTAGCAAATATTCAAAGTTGATTATACATTATGAATAATGCAATCCAAATTTTAAAAAAGTATTTTTTTTTAAACTTATAGCAATAGTGTCTCTATTAAACGTAGAGTTAGATTGAGGAAATATAAAAAAAATGTTTTTTTTCAACTTAAGGGGATGTTGGACTCAAAAAATGGTCATTCTTAATACTTTTTTTATAAACAAAAGAATAAATTTTTTAGAAAATCCTGAAAGCCATTCCCTTAGGCATGTTTTAGTATACTCAAATGTTTTCAGATTTTTAAATCTGTAATTTAATTCTAGTTTTTACTTAACTTTACAATTAAGGATAGAGTACAGTCAGACGTAATATAATTTTGAAATATTTATACTATATACACTCACAAAAATGGTTTCTTAATGCAAGCGGAATTCTTCTCAAATATCTGCCAAAATGAAATCCACTTAATGTCAAATGATTCTTCTTTTGAACTTCTTATATTGTATTATCTAAATTATTGTACCAACAATTTGTACTTTTTTTCATAAATTCAAGCGATTCCAGACAATCATATTTAATTTTTTTTTTTTAAAAAGGGATTACCTTCGAATATTTTAATACGTTTATTGATAATATAATTACGTCAGAAATCAAAATGTAACATCTCGAAAATGAAAAGAAAACCGACACGGAGAACCGAACTAAGTTTTGATAAAAACGTCATTGAAAAATCGATAGTTTTAAAAGATATTTTTGAAATGTCGAAAGAGCCCCTTTAATTGGAGATATAACCTAGGTACGATAGACACGTGCTCGGCTGAATTGGACAGAAAGAGAAAGAGAGAAAGAGAGAGAGAGAACGCTGGTCGGTCAAGCTTTTAATTCGTCCCACGGCAGTTCGGAAGCTTGCACCCGCTTTCTCTCTCTCTATCTCTCCTTCTCTCTCCCTCTTCGTGGGTTATCTGACCGTGTGATAGCCGAACGAACGTCCGACAGTGTAACGCGACCGGAAATTCCTGATTACAGTGGCTGTTACGTAAGACTCGAAACAATACCCGAATATATTTCTAATTGGGTTATTCGTACAGCCGCCTTAGTTATCTGGGATTTTTACGATCCGCTGCAGTACACTCTTTTATATCTTTATTTTGTAAATATACGCTTGGTCAATTTTTAGTTAAGTTTTTTTTTCTACTTATTTTCGGAACATCCTAGTAAATACATTTCCGGGGAGAAGGATAGCACTTTATCGAAATCCAAGTAATACTAGTTTTATTTTATAAGGTAGATAATTTTTCATTGTAAAATTTTGTCTAAAATTATATTTAAACTAAATTATGCATGTGTTTTTTTTATTACGGCAAGGAAACCATTCGTCGGAAGTACTTAATTAAATTGATCGTACAAGGGAATGCAAAATGCACTAAACTGTTCTCTTCAAAGTTCAAATATTATATTTGCTGTTGAATCAGTACTCAATAGAATATGAAAGCATGCCTGAATGAAACATTTAACATATTAAAATCTGTAAATAAATGCAAATCCAATCACCCTTGAATTGTTTGGTAATTTTTTTAGCAAATATTCAAAGTTGATTATACATTATGAATAATGCAATCCAAATTTTAAAAAAGTATTTTTTTTTTAAACTTATAGCAATAGTGTCTCTATTAAACGTAGAGTTAGATTGAGGAAATATAAAAAAAATGTTTTTTTTTCAACTTAAGGGGATGTTGGACTCAAAAAATGGTCATTCTTAATACTTTTTTTATAAACAAAAGAATAAATTTTTTAGAAAATCCTGAAAGCCATTCCCTTAGGCATGTTTTAGTATACTCAAATGTTTTCAGATTTTTAAATCTGTAATTTAATTCTAGTTTTTACTTAACTTTACAATTAAGGATAGAGTACAGTCAGACGTAATATAATTTTGAAATATTTATACTATATACACTCACAAAAATGGTTTCTTAATGCAAGCGGAATTCTTCTCAAATATCTGCCAAAATGAAATCCACTTAATGTCAAATGATTCTTCTAAAATTTAAAGGATTATGCTTTTTGTTTCACGAAATAATCCCAAACTTAATAAACGCAAGTGGAAATTCATGTTAATAACAGAAAAATCATTTAACATTATAAGTAGATTTCATTTTGGAGGATATTTGAGAAGAATTCCGCTTGCATTAAGAAACCATTTCTGTGAGTGTACTTATACAAAATAAAAAGTACTATCTTTTATGATTTTTCAGCCATAAAAAAGACAAAATATTAAAATATTCTAAATAATATATTTAAAGCAGTAGGCAATACAATAACCTAGTTGCGGAGTAAAAGTTGCCAAAGGTTATTTTGACTCAAAAATTATCTTATACATATACTATGCTAAAAGATAATTTTACATATCGTATAAGATGATTCTAGGATGATTTATTTTATTTATTTAAATAATTATATAATAGTTATTTTAGATACAAGTGTGCAAAGTAGCTACGCTCAGGCAACAAACATAGACACACATGCAAGGATCCCCTACTTTGAACACGTGGGTCGAACACTTTTTTTCCTACCGAACCGTGCAAATATTTAATTTTGCGCTGACATTTGACCAAGCGAGATAGTGCATTGGAGTAATAGTGCGCAAAATAAAATTTTCTTGAAATAGTACTCACAATTATAAGAGAAAAATTGATGTCTCCCCGAACCGATGTTTGCGATGAAAAGGTTGTACGGGTTTGGACTCACTTTGTCTCTCGTGATTTTGAGCACTACTGCATCATGATTTTATTTTCCGCACTAGTGCGGGTAAGAACTACTTTGCACACTCAAACGCTTTTGATTTTGCGCATGGAATTAGGAGTTCCATAAATATACATATAAAATTAGTGTATATAATTATAAACAGAAAGGTCTGTGTACTTTTATAATTTATGTATACATATGTTAAGATAAATGCGAAATTTTACACGAGGCTGTGATGAAAATTGCCCTGCAAAGAATGTTTTAAAATAACAAAAAAAAATTTTAAATAATAAACATAGAATATCTATTGCTGAAACTAGTTTGGCAAATATTTTTAATTTAATATCAAAAACCAAAAAATAATATATAGTTATTATCAATTTACATATATTTTATATAGTGACAATATAAGAAGCTCTATTTCTGATGTTCTCAATTTAATATGTTTTCTATAATACTCGTATAAAATAAAAATTGTTATTTTCAATTTAAAAAATGATTTTTTACTAAGAGTTGTAGTAAGTAATAAGTGTACCCATTTACATAATGTAATCAGTAAACGTATAATATACATGATATTATATAACTGAGAGGGTTACGTAAAATAGATAATACGTTTTTCCTCGTTTATCAAGTATGTAAATGATCTTAATATATATATATATCGCATCTTTATGACGATGTGAACGTAAATCAAACAAAGGAAATATTATTGGTTACCATTAATAAGTATTAAGCGTACATTCAATATATATACATATACATGAAAATGCAATAACGCGCGTAAAGTGAATAGTGTAGATCGTTTTAGAATGTCATAAACTGTGTAAGATTGAAGAACGGCGGTTACCGTCCATTGAATATATAAGATAGACAACGGTGACTCAAGAGTAAATAGAGTATCGAGGATATCAACGATAATTTGACCCATGATTAATGGACCTCGTGAGTTTCACGAGAGAGAGAGAGAGAGTACACGATTTTAGGTATTCGCAACCTGTTCTACCTCCTCGAGAGTATAATGGCTTTTCGTCGGACTATATCGTAAATCCAGATATCATCGGTTAGCCCAGCACACCTTAATTATCGGATAAACCAACCAACCAGAACTCGAAGCAGCTTCACCCAGAGCTAAGGAGACTTCCGGAGAACGTCCTCGTCCCTCACAACCAGATCGACGAACATTCCGAAATCACTCTCGATATATAACCCGAATCCCGGAGAAAAATTTACACGCAGTGAACGATCGCCTCTTTCCACGTGTATATACACTGAGAAAACAGTTTAGATTAACAATTATTATAGTTTCTAGTGAAGAAATCACATACTGACAAACTCAGGAAAATTAGTGTGTTCTCCAGTAAAAATTACTGTAGTTTATAATAAAATTTACTACAATTCTTATAATATTTACTATAACTTTTCTAAATTTTAATATAAACTACAGTAATTTTTCCCAGTCTGTAATAGAAACTATAGTAATTTTTAATACAAAATTTCTGTCCGTGTATAAATTTATTATTTTATCGAGCTCCTATCGTTATCTTGAAATTACATCATCATCCGTTTTACAAATATTTGTAAACGCAACGCGAGATCCACCGATCATCAGAATTTCATATAATATTGTATCGACAACATTGATCAAAAGGATTAAATTAACCAAATATTAGTCGTATTTATTTAATTGAATGTCGATCGTCCTACCTATAATAGCTATTTTCACTCTCTAAAATTAAAAATAGTGACGATACGAACAGATAATTAAAGAGCAACGTAATAAAAAGGTGCACGTGAACTTGACGATAAGCATCCCCGCGTTACGCAAACAAAATGTGCACGCTGTACCACCGTGTGTACAAAATAATAAGAGGCAGTAAAACAAGGAGTTTCTGAAACTACACAATTTTACGAGGAGAACATTAATTGAGATCGTATTTCACTTAATCCTATACGGTTTAAAACTATACGCGCTGCAAGCTCTTTACTAACGCTTACCTCGGCAAGCCCCAGAACGCGCGTTAAAATATCATTGTTACTCATATTTTTTGTAGAAAGTATAAATGAATCAATATACCTGAAAGTGAAAGGAACTGTTAAAGAGGATTATTCGTATTGAAGAGCATCCGCGTCTACCGCATAAGAGTGTTAAAGTGTGACGGAAGTAATGCCGAATTGTAGTGTGTGTATATATATATCTTTTAAGTAAAAGAAGAAAAAAATATATAAGACCGATGCTTCAACGTATTCTACCTTCTTTTACATACCACTATTCCACTATAGCCACATAAGAATTATTCTGGCTTGTCCTACTTTTCCTTATATGTATATACATTTCGGGTCGGTAGGAAGCACATCATCAGCAATGCTCAATACATTTTCAATATTTGACATCTTCTACCTCCTGTATTACATTTTTTAAAGGAATATTTTCTCAAATTTACGCGCACAAAGTATTATCGTATACACTAAATTTTGAAACGTCAAATCGTTTAAAAAAGCAAATACGATTGTCCTCGTTTATCAAGTATGTAAATGATCTTAATATATATATATATCGCATCTTTATGACGATGTGAACGTAAATCAAACAAAGGAAATATTATTGGTTACCATTAATAAGTATTAAGCGTACATTCAATATATATACATACATGAAAATGCAATAACGCGCGTAAAGTGAATAGTGTAGATCGTTTTAGAATGTCATAAACTGTGTAAGATTGAAGAACGGCGGTTACCGTCCATTGAATATATAAGATAGACAACGGTGACTCAAGAGTAAATAGAGTATCGAGGATATCAACGATAATTTGACCCATGATTAATGGACCTCGTGAGTTTCACGAGAGAGAGAGAGAGAGTACACGATTTTAGGTATTCGCAACCTGTTCTACCTCCTCGAGAGTATAATGGCTTTTCGTCGGACTATATCGTAAATCCAGATATCATCGGTTAGCCCAGCACACCTTAATTATCGGATAAACCAACCAACCAGAACTCGAAGCAGCTTCACCCAGAGCTAAGGAGACTTCCGGAGAACGTCCTCGTCCCTCACAACCAGATCGACGAACATTCCGAAATCACTCTCGATATATAACCCGAATCCCGGAGAAAAATTTACACGCAGTGAACGATCGCCTCTTTCCACGTGTATATACACTGAGAAAACAGTTTAGATTAAAAATTATTATAGTTTCTAGTGAAGAAATCACAGACTGACAAACTCAGGAAAATTAGTATGTTCTCCAGTAAAAATTACTATGTAGTTTATAATAAAATTTACTACAATTCTTATAATATTTACTATAACTTTTCTAAATTTTAATATAAACTACAGTAATTTTGCCCAGTCTGTAATAGAAACTATAGTAATTTTTAATACAAATTTCTGTCCGTGTATAAATTTATTATTTTATCGAGCTCCTATCGTTATCTTGAAATTACATCATCATCCGTTTTACAAATATTTGTAAACGCAACGCGAGATCCACCGATCATCAGAATTTCATATAATATTGTATCGACAACATTGATCAAAAGGATTAAATTAACCAAATTATTAGTCGTATTATTTAATTGAATGTCGATCGTCCTACCTATAATAGCTATTTTCACTCTCTAAAATTAAAAATAGTGACGATACGAACAGATAATTAAAGAGCAACGTAATAAAAAGGTGCACGTGAACTTGACGATAAGCATCCCCGCGTTACGCAAACAAAATGTGCACGGTGTACCACCGTGTGTACAAAATAATAAGAGGCAGTAAAACAAGGAGTTTCTGAAACTACACAATTTTACGAGGAGAACATTAATTGAGATCGTATTTCACTTATCCTATACGGTTTTAAAACTATACGCGCTGCAAGCTCTTTACTAACGCTTACCTCGGCAGCCCCAGAACGCGCGTTAAAATATCATTGTTACTCATATTTTTTGTAGAAAGTATAAATGAATCAATATACCTGAAAGTGAAAGGAACTGTTAAAGAGGATTATTCGTATTGAAGAGCATCCGCGTCTACCGCATAAGAGTGTTAAAGTGTGACGGAAGTAATGCCGAATTGTAGTGTGTGTATATATATATATAATCTTTTAAGTAAAAGAAGAAAAAAATATATAAGACCGATGCTTCAACGTATTCTACCTTCTTTTACATACCACTATTCCACTATAGCCACATAAGAATTTATTCTGGCTTGTCCTACTTTTCCTTACATGTATATACATTTCGGGTCGGTAGGAGCACATCATCAGCAATGCTCAATACATTTTCAATATTTGACATCTTCTACCTCCTGTATTACATTTTTTTAAAGGAATATTTTCTCAAATTTACTCGATGTAAACGCGCACAAAGTATTATCGTATACACTAAATTTTGAAACGTCAAATCGTTTAAAAAAGCAAATACGATTGTCCTTGTGTGTTCCGCGCACTCTTGATTTTTTTATTCAAAATGTGGCCCCCTCCGAAAAAAAAAGTAAAGTTCAAGTTTATTATTATTACAGCGCAACGAATGTATAGTTATTTTAGAATGAGATCAATCGATCCCTCAATTACTTAATATTACTTTGAATTTCCTTTATGCGAGGGAAATTTATTTTCAGCGTACATACTCGATCATATTGATATTATATTAAGGCATTCTCTACGAACGGCGAAAATCAATTTATCCTAATTAGGTGAAGATGTTATTTCAATGAAATTCTTGAAATATTAGCTGCATGATAAATAAGACTATTCGATATAGATTAAATACAATCGAAATATTCCATAGGCATTTATGCAAATTTAATGAAATCGTTTATTTATTTATCTCGGTAATAGACGAATGAGATATCAAATTTTCATTATTATATATAAATAAACATACTACACAAACGATCTATGAATTTTGAAGGTTATATCAATCTATAATACATAATTGTATAAGCCACTTTCATCTGTCGAATTAGAAAGAAAGTTTATAAACAAAATAAAAGTTAATTACTTTGTACGAGTGTATCAAACGATTCTCGAATGTAGCTAGACAAAAATAAACATATTTACAAACCTCCGTGATAAACGATCGTAATTAATAAAAGAAATATCGATATTATATTGTGAATAAAAGAAAATGGTGCAAATGGGATAAGAGTTAAAAAGAAAAGAAAAGAAAAGAAAACGAGGATGTAATAACGATCTCGACACAAAGAGTAAAAAATACGAGGCGATACCTCGGGGGTATACACACGAGAGGTGAAAGATACACAACATAGAGAAGAGTGAAAAAGTCACGCTTTAGTCAGACGCGCGAAGCTTTTTACACCGCGGCCCCATTAAGATGCTATCTTACGTATTAAGTTCGATTCAAGCATATGTACTTAACGCTCGGTCTCGTCGTTCACCGGGGCGATAAGATCCCGACGTAGAGTCAACTAACTCTTCGGTGGAACCCCCGAGGCAATAACCGCATTTCCCGCAAGAGAAGAGTCGGTCTGCCTCCTCCTTTGAACCTCGTTTTATGACCGTGGAGCTTCGCGCGATTACAATACATCGTCTGCATGCTAATTTTAAAGGGAGCTGCTGCTGCTGCTGCTGCTGCCGCTGCTCCCGGTGCTCGATGATGTTGTTATCTTGTTATTTGTGTCACCCGGTAAACTGGATTTTCGGGTATAACTATTAACGTTATACTTTTATACTTACTTTTAATATTTCAACGTTCACTTTTGCACAATCGACCAATTCGAATTATCATTAATTTGATGAAAGGAGGTGCTCAACGTCATTATTTAATACACATCCGTTGTATAAAAATAAAATGCAATGCCGTGTCGCAATGTCGTTTTTAAAAGATAAGCTGTGATTTATTGAAATTCACTCGTACGTATATCAGAGACATGCAGATGCGAATCGTTTCCCGCGAATACGTAAAAATAAAATTTGATTATAGGTAAACGTATACACACACGGACACGTGAAAGAGCTATAAATTTCTATTAAGTACTTCCTTACGCGTATCAGTCAACCCAACAAATATTTAACCCATTAATCAAGGGAGTACAAAGAACGAAGTAACCAACTCTCGCTTCATCAAGATTTCTACACTCGAAAAAGCGCATTATAAATGAATAAAAAGAAGTAGAAGAAGAAGAAGAAGAAGAAGAAGAAGGGGGCAAACGATGAGGTTGAAAAAAGGCACTCGGGGTGTTTATCGCGAGAAAAATGTTGAATCCAAGTGGAAAGAAGAAATAGAAGAAGAAAAAAGGAAAAAGGTAAATCCAGAGATGACTGGTTGATGCGACCGTACCTCAAATTACCCTATACGACTGCACTCTCCTCTGTGAAAAGAGATATCAAGAATTCAGGTAGTGAGCACCCAAACACGCAAACTTATTCGCGCGTTCGTTTGACGCCAACCGCGTCTCGAGATACCAAAGGTATACATATTATGTATACCACAAACACAGTGAGCGAGAGAGAGAGAGAGAGAGAGAGAGAGAGAGAGAGAGAGAGAGAGAGAGAGAGTACACGATTTTAGGTATTCGCAACCTGTTCTACCTCCTCGAGAGTATAATGGCTTTTCGTCGGACTATATCACTTAATCCTATACGGTTTAAAACTATACGCGCTGCAAGCTCTTTACTAACGCTTACCTCGGCAAGCCCCCAGAACGCGCGTTAAAATATCATTGTTACTCATATTTTTTGTAGAAAAGTTAAAATTGAAATCAATATACCTGAAAGTGAAAGGAACTGTAAAGAGGATTATTCGTATTGAAGAGCATCCGCGCTCTACCGCATAGAGTGTTAAAGTGTGACGGAAGTAATGCCGAATGTAGTGTGTGTATATATATATCTTTTAAGTAAAAGAAGAAAAAATATATAAGACCGATGCTTCAACGATTCTACCCTTCTTTTTACATACCACTATTCCACTATAGCCCACATAAGAATTTATTCTGGCTTGTCCTACTTTTCCTTATATGTATATACATTTCGGGTCGGTAGGACAACATCATCAGCAATGCTCAATACATTTTCAATATTTGACATCTTCTACCTCCTGTATTACATTTTTTTAAGGAATATTTTCTCAAATTACTCGATGTAAACGCGCACAAAGTATTATTCGTATACACTAAATTTTGAAACGTCAAATCGTTTAAAAACCAAATACGATTGTCCTTGCGTGTTCGCGCACTCTTGATTCTTTTATTCAAAATGTGGCCCCCTCCGAAAAAAAAAGTAAAGTTCAAGTTTATTATTATTACAGCGCAACGAATGTATAGTTATTTTAGAATGAGATCAATCGATCCCTCAATTACTTAATATTACTTTGAATTTCCTTTCTGCGAGGGAATTTATTTTCAGCGTACATACTCGATCATATTGATATTATATTAAGGCATTCTCTACGAACGGCGAAAATCAATTTATCCTAATTAGGTGAAGATGTTATTTTCAATGAAATTCTTGAATATTAGCTGCATGATAAATAAGACTATTCGATATAGATTAAATACAATCGAAATATTCCATAGGCATTTATGCAAATTTAATGAAATCGTTTATTTATTTATCTCGGTAATAGACGAATGAGATATCAAATTTTCATTATTATAATAAATAAACATACTACACAAACGATCTATGAATTTTGAAGGTTATATCAATCTATAATACATAATTGTATAAGCCACTTTCATCTGTCGAATTAGAAAGAAAGTTTATAAACAAACTAAAAGTTAATTACTTTGTACGAGTGTATCAAACGATTCTCGAATGTAGCTAGACAAAAATAAACATATTTACAAACCTCCGTGATAAACGATCGTAATTAATAAAAGAAATATTGTGAATAAAAGAAAATGGTGCAATGGGATAAGAGTTAAAAAGAAAAGAAAAGAAAAGAAAACGAGGATGTAATAACGATCTCGACACAAAGAGTAAAAAATACGAGGCGATACCTCGGGGGTATACACACGAGAGGTGAAAGATACACAACATAGAGAAGAATGAAAAGTCACGCTTTAGTCAGACGCGCGAAGCTTTTTACACCGCGGCCCCATTAAGATGCTATCTTACGTATTAAGTTCGATTCAAGCATATGTACTTAACGCTCGGTCTCGTCGTTCACCGGGGCGATAAGATCCCGACGTAGAGTCAACTAACTCTTCGGTGGAACCCCCGAGGCAATAACCGCATTTCCCGCAAGAGAAGAGTCGGTCTGCCTCCTCCTTTGAACCTCGTTTTATGACCGTGGAGCTTCGCGCGATTACAATACATCGTCTGCATGCTAATTTTAAAGGGAGCTGCTGCTGCTGCTGCTGCTGCCGCTGCTCCCGGTGCTCGATGATGTTGTTATCTTGTTATTTGTGTCACCCGGTAAACTGGATTTTCGGGTATAACTATTAACGTTATACTTTTATACTTACTTTTAATATTTCAACGTTCACTTTTGCACAATCGACCATTTCGAATTATCATTAATTTGATGAAAGGAGGTGCTCAACGTCATTATTTAATACACATCCGTTGTATAAAAATAAAATGCAATCCCTTGTCGCAATGTCGTTTTTAAAAGATAAGCTGTGATTTATTGAAATTCACTCGTACGTATATCAGAGACATGCAGATGCGAATCGTTCCCGCGAATACGTAAAAATAAAATTTGATTATAGGTAAACGTATACACACACGGACACGTGAAAGAGCTATAAATTTCTATTAAGTACTTCCTTACGCGTATCAGTCAACCCAACAATATTTAACCCATTAATCAAGGGAGTACAAAGAACGAAGTAACCAACTCTCGCTTCATCAAGATTTCTACACTCGAAAAAGCGCATTATAAATGAATAAAAAGAAGTAGAAGAAGAAGAAGAAGAAGAAGAAGAAGGGGGCAAACGATGAGGTTGAAAAAAGGCACTCGGGGTGTTTATCGCGAGAAAAATGTTGAATCCAAGTGGAAAGAAGAAATAGAAGAAGAAAAAAGGAAAAAGGTAAATCCAGAGATGACTGGTTGATGCGACCGTACCTCAAATTACCCTATACGACTGCACTCTCCTCTGTGAAAAGAGATATCAGAATTCAGGTAGTGAGCACCCAAACACGCAAACTTATTCGCGCGTTCGTTTGACGCCAACCGCGTCTCGAGATACCAAGGCTATACATATTATGTATACAACACAAACACAGTGAGCGAGAGAGAGAGAGAGAGAGAGAGAGAGAGAGATTGGTGAACGTATACACGAAACGAAGAGAGCCTCAAGCGAGTAGCTCAACCCAGTTTTAGTAGGACCGTATACGCACGAGGAGACGCGAACTCCGCGCGCTTAGACGAGATTATATAAAGATAAACGGCCCGTGTAATCAATCATACCAACTCTGATAAGCGTAATGTTATCCTATGAACGTCGGGGTAGAGGTGATGTGTGTGGTGTGTGTGTATGTGTATGTTACCTTGTCGACGGCGATGCGAAAACTTGAAAAGAACGAGGGAGAAAGTTTAGCTAACCGAGGGTGAGACGTCTTCGATATTCGATTAAGTAATTACTCTCTCCCTCTCTCTCCTCGACTGTCTTCTCCTGCTCGGATTTTCATATTCATTATCGATCGGAAAGATTAACTTTCACTTTGATTACACTTATGATTATTCGTGTATTTCAAACTACATTTCACAATATTACATCACCGTCTGCATATCCACGTGATAACATATCTTCGTAGTTCACTGAATATGTAATATTTACTGCCTGCTGCGTAATCGCAGAGTATCATACGAGTATTACTCATTTAATAATCTCTATACAATTATACATTAATCAAACGTAAAGAGCTAGATTATAGAAAATTACAATTGGAGATCTCGCTAATAACCTCGTATATATATATATGAGGTATTCCACGTGAAGTGGTCCGATCAAAATTTAAAATGCACCAAATTTTGGATACACATTGCAAATTTTTTTCAGAATACAGAAAAAATTTTTTAGGTACTGGAATCTATTGCTCAAAAGTTATTTCTAACCTCAAAAAGTGAATTTTTTCTAGTTTTTTCAACACCAGCTGGGTTTACCGCTATTTAACTCAAAATCTATCACTTTTACTATAAAACATTATATATAACATTCGTTGCTAACTATGTCTAGATTTATCCTTCTGGGTTAGAATTTCTAATCTCAAGGTTAATGTTACATAAACTACATGTCAATATTCAACTTAAAAATAGTGTAAGTGCGCCACAATTGATTTTTTTTATCCAAAAGTCTAAAAAAAAGCTTGAAGCAATACCTTTCAAATGGTCTTAGCATTTTTGGGGCTTCAATTCTGTAAAAAGTTATGATAATTTAAAGAAACTCGAAATTTTTAAAAATTTAAATGGGAATTACCATGTAATTTTGTGAATTTTATGTCTTTCTTTAAATTATCATAACTTTTTACAGAATTGAAGGCCCCAAAAAGTGCTACAGACCATTTGAAAGGTATTGCTCAAGCTTTTTTTAGACTTTTGGATAAAAAAATCAATTGTGGCGCACTTACACTATTTTTAAGTTGAATATTGACATGTAGTTTATGTAACAATGACCTTGAGATTAGAAAATCTAACCAGAAGAATAAATTCTAGATATAATTAGCAACGAATGTTACATATAATGTTCTATAGTAAAAGTTGATAGATTTTGAGTTAAATAGCGGTAAACCCAGCTGGTGTTGAAAAAAACTAGAAAAAATTCACTTTTTGAGGTTAGAATAACTTTTGAGCAAATAGATTCCAGTACCTAAAAATTTTTTTCTGTATTCTGAGAAATACTTGCAATGTGTACCCAAAATTTGGAGCATTTTAAAATTTTGATCGAACCATTTCGTGTGGAATATCCTATATATATATATATATAGATTACTCGAATACATTTTAAAGTAACCATTTAAAATATGTTTTTTTTACGCACGATCGTTAACACGACCACTACCTCATATTTTCACCACCGCAAAGTGTGTAGTTCTTTAAAAATCGATGTATCTCAAAGTACTGACTAAAATTATATGTTCCGATCTCGTCGTTTAACCCAATCGTGCCGACTCAAACATTTTTACACTCGAAAAAGCGCATTATAAATGAATAAAAAGAAGAGAAGAAGAAGAAGAAGAAGAAGAAGAAGAGGGGGCAAACGATGAGGTTGAAAAAAGGCACTCGGGGTGTTTATCGCGAGAAAAATGTTGAATCCAAGTGGAAAGAAGAAATAGAAGAAGAAAAAAGGAAAAAGGTAAATCCAGAGATGACTGGTTGATGCGACCGTACCTCAAATTACCCTATCGACTGCACTCTCCTCTGTGAAAAGAGATATCAAGAATTCAGGTAGTGAGCACCCAAACACGCAAACTTATTCGCGCGTTCGTTTGACGCCAACCGCGTCTCGAGATACCAAAGGTATACATATTATGTATACACAAACACAGCGAGAGAGAGAGAGAGGGAGAGAGAGAGATGGTGAACGTATACACGAAACGAAGAGAGCCTCAAGCGAGTAGCTCAACCCAGTTTTAGTAGGACCGTATACGCACGAGGAGACGCGAACTCCGCGCGCTTAGACGAGATTATATAAAGATAAACGGCCCGTGTAATCAATCATACCAACTCTGATAAGCGTAATGTTATCCTATGAACGTCGGGGTAGAGGTGATGTGTGTTGTGTATGTACCTTGTCGACGGCGATGCGAAAACTTGAAAAGAACGAGGGAGAAAGTTTAGCTAACCGAGGGTGAGACGTCTTCGATATTCGATTAAGTAATTACTCTCTCCCTCTCTCTCCTCGACTGTCTTCCCCTGCTCGGATTTTCATATTCATTATCGATCGGAAAGATTTAACTTTCACTTTGATTACACTTATGATTATTCGTGTATTTCAAACTACATTTCACAATATTACATCACCGTCTGCATATCCACGTGATAACATAATCTTCGTAGTTCACTGAATATGTAATATTTACTGCCTGCTGCGTAATCGCAGAGTATCATACGAGTATTCTCATTTAATAATCTCTATACAATTATACATTAATCAAACGTAAAGAGCTAGATTATAGAAAATTACAATTGGAGATCTCGCTAATAACCTCGTATATATATATATGAGGTATTCCACGTGAAGTGGTCCGATCAAAATTTTAAAATGCACCAAATTTTGGATACACATTGCAAATTTTTTTCAGAATACAGGAAAAATTTTTAGGTACTGGAATCTATTTGCTCAAAAGTTATTTTAAACCTCAAAAAGTGAATTTTTTCTAGTTTTTTTCAACACCAGCTGGGTTTACCGCTATTTAACTCAAAATCTATCAACTTTTACTATAAAACATTATATATAACATTCGTTGCTAACTATGTCTAGAATTTATCCTTCTGGGTTAGAATTTCTAATCTCAAGGTTAATGTTACATAAACTACATGTCAATATTCAACTTAAAAATAGTGTAAGTGCGCCACAATTGATTTTTTAATCCAAAGTCTAAAAAAAAGCTTGAAGCAATACCTTTCAAATGGTCTGTAGCATTTTTGGGGCCTTCAATTCTGTAAAAAGTTATGATAATTTAAAGAAACTCGAAATTTTTTAAAAAATTTAAATGGGAATTACCATGTTAATTTTTGTGAATTTATGTCTTTCTTTAAATTATCATAACTTTTTACAGAATTGAAGGCCCCAAAAATGCTACAGACCATTTGAAAGGTATTGCTTCAAGCTTTTTTTAGACTTTTGGATAAAAAAATCAATTGTGGCGCACTTACACTATTTTTAAGTTGAATAGTGACATGTAGTTTATGTAACAATGACCTTGAGATTAGAAAATCTAACCCAGAAGAATAAATTCTAGATATAATTAGCAACGAATGTTACATATAATGTTCTATAGTAAAAGTTGATAGATTTTGAGTTAAATAGCGGTAAACCCAGCTGGTGTTGAAAAAAACTAGAAAAAATTCACTTTTTGAGGTTAGAATAACTTTTGAGCAAATAGATTCCAGTACCTAAAAATTTTTTTCTGTATTCTGAGAAATACTTGCAATGTGTACCCAAAATTTGGAGCATTTTAAAATTTTGATCGAACCATTTCGTGTGGAATATCCTATATATATATATATATAGATTACTCGAATACATTTTAAAGTAACCATTTAAAATATGTTTTTTTTACGCACGATCGTTAACACGACCACTACCTCATATTTTCACCACCGCAAAGTGTGTAGTTCTTTAAAAATCGATGTATATCAAAGTACTGACTAAAATTATATGTTCCGATCTCGTCGTTTAACCCAATCGTGCCGACTCAAACATTTTTGGACACTCGATATTTCCGGGTGGATTTAGAAAAGAAAAGACGAGATCGAAACATGTTTCTTTACTGGGACCCTTTGAAAAGGAGCTTCAGCTGTTTTAAAGGGGTAGTTTGTACCCTTAAATATTCCGATAAACTTTGTGAGTATAACTGTGAAAATGATTTTTCATCAATATTTTAATGCTCCCTACTCGAAAAATACTATTTAAAATATATGGTTATAAAGTCAGATTTACAGATAAATCGATAAAGATTATCGTATTTGCAGTAACAAATTCATTCTTATACAAATACTTGGAATATATCAAGGATAAAAACTACCCCTTTATAACTGCTGAGGCTGCTCTCCAAAGAGTCGTAGGTCACCTCAGAAACCGATAGTGTAGCCAAAATTACCTTTAGAAACATGTTTCGATCTCGTCTTTTTTTTTCTAGATCCACCCGGAAATATCAAGTGTCCAAAAATGTCCGTGTTGGTATTAATGGCTTAAGGAAAATTCGGTCAGTTTTGATCGATTTTCCTGAAGTTTATAGGTAAATCCTTCTTATAATCCTATTACTAGCTACATAGCTAAAAAAACTAGTCAAATCGATTGTTCTATTCAAAATGTATTGCTCCTACGTAGAAACTTAGAACGAAAGAAATGTCAAAATAACAAAACTTTTATCTATTGAGGACCTTATGATTAGAACAGCTTTTATTAAAGGTGAACAGGTTCTCAATATTTCATTAAAAACATTAAAGACAATCAACATTTAATATCACAACAATACAGAGATTTTAATACAATTTAGATATTTTTTAAAATTTGCATATTATTAATATTATTATAATGATCATGTCTAAAGCGTCGAAGTTTAACTTTTAAACATAAATAATGAATTTTTTTTATTATTTCCCTGTTAGAGCTAATAAAAGTATAATTAACACGAAAACATCGTTATAATAATTGTACATCTGTTACATACTTTGACCCAGCTGAGTGCTGTAAATAATTAGCGTTCGCCATTTCGTTAACAAATCACATTTACTTATTTTCTAAGCTTCAACTTGTTTAAATACAAACTTCCACATCAAACATTTATGTGAACCAAACTCATGACTAATTTATAGCTATACTGTTCCCAATCCTCGTATAAGATCAGACGCTATACTGCCAAAGAAGAGATTCAAAACTTATTGTGAATATAATTCTGTTTTACTACAAAACATGTGTAACTTTCGTTACTCTAACAAAAATATAACTTTATTTTAATTTATTGAGTACATAAGCTATATTTATATAATACTCAACACGTATTCGGTCGTTTTACTTTTCAATTTAAATTTACTCCCAAATAAAATATATTGTCTATAATAATGTACAGTACGTTAAAATGCATATACGCGACGAAAATGAAGTAGCACGATTAAAATCCCCTCGATTTTACAAAAACACTGAATATAAAAGTATAATAAAGTCGTTTTATCGATGAGAGATTCACGTCCGTTGAAACTCGACTTCGACTACTACTTGACTAGAATATTCTATTCTATAAAGGGAATTGTTTCTATTAAATTTTCGAAATAAACTTTTATTATTTGTACTCGATGTCGAGTAGAGGCAATATCTACTCCGATCTCTCAATGTTGATTAACTAGCTGAAACAGAATTAAACGATATCACATCGGTGAAATTAAAAAATCGGTGTAACGTTTTAAAATAGAAAAATATGTAAATCCAAAGATTCCCAACTGTACACGTTCTTTGTAAAAAAAATGAAAATTCTTTCACTGACGGTGCTACCCTAAGATAAAATCGGAAAGAAGAAGATTCTTGATAAAAAGAAGAAGAAGAAGAAGAAGAAGGAGGCATATCTCGAACGTGAAAATCGGCACCGCGTTATTTCGAAGGGAAAGATCACCGAAGAACAATGTCCCAGATATGCGGTCTCGTATCATGAATATTTAACGTTGAAATCGGTCCGCCGCGGGCCAAAGAGCCGCATAGATGACGCTGTATCTTGAGCGTTTAGAGTCGGAGAGATTTCCCGCAAAACGATTCCCATTGTAGTCGAGGTATAGAGGATATATCTACCCCTATCGTAAAATCGAGGAACGCTTCGGGCTCGAATTGATTATACCTTTCTCTCGACTCTCCATGTATGTATACCGTCTCTCTTCTACTTTACATCGACGGTCGTATAGACACATATAGGTTCGATTGCGTGTTCTTTTCCGTGTTTGTCCGATGTATAAGTCGTTGATACGGAGCAACGTGGAGCGATACATACACCCCTATATACCTCTGGAGTTTAATGAGAGATTTTCATCGGGTGTGTGTTCGATTGCTTCGGGGACACCGAGGAAACGATCGCTCCAACGAGATTGAGAGAGTCGACGGACCGCGGGTTAATTCAAGGTAATTGAAACTGCTGAAACGTGTGATTAATTATTTACAATGGCTTTTACTCCCGTGTTTCATTTCGAATTCACGATGCAACTGACGTGCGCTTGCGGCAACAACCAAAAAAAAACAGGCTACAAATGTATACACTATACCAAACGGATTTTTCAATCTATAATTTTTTCTTTTATTCGTTATTTATTTAGTACCTTTACCTTTTTCTTGTCGCTTGTGCCTTTCGTATTCCTCGCGTTCACTAACGTTATTTTGGTTTGTTTAATTATTTTATCCTTAAATGCATTTGATAATGCAATTTAAAGAACTCTCGAAAATTGTTGAATTAATTTTATCCGATAGTTCGAATATCAACTTGTCAGTTTGAAATCCAATTTACTGCATTATCAATTCGCGCGCGCGTGTGTGTGTGTGTGAGACAGTGTGTGTGTGTGTGTGTGTGTGTGTGTGTGTGTGTGTTTATATATTGTATACTAACTGTCGAAATTATGATGTTCGTCAAGTGGCACTCAGCAATTACAGTAAATATAAACTATTAGATCATTATTTAGATACAAATTAAACTACAAATTATGTCAATTAATAGACATACATATTTTACTTATTTGACGTATATATACCAAGAGATGCGAAAGCAAATGTCAATGCCTGTGTATAATTAAAATCTAGAATAAATATAACGATAATTGTACAACGATCAGTAGTCGAAGAAAGTGGATAAAAAGCTTTCGAAAGTGCGTGTCGTCGTAGGAAAACCCAAGATAGGTGAACCGAGTCTCGAAGTAGCAGGATCGAGTGAGGTGTAAAGAGGGGACAAAGTATAGAGTAAACGAGGAGTAAACAATTAATGGGTGTCGGTGCACGAGTAACCGAAGGAATAGCCCGATCACCCCGCAGATATCTGTCAAATAGACAATAAATCAGTGTTTAATACACCTTTATCGGCGCGTTACTCGGTACGAAAAGGTCATTACCCAAGCCGAATTCGATAATACCAGGCTATATCTTAGCAACGAGATAAGGGGAGGGGGGAGGGAGAGAGAGAGAGAGAGAAGGAGAGAGGGGGAGGGACCGAAACCCCTGCAATGCATCAGCCCTCGATAACGCAAACTTCATTTAACTGGGCGCGCAACATGCAAATGCCCCAATTCGAGGAACGCTAATCCAATGCGCTCGAGCGCCTTGTTTTCCCAGCCAGTCCATTTGAAAATCAATGTTTTGCCAAGGCAAATCGTGGAACCGCCTTGAGCGAGGTTAATCGACTGTCACCCACGCGTAATTGGAATCGGACAAAAGCGACGTACGTGCGTCGAATGTCCCCCCTGTGTGTAAAGATGAGCAAAAAAAAAAGAAGAAGAAGAAAGAACGAGCCATGCGCACGACTGGTCATTCGGACACGAAGCGTCTCTTTATCGGTTTACTCCCTATCCGAGTGAACCTTCTTTATACCGACGGCAAAAGGAGGTGGAGGTGAGTATTGCGACTTATATTCTCGTTCGTATAAAAGCTTGTCTGGCGAGGAGCCAACTCGCGGGAGCAAAGACCCTATACCACACCAAAACAATGAATGACCAACGGTTCTATATATCAGGAATTGGCGAAATTTCGAAATCAACCATTTCTTTCTTTTTTCTTTTTTTTTTTCTTTATCGCCAACCTTTTCCCTTTCGAGTTTCATTTAACGCCCAAGAAAGTGTTTGCGCGGTGAGAAAGATGTTTTTCTATTATATATATGGGAATACGCAGCGTTTCCAACAAAACCGTTTGTATTACACGTTTTTAAAATCTTCGTTGTTTCCACCAGATTTCTAAAGAATTTCAACCGGTATATATACGCGCATTGATCGACCAATTTATGGTGGAGTTAACTTTAACGGACAATTTCAAGAAAAACTATATGCACAAAGGAATCGATGAATAAATATTTTACACATATATTTCGGCACGATATTATTTTGATGTACAATATTTCACGAGGTCGAAAAACGTATACGATTTATTACAGACATTATTGTTGCATACATTTCAACTATATATTTTAGTGTTATACGCTTCCCGTAATCATCGATTTAAAAAAATAAAACCGTAACTCTATCGTATATTCCATAAAAAAATTTGACTTTTAATTTTTATTTATTTTCCGAAATTCTTACCGATCGCGCGAAGATAAAGTTAATGTAACGCTCATGCAAATTTGAAAAAGAATGTAGACAATAAATGGTAGGAAAAGAAGGGGCAATTAATTAAAAGTGGATAATCCACATACAAAAAAAACTAAATTAAACGGTATTTAAATCTTTTTGGTATCTTCAGTAGCTACAGCGATTAATAAACCAAAGAAGAGAGCAGAGAAACGGAAAATAAAATTAAAAAAAAAAGGAAAAATAGATAAAGAAAATACAGTGAACGAAATAGGAGGATCACGAAGAGAAAAAAATGATATATATATATATATAAAACTAAAAATAGAGAATAAATTTTTCGAAGATACGATGAAAGAGAGTACGAGAAAAAAGGTAGGAGGAGAGAAAAAAAAGGGATGAACTAAAACGTTCGAAAGATAGAAAAAAAGAGGGGAAAGTGGAACGGGTGGAATAAAAAAAGAAAATTTAAGAGAGATAAAGGATGAACGTGCACTCGCCTCCGATATCCGAAGGAACGCGAGAGCGCGCAAGAGTTAATGCGCTTAATGGCTGGCGACGTTGGCGAATTTTGAGTGAGATCATGGCCTCTTATGTATAGGCTCTTGACCGACGAGAACGATTAACATCTTTCTTTTGTCGAGGAAAATTTTTTTTTCCTCAATGACGAAGTTCACCTGAAGTGTCTCGATAAAGCAAAAAAAAAAGAACTGTATATATATATATGTATATATAGATCACCAAAGTATTGAAAGGACGAAGACATCCACTTACATTTTTTGCAATAAATTACAAATTGGTTGGAAAAGTAGTTTAAACGATAATTGAAATAATGATACTTATATACCTATATATACAATGGAGATAAACTGAATTTAGCGATTTATTTAATTTAAATTAAGAATCTATACAATAATTATCTAATTATTAACGGAGGATGTTTTCATTTTATTGTAATTTTACGTTCGAATATATATTATCGCGTGAAATTAACGTAACCAAAGATACACTTAGTTTATAACTGATTACACGCTCTACTCACCAAAATACGGATTCAATGTAAATGTTGAATAGTCACGGCCTCGTTATAATCAAAATAAATAAATTCGTATGAAGAGACTACATTTTAACCGTGAAAGCAGGGCGTATACAGTATAGGTTAAAATCGAAAATTAATAAAGAATATTTGAGTTATGTCGCAAGTGTCTCGTAAAGTGAGATTAGACTCGACTGAATCTCGGGAAGGGAAGTCTTAATTAATTAGTCAGCCGAAAAGTTGGGTCAACCACTATATATAAATGTGGAAAGAGGGTGATAGGGGAGAGGGGGGTGGAGGTGGATGGAAGCCACGATAGAGAGCTCGTTGACGCGTCCGCTCACGCCTCGTAGCTTATCGAGTCTGTTATTTAATCCAAGTGGCTCGTCGAACTGCAACGAGCTGCCCCATCGCCACTAACTATACTTTTCTCTTTCCCTCTCAACTCTCAGTTTCCTATCGCACAACCTCCTCGAATTCCACATATACACTTTCCCTGTGTATCTTTTATATATACTCGTCGATTCCTCTTTAACTGCAACGCGGCATCCGCGCGGCATCCCCCTTTCTAATTAGAAAGGAACTTACCAAGGGGATATACCGACTGGGCACCAACGCCCGCGTTACACGGTATGTGTGTGTATATATATATATAGATTAAATTGTACGAGCAGTTGTCGAGAAGTTCATCGTAAAAGTTCAACCGGATGTTCTTTCCTTTCTTTCACATTCCTGTTTCCTTCCGCGAATCGAACACTCTCGCTCGCTCGCTTGCGCCTTCTCCACTTGAGGCTCTCCCGGTAATTGGTGCATTAATGATGTACATTCGCTCGATTTCCAATCGATTTTAGGAGGCTTTACGTGTGTTAACCAGAGACCGAGTGAAAGGAAGAGAGAGAGAGAGAGAGAGAGAGAGAGTAATCCGTAAAAGGGTGACTTAATGAAGTGCCAGTGAATTTTTAGTGGTTCTCTAATTGATTCGATTTCTAATGCTAATAAAGAGAACTGGTGAATGATTGCGCATACTCGATGCATAACTCATTCTTGGATTATAGCGTAACAAAACGTTTCTATATTTTAATAATTGTATATAACGTTATTGACATTTAACACACCGAGAAAAAGTGTTCTAGTAAAAATGACAATGTTTTGTATAGTAATGGAGAGACGGAGAGTTATAGGAATAATTTACGAAACGTATTATAATATAAATATTAAAAGATATGTAGTAACATTTTCTTATAAAAAAATAGTAATTTTCATCATTTGTCAACTCTGTCTCTCTTTTATTAAACAACATTATCATTTTTACTATACAACACTTTTTCTCTGCGTGCACATAATTTTACGTAACCGAGCATGATAAACGTCAGTTTTAAACGTAGTATAGGGTGACGAAGAGAGGCGGGTATAGTAACGCGTTAACAATAATTTTAAATTAATCAAATAACATGTGTGTAACATCGAAATTTCCCATTGGCAGATAATTTTATGGGAATGCGAGGTTTTCTTTCGGTCAGATTAATCGTAGGAAACGTTGGCTTAAAGCCCCACTGTATACAGATTCTCAAGTTTGATGAGTTGGTAACTAGTTTCGGAATCGCGTGCCTGTCTATGATCTTAATTGAGCATCAAGTCCATCTACCCCTCTCCAATACCGTTGTCCGATCATCGTCATCATCACCATCATCAACGTACGTATCGAAGATATAGATATAAACAATACGTTTCTTCGCGTTCTCGCATAAAATTATTCAACAGTCACGACTGGTTTAATATATACATATATATATACATTTAACTTAACAAAAAATGTGAAAATTCAAATATTAAGTAATAATTATCCCGAAATGATCGAATATAATCAAAATCAAATAAAAATTCGACTAGATATAGACGTAACGCAAATACTCGTGGAAAAGCCATTACGTATATAAGCCAACGTTCGTCGAGAATTTTCCTTATATTTAAGCCGAGCTATAAAAGGTATATACTAAGACAACCTTCCGTCCATTTAGACCGCTAGGTTCTATATACGTGTACATCTCTCTCTCTCTCTCTCTCTCAGGTAGACTATATCGTCGTATATATATATATTTCCGGGTTCCGAACGAAATTTTAACCGTGAGAGTTTGGGAGGCGTTTACGAGGGAGAGACGAGTCAGTCAAACGGCATCGGTGCACCGTAAAACTTACCTTAATTTCGGGCGTAAAACTTTTCCCGCTCATGACTTTTCCTTTACTTTACCGGTCTCTCTGCGAGTGGGTACACGTGATCTCTGTGTGTATATACCTACTCTACGAAAAACTAGTTGATTTTCCTCTCCGCCTCGTACATACACGTACACACACACACACATATATATACATACATACATACAGTAGACACACGCATGAAACTTTCATGACGAATACTCCTGTCGTTCTCTCGTCTTCTACTTCCTCCTAAATTGGCGCAAAGGCTACTTCTTATCCTCCTATTTCCTTGCTTCTTTTTCTCTATCGTTTACTTGTATACCACGCTACCTTCCTATATAATATGTACTTTCGAATATACATGCGCCTCTTCTTCTTTTTTGGTTTATAAGCTATTCAAACCCACATTTACACAATTTTTATTAACCAAACTGATAAAAACTGCAGTTATCCTTGACTCTCGCGTTATACAATAATATATCTACGTACAAATCGAAGAATATCAAACGTATCAAAGGGTTCTTTTTTAGTATATCTTGATTGATTTAACTATTTCGTATACAATTTATAACATTAATTGTAAATACATTTTATTAAGTCAACATTTACTCATCGGTCCATGCTTTATTTTCTTGATTTTACGTTTTTCATTATTTTACCAGTAACATTATATTTTGAAAAATATAAAAATTAATATTGTTTGTATGAATACGAACTATTCGAAAATATATATATATATATATATATACAACTTTTCCTCGTATTTCCATAAACAAAGACTTGTCGTGCTTGCGAGAGAGAAACTTGTGGCTTTGCGTTGTTTTCTCAACTCCATGGTGCCTTTCAATTTCATAGACAATTTTATTCTTTTCGATGCTGTCTTCTCCACGTACTATTTTATTTTTCATAATAAACCATGAATATCTTCTGGCAATGTATTTTCGAAATACATACGCCGAATCATTTGTATATCTATACATGTAGTTTTCGAATTTAAAAAAGAATATTATTTCTACGTATATATATACTTACGTGTATATTTCTTAAAATTTCTTTATACGTTAAATTTATATTATACAAATTAATATGTTAGATTTATAGATTCGTCGTACTGAAATTACGAAAAAATGTGACGCCGTATATATATAAAATTACAAGAGAAATCTTTGATAAGCAAATGTCAGAATAGAAGGAGGTTAAGTACGAAAATTTTGAGGTCCTCTTAAACTAACTTTAAGCGACGACAGTATAGTTTTTGCTTCTTCTCTTTCATTTTTTTTTTTTTTTTTTTTCGTTTTCTGTCTGGATTTTCAGCTTACAAACTCTTGATGAGGTCATCAAACGTCGCATGCACGCTGGAATATTTATCACTAGGCAAACTTTTAAAGCTACGAAAACAAGTAACGCGCTTCCGAGAGTCAAGTGCATTAAGCTCGATAACGTATTGCGCCCTTTTTTTCGAATCGGCGTTACGGTTAAGTCGTCGAGATAAGCTGCTTCAAATGAAATTCAATTAATTGGGAATTATGATTATCAAAAGAACTTTTAAGCCTGATTATGACTTTTCTCTATCTTTTTTTTTATTTCATACTTTATTTATTTTTAAATATATCATTTCTTTTCTTTCTTTCTTTTTTTAATTTTACAATAATTTTCAAACCTACCAGTCGGTTAATTTTCTCATTGAAATCGATAAGGAATTAACAATTTTTATAAAAATCGCATGTCACGCGAAAGTTGAGCGATTTGTTAGAATAAACAGTTATTAAAATTTTACGTTTATTTTATACTAAACTAACTTAATTAAACTAAACTAAAATTATAAATCCGGATATCACTTGATAAATTACATAAACTAATCTCGTCGTGCAGCCTTTCATTTCACTCTAATTGGGAAAAGTTTTAACACTATATTAACAAGAGCTAATTTATAAGCCATTATATGTATATGAACCTCATGTAAATTCAAAGGCTACACGAAAATCTCCCGTAAGTGAATTAAAAGAAATCAATTTTTTTATTACCATTTTTTTAATAATTTTTAATACAACTTATATTAAGAACAACAAATTCGAATTTTTTTTACTTCAATATCGTACTCGAAATATCAATCTGATTATACAAAGACATTATACGTTACTTTTGAATTAACTGCCGATTTGCTTACAGAGATATCAACTTCAGAGAAAATGTAAAACAGAAAAGTAAGTTTTCCTGAAAAAGAAAAATTACTGTGTCCCTAGTAAAAATCATATCCCATTTAACGGACCCAAATTACAAAAATCTGTACTTTTTATAACCCGAAAATTATAAAATAATGAATTAAAAATCTGAAAGAATTCGTAAGGATAGCTTTAAATATAAGAAAGGACTTGACGTTTTGATATTTTAAAGAAAAAATTATTTTTTAAATAATAATTGAGTAAACCAATTTTAGTAGGTAATTATTAGTGAAAAAAGACAACCCATATATCATAGTAAAATTATGGATTTAAAAATCTGTAAAAGTTTGAGTATATTATTTAGAAGATTCTAAAATTTCTTCATTTGTTTATGAAAAAAAAGTAAAAAATGACCGTTTTCGGAGTGCGACATCCTCTTAACAAGTAATAGATTGGCGTTTCAATAGAATGGGCGAAAAATGAGCCAAAAATTTCTTAATTTTTATCTTCCCGATGAAACGCTTTATATCTCATTATACTATGTTTGAGCTATTCGTCCGCTTGTAAACAAATTTCAGAAAGTTTTAAGTTTACTATTATTTTGAAACATGAAAAATGGTACGAACGATTCAATGATTTGTTCCCTAATATACCGATCGGTCGAGAGAAAAAACACATACTACACGATCGCAACTTCGCTAGGAATTAGTATAACAAAAAATAAGTAAACTACACTGAGAGAATGTTAGTACGTCCGGTGTAAGTAGAAGTACCCCTGAGTTCCAAAACGCGTTACAGTTTTGCGTTTTATAGTAAGTATACACTTTTCCTGCATGCAAAAAGAAAGAAAAAAAAAGTACTCGTTACCTGATATTTTAGTATTCAGTGCCTATGAATCACAAAGTAGTGAGTCAAAAATTGATAGTCTTGTATAGTAATCATTGCTATTTTTTTTCTCTCCGTATAGAAGAAGTTGTCACCCAAAGGTCATGTATACGACAGCAAACGATCGAACACGTGCGAAAGACGATTCGACGCACACATACACTGCCGCTCACATAAATTTGGCCACCCCATCAAAAATCTGTCAAACTTTGAAGTTTTGTACCTCTATGAGGAATCAACCGCTTAATTCGTTAACTTAACCGTTAAATTCGTATTCGTTGAGTAAAAACGCATAATTTTTGCTCTTATGATTTTTTTTAATTTGACTCATAGTTTTTGAGTTATGAGCTGTTAAAAAAAATGTGATTTTTTTTACATAAAATTAAAAAATTCCCTAAAAAATAAATGAACAGAAATTCTGCATAGCGCATTTTGAAGAGGAGTACCATAGCTTTAACCTCCATTTTGTTTTTTTTAATCAGATTATTTTTAACAAAGTTATGCCAATTTGAAAATGGACGAAAAAAATTGAAAATTTTTTTTTTCATTTGTTTATAAAAAATTAATTAAACATTATTTTTTAAAATATTTTCATCATATACTGAAGGCGGGCTTGGTACGAGCTTCAAAACGTACTTTGAATTTTTTCAAAACTTCAAAGTTTGACAGATTTTTGATGGGGTGGGCAAATTTATGTGAGCGGCAGTGTACTTCAACTTCCAGCTCCAAGATAGAGAAAAGGGCAGAAAAGAGAAGCATCGATGAGGTCTAACTGATGTATTGAATACAAATATAGATACAATTAAAAATGATTATTGGTTGATTTATTTAATTGATTTATTCCTGTAATTTATTCACTTATATTTATTCATTATTATTACCTTGTTATTAGAATCCAAAGAAATACGTATATAATATCAAACGTTTCTATATCATAAGCCATGCTTTGTATTTGTAATGCCATTGCTATCTAGTCCTGATACAGACATGTCTTTCAGGAGTAAACAAATCTTCAATGTAAAAGTACTTTTTTTATTATATATATAAAAAAAGCACACACCGACACGGTGGCGGAGTGGCGGAGACGCACCTCGGCCGGTCACGGAAGTTAAGCAGCACTGAGTGCGGTTCGCACTTGGATGGGTTTGGCTTTCGTGGCGGGTTAGGTGTTTTTTCACACTTCACAACGTGAGCGGGAGGTGTGAAACATTCGGTTTCGGTGTCAAGGCCTACGCAATGTGACTTTGACACCCAAAAAGAATGTTTCGAATACACCGGCCATCTCGGATGAGGTTTTCCCTGCTTCACAGGTTTCCCTCATCCACGGGCATAACCCCGGGCGAATGCGAGATGGTGGGGTTTTTAAGGGAGGGATAAAGCACCCACACATAGGTGGTAGGTGAACACCGTTAAAGTCCCCCAGGGGATAAACGGTAGGAAGTGCCAGGAAAAAGAGAGCACAAAACCAAGAATAAAAAAAAAATAAAAAAAAAAGCACACAAACACAGAGAGGAATATATAGGAACCGAACTCCTATCACTAAGAGATAAAGGAAAACGTGGATTTGTTATATCAGAAATGGATATTGCATCACTCGCAATGAAAATATATCCTCATATATGTATAATATTATAATTCTTAACTACAATCAACATTTAAATGTATAATTATTAAATAATTAATTTGTAAGGTTTGAGCATAAAATAGAAACGAGTGAACCATCAACACAGTTAAAAACTGATATATACATTCAAACGATATAGTTATACCGTAACGAAATATTTCCTCGTATTCGAGTCGCATATATATACATATGCGAGATATTTTAAGAGAATTGAGAAAAGCGGATCGTACGTTTATCTCGATGATGAGACTTCAAGTCCAGTAGAAACGTTAAATGATATAATCCCGTAGAATAATCGACATCGAGAATATCCACGGTTGCTTATATTGGTCATGGGACGAGGTCGTACTCGACTCAACACGCGCGCGTAATGGACTCGCACGGCCCGAACAATTTACTCCTAAAGCGCAGTCGACAAGCTTTTAGCGTGCACACGCGCCCACCTATAATAGATCAGAGAGTATTTGTGTGTGTGTGTGTATTGTGCGTTGTTGCCTAATACGTAATGCACGGTGAACCTGATATATAGGACAACCGCACGTCCTCGAGGTACTTCCAAATATGATCTGGTTTGTCAGTGTCAGTGTACGTCAAATGAACCACTGTTTAATGCCTCCGTACGGACTCCGTAAACTCGGATGTTTAACGATGTCTCCACGTGTGACGGTGACCGACTGCTGCAATCCCGAGATTGTTCAAAATAATCCCCCTGATCCATTCGGCTCGTACATATATATAGATATACGTTCATTACGGTTTCTCCTTTTTTTTTAGTTCTGTTCATCTCTTTTTCTAATTTGCACGAATATCGTCACCCGGTTAAAAATATATAGGTATAAAATATGCGTAATAAATATATCTGTAAAATATACCCATTGTGTACTTATATTATTTGGTACATAATTTACTTATATTTTTTACCTGTTTTTTACCATTATCTTTACCTATAATTTTACCTATATTTTCCAAATTTATGCTCAAATTTATATTCCAAATTTATATCTTACATTGCATATAAAATTGAAAGTTAATTTAAGCACATTTAAACCTTATCGGTCACAGTTCAGTCATATCGCATTAAAATTTCGTATACATTTCACACAGTGTGACCGAGGAGGGTTAAAGATAAAGGAAGCATATATAAAGTCATGCGTTATATACTTTGCGTTATGTACTTATGTAAAATTTTAAATACAAATTTATAAAAAACATGAATGAAAATAATTGAATATATCTGAAAGAATTTAAAAATAACTGACATAGTCTGAAAATTACAAAAAAAAAATTATTATTGGGTGAAATATGTATGAAATTTTAATGCGATTTGACTGAACAGTGACAGATGAGGATTAAATGTGCTTAAATTAATTTTCAATTTTATATGCTATGTAAGATATAAATTTGGAATATAAATTTGAGCATAAATTTGGAAAATATAGGTAAAATTATAGGTAAAGATAATGGTAAAAAACAGGTAAAAAATATAAGTAAATTATGTACCAAATAATATAAGTATACAGTGGGTATATTTTACAGATATATTATTTACGTACATTTTATACCAATATATTTTTAACCGGGCGGTTTGGTGCAAAACACTGCGCTGAAGGTGCCCAAAAAATAATAGTATTTTTTCACAGTTAACAATTTCGATATGCCTTAATCGCGTGATGTATTCAATATTTACCGACAGAGTGTGAAGAGAGATGAAAAAATTATCCTGGTTAAATAAATTGTGACAGGTGTTAAATCACGGCCCATCAAATGGCGCCCAACGTGGTTTAGTTAACGGGATCACATAGTTTTTTTGTGTAGTTGAAAATTAATTAAATTAAGTTTAAATAAAATTCTTTTTTTTTTTGGATTAATTTGGGAGTTTTTGAGATTCTTTTGTTTCTAAATACGAAAATTAAAGCTGACAGAAATAATTGATAAATAATAAAAATAATAATAAATACTAAGTATTGGACCAGTATTGGACACCAATACTTCATCGAAATTTTTCTTTCTCCGAAGAAAATTGAAAATAGGCCGCGATAAGTAATTATATGTACGTGTATTAGTATATAGACATTATATATACATATATAGGACAGCGTGACTGCGTTTGTGCGAAGTAATCCGCCATCTTTCCCCCCCGAAAAATTGTACAACACACACGTGGCGACTGGAAGAATATTCATTTTCTTTTTTTCTTTTGTTGTTTTGGAAAACAAATTAATTACTATTAAATAAGTATAAAAATAATTATTTATAATAAAATTTTTTTTTTCGATTTAGAAATAAAATTTGTGTTCTAGTAAATTGAATAATTTGGACGCGAAAACAATTTAATTAGTCGTTAAATAAAAATTATAAATGAATTATAATACATAATTTTGGATTATTTATTAACAGCACTAACAATAATTAATATATTGCTGTATATCCTGCTTTTATAATAATATTGATTTGGCTATTTGTATATATTTTTTTTTATGTGTAAATTGCAAACTAGATTGTTTTTTTTATTCCCCGTAATACCCAAAATTAACCTTATTAGTTGTTCCCTAACAAAAAAAAATTTTTTGGAAAGATTTTTTTTTTTTTTAACAAACTAAGAGATTTGGTTTTATTAAAGTTTATTTGGATTATTTAGCAAGTTTAATTTACAAATTTATTTGTTTTTCCCCTCCTTAACGGTAACTATTATACTTATACTGCTTATTTGCTCGAAATTAACCATTTATTCTCACTTTACTTCCCTTGCATACTTTAATAACTTTAATCTAATTTATTGCTTATTTAACTAATACAATAAAATTAATTAATTAATATTTAGCTTTGAATAACAAAAGCACTGCCAATTCTTTTTTCTCTTCCCATCCCGAAATAACTTTCTTTTACCTGTTTATAGAATACCTAAGTCTGTAATAATTTTAAGTAAAAAGGAAATAATTGAGCTGTAGTTAGTAATTAATTAAATAATTAACCTCCTCTTGAGAAAACTACATACGTTTAAGATATTCTTCTCCCCTGTTTAGATTAAACGATAATATATATATATATAAAAAAGGTATTATTCCCAATCCACAATGAATTCTTTAGGAACCCCCACTAGCGATTTAATGATGGTAGATCCCCAAGAAGGTATTAAAATAATTAAAAGGAGTATTAATAATACCTCAGACGGCCGCATTGTTCAATACGCGTTACGGGCAAGATTGAACATAGATAGCGATGCAATGATTTTAAGAGATAGATTAGAAAGATATGAAATGAGGAAATATTTTGGCGAGAATGCTGCAATATGGAATCCAAGATACGACGAGGTAGACCCCAATATAGAAATAGACCTCCACGATTTATCAGTGTCCAGAGATACAAATATGAGTTCTCCAAGACTAATAGATGACTCAAGAAATTACCGGGACAGGTCAAATCTCCCAACAGGACAATCACGAGGACCATTTAAAGTTCCCATCTCGCTAAGGGAAGAAAATATAGGATGTAACCAAACAAATAGAGAACAAGTTCCAGTAAGAAGAAATAGTAGCAGGAACTCTTTAGAGGAAGAGATCCCGGAACTTAGGACGCGGCAAAATCTAATAGATCGTATTAGATTAATTAACCTTGAATCCCAAACCCTTTCACATAGACCCCAAGCCCAATCTACCCGTTACCAATTAAGTCCCATTTTAAGAAATGATATTCCCTCTCCAATGGACCTGACAGATTCGGTAGCTCCGGAATTACAAGTTACGATGCCAAACGTATCAAGTACAACACTTGGGATAAATTCAACGTCGTATTATCCGATACAGACAATGGCAACATCCTATACAACAGGAGAACAACGGTCAAATAACCCGTTTATAAATCCAAGAGATCGATTGGGAACGTGCACCTCAACCACATTTGTACCGATATCAAGCTGTACGGTGCAACCTTTGGCATTCAGACTAGTAACCCAGCAACCAAATGAACAGGAAAGTGGGAATATAACAAACAGACAAAGGAACCCGGTTGATAACTCAAACCATACAAGGACGGTTCGATGGGAAAACGAGCCAAGGATACAGGAACAAGACGGAAGACTAAATAGTGAACAAGAGAGAACACGACAACCAACCCACAGATAAGTTCCAGACCCCAGTTATATAACAAATTAAACCTACGAAATTCCTAATTACCCTCATCCCCGCAATCCCTATATAAACCCGCAACATCACACACCATCACAAATCCCCTTTGGCAGCTACTCCCAAGCAAGTTTTGAGAATGTAACGTTTATGAGGGAAAAACACACAGTAGATATTCTTTCTAGATGGCACATTCAATTTAAAGGATCCAAAAAGAACGAACCGGACATCTTTCTAAGGAATCTGGAGTATTGCATGGAGGCACATGGTTTTAGCCTAGACGAAATAATGAAGGCAATGCCATCAATTTTAGACGACGAGCATGGAAGTGGTTTCGCAGAGAAAAAAAATATTGGAATATTTTGAGGACTTTGCGGAAGCCCTTCGTCTGCAGTATGGTGTGGAAGACACACAATCCCACATTAGACAGACAATTGAATTGCGCACACAAGGACCAAAGGAAGATATATCCACTTTCCTAACTAAGTTGCGTGGACTCTTGGATCAAGTAAAACCCACAATATCTATACAGGAACAATTGGACAGAGCATATAGGAATATGCATCCAATTTATAGACAACGTATTGAGAGACGCGATTTCTGTTCATTCACTGAACTACAAAAATTAGGGAAAAAGGATGAAGCATATAAACCCCCGCCAACATTACAAAACTACGGTCTGTCAAAGTACTCATATGTAGAACAGGAACAGAAATCTAAGAAATTGGCAACAATACTATCTATCCCACAAAAACCCCAGGAAAAACCCACCTATGCCCAGAAATTATCCACACCCCCTCCCAGCCCCAAAACCAAAAGAAAAACCTACCCAAGCTCAACTCCTAATTATAGATCGGATGCGGACAATAGAAAGATGGAAAAAGAAACTATTCCCCAGAGAAATTACGGTCGCGGTTACAAAAACCAAAATTGGACACCTAGAACCTCGGAAGGAGAACAAGGTTATCTGAAAAAACCACAATCCCCACCATATAGAGGAAACTTCAACCCAAACCAGGAATACTAACGAAGGGCAAAAAACACAAGTCCCAGAGATAAAGTAAAAGAACCCTGTTTCAGATGTGGAAAAATGGGACATTGGGTAGCAGATTGCCCAGAACCAAGAAAATGTTTTGGTTGTGGCCAAACAGGAGTAAGCAGTAAATACTGCGAAAAATGCTACGATAATCAGGGAAACTTCAATCAGAGGAAATAGACATTTGCCCTCAACATTTGCCCCGAAAGGGCCCCATACAGAAAAATCCCATAAACCCCAATCCCTGATACAAAAAAACCCCCGGAGTTGCTCCCAGACTATTTTTTAACTTAGAATTAAACGGTAGACTATTGGTAGCTTTATTGGATAGTGGTTCAGTTCACTTATTCATTGGAAAGGGAATGAGTGGAATATTGGGAAGCAAATTACGACCATCAAGGTGCACAAGTGTTAAGGTTGCAGATGGGACACAGGTTCCAATACAAGGGATAGTAGAGATTAAAGTTAAACTGGACGAGGAAGAAATCACAATGCCCTTTGAGGTTTCTGATGGGTTACATTATGATTGTATTTAGGGAATGGATTTTAAAAGGAAGACTAATATTAAGGTAGATTTTAGGAATGATACTTGCTGGACAATTAAAGGGATAATTCACCAATTCTACCCTTATGGCGCTGCTTCCCCGCGATAGCTAGTATCGATGGACTAGTTAGAGCAACCCCAGAACAAGTCCAACAATTCAACAAACTGTTGGATGAATTAGTTCCCCCCACCCCGAAAACATTAGGAGTAACCAATATAACGGAACACAAATTGGAGTTAATAGATAACAAACCTATTCGGCAGCGGAATCGGATAGTCCTTGGTGTAGCTGTCCGGTTATAGTACCCAAGGCAAACGGGAAATACAGGTTCTGCATTGACTATCGACAAGTCAATGCAGTAACTAAAAAGTATGCTTATCCATTACGGACTATGGATGACATACTGGATCAGCTTAGGAAAAGTAGATACATAACCAAACTCGATCTTTCGCAAGTCTACCATCAAGTCCTCCTTGCCCCCGAAAGTCGAGAGATAACGGCGTTTGCGGTTCCCGGTCGCGGTCTATTTTAGTTTAAAAGTCCCCTATGGATTGACAAATGCCCCCGCCACGTTCCAGCAAATAATGGATAAATTAATTAAGCCAGAATGGGAACCTCATGTCTTTGCCTATTTAGATGACATAATCATCACGGCCAAGACATTCGAGGAACACATACAGTGGATTAGAATAGTCCTTACAGCGCTACGAAAAGCAAACTTACAGATAAATCGGGAGAAATCGGAGTTCTGCTTCTCTGAAGTAACATATTTGGGTTACATAGTAAACGAGGATGGTTTAAAAACTAATAGTGACAAAATTAAACCATTACTGGAATATCCAGCCGCAACTAACTTGAAGCAATTACGTCGGTTTACAGGGATGATTGGCTGGTATTCCAGATTTATTGATAGATTAGCTGAGTACAAAGTACCGCTAAATTACTTAACTCGCAAGGACGTGAGATGGCACTGGAAAGCCGAACAACAGGAAGCTTTTGAAAAGCTAAAACTTGCCCTAACCCAGGCCCCCGTATTAGCCCGACCGGATCTATCCCTGCCCTTTACCCTGCAAACGGACGCGAACGATTAGGCTATAGCGGGAGTGCTGACTCAGAAAATTAACGGAGAGGAGCACCCCATTTATTACGTTAGTCGGTCACTGACGAAAGCAGAAAGGAACTATACAGTAACTGAAAAAGAGTGCTTGGCAGTCCTTTGGGCAGTGGACCGTTTACGAGGTTATCTTCAGGGTGAGGAATTCACCGTCATAACCGATCACCATAGTCTGTTATGGCTGAAGAACATTAAGGATCCTACTGGCAGACTAGCTCGATGGAACACGGTACTACAAAACTATAATATTAAATTTGTTCATAGAAAAGGCGCATTGCACAAAGTACCGGACGTCTTATCAAGAGCTTATGAGAATCAAGAAGCAGTAATAGCAGTAGGACCATTGGACTTGGATGATCCGGAATATCAAAAGCGAATGGCCGCGGTTATAAGATCCCCGAAAAAATAACCAGATTTAAAAATAGAAAATGGCTATTTATATGCACACCGCCCTAATCCCCGATTTGGACGTGTGGAAGCTCATACTCCCCAATAAAGACCGACCCAAAGCCCTATTTGAAGCACATTACTCCCCACAATTTGGTCATCTGGGAATGGACAAGACATACGCAAGGGTAGCAACATACTATTATTGGCCCGGTATCTATTACGACACCTGCAAATTTGTAAAAGCCTGTCAGAAGTGTCAAGCCCACAAATCATCCCAGCAACCCCTAGCAGGTATCATGGAGGGAAGAAACATTGAAGGGCCATGGACTGTGGTAGCAGCGGACATAATGGGTCCAAAACCACCATCCAAGTTAGGATACAAATATATAATAGTATTCGAGGATTTATTCACCAGATACATAGAAATGAAACCTTTACGGAAAGCGGACGCGAAAAATGTATTAACAGCTTTTGATGAGCTAGTAATCAACCGATGGGGATGCCCAAAATACCTTATTACTGACAATGGAATGGAATTTTCAAACAAATTGATCACGGAAAGGTTAACGGAATACGGAGTAATTCAGTCAACAATTCCCCCGTATCATGCCCAGGCTAACCCAGTAGAATGCGTGAACAGGAATATAAAGCCCATGATAAATAGCTATCTAGATCAGGACCACAGGGAATGGGATAAGCACCTAGGAGAATTTTGTTTTGCTCTTAATAGCGTAGTCCACTCATCCACCAAATATTCCCCAGCTTTCCTAAATTTCGGTAGAAATCCCACCCCGGTAGCTTTACTAAGAAAACACATAGAGTCCCCATCTCTAATTCCCCAACCAGATACTGAAACATGGTCAAATAGAGTAAAAAGATTACCCATAATCTATGACTTAGTAAAAAGGCACATCGACAAAGCAAACGATAAACATGCCAAATATTATAATAAAGGAAGGAGAGAAATAACCTTCCAAGTGGGAGATTTAGTCTGCAAACGGAACCATGTTTTGTCCTCTGCGGATAATAACTTTGCTGCAAAGCACGCACCAAAGTTCATAGGCTCCGCAAAAATAGTAAAAGTTTTATCTCCAGTAGTTTACTTGGTCGAGGAAGAGGATACAAAACGGCAGACAAAAGTGTTTGTAAATGACTTAAAACGATATGTTCCTCCCCGTTACCCTAATCAATTTAAAAACCGTACCCCTGAGAAACCCATACCCAACAGAAAAGGATCACGATCCCCAGTAAATCCGATCCCCGAAATTCCAAAACGCAATAGAGGTAGACCAAGGAAAATGAAACCCCAAACAAACATAAGTATTGGAAACTCCCCACGAATGAAATTAAGGTCGCGGACATAAAAAGCAATCCAGGAGGTAATGAAAAAAAAGGGGAGAAGGAAAGATAAATGAAAACAAAAGGTAAGGAATGCTTTAGATGGAACGAGCTGGAGAGACGGCATCGGCCCGGCAGCGAGGACGAGGACGTGGAAGATTCGCGTCTCGCCCAATGGAAATGCCCAAGCTAGGGAATGGGGAATTGGCGGAGGCAATGGCCAGGATGGCAATGAAGGAGGCACCGAGTCGAGGATGCCCGGGTACCCGAGGATGTAACCGCGGCGGTCGCCATCTGTGCGAAGACCCTCGCTTCAAAGCCACCATGGCCAAGATAGAGAGGAGAGAGGAAGTCTCCCAGATGGCGGCAGTGGATACTCCGGTCATGAGACGACCTCAGACACCGCCACCAGGACAATTCTTTCCCCCTCTCACCATGTCCCCAAATCCTTTCCCCGTACCACCTCTTCCTACCATTTCCCACCCCGTATACAATCCCGCCACACGGAAGTATACATACATTTGTAATTATAATAGCAATGTACGCACTTTACCTAAAATATAGAATTAGTTTATTTGTCACGCCGCACTGGGGATCAGGGTGCAGGACTAATCAAATAAATACGCGGGGAGCTTATAAAGGTAACTAAAGGATTTATTAAAAAAACAAAAACAACAATTGAATTACAATCGAATTCGGGCACCAGTCGATTGTTAGTTTAGCAATAATTGATCTCTAACGCAATCGCTTAGCGTAGTGTAGGGGAAAGAGGGGAAACGCGGGAGAGAGTCAACGTTAAGATGGCGGGGAGTAATACGCGCACACACACGCGGGTGCACCATACGCACTCACCTTTCGAAACTGCAGCCGATTGATAACGTTCTTATCGCTTGCCACGCTCTGCTCACACCCAAGGATTTTCAATAAAAATGCCGATATCCGCAAGTATCTCTTAGGTTTTTACGCCGTGACCACACACACTCGACCGTAGTTCACGGAGCTCTGTTCTCCGTCGGCACTCGGCTCGTCTCGTCCGTGCGCGATGCGTCTTGCGCTGCTATCGGTACGAGGCGAGAGTTCGTCCGTGCGATCGGCCGTCCTCTTCCAGCTGACAAGAAGATGATTCAACGGACTACTGCCGACGTAGTGGATCTTCTCCGACGCTGACCTGCCGTGGGATTGACCTGGAGCTCCCGAGGAATATCTGCAGGTAAGTCGCTAAGCCGTAGGAGTTTATTATTACTTGTTTAGTTAATTTATAGTGGGGAAGGTTAATGCTCTCAAGTCCTGTTCACAATTCTTTCTTCCTATGTTACTGTCCTATCTTCTCCTTCCTAGTTATCCTTTTCCGTAATAATGTGCTTTGTCTCATTTATTATTATCTTCACAGGGATTCTGCACGAGGTTCCAGTGGGCGATGGACTTTCAAGGATGCCTGCTGTCACTCCTGAGGTTTGGCACCTGATCCAGATCATTCAGCTCGCTACTTCTTCGTTGGCTTGTCCTGGTGCTGGATTGCTGGGAACCGGGGATGGGATGTGGAGTTTTTCATGGTAGTTAGGGTACTGAGTAGTTTATAGTAGGTATGCGTGTGTGTACGGTATCCGGGTAGGTAGTTTTGATAAGGGGGAAGGCTACGCTAATGCCTTTTTATTGTTTCTTTTTACCTTTTTGTGACAGGTGTTAAATCACCTTGTCACAAAATAAAACAAATTGGGTAAAATAAAGACATGATTGCCGTTCCTTTGACTATTATCTATTACTGCGTGAAATTTCAGACAAAAATATTGTTACGTCAGGACATGGCATTGGAAGGAAATTTACAAGATTCGTAACATTCGAAGCAGACATCAAAGAATCACATTTCTTTCAAATGCCCTTTATTTACTTAACCAGAATAATTTTTTTATCTCTATTCACTCGATCGTTAAATATTGAGTATCCCATCCCCTTAATTATCACATATTGAAAACTATTACTTTTCGGCAACTTCTTATAAAATATATTCCTGTACAATCGGGCAATAATACTGAAGTTCACATCGTTCGTAACGAACGAAAAACGAAAAAAAAAATTTTTTTTTATAAATAAAAAAAAAGCTAATTTTGCACTAAATACAAACTGTTGTAGGCCAAAAATCGAAATATACAGCTTAATATAGTCCCAGGGCCCAATGAACACACAATAATCGCATTTATGAGGTACAAAAAACTCGTACTAAGGTATTAACTAAGGTATTAATTAAGATATTACTAAGGTAGAGAAGGTTAAAAAAAATTTAAACGATTTCTATCGTACCGTTTTATTGCAGTGGGTCTATATATAAACATTCCGTCGTTTTCGAAGCTACTGGAAAATTTTCGAGGAACGAAAAATTCGTACGGGTTCAGAAATGATTTACCTAGCATCAATTGTACTTTTCTAAGGTATAGAAGGATACAAAAGAATTAAGAACGATTTCTACCGTACCACTTTTTTTGCAATGGACCTGTAAATAAACGTTTCAGCCGTTTTCGGTGCATTTACATAATCATAAGATATTAAAAAATTGCTACTAGTTTGTAAATGATTTCCTTAGCCCGAAACACGTCGATTACTTTTTGCTATGTTAAAAAATGTTATAAAAAAATGTAGAACGATTTTTGCTGTTTTCGCTGCATATTATACGTTTTTCAGGGAACAAAAAGTTTGTGTTTTTGTACATGATTTACCTAGTATAATAATTGTATAGCTTTCGACAAAGTTTCGGGGTTGCAAATAAAATGAGATCGTGTTCCAACCTGTCAAATTTTGCAGTGTACATATTAAATGGTATTGCAGTCGTATTCGGTAGATTTAATATGTATACTGTAATTGGTAAATGCCTGTGCAAATAAATAATTTATAATGTATTGGCTTAAGACGAGTACTACTCTATTGTATTCAACAAAGGTATGACAATTTTCAATTCGCGTTGTATCATAGTTAGATTGATTCATATTGTTTTCTCTAGTATCTGGATTTTTTACTACGATGTATTTATTTATAATTGTTAAGGATTGAATAGTTTATTTTTCTTACCTTTTCTTGTTTTTTTATTTTTTCATTATCTTAATTAATTTATATTTTGTCAATCTGATCCATTTCTTTTTTATACTTACTTTTTTAAAATTATTTCTGGAATTACTTCAACTTTTTTGATTCCCTAACTGTTATTAACTATTTTTACTGGGATGGACTTTATATTTGTTTTTGTTATTTGTGTATACATTTTTACACTATACGTACGTTACATTTTGCTACTGTGTATCCTTTTTTCTTACAAGGAGAGCGTCAGGCCTGCGGGAAACGGATCTTTACCAAACTCTAGGACATGATTTCTACTATAAAAATATGCAGAAAGCTGAAGTTCCGTATGCCAATGCCATGTTTTACGGACTTTATAAGCAAAAAACGAAAAATTTCGCAAGAAATAGTCTTGACTTTGGTCGCTTATAACTCAGAAACAAAAAGAGATATGCATTCAAACTTAAGTCCAGAAGAAAGCTGAGATCAAATAGATTGGATTTAAAAAAAAAGAAGTTCAAATAGTTTAATTTGGTTGAAAGTTATGAAAGAAATAGAAATTTAACGATTTTTTGACGAATATTTTGAATTAAAAAATCTGTTGATTTTCAAGCTAAATTATCTTCTTATTCTTCTTTCTTCCATAACTTTCAACCAAATTAAACTATTTGAACTTCTTTTTTTTTAAATCCAATCTATTTGATCTCAGCTTTCTTCTGGACTTAAGTTTGAATGCATATCTCTTTTTGTTTATGAGTTATAAGTGACCAAAGTCAAGACTATTTCTTGCGAAATTTTTTGTTTTTTGCTTATAAAGTCCGTAAAACATGGCATTGGCATACGGAACTTCAGCTTTCTGCATATTTTTATAGTAGAAATCATGTCCTACAGTTTGGTAAAGATCCGTTTCCCGCAGGCCTGACGCTCTCCTTGTTAGTTTGTTTAGTGTATACATTTGTACACTACATACGTCACAATTTTTAAATTTGTATTTTTCTTTCTTATATTGTTTAGTATATACATTTGTACACTACATACATCACACTTTATAAATTTGTATCCTTCTTTATTATCTTGTTTTATGTATACATTTGTACACTGCATTAATGATCTTTCTTGGTTGCCCTTTAATACTGTCTGTGTTCGAACTATTTAGCTTTTTCTCTAGGGCACGCTTTTTTTGTATATACTTTTTCTGATTGTATTCTAAAAACTATTGCTCAAGGGTTTATCTTGTTTATCATACTAATTTATATCGTGATGAAAGTGGGTTTTAACAGTCGATTAATAAAGTGAAAGAATTGTTAATTTTTACATCCTTTCAACTTTTTAATTAACTGTTAAAAGCTTTTATTCATTATATTTACAGTTTTCCTGGAGCTTTTTAATTCTTTTTATACCATTTAATTTCAGCAGGCATACTGTTGGTATTTCTTGCATACTTTGGTTGATGGCCTACAAGTTTAGTTGATTTACTGTTGCCATTTCTTGCATAATCTACATAAAAATTCTTTAGTTACGTTTCTTAATTTTTTCTGTGTATTCAGAATCATCAGAATCTGTATTTATTTCCGACTTATAAATACAACTATTATGACTTTTTCTTTTACAATTACTACAGTTTACGGTAAACGTATCAGCTTCTGCAAAACAATGTAAGCATCTGCCTTCCATATTTTCAGATCTTGACAATAAATCGTGTGCAATTTGTGATCTGTATACGGCCCCTTCGAAATTGAAATTAAAATGTTCTTGTTTACCAAGGCATTCTAAGTAATACATTATGTACACTCTGCAACTGTGTCCATCGTTTTCTGGTTGATATGGTTTTTCTACCATATCCTTAATTTCCCATTCAACCTCTTTTAATTTATTAAATGCGGAATCTGCTGCACAGAACTGCGTAAATTTCAGCCATGCTTGGACAACACGATCTTTATCTATGTTACATTCATATGGATCTAGCAAAAGTAATGTTTTTTCATCAATATTTACAACTAATAATCTCCAATGTCCTTAATATTATTTTACTGTCATCTGTTGGTACATATGTAACGTCTTTCCATTCAGTCACTTGTAATGCGCAAAATGCGTCTATTATTACTCCATCAACCCATCTGTTTGGATTCAATGATGCAAATTCTTTAGCCCTTACTTCAAAGGTATTGACTGTTACACATTGTTTTGTGCTATACCAAGCAACAGCGATATAAGGAGACTTGCTTTACATATAATATTCAACATTATTGACAACACCATTAAACTTAGTACTAACACTTTTACTTTCCCTTATCTTTACGGTTGCGTTAATTAATTCATTTTTTATGCATTTTTCCTCTGCCATGTCTTTATTATCTATTGCACTTGATACCTCTTTTATTTCGATTTCGTCCATCTCTTTAAAATTATCGGCATTTTGATATGTTGCAATAGAAGACTCAACTGTTACTACTTCTTCTAATTTTTCGTGATTCTTTTTATGTTTACTATTTATTTTATTTTCGCTAAACTGTTGATACAACTGTTGTATTTTTGGAGTATCTACGTGTCCTAGCTTTCGCTTTACAGTTTTCTTTCTCCACTCCTCTTCAACAAATGGGTTTGAAGCTGTCTCAGGATATTTTGGTTTCTCTTCCTTTTTCAAATTCTTTTTACGGCTTTTAATTCAATACCTGCTATTGTATGTTCTTGTGCGGTTTGCAGTTGACGAACTCGGTCTGCTATCGATACGTTACTTGTTTCTTGAAAAGTATTTTTTTATTTACTTTACGTTGACTCTCTTCAAAAGCATTACTAACTCTAGAAATACTTCCTTACTGAGGAGTCCAAGCTGGAGATCGAGGACGAAACGCCTTTAATTATTTTAAAAGGCCGTGCTCTGGGAAATTCCACCAGCCATAGTGGACAAAGAGTACGATAGGCCTGCTTTATTCTAAAATAAAGCATTTAGTTCGGAGAGACCGATATTATGTACATTACACATATACATATCACCGAACGATAAATTCATTTTATTTCAAATAACTTGCGACTCGGTCTAATACGTCGCACTCTGGCTGGTGGTTTTTCCCACCACCAGATGGAGACGACTATCTCTCTACACTCGTTGGAGAGATTGTCGTCTCTTTTCTATATATATAGCCGCAGAATATCTTGCTGGCGTCGCGGTTCATCTTGCGACAGGCGTCTAAGGTAAGATCGCCAGTTCCTTACTGAGGAGTCCAAGCTGGAGATCGAGGACGAAATGCCTTTAATTATTTTAAAAGGCCGTGCTCTGGGAAATTCCACCAGCCATAATGGACAAAGAGTACGATAGGCCTGCTTTATTCTAAAATAAAGCATTTAGTTCGGAGAGACCGATATTATATACATTACACATATACATATCACCGAACGATAAATTCATTTTATCTCAAATAACTTGCGACTCGGTCTCATACGTCGCACTCTGGCTGGTGGTTTTTCCCACCACCAGATGGAGACGACTATCTCTCTACACTCGTTGGAGAGATTGTCGTCTCTTTTCTATATATATAGCCGCAGAATATCTTGCTGGCGTCGCGGTTCATCTTGCGACAGGCGTCTAAGGTAAGATCGCCAGTTCCTTACTGAGGAGTCCAAGCTGGAGATCGAGGACGAAACGCCTTTAATTATTTTAAAAGGCCGTGCTCTGGGAATTTCACCAGCCATAATGGACAAAGAGTACGATAGGCCTGCTTTATTCTAAAATAAAGCATTTAGTTCGGAGAGACCGATATTATATACATTACACATATACATATCACCGAACGATAAATTCATTTTATCTCAAATAACTTGCGACTCGGTCTCATACGTCGCACTCTGGCTGGTGGTTTTTCCCACCACCAGATGGAGACGACTATCTCTCTACACTCGTTGGAGAGATTGTCGTCTCTTTTCTATATATATAGCCGCAGAATATCTTGCTGGCGTCGCGGTTCATCTTGCGACAGGCGTCTAAGGTAAGATCGCCAGTTCCTTACTGAGGAGTCCAAGCTGGAGATCGAGGACGAAACGCCTTTAATTATTTTAAAAGGCCGTGCTCTGGGAATTTCACCAACCATAGTAGACAAAGAGTACGATAGGCCTGCTTTATTCTAAAATAAAGCATTTAGTTCGGAGAGACCGATATTATATACATTACACATAAACTCTAGAAATATATGGATCAATTGAATCCAAATCTAATGCACTTCCAAAAACAACATATGGCATCCATTGAATTAATAAATGATGCATAAATTCTGGACAATAATATTTATTTGTAATTTTAATAACAAAGTCGCTTTTGTGGGTATTCCTTTTGCTTTTATTAAATCCTTTTACTATTTCTTCTTTTTCTTCTTCTTGTACCACTTCATTTATTAATTCTTGTTCATCTTTTACCTTGAACTCTACTATTTTTAAAATGTTATAATACTTCTTATAAAATGGAGAATTCTTATAAATAGCTGTACTTTTTTCATTTTCTGAATTCAAATCTGCATTTTCCATTTCTTCTGAACTATTTAATTTATCTATTACCATCTTTGACTTGTCTTTTTTTATTTTATCAAAAGGCGCGATAGCGCCTGACGCAAGTATAGCGCGAGAGTCATTATAGACAGCTAATTTAACCCCTCAGATTTTGTATTCATTATTTTGATTATTACATTAATAATATATGTATAATCGATCAAACCCCACATTCCCTATTTAATTATCTTCACTCAACATTAAATTTTGTGTAAATTCATCGACACATACTAGAGAAAAATCAAGTGAAAGAAATTGCTTGTTGATTTCCTTTAACTCGATTTTTGCTATTTCCGTGTTTTATTGTCTCTTCCCTTTTTATATATATATGTCTATAGAATTAGTTTCCAGCCCGGGACAGAGCGCGTACACATGTAAAAACTCGTGTCAGACTCTGAAAAATTCAGCGCGAAGGCGCTACTGTTACGCTCAGTTTACTTGCAGCAGTTGCAGTTGTCATATTTTGTGGTTATATTTTTTTTATTAAGTGCTGCTAAATTTTCAAATTCTAAAATTAATCGGGGGGTCTTTGGATATATATATATATATATATATATATATATATATAATATTATGACATTCCCGTATCTTCATCAAAAATGTCACGTAACACATAGGTGCAGGGGATCACATTTACTTACACGGGAGAGAAAGAGAGATAGAGTGAAGTGAGAGATAATCAAGTCAAACGTCAACCTGCGTGTACATTACAGCGTGCAAAAAGTGTTACAGATAAAACAAGTATTTCTGTGTAAAGAAAAATAGCATCTCACTAATAAGATGAGTAAATAAACGATAAAAAGGAAAAAGTCCGAAGAGAGATAGAATATTTAATGAAATGGAACTTAATTACAATGAACAAATGGAACAAATAAAAACTAGCGAACAAAACTCAGATGTTAAGAAACGTAATAATGGAATTCATTGCATTAAGTTTAATAAGGATGAATGTATTTTTCAGTTTGCAATATATGATGATGACGAACATATAAAAACATATACTGTTCAAATTTTTAATGAAAATAATAAGGGAACATTTGGAGTTTTGGATATTCCATTGGCCATAGATTTGCATCAAGTAGTTAAAGAAACACCTTTTTGGATAATATTGTAAATACTCCAATAATATTTGTAAGAAATCTTAAGTTACACTTAGACACGTATCACAAACAAAAAAAACAATATGATGATTTGAAATCTTATTTGGAAGATGTTTGTAATTGTTCTGTGGATGTGCATTATTCTTATACTTTTCTTTTATAACGTTTCTGAAATGCAAAGATTTTGAAACTAATATCTACTTTAACATAATTGTTTATGTATTTTATGACTTAACAAAAGAAAATCCTATTAAAGTAAAATTTGACTTAAATAGCTTTGATGATATTGACAATACTAATATGAAGCAGCATTTAGAATCTTTTTTCGAATGTTTTAAAACTTTAACATTAAAAGAAACATTTATTCAAATAATTGAACAAGATAATGCACTAATGGAATGGAAGTTGGAAAAATATGATACAATATTAAATTTAAGTGTAAGTATTTTTAAACTAAAGACTTTAAAACGGAAAAAAAATTATTTATTCATTTATTTCTCTTTTAGGATTTATCAGATTTTGAATACAAATTTATGGTATGGTAAAAAATACTTGTCGATTATACCGCTTTGATTTCAATACTTTCTATTGCAAAAACTACTTATGGAAAAATATATATGGAAAAATATATAAAATGTCCAATTAAAATAACAATAGGTAGAAAATGATGAGTCTTTAATTTCTAGTTGTTTTTTATTACTGACCCTTTTGTTCCAAATTTTTTATTCGTCAAAAGGAACACACTTATGAAACTTTATAAGTGCATATAAGTTATAAGCTACGTAATTACTTTTAAATAAAAAAAAGATATTTATTTAATAGATTGCAATTTAAAAAGTGTGATTGGAATAAAATACTTGCGAATATTGACACCTTCTTGGAAGGTGTTTTGATTTCAATACTTTCTATTGCAGAAATTTCTTTTATCGGATATTTACTTAGTTAATTCTTAATAAAAAAAATTAAGCTATTGTGTAAGTAGAAAAAAGAAGGGAGTAAGAATTAAAGATAACTTTTGTTCCAAATTTTTTATTCGTCAAAAGGAACACACTTAAGAAACTTTATAAGTGCATATAAGTTATAAGTTACGTAATTACTTTTAAATAAAAATTTTAAACTATTGTATAAGTAGAAAAAGTATGGGAATAAGAATTAAAGATATTTATTTAATAGATTGCAATTTAAAAAGTGTGATTGGAATAAAATACTTGCGAATATTGACACCTTCTTGGAAGTTTGCTAATACTATAATACTGTTGCGAGCATTATTTGCATGCCTTGTTAGCAGTATATGTGATCAATATTTAAATCTTTCATCCAAACTCGTAAAATCTCTGCTTAAAGTTAATAAAGCAACGCATTCCAGTATGAAACCCTTCTCATCTTCAAGTTCATTATAATTGTCTTTTATACATTTGGACGAATTTTCATAAAGTGAGAATGAGGCCATTCCGGAGGACATTATGAACGCAGTAGAATGTAAAGAAAACAATTTTATACCAATTAATAAACACAGCATTAAAGTTTAGTATCTAACATTAATACATTTTTAGATTACGTTAACAAAAAATGTTCTACAAAGCTGAAACCAGCAGAATTTACTACTGTCGTCAATATGATGTGTGCAACATTAAGAAACCCTAAGATTTAAGAAATTGAAAGTTGTTATTTATAATTATATGTTTAAAAATTATGTACTTGTTTGAGTTATTTATATATATTACAAAGCATTTTATTTAAAAGTTAATAAAAAAAATTAAATTAAATTGTAAATTTTCTCCTTCTCATTCTCTAGTTTTTTAAAAATATAATTAATTAATTAGTTAGGTATTTATCTTTCGGTATATAAATCTATATTTATTTTCCTTCTTTGGGATATTTGACTGCCTATCAATTGACTTGCGTGGATACGTGTCTCAGTATTTACTTACCTATCTGTTAAAAATCTGTTTTTTCGGTCTAATTATACATTTAGCTATTATCTATGTTCATTTTATTACGTCTTGTCTGTTAAGCGATTTACTAATCACCATATGTGTATCGATTATTAAAAGTTTTATACTTTTTGAAAAATCGGAAATATACAGTCCATATATTGAATAAATTATAAAATTAAATATTTTTGGAAATATGGGAAATCTGCTACCCATACATTGGAAAAATTATAAATTTAAATATTTTTGGAAATATTGGCAATACATTGCCAATACATTGGAGAAATAATAAAATTTTATATTTTTGAAAA